>CM027660.1:6885000-7510000 GCA_015731905.1 Salix dunnii | reverse complement strand
GGTGATTGGTCTTTTGCAAATTTACAATCCTTCTCAAGTTTGTAAAGAGTGTGTCATTGGCAAACAACATCGAGATCAATTTCTGAAAGGAAAATCAATGAAAGCAAAGAAAGTGTTGGAGCTGGTTCATTCAGATTTATATGGACCCATTAATCCGACATCAAATGGTGATTATCAAGGCAATAAATGAAAGAGATAAATCTGTCAACCTCAACATAGTCGTTACCAAGAATCATGCTCCCATTACTTCATAATCTATCTTTCCTTTCTCTGCAAATATATCATTAAATATAATTGTAAATCAGCCTTCAATTATTCCTTTTGTATGCCTAAGATTAGGCTAGCCGTTACTGTTTTTGTATGCCTAAGATTAGGCTCCTCAATGTATAAAATGTAAAGAAACATGAACAGAATGTATGCAAGAAATTATTATAGTTCTTCATCTTCTATAGTGATAAACGTTATTGTATAACATTCATTGATGATTATAGTCGAAAAACTTGGGTTTATTTTTTGCAGTAAAAGTCTGAAACTTTTTCAACCTTCAAATGTTTCAAAGCACTGGTTGAAAAAGAAGTTGGCATGCCAATAAAGACTCTTCGCAGCGATCGTGGTGGTGAATACAACTCATAAGGAGCATGAAATTCAAAAGCAACTTAAAGCAGCTTATACACCACAGCAAAATATAGTTTCAGAAAGAAAGAACTGCACAATTCTGAACATGGTGCGGACTATTTTGACAGGCAGCATAATTCAAAAAAAATTTAGCTGGAAGCAATTAATTAGAATATTCACGTATTGAACTAAAGTCCCACTTTAGCTGTTCAAAATGTGATGCCCGAAGAGGCATGGAATGGTTGCAGACCATGTGTCAAGCAGTTCATAATTTTTGTTTGCATAGCATATGCCCACATTCCAGATCAGAAGAGGAGTAAGCTTGATGAAAAAGATGAAAAATACATTTTTCTTGGTGTTAGTGAGCATTCAAAAGCATACAAATTGTACAATCCTATCACCAAGAAAATTATCATTAGTCATGATGTGATTTTTGATGAAGAACGGTTATGTGTTTGGGATGCAAACAATTCTGAACAGCATCTACAAGCTGATTTTGATGGAGAAAATGAAGAAGAGAAACACCATCCTTTGGAGAATGCACAACCAGCAGCCAATCCAAGCATTTCAACTATTGAAACAGAAGATGATCGACCTCAATGAATTCAAAGGTGACCTACATGGATGGAGGATTATGAAGTACAAGGATTAGATCACAATGAAGACCCACTCACTCATTTTGCTTTGTTTTCAAATTGTGATCCCATATTTTTTGAAGATGCTATCAAATAATCAAAATGGAGGAAAGCAATAGACGATGAAATCATTGTTATTGAAAGAAATAACACTTGGGAGTTGACAGAGCTTCCACAAGGGCAAAAAACCATTGGTGTGAAGTGGGTGTGCAAGTCAAAGCTCAAAGAAAATGGAAAAGTTGACAAGTACAAGGCACGCTTAGTTGCTAAAGGCTACAAGCAAGAGTTCGGCATCAACTACAAAAAATTTTTGCTCCAGTTGCGAGACATGACATAATTAGATTGGTGATTGCATTGGCGGTACAAAACTAATGGCAAATTTTCCAATTGGACATAAAATCAGCATTTTTGCATGGAGACTTGGAAGAACAGGTATTCGTCGATAAACCACCTGGTTATGTTAAGGTAAGAAATGAGCATAAAGTGTATAAACTGAAAAAGACTCTTTATGGACTAAAACAAGCTCCACGGGCTTGGTATAGTCATATTAAAGCTTACTTTCAGAAAGAAGGTTTTCAAAAATGTTTATATAAGCATACTTTTTTTACAAGAACTGAAGTTGGAGGGAAAATGCTTATTGTATGCTTGTATGTGGATGATCTAATTTATAATGGAAATGAAAGTGCTATGTTTGAAAAATTTAAGCAGTCCATGATGCTTGAATTTGATATGTCTGATCTTGGTCTGATGCACTATTTTCTTGGCTTAGAAGTGGCGCAAACTCCAGCTAGCATTTTTGTTTCTCAAAAGAAATATGTGCAGGACATTTTAGAAAGGTTTCAGATGAATAATTGCAATTCTGTTAGCACACCAACAGAAACAGGTTCCAAGCTAGTGAAAGATCCTGAAGGAAAGAAGGTTAACAACACTATGTATAAGTATATTGTCGGGAGCTTGATGTACTTGACGACCACAAGGCCTGATATAATGTATGTTGTAAGTCTCATTAGTAGGTACATGGAATTTCTAAAAGAGATGCATCTTTTAGCTGCCAAGAGGATTCTTCAGTACTTGAAAGGTACTATAGAATTCGGTTTATTCTATAAAGGGGAAAGAAAGTCAGATTTGTTTGGCATCACTGATAGTGATTATGTGGGAGATTTAGATGATAGAAGAAGCACATCTGGAAATGTCTTTATGCTTGGTACAGAAGCTATTTCATGGTCTTCAAAAAAGCAAGTAATTGTTACTCTATCAACAATGGAGGCGGAGTTCGTTACTGCAACTTCTTGTGTTTGTCAAGCTATTTGGTTGAGGAGAATTCTTAAAGAGCTTCATTTCAAGCAAGAAGGAGCCACTACAATTTATTGTGGCAGCAGTTTAACATTAAAACTCTCTAAAAATCATGTCTTACATGAAAAAAACAAGTATATATATGTGAAATTTCATTTTCTATGAGACTTAACAAAAGGAAGGAGTCATTAATCTCATTGAGGATCAGGTTGCTGATATTCTTACCAAGCCTCTCAAGTTGCACGTATTTCAGAAGTTTAGAAAGTTGCTTGGTGTTTGTGCGTTTGGAACTCATTAAGCTGAATGTTGGCAAATTTTTCAATTTAAGGGAGGGATTGTTGAGTTATGTGGTCTTATGTTTGATTGAGTCTGTTATTTCATCTTATGTTTATATGGTCTCGGTTACTAAGCTTTCTGTTTTAGTTTGTTTCTATTATTGCAAGTGGCAGATCGTTGTCAAGTCATTAGGAGGTGGTCTATGTGTTAGATAGTGTTGTTAGTGGTTTGTTGCTATTTTATTGGTTGTTTTCATTTATGTACTACCTATCTAAAAGCTATTGATTAATGAATTAAATGTTGCACTCAAGCTTATCTGTATTGTGTTCTGCTCATTAGTCTTGTCCTTATCTCTAATTTATTGTATCAAATTCGATAAAGAGAATTCAACCACACAACCACCAAGCATACGTCGATACTTGATGATATGTTATACAGGATGAACTTATTGCAATTAATATTGCACAGGCGCTGACACAGATATTCTTCGAGTTCCATCAATCAAGCATTTCATACACAGAAATCTGACTGAATGAACAATCCCCTCCTGAAAGCTTCTCCTTTTCAGGTTCACCTGGGAGGTCATGCCTACAAGGAGATTTTTTCTGTGGATAATCAGCTGTTGAGGAATGTAACCATTCCACGCACTAAAAATAATGCCACAGAAAAGGAAAAAAAAAGACAGCACATGGAATAGGAACAGGTATTTTAATTATCTTCGAAACACACCATGCTTACCTTTTCTTTATCAACAATGATCATTGAGCGAAGTTCACAGTTCCCGAATCTAAACAAACACGTCACAACAACTCCTTCATTAATCAGTCATAGAAAAAAATTGAAGGAAAAAATAAATAAACTATAGTATAAGAAGAAGCACTGATAAATAGCTGCTAATCACTTTTTGCACATCTTGTTTTTGACTGATGGATGGCAATCATTTGCCAAAGCATTCAATGTATGCTGCAAGAATCTATGGTGAGTAACTATTGCAATTTCTTTCTCTGGTCGTGTCCACAACCTGAACAAGTGACAAATTGCCTGTCAGTCGCAGAATCTGAAATGCTCTTTTTATAATACTATCTTCCCAATTGCATAAATGCTCTGAATTTGTATTTATTTTTGTCAAAGCGATGTCATCGCTTTGCGGATCGAAAGAAAAAAGATGCAAGCACCTACCAGCTCATAAACTTCAAGCCCCTGGCTGCAATTTCTTCATCGGTCTCCCTAGCATCAGTCTTCCACAAAATGTCTTCATCACTTTCTATCTAAAAATGAACAGATTAAGTAATTGGTACTGATAAAAAGGTGCCGATTAATCTTACAATTCTTGTGTTAATGCTAGACAGGTTATTAAGTGCATACCAAAGAAAAATCAACTGTAGGAAAACGAGACCGATTCTCGCTAATGGATCTCCTCTTGTCACATGGATGAACTCCCTGCAGTGAAAAAAGAAATGTTAACAATTTTTTTGCGCTACAAATATTTCAAAACCCAGCAACTTTAATCTACACATGGAGGCATATATACCAAACGTTCTCGACAAAGTTCAGCTGCTACAATCGGTGGGCATTTGAGACCTGATATCTCACTATTGTCTATATTTGCCTCCTTTGATCCATCTATCTGGTCTTCGCTACCAAAGACTTGTATGGCGGTTTGCATGGCCCTAAATAGAAACTCACTGATAATATCTAGACAATGAATTGAACATGCAGCAAGGGAACTGACGATATTCAAGCTGTGTAATTAATCAAGTACCTGCACAAAGGAGAAGTGATGACTAGATCAATCCTCCTAAGTTGTCCAGATGCATGGACTTGCTTCCTTAGATTGCCAACCTGTTACAATACCAGAAAGTCAGATGTGCACGTCTGATAAAGCAGGAGAAGTGGATGTGAAATTCAGATGTTGATTTTGTTGAATAGAAACTCTCGAAAATATAAGAAGAGCTTTACGGATTTATTTTAGAGCGTGAAATGAAATGGCCATCAATTTACATACCTGTTGCCGCCCCAGAGGAGAGAGATGCGCATCAAAATACTCTGGAGATAACAGGGCATTATGATCTTTCTCCCCGGCTACGTTGTGGGTTCCTTGTGCATGCCTCACCTGGATGTGCACGTATAATTGAGGAAAGCGATCCTGAGACATCAATAAAGAATATAGAAAAAGTAAAAAAAAAAAACTGTGCAAATTACCAGATGGAGGATTTTAGAATGCTCTAGTGGGTATAGAAATGGAGCAGGATTGGCGTCCATGTCAGGTTAGAGCTGGAAACACTATCCTGGAATTTGTTGTTAGGCCTTGAAATAAAATAATAAAAAAGAGTTGATATTAAACAGCAGGAGGGATCATGAGAGTTTTTGGATTTAGATTGTGCACAGATACTATCCTCGATAATGCAAGTTTTTTCGTCCTTCTGGTTTTGGGGAGAGCAGTTCTCAGCCAGATATCCTTTTTAGAGACCCAGTCCAAGACTATTCTGACGCAGGATCACAAGGTCAGTAATAATATCTCTTTCTGTGACTTTCATGGTAAGCCAGGTGACCTCCAATTATCTGAATGGGCTCGAAAAAAAAAAAAAGCATACGCAGAGGCTGTTTCCTATCAATTTTCGGAGATAGGTGATGATGCTGTAGCCGTAATTGATTTCTATCCGAGCCGCCCACCTTTTGTCCCGGCTCAGCTTTGAACACCGTGGCCCAGTCAATTACTCGTTCAGCTACGTCGGCAGATATTGACCAAATTCCAAATCACTCAGCTCTTGCTTCTGTTAACAGAATAGTTTTTAACCCCCTCTACCCCACTATATATTATAGTTATAGTTTGGTTACTAGTTAATTACCCGCATCATGTAGAGGGTGGGGGTGCCGATGCCGGTGCTGGTAGAATAAATAATTTTTATAATTGTTAAGATTAAAATATAATATTTTAATATATAAAGTTTGATACAATAAAATAAATCAATATATTTTATCATAACAATAATGATATCGAAATTTTAACTTCTAAAATTATCATCATTATTATTGTCAAAATAACAAATATTATTAAAGCAAACCTGGGAAAAAAAAACACAAAATAATAATAAAAAAAAAAAACAAATAAGAACAAAAACTATTATTATTATTATTATTATTATTATTATTATTATTATTGCGTCAAGAACGGGAAAAAACACAAAATTAAATCAAAAGCTAAAAAAAAGCCTAAAAACATTAACAAAAGAGCAAATAAAAAAATGATAAAAAAAAAAACATAAAAAATTTTGCCTAAAAAAAATTGACTTGAAAATTAAAAAATTTATCGCACTACATTGCGAGCTGAGGAAATAATTTTAATAATTATTAGGATTAAATAAATTAATAGGATTTGCTGCTCTAAAACTAAAATATAATATATATATATATATATATATATATATATATATATATATAAAAAAAATTTAATATAATAAAATAGATCACCACGTTCTATTATAAAAAGAGCAACATCAAAGTCTGAAATGAAATTTAATTAATAATAGTTTTTAATTAATTAATTAGAAGAAAAACAAAAAATGCCAACCAATATTAAAAAAAAAACATGTCCAGTCTAAAAAAATTAAAAAACAATCATGCTTTTTAAAAAAAACCTTTAATTAACATGTTAAATACACTACATTGATCATGAAAATATGATAATCCTCTATGGAAGAAAATTAAAAGAAAAAAACTATACGACCTTCATTCCAATCCAAATCAACATCACGTGATGAAAAAAAAAAAAACACAAGTAAACCCGACTAGCTTTTACCAAAAACGTGTTTTAGAATGTAAAACTTAGATAAAATAATAAAAAATAAAATAAATTATAAAACTCAATTCTTAATAAACCACAATGAAAGTGATGGAAAACAGGGAAAATATCATTTAACCAAAAAGAATAATTATAGTAAACTATTCAAATTATTCTTTCTTTTTTACTTGAAAAGACAAATCATAGACGTGCTTTTTAAATGCATTTGATGCTTTTACACTTCATCAAATTTAACTAAACATGTATCAAAATGAGAGAAAAAACATAAAAATTATTGCTTGAAAAAAAAATTGACATGAAAATTAAAAAAATTTATCGCACTACATTGCGGGCCGAGGAAATAATTTTAATAATTATTGGGATTAAAAAAATTAATAGGACTTGCTGCTCTAAGACTAAAATATAATATCTATATATGTAGAATTTAATTTAATAAAATAGATCACCACTCTCTACTATAAAAAGAGCAACATCAAAATCTTGACATCTAAAACTATCATTGCTATTACTGTCAAAACAATAAAAATTATCAAATTATCCCGTGAAAAAAAACTGAAAAACATTAACAAAAGAGTAAGCAAGAAAAATAACTTAAATTCTTATTATTGTGTTAATAATGAAAAAATAAATAAATGAAAGGCTAAAAAAATCCTAATAACTTTAACAAAAGATCAAACAAAAAAATAAAATAAAAATTATGAGGTAAAAAAAATTCATTTGATTTGAAAATAAAATAAATAACATAAAATAAATAAAGAACAAATAAAATAAATAAAATAAATGATAAAACTGAAAAAAAAATTATTAAATGGAAAAAAAATCATTTGACATGAAAATTAAAAAAATGGACTGCACCACGTTGCGGGCTGAGCAAGCAATTTTTATAATTATTGGGATTAAAAAAATTAATAGGATTTTCTAGTCCAAAATTAAATTATAATATCTATAAATGTAAAATTTAATGTAACAAAACAGATCACCACATCCTATTATAAAAATAGCAACATCTAAATCTTAACACGTAAAATTATCATTGCTATTACTGTCAAAACAATAAAAATTATCAAATTATTCTGAGAGAGAAAAAATTAAAAAAATTAACAAAAGAGTAAGTAAGAAAAATAATTGAAAATGTTGTTATTGTTGTTGTTATTGTGTTAATAATAAAAAAAACAAAAATAAATAAAAGACCAAAAAAATCCTAATAACTTTAACAAAAGATAAAACAAAAAAATAAAATAAAAATTATGAGGTAAAAAAATTTCATTTGGCTTGGAAATAATAAAAAAAAACAAAAAAAAACAAAAAGAAAGAACAAAGGGAGGAAAAAAAGAAGAAGAAATATCAATTTTCAAATGATCATTTATACAAAATAAAATTTAAGAACTATTTTTTTTGAAAAAAATATCACCTCAACAATTAAAAAAATAACAAAAAATAAAAATTAAAGTCAGGAGCACACTTATATATACATGAACAAAAGTAAGGATTATTCAAGAAATATAAAAAATAAAGGGGTTAAAATAAAAAATTAAAAGTAGAATGGCTTAAATGAAAATCAAATATAAAGGAATTAAATAAAAAATTAAAAGTACGAGGGCCAAAATAAAAATCAAATATATTATCAATTTCAATTAAAGGACAAAACTGAAAAAATTGAAACTTGTGTACCGAATCTGTTGAGCTATTTAAACCCAATTCGGAAATTAAAATAAGGAGAATTAAAGTGTAACATTAACATTTAATTAATTTTAATCGAAGAACCCAATTGAATTAAATCAAAACTTATATACCAGAAATCAAGACCATACACAAAATTAAAAGTACAGGGGGCGATGTGAAAAATATAAAAATCCGGAGGCCTCTCCTACACTTTTACGTGCAAGAGAGAAAGAAATGTGGTCAGCGGCTTTAACCGGCCACCGCCGCATCCACACCCATTTGTTGCTGAAACGCGACGCACCAGGAAGAAGACCACGCAGAGGTGCGTGTAAGGAGACGCCGGTAGCCTATCTCCAATGACCGTATGACCCCTCACTTGCCAACTAAACAAGGTATAAGGCGAAAAATCATCGGTCCGTGCTCTGCACGCGCTGACAGTATAACGAAAGAAATAATAAAAAATATGGTCAATTATCGGTCTGCCCTTGTGCCCAAGTCATCAATTTTATTTTATTATGGGCTATATCCGCATTTAGCCAATTCCAAAAAATAATAATAAAATCATAAATGTGGTTGACCAGACTGGGTTGGACCGAAATGCGCAATGACCACGGAGCCCCTCAGTCCGGGCGGTGTTTTTTTTTTTATCATTATCAGGGTGGGGGAATTCGTTAATACAATGTGCATTAACGGGAACAAAAGCTCACGTACACGCGCGAAGCACCGAAGCAGATATCCAGTCTATTGTGACAATGAGTCTACCGTTACAGTACAACCCCTGATCTCTTTTAGTGTTTGTTATAATTATTCTGAGAAAATATAATTAAATATAATAAATGAGATAAAATTACAATTTGATAAATTATTTATAGATTAAACATAGCAGAGGTGAAATTGAAAATATATGTAGGAAGCTATCCCGAAAAACCACTAAATAAAAAAAAAAGACTGGAAAATAACTGAAATTATTGTTGTTGTTGTTGTTGTGTTAATAATAAAAAACAAAAATAAATAAAAGACCAAAAAAATCCTAATAACTTTAACAAAAGATAAAACAAAAAAATAAAATAAAAATTATGAGGTAAAAAAATTTCATTTGGCTTGGAAATAATAATAATAAAAAAACTAAAAGAAAGAACAGACGGAGGAAAAGAAGAAGAAGAAATATCAATTTTCAAATGATCATTTATACAAAATAAAATTTAAGAACTATTTTTTTTGAAAAAAATACCACCTCAACAATTAAGAAATAACAAAAATTAAAAATTAAAGTCAGGAGCACACTTATATATACATGAACAAAAGTAAGGATTATTCAAGAAATATAAAAAAATAAAGGGGTTAAAATAAAAATTTAAAAGTAGAATGGCTTAAATGAAAATCAAATATAAAGGAATTAAATAAAAAATTAAAAGTATGAGGGCCAAAATAAAAATCAAATATATTATCAATTTCAATCAAATGACAAAACTGAAAAAATTGAAACTTATGTACCGAATCTGTTGAGCTATTTAAACCCAATTCGAAAATTAAAATAAGGAGAATTAAAGTGTAACATTAACATTTAATTAATTTCAATCGAAGAACCCAATTGAATTAAATCAAAACTTATATACCAGAAATCAGGATCATACACAAAATTAAAAGTACAGGGGGCGATGTGAAAAATATAAAAACCCGGGGGCCTCTCCTACACTTTTACGTGCAAGAGAGAAAGAAATGTGGTCAGCGGCTTTAACCGGCCACCGCCGCGTCCACGCCAATTTGTTGCTGAAACGCGACGCACCGGGAAGAAGACCACGCAGAGGCGCGTGTAAGGAGACGCCGGTAGCCTATCTCCAATCACTGTATGACCCCTCATGCGCCACCTAAACAAGGTATAAGGCGAAAAATCGTCGGTCACGTGCTCTGCACGCGCTGACAGTATACCGAAAGAAATAATAAAAAATATGGTCAATTATCGGTCTGTCCCTGTGCCCAAGTCATCAATTTTATTTTATTAGGGGTTATATCTGTATTTAGCTAATTCCAAAAAATAATAAAAAAATCATAAATGTGGCTGACCGGACCGGGTTGGACCAAAATGCGCAATGACCACGGAGCCCCTCAGTCCAGGCGGCGTTTTTTTTTTATCATTTTCAGGGGGGGCAAATTCGTTAATACAATGTGCATTAACGGGAACAAAAGCTCACGTACACGCTCGAAGCACCGAAGCAGATATCCAGTTCATTGTGACAATGAGTCTACCGCTACAGTACAACCCCTGATCTCTTTTAGTATTTGTTATAATTATTCTGAGAAAATATAATTAAATATAATAAATGAGATAAAATTATAATTTGATAAATTATTTATAGATTAAATATAGCAGAGGTGAAATTGAAAATATATGTAGGAAGCTATCCCAAAAAACCACTAAATAAAAAAAAAAGACTGGAAAATAAAAGAAAATCAAATAAAAATCAAATAAACTTGAACGAACCTTCTAAACCTGGTCTACTCTCTAAAACCTGTAATTCATGAGATCGATTCAATCAAAGAAACTCAGTTCTCAACCAATATTGATGAAAAAGAATATAGAAAGTAATTGGTATTTCTCTAGACAATAAGGATTTGGTCACCAAATGGGAAAAAAGGAAATAGGGTTTCAGGCAGTTGTCACAGTCTTATGCGTCGATAGTCTACGAGCTCGTCTTGACTGAATCTATTTCTTTATTCGTTCATGGCATGTGAGAATACCTTGGGAACTTCCCAGGAAAAGAATGCAATCCAGGAGGAGGAGGAGCAAGGAAATCCATCCATGGTTGAAACAGTGAATAATTCCACTTAAATATGGTGTAAGTGGGAGTCTGGATAGGTTTAAAAGTGATAAAGTTTTTTTAAATATAATTAAGAGAAAAAACATAAAATAGAATTAACCAAGTAAACTTGGTTTAATGCTTAAAACTCGTGACTTGTGTAATCCTGAATATGGATTCAAATAATAAAATTGATCAAAAAATATTATTAAAATAAATCTAGTTAGGAAAAAACAAATATTAATATAAAAAATAAGGTAATTTTTTAATGTATTGAAAATTCTGGAAGGTAGTTTACGACGAAAAGTCTATACACTGACACTACTTTCTTTGATCCCTTATACGTGTTCACACACTGTCTATACACAGACACTACTTTCCATGCTTTGGACACACGAGATAAGGAAAGAAGGTGTAATTTTCTTCGCCTTTGCACGGCCAATCTGACAAGTAGTGGTTCGTGGAAGATGCTGCCAGCATTTGCACGGCCGATTTGACAACTAATGGCTCGTCGAGGATGCCAGCTGCAATCATTTTGTTTTCAATTTTTAAATTTAACTGAGAATGCACATTTTAGTCATGCGAATGTCGGGAATACAAGCATAAAAAAAAGCATCATTTTTTTTTTAAAAAAAATTGAATCACTTTTTAAACCTGATATAATTTTTAAAACTTGTAACTCGTGAATATGGATTTAATAAAAAAAACTCAGTTCTGAACTAATTGAATTTAAAATAATAAAATTGATGGAAAAAAAATTATCAAAATAAATCTTGTTCGGAAAAAAACAAATAGAAATAAAAAAACAGGGATGAAATTCGATAGACATCAACCCAAAGATGATGAAATTTGAAAAGAAAATAAATTAAAATAATGAAAATCAAATTTAAAATATTACCAAAATCATAAGTGGTGAAATTAAAATAAAAATACAATTTGATAGGTTATATATATAAAAAAGAAAGATAAGGGTTAAATTAAAAAACATTTAAAATGTTATAGCTTATTCTGTAATAAATAGACAGTAATGATATGGACTAAATGTGAAGGGAAAGTTTTTTAAAAAACAGTATTTTAAATAAAGAAAGAAAACGGGGCATTATGGAGAATGATTTCACATCAGGCCTAATTCATTTAAAGCCATTTATAGGAAACAAAAAAAATAAAATACAAATGTTGATTTTATATAACGAAAAGATACAGTGAAGAAATTAACCTTTTGTTTTGATTAGTGGTGTCCTGCTGCAGATCGATTTTTTTTTTTTACTACAAATGCGCAAGTATGAAATGAAATTTAATATAATAATATTTTTTAATTAATTAATTAGAAGAAAAAAAAGATGCCAACCAATAAAAAAAAAACATGTTCAGTCTAAAAAAATTAAAAAAAATCATAAAAAAAAACTCTAATTAACTTGTTAAATATACTACATTGATCATGAAAATACGAGAATCCTCTATGGAAGAAAATGAAAAGAAAAAAACTATATGACCTTCGTTCCAATCCAAATCATAATCAAGTGATGAAAAACAAAATAACACAAGTAAACCCGACTAGTTTTTACCAAACACGTGTTTTAGAATGTAAAACTTAGATGAAATAATAACAAATAAAATAAATTTATTTACAACCCAACACAAATCCAAAATTCAAGCAAACTAGTGAGGGGTCAAGAGGCCCCCTCTTCGTATTTAACAAGATCACAGGGGAACGATGATCCACCCCAAATTCAATAAAGAGAATTCAACCACGCAACCACCAAGCATAGGTCAAGACTTGATGGTAATGTTATACAGGATGAACTATTTGCAAATAATATTACACAGGCGCAGACAGATATTCTTCGAGTTCCATCAATCAAGCATTCCATACACGGAAATCTGACTGAATGAACAATCCCATCCTGAAAGCTTCTCCTTTTCAGGTTCACCTGGGAGGTCATGCCTACAAGGAGATTTTTTCTGTGGATAATCAGCTGTTGAGGAATGTAACCATTCCACGCACTAAAAATAATGCTATAGAAAAGAAAACAGAAAAAGAAAAAAGAGCAGCACATGGAATAGGAACAGGTATTTTAATTATCTTCGAAAAACACCATGCTTACCTTTTCTTTATCAACAATGATCATTGAGCGAAGTTCACAGTTCCCGAATCTAAACAAACATGTCACAACAACTCCTTCATTAATCAGTCATAGAAAAAAATTGAAGGAAAAAATAAATAAACTATAGTATAAGAAGAAGCACTGATAAATAGCTGCTAATCACTTTTTGCACATCTTGTTTTTGACTGATGGATGGCAATCATTTGCCAAAGCATTCAATGTATGCTGCAAGAATCTATGGTGAGTAACTATTGCAATTTCTTTCTCTGGTCGTGTCCACAACCTGAACAAGTGACAAATTGCCTGTCAGTCGCAGAATCTGAAATGCTCTTTTTATAATACTATCTTCCCAATTGCATAAACGCTCTGAATTTGTATTTATTTTTGTTTAAGCGATGACATGTCATCGCTTTGCGGATCGAAAGAAAAAAGATGCAAGCACCTACCAGCTCATAAACTTCAAGCCCCTGGCTGCAATTTCTTCATCGGTCTCCCTAGCATCACTCTTCCACAAAATGTCTTCATCACTTTCTATCTAAAAAATGAACAGATTAAGTAATCGGTACTTGTGAAAAGGTGCCGATTAATCTTACAATTCTTGTGTTAATGCTAGACAGGTTATTAAGTGCATACCAAAGAAAAATCAATTGTAGGAAAACGAGACCGATTCTCGCTAATGGTTCTCCTCTTGTCACATGGATGAACTCCCTGCAGTGAAAAAAGAAGAGTTAACAATTTTTATGCGCTACAAATATTTCAAAACCCAGCAACTTTAATCTACACATGGAGGCATATATACCAAACGTTCTCGACAAAGTTCAGCTGCTACAATCGGTGGGCATTTGAGACCTGATATCCCACTATTGTCTATATTTGCCTCCTTTGATCCATTTATCTGGCCTTCGCTACCAAAGACTTGTATGGCGGTTTGCATGGCCCTGAAAAGAAACTCATTGATAATATCGAAACAATGAATTGAACATGCAGCAAAGGAACTGACGATATTCAAGCTGTATAATTAATCAAGTACCTGCACAAAGGAGAAGTGATGACTAGATCAATCCTCCTAAGTTGTCCAGATGCATGGACTTGCTTCCTTAGATTGTCAGCCTGTTACAATACCAGAAAGTCAGATATGCACATCTGATAAAGCAGGAGAAGTGGAGGCGAAATTCAGATGTTGATTTCTTTGAATAGAAACTCTCGAAAATATATGAAGAGCATTACGGATTTATTTTAGAGCATGAAATGAAATGGCCATCAATTTACATACCTGTTGCCACCCCAGAGGAGAGAGATGCGCATCAAAATACTCTGGAGATAACAGGGCATCATGATCTTTCTCCCCTGCTACGTTGTGGGTTCCTTGTGCATGCCTCACCTGGATGTGCACGTATAATTGAGGAAAGCGATCCTGAGACATCAATAAAGAATATAGAAAAAGTAAAAAAAAAATCTGTGCAAATTACCAGATGGAGGATTTTAGAATGCTCTAGTGGGTATAGAAACGGAGCTGGGTTTGCATCCATGTCAGGTTAGAACTTGAAACACAATCCTGGAACTTGTTGTTAGGCCTTGAAATTAAAAAAAGAAAAAGGGATTGATATTAAACAGCAGGAGGGATCATGAGAGTATTTGGATTTGTATGCAGCAGGAGATCTGGCACGGATACTATCCTCGATGGTGCAAGTTTTTTTTTTCCCTTCTGGTTTTGGAGAGAGAACAATTCTTCAGCCAGAAATCCTAATTATAGACCCAGTCCAAAACTATTCTGACGCGGGATCACAAGGTCGGTAATAATATCTCTTTCTGTGACTTTCATGTGAAGCCAGGCTACCTCCATTTATCTGGATGGGCTCTCAAGAAAAGAAAAGAAGCATACGCAATGGCTGTTTTCCTATCTATTTTTGAGATCGAGGATGACGCTGTCATTGATTTTGCATCAGCGCCGCCCACCTTATTTCCCAGCTCAGCTTTGAACACTGTGGCCCAGTCAATTAATTGTTCAGCTACGTCAGCAGATATTGACCAAATTCCAAATTATTCAGCCCATGCTAAAAAAAAAAATCTTAACCTAAAAATTTAAGGTATTAAATAAAATACTAAAATATGATTTAAATTATAATTTAACATGTCTTTAGAGTCATTTTAAAAGAAACATAATCTTAATTGATGTGTGAGTTGACATGTGATATCTTTTCTATATTGTTACATTCATGAGAGAAAAAAAATTATGTTATTATAGTCTATTTATGATTCAAATATTAGATAATAATACGAAGAACATATTCACTTATTAAAATCATGTTAAAAAAATACATGCGATAATGTAAGAAAGATATTTCATTTTTAAGTATATAATATAATATGATTACCATTTACCTAGTAAAGAGTATGGGGCCCGGGGCTAACCCCGTAGAAGCCAAACCATAAAAAATAATAATAGAAAACTCCAGAGAGAGAAAATCACCTTATAGAAGAGAAAAAACCAAATAAATTCTGATGATTCTCTTAAATCTTATATATAATTCCTTAAACATGAAAATTCGGATGCATTATTCATTTAATTTGAATGATGAAATCAGCTGTTGTCGAGGATTAAAACATGAGAGGTGACAGCGGTGATCCAAGAAGTTCAACCATGGTTTTTCCCTCTCTTTTTTCTTACATGACTGCACTTAATTTTGTTTTTTTTTACAAAAAAAATGAAGTCATTAGAGCAGAATGTTTGTTGAATTATATATATATATATATATATATATATATATATATATATATATATATATTTATCATAGGGAGAATCTAATATTCGTTCCCAAGAGGTATGGCGTGGTGGTAAAAAGTTTGAAATCTGCATAGCAAGTTTCGAGTTCAAGTCTGGATGTGCACTTCTTGTAAGAGCCTAAGACAGCCGTGGTTTTATTCACTCATTTGGATTCATAAAATATGCTTTCTGGAAGATGTTGTTTCATCGAATAAAAAAAAATCTAATATTCTCTAATGATTGAGAGTTCTTTTTTAATTTAACTACCTTTTTTAAAAATATAACAACATAACTATAGGGTTATAACTTGCTCGAACAACATTATTATCAAATAATAATATAAAATAAATAAATCGACAAAAAAAAACTAAAGATAATAATAAAAGAACCAAATCTTAATCTATCCAAATTATTTGGGGGGGGATCAAATGTTGCAGAGTGAAACTATATGAAAGAAAATATTAAAAAAAACAAAAATAAATCTCTATTAAATCCAATGAACTTGAAAACCTATAATCATGAACATAAAATAAATAAATAAATAAATGAAAAGTTAGAAGGATAAAATTAAATCAAATCAATTTAATAAAAAAAAAATTATTTATTTATTTATTTATTTTAAGTTTAATTTTTTAAATATTCATTTATATTAATATAAAAAATATTATTTAAATAAAAAAATATTTTAAAAATAATTATTACCCTACTTAAGCAATGTTTTCATAATATCAATAGATTAAGATATTACTCTACTTAAGTTAATTAATTATATTTAAATTTATTGATTATTTGTTAATGTGTTCAATGGATCTTTTAATAATTATATAACTTACTCCTATTAATTATATAATTAAACTATATATGAAATAATTGAATTTTATTTAAAATAAGATAAAAAGATGGCTCTCTAAAATGACTTTTATCATTGGAGAACACATCAATAAAAAAGTCACATAAAAATAAAAAAAAATATTAAAAAAAAAAAAACTCTTGATAAAAAATGATAACAAAAAAAGGAAAAGAAAACATCACCATACAAAAATAGAAAAGCCCAAACATGCTCTAATAAATCTCCTAAACCTTATATAATTCTTAAAATTTGTATCCCATGAAAATTATATTGCAAGTTAGTTCAATTATTATTAATTTAATTTTAAATGATGAAATCATGAAAAAAATATTTAAATGATATTAAAAAAAAAATCATTTCTAACATATTTTATCAATTATAATTTTATTAATTAAATATTAAACTAATTATTTACGGCACATATAAAATCAATTAGGATTTAATATAAAAAAACTAGTACAAGGCGCGTGCAAATAAACTCTTAAAAACAAAACTATATTTTCTCCTAAATTTTGTCACCAAATGGGAAAAAAAGAAATAGGGTTTCAGGCAGTTGTCACGCTCTTATGCGTCGATAGTCTACGAGCTCAAGAATATTCTGGGAACTTTTCACGAGAAGAGAAGGACCACTGCATATTTTAGGCATGTGAGGGTCGAGAATACAAGGATAAAAAAAACATCAATTTAAAAATAAAATAAAAACAAGTAAAATTGTAATAATCTTTTAAACTTGATTTATTCTCTATAACTCGTGAAATATTGAATATGGATTCGATCAAAAAGCTCGGTTCTCAGCCAATTGAATTTAAAATAATAAAATTGATGAAAAAATATCATTAAAATAAATCTTGTTAGGAAAAAAAATGGTAATAAAAAAAACAAGGATAAAATTCAATAGACATAAATTCAAAGATGATGAAATTTGAAATGAAAAAACCAAATAAAATAATGGAGATCAAATTTAAAATATTAACAAAATCATAAGAGGTGAAATAAAAAAAACATTTAATAGGTTATTTATGTATTAAAAAATTGTAGGGGTGAAATTGAAAAAAATAATAATTTGATAGATGATTTATATATCAAAGAATGATAGGGGTTAAATTAAAAAAAAAATGTTATAGCTTATTCTAGAATTAAAAAAACAATAATCAAAAGGATATTGACTAAATGTGAAGTTTTTTGAAAGGGTTAGTTTGAAATTTTGAAGGGTCTAGTGAAACATTCATGGAGAAAATAGATAAAAAGACAAAATAATTGTCAATAGCGAATCAAAAACACTTTCGGTGCATATATCACAATAATATTTTTAGAGAGAATTGAAATCTTCCAAATATTGTTTTGTAAAATGGTGTTAGGTGGTTAAATGACCCTACATGTTTCGCTAAAGCAACCCAAGAATTATCCACGTGCTAGTACATGTGTTACATGCGCTGACAATTTTTTATATCAATAATATTTAATATATATCAATTACAATAATACATTAAAAAAACTTTTAACTTGACAATAAAACCATTGTAGAATGACCAAAAATTCCTCATAAGAGTTATATTGTTTTTCTCTTCAATGCATCAAACTGGTAGTTTTAAAAAAAACTAAAAAGACCAAAATATCCTTGTGTGAAAGGTTTTTTTTTTCATTCAAAAACCAAAATAATAATATTACTATTCTTTTTTTTTTTTTTAGACCTAGCCTTCATAACATATCAAAGATAATTTTGTAATATTGAAAAGATAACCTTGACTTTAATGCATAGTTGAATAATTGTATAATATTGAAAAGACAACCTTGTCTTTAATGCATTGTAATAATGGAAAGTGAAAGGAAATTAAGAAAAAAATAATAATTAGTAGTACCCTAATCACTTTTTAAAGCTCACTGGACCGATGGGAGAAGTTCCTATGAAAATGATTATACCAAATTTATTATTTTCAATAAAAATAACTACCAAAAAAAAGAAGCATTGCTTGGTACTATAATTATAAAAAACATGAGTTATTTAAAATATTTTTTCTATTACTTATTTTTAGCCTCAAATTTGTATAAACCAAAATAAATTAGAAAAAATAAATATTTTAAATAAAGAAAGAAAACGGGGAAACATGGATAATGATTTCAAATCAGGCCTAATTCATCTCAAGCCATTTATAGGAAACAAAAAAAATATATACAAATGTTGATTTTTTATAACGAAAAGATGCAGTGAAGAAATTAACCTTTTGTTTTGATTAGTGGTGTCCTGCTGCAGATCGATTTATTTTTTACAAATGCGCAAGTATGAAATGAAATTTAATAGTATAATATTTTTTAATTAATTAATAAGAAGAGAAATGGTGTCCACCAATATAAAAAAAACATGTTCAATCTAAAAAAAATTAAAAAAAACAATCATGCATTTTTTTTTAAAAAAAAACAAAAAACTCTATTTAACTCAAATCAACATGTTAAATTTACGATGTTGATCATGAGAATACGATAATATTCTATATAAGAAAATGAAAAGAAAAAAACTATACAACCTTTGTACAAATCCAAATTAATGTCAAATGATTGAAAATTAAAACAATTCAAGTAAATTTGATTAGCTTTTACCAAACATGTGTTTCAGAATGTAAGACTTGGATAAAATAAAAAAAAATAAAAAAAATTATGAACCTCAATTATTAACAAACCGCAATAAAAATGATGAAACTAGAAAAAAGCTCATTTGACAAAAAAAGATAAAAAAAAAAAATATAGTAAAGTAGGTGAAACAAATTAAACCTTGTCTAGAATCCAAAGTCTAAAACTATGTTGTTCTGGCGAGGAATAAAAGAAAAAAAAATCAAATGATATGTTGTCTGATCACTATTCATTTTATTCTTTCTTTGGTACTTGAGAAAACAACTTACAAATATATTTTATCTGTGCATGTGATGTTTTTATACTTCATTAGATTTAAAAAAACATATATCAAAATGATGACTTGACATTTATTTACCCTATGACATGATCCATTCTGCCTAATAGAGATAACAATCATCGCTCTAAGGCCCCGTTTGGCATTACAATCCAATCTGTTTTTTGCTGTTTTTCGATGTTTTTTTTTTCATTTTTAAAGCCGGCGGTTTAGTGTTTTTAGATCATTTTGATGTGCTGATATCAAAAATGATTTTTAAAAAATAAAAAACATCATTTTGATGCATTTCGGCACGAAAAACACTTTGAAAAGCAACAGCAACCACACTCTCAAACACCCCCTAAATATGACACTTAAACAATCCTGGGTTGTCAAATATGGCAATTTAGAATATCTATTTTAGGCCAATGGTCGAGAGGCTTCTTGGATCAAGGACTAAAATTTTACATCACACTGTAAGTAAAATATTGCCCTTTTTTGACATCTATAAATAATGCTCTATTTCATGCTATATAAATCAAGAAATTTGACGCAAAAGTTGGGCAAAATCATTTCAAACCCCAAAATATTTTGCTCCCAATTCGGCAACCACTTACACCTCACTTTTCCGCTGCTTCCAAAAACCTTCTAACATCTTCCCTGACACACTGACACTAATCAAGCCTATCACTCGCCTCTAGTAAGGCAAGACATGTAATAGCCACCACCTTTTTTTCATTTTAATTGGGCTTGTGCTCGGTCTAGCCCAAATATATAGGGATAGACCCGACCCAAAATAAAGCGAGGCTAGGTCAAGCCGAACTAATATATTTTTATATAATATTATAATATTTTAAAAAATCCAATTATTTTTAAATGGGTGCTTTATAAAAAAAATGTTTCTTTTCTCATATTTTCCAAAAACTTTTGCATAATATCAGATTATGCATTTACACTTTCGATATTAAAAATATCAGGTTTTTTTTAAAACTTCAATAAAAAAATTCTAAAAAATTTGTGATTTCATTGCAATGTTTGTGCACCAATTTGTCATGTAGACCTATACTATATACTATATAAACGCGACATAAAATATTTTATTTTTTCTGAAATTTTCAAAAAAATAGAAAATAATTATTTCTAAAAACAATATTTTTTTTTATACATATGGAGAAATCCTAAAATATTTAAAACATATTTCTCACAAAAATAAATTGCATTTTTCTTTATATTTTAAAATATCTTAATAAGTTTATGATTATCCATTAAGGTTTGATTAAAATATCAAAAATCATGCACTCACTATTTTTTTCATTTTTTATTTCTCATATTAGGATTGAGCTATAAACTTCATTATTTGGAGTGTAAAAATATATTGTAAATTATACTTTCAAGTATTAGAGATAAAAAAAAAAAAAATACAATGTTAGAATTCAAACTTTAAAGCAACTAGTAAAATCAACAAATAAGATAGAAATTTCATCATAAAAAAAATATATATCTCGAACCTTTACAAAGATCAACGAATAGAAATTTCTTAAGAGAATAACTAAATAACAAAGTAATTTATTTTAAATTTAGTGTACTAAGAGTTACGTGTATTCCTCTTGCATAACAACTTATTTTACCCAAATAGCTTACCTTATTTTAAGATAAATTTTTTTGTTATAAATCCAGCCTTGCATAATATGATGATCTTTAATTTTATTTACAGAATTTCACGTGTTTCTATTTTTATTATTTTTTTTATTGATTTTAATAATCAAATATTGATTTACATTTATTTTTTCTCTCTTTTTGTTAATGCTGACAACTTTTTAGTGATATAAATAATTATTAATTTATTTAATTAGATGTCTAAATTAGCCTTTTGATTTATAATTTGAATTTCTTTTATAAAAATCAAATATCAAAATAGTTTTGTAGAAAAAACTACATGCTTAGTTTTTTCTTAAAAAAATTACAAGCCATGGCAGAGTAGCAACGCAAGAAAATAGCTAGTAAATAGATATTACAAGAAGCCTGACAATCATTCGTTAAAAATAATTCCGTTCATATGCCATCGTGCACCTATGCTAAACTGCATACAGATGACATTTGAACACAATAAATATGTGGAGTTTTTCAATCAGAGCTAGCAAGCTCAAAAAATACAGTGCTTAGTTTGTTTTGTAGGGATTAAGTACCTCAAATTTCTTTTGATGGACTCAGCAACTCAATAATGATTCATCTCTCCAGAACAGACTATTACTTAAGACTCCCGTTTCTGTGGTTGAATCTCTTCCGCAACATCACTTGGAAGGTCAAGCCCTTGAGGTTTTTTTCCAAGATAATTAGTTGTTGCTGGATCTGATCCTATCATACTGCAATGGGGAAAGAAAATAATCAGTGTTTTTTGCATCATAGCATCAGCTGAAAAGTAGTCTAGCTTTTCACAAGATACTAACCCTCTATCAACAAGGACCACTGAACGAAGCTCACAATTCGCAAAGCTGCAAATACAAATATCAGTTTAATCTGATGAGCCAAAGCAAGACCCGCGCAATGTGGAAATCATTATTCAATTAATCACCAAAACTTTAACATTGGCAGCCCAAATTTCATAGCTGTTGCTAATTAAACCTCAACCCCGCGAACCCTGCTAGCAATTATTCTAAGACATACAACTAGGGATGGAAAGGTGACAGGAGAAGCTAAACAGTGCAGAAACCTGATTTTTACACCTTTACAATTGAAACCAATCTGACTCATTTGGAAAAAGGGATCAAACAAGCATTGCTAGTGAGTGGTCAGATTCCTTCTTTAGCATGTAAATAAGATTGTTTTCCCAAAATGAACAAGCACTTACTGCGAGCATATTTCACTCTTCACGGATGGATAACAATCATTTCCAAAAGCACTTAATGTATGATATAAGAATCCACTGTGGGAAACAACTGCAATCTCCTTCTCTTTTCGAGTCCACAGCCTGGATAGAGAAAGAATGTTGTCAGCAGTGTAGACCTACATTGGCCACAGCTACTCCTTGTGCTGTGACTAATATCTGATTTAGGCATTTTCAGTAAGCAAAAATGTGGAAGGAATAACCACATAAAAAAATTGTGTTAGCATGTTAACAAATTTGGGGAATTAAACTCTTACAGGTTCTTCTTAACAGCAGTAGTAATTATAAGCAATTATTAGAGAACAAAATTAAGCAATCACTACTGTGTTGAATAAGAAAAAGAAAAAGAAAAAGAAAAGCAGCTGCCAAAGATTTTACTCGAATGATTATTTCAAGCCATTAAAAGAAAAAAAAAAGTTATAGCAAAAGACAGGTGAAGTAGTGAATCCAAATTCTGAAATGTAATCCATTTTGGCCATATAAACTTTCAGTTCTTAGGTTGGTAAAAGAACACAAGAACAAAAACAACATAAACAGGGTTTACCAATTCAAAAACTTCTGTCCCCTGGCTGCAACTTCATCATCCTCCTCTCTGATATCAGCCCTCCACAAAACGTCTTCATCACTTTCAATCTATACGAAATAAAGTGCTTCGTATTAGACCAAATTAGTACGAGACTAAAAACCAAGGAAAATAGTCGAACAATAAACATAACTCATAACTGCATGTCTGCATAGAAGATAATAAGAGCAAACACTTGCCAATGAAAAATCAATTGCTGGAAATATGGACCGATATTCACTAATGCTTCTTCTCCTGTCACATGGATGAACTCCCTGTCATTGAAACACAGTAGAATTTTCAAGGTAAACAGCTTACCATTCAAGTTAAAAGAAACAACAAAAAAACTATAAAACTAAATGAATGGCATTACTCATTACAATGAAATTCCCATCAATACCATGTTTTATCTTTTGATTCTCGTTCTTTAACTCATCCAATGAACACTACAAGCTTTAAAAAGCAAATCTTATATCCACATTCCACACAGCTATGATAAGCCAGGTGTTGTGAGACGTACCAAATGTTCTCGACAAAGCTCAACTGCAATAAATGGAGGAGAGTGTAAACTTGAAATTGCAGGACGGTTACTTTTCCCCGCATTTTCCACCATCAATGGAGGGGCATTTATACCATCCATGTACCTTTCCCCACCAAATACTCCAACTGCTGTCTGCATGGTCCTAGTAAAAGTATTCTGCGTCATAGTCTATGAAATAGATTTTTGGATAACTGAAACATGCAAAACCTCCTAATTTTCATCATCGAATGTGACATATTTCTTCGGAAAACATGATATTTGAATTCGGGAATACAGAAAACTATATTATCTTGAATCATGTTTTCATTCATTCCAGTCAGTGTAAGGGAATGCTAAATTCAATCCATCTATTACTTATTCCTTGATACCAAAAACGCCATACTCAAAGCTGCCTCAAATACCTGTGCATAATCAATCATATTGAATATTGCCGCGCGATATAAAATGTTTTCATTTATTCATCTTTCCAGCTTGTGTTACAGCATATAATACTAATGACAAAGTGCCACATGCTACGAAATACAAAGAAAAGAGCTCTATTAAGCCCAATAAAGGATTTGGAAGAAATCTAATACCTTAATAAAGGGGAAACAATGACTAATTCAATCTTCTTATTAACCCCACTTTCATAAACGTGCTTGCGCAGATTATCAACCTATTTCAATTACAAGAAATCAAGCCTTGCTCTGTTTAAAATCGATGCTTAAAACAAGAGCATATATGAAAAGAAACGTAAGTCAGGGCACGATGAATTGGCGATTACCTGGCGCCAGCCTAGAGGGGTAAGGTGCGCATCAAAGAGCTCTTCAGACATATAAGCGTTATAGTCCTTTTCTCCTTCTACATTGTGAATCCCTTGCGCGTGCCTAACCTGTATGCATTTATGTAACCCATTAAAAATAATAGTAACCAGAACGGTGCAGGTTTTCAAACACAAAAAGGTATGTGTAAGCGTGCCATCAAAATTGACGAAAAACAAACCAGGTGAATTGTTTTGGTGCGGTGTAGTGGGTAAAGACATTGACCAACTGTGCCATCCATTTCTGCAAGCGTACAGTCAAATTAAACAAGTAAAACATGCAAACAGGATCGAGTCGAGTCGAATCGAATCGTGCCCATACATGTATATAAACATATATAAAAAACAGAACATCCATGTAAGGAAAAAAGATTGGGGAATCCAGGAGAAAAACTGGTAACGATAAAAAAGGGGAGAAAGGGGGACTGATAAGAGCTAGGCTTGTAGAGATTGACCTGTACCTGACAGAGAAGAGAAACAACGTTGTGAGGAAGAAGGTTGGGAAAAGGAAATAATAGGATATGAGAAATTGTTGTTTGAAGAAGGCGGTGGCGTCGGTGATGGCAAAAAAGGCATAAGAGGGGTCTTATATAGAATGGACATAGTGCTTCAGTTGACTAGTCTCCTGTCCTGGATGCTGATTCGGTGTGTGGAAGAGCGTGAAATAGTCCGGTTTCTGGTGCTTCGTTTACTGCTCTACTACTTCGTTCACAGGCCATGGTTTACGAGCCTTGAACGCAAACCCAAGTATTGGATTCTTGAAAGGTCACCATCGTTTTGACCCACACGCTTGTGCTATTTTTTTTTTTAAAAAAAAAAATAGCACTGTATTTTATATGTCTGTTAGAATATTCGCACCAATTGAAAAAAATAATAATTTAGTGAATAGAAATTGATATATAATTGAAAAAGATTTGGTTTGAAATAAATGGAATAAATTTAAAGGTTTTAGACATATTGCATTGCTATCGATTTTGTTTTTGATTTACTTGAAATTAAATAATTATTTGGATTAAATTTAAAATTTAGATTAACTTGATGGTTTGTTGAATTAATAATAAAATAACTATGAATATAATCAATTTGATTTGATTTGATATAGTTAAGCAAGTTTAATTTTATGTTTAAATATCCTTATTATCATTGGGATCCTCGCAATCATTGATTAAACTATCTCAAATTCATTTCTATTTTTCACATTATTATTTTTATCAGTATTTCTTTGAATTTAACCTTAATGCTTGACTTGTCATCTACCTCAATGTCATCGAATAAATGTGTCTTAACCTAATTTCTAATTTTCACGTTACTCTCTCTTTTAATAATTTTTTGAATTTAACCCTAATGTTTGACTTGTCATCTCTTCGGTGTAATCAATAACATTAATACTAGTTAAACAATACTAAAAATATATACTTTATGAACGGAAAAGTCGACAAAAATAGATAAGGTAATTTGTTATAAAATAAAATATATGTTTTTTTCAAATAAAACATACTAAAAAATATACTCTCTCCTGTATACCTTTGCTGCCTATGCACCATTTATTGACATTAGCATGGATTTCATAGAAGATTTATCCAAATTAGAAGGGAAATAGGTAATCTTTATGGTAGTAGATCGATTAAGCAAGCATGCATATTTTAGGTCTATCTAAGATTTATACCGGCAACATTTATAAACTACGTAGACTCTTTTACAAGTATGCATATTTTAGGTCTATCTAATATATATATATACAAGTATGCATATTTTAGGTCTATATATATATATATATATATATTAGGGTTTTTTCACAGCTTTTTTTGTTTTTCAGCTTAATTTATTATTTAGTTTTTTTTGTTCACCCCTAACATTAACAGCCCTTGTAAATGGATAAATTACAAGAAAGGAGAAAGGTCAAAAAACAAAGGATATTTAAAAAAAGGGGATTTACAGTTGAAGATATGTGGTTTGCCCCGCTCCAATTGTCTATTATGGTCATGCAGTCGGTCAGGACCAGGTGGCCAAACTCCTGCAACTCAAATCACATCCCAAGCCCCGACCAAAGGCTCGGGTTCACAGGACAAAGGGAGAAAAAAAAGAAAGTACATTTAAGGTTGGGCTTCCCAAACACAGTGTCCTAAGAATTGGACTTAGGTGAAATGAACGAGGGTCGATTGTTCAGATTATGGGGCCCAGTACTGGACCAATGTCGAATGTTACCCACTCCCATTCGAGTGAACTACTTGGGCTTTCACTTAAGAATATAAAAGGCCTATACAAAGCCTTAATTATTGGACAAAGGCCGAATATCTAATGAAGTCATGTTCCGTGGTTTTTGTCGGGCTTTCCAGCATCATCCTTGATATAATTTTCTGTCGGCCCTTGAACTATGAAGTTTCAGTCTGGACTCTGGAATGAACCAAATAACTTGTTAAAGAGGCCTAAATCTAAATAAATTTACCGCTTTATCTTCGTAAACGATAGCGAACTCTAGCCCAGCCCAGGTGCCGCAACCCAGGGTCAATTTTCACATTGGAAAGCATGTGGTAGGTGAAACGTCCCCAAGCTCCCTGCAAAGGAGGGAAGCGAGCGGTGGTGGTTTACAAGGCTAATTGTGCGCTCAAGAGAGTTGTGATCCAAGGCCCGGTTACCCCTTGTTTCTTTTACGATCAGGACACGTCATGCACTGGTAAGAAACAATGATTAATGTTCGCAAAAGTTTTAGACAATTCTGGTCAATCAGCAAACACATACAAAAAAGACTTTGTCTGATACTAGGATTGGTGGGAATTGAGTGCAGTTCATCACCTTGCCCTCCACTGCAAATGGCCACCAAATATTTTCATGGTAGGAATTAAGAGGAGTATCCCTGCACGTCCAATAATATTGGACTTCAGCTAGCGATTGCTTGAAATTAAAGAATGCCAACTTGCCACTAACTCGAAAAAAATGATCTCCACTAATGATCTCTTTATAATTTGTCAGTAGCTAGTTTCTTGAATATAATGGACGGCAACCAAATCTCTAGCAATATATACTTTCCAACCACTATAGCTAGGTTAACCCTTAGGCAATGATGCTTATTGAAAATTTTAAATAAGACTCGAGACGAAGGAAATTATATCGAATCATCGCTTAATCTAAGATCTAAACCAACTCGATCGCATTGATGTTTTAAACCCGTTATTTCCTTATACTATTCCTGTCCCTTTTTATATACACGAGCATATTCTACTGATGCTTGAAAGCATCTTCGAGACATGATAATGCTAGAGCTTCTTTGTTATGAGTTGGCTTCGATCTTCTGGTTATGGCATTCCTTGCTCGAAGACAATCTCTCTCTCTGTTTGTTTTTTTCTCGGGATAATCTCTTGGTCAAATCAAGCCATCCTAATTTTATTTGGATTGTTAATAACACTGCATATCTTCTTCCATGTATAAAATAAAGATGATCGAGCTAGAGGAAGCTAGAGAATCTTCGAGCTGTTTGAACTTAAGTTAGTTTAAACCTCTAGCTGTTGAGCGTCATGTTTTTTTTTCAGTGCTCAAATCTTTTCAAGAGACAAATGCTAGATGATGTTGTAGTTTGACTACCAGGCAAACAACCGCTGTATTCCATATAAATTTCATAATTCAGACACGAATTTTCAAAAGATTATGAGCATATTGTTTTTATATTATTGATCGAAATATAGTTCCTGATATATCTTGATCCGGGGAGACCATAGCCGGGCTTTACGAGAAACTTAAGAATGAAGTGAAAATATTAGATTCGGTGCCAGATCTAATCAATGAAATATTGTCAACTTCAAGGACAACGTATATACCTTGAATCTCGTACGTTACGCATCCATATAATTAATTACCATTTTTTATTTCGGGCATTAATATTTTTGTAGCGTACGTAGAAAGGCAGGTGTGATCATAATTTAGTGGTCCAGCCAAGACATATAAAATTATAAGTAAGTTGAGTTGTGTAAGTTTTTTGTTTTGATCAAAATCGTAGCTAATATTTCCAAGTTGGATTTGTGGGTTGCACACGTAATTCCTGATCGTGGCGACGTTGCTGCCTATACTCTCTAGCCTCGCGATAAGCATGGAAGTGCTCCGGGGCCCGTCATTGTTTATTCATTTTTGTCGAATTTAAACAGATTTTAAGGTCAATAGTCAGTGTGATTGTGGAACGATACCATTTTATCCTGCACATATTTTGTTTGCGAGGAGGTACAGTTCGGCATAATTATAAGAATTTTAATGCACTAAACAATGCCTAGCATGTCGACTAGTGGAGTTAATTAAATTAATTCGTCCAGTAGGGTTCCAACTACTCAGTTTTTCAAATGACAACTAGCTAGCTAGCTATGGCTAGTTCTCCGAGCCGATTCAAATTTCAATATTTGCGAGGACACTCCTCGATCGAGTACATGGAGTTTGTGTTTCACAAATGATTGGTGGTGTTATTTCTCAAGGCTTGCAGCTTTATTCGTTCCGTGTTCATTTGCTTCCTAGCTACATGCATGCAGTGTTAATTTATGATCGAATCTGAGAATATATTTATCAGCTCAAATATTATAAATGGTTTATTTTGTGCCGGCTATAAATGAGCTTCATCTCGATAGATAATCAGACTGGTAAAAGAGTATTCTATTATTGTTATTATTAAATTAATTAATAAACAAATAAAACGATGCTCGCAATTTGTAATAGCAATGGGGTCCTACAAAGTGCCAGTTTTTATCCTGGCAAATGGGGATTGATCCACAAAAAAACCTTCTGCACTTTGCAATCCAACCACCAAATCACTTGGCAGTGATTCTCATAATCCATATCCTAGCTAGTCCATGCTTAGCTAGAGCTTCAGGCTGTGTATTTTGGATTTAAATAGCTTTAATTTACTTTCTTTAACAAGTGGGACTAATTATATTTATGATTCTTGCAACGCCAAGAATCCCATTTCCTAGAATCAACCGTAGCGCAAGGAAACCTGATCCTTGAAAGACTAGCTATGAGATTTTTTATTTTGCCCTACCGCCCATGCATGTCTCCGTGCGCTCCTCCTATTCATGACCTAGAAATCAGTTCATCTATTGGTTCGATCGGTCAACAATATCCTGCTCCTTGCGAAAGCCAGCTCGGGCAAAAAAAAAAAAACATAACTTTTCTGACCTTAGAGCAAGCCAGGTATGTATCCCACCAGACAAGCAAGTGTACAGTTCGAAACCGGAGGTGCAATGTACAAACTCTCACAATCCCACATTGTCAACTACTTAATTCGGGCGCAACATGAAGTATGAACTAGCTGTGAAGCATCAAAATCACGCCCGCTTAAATTCATTCTCAAATAATTATAATTATCCAGAAAAGAAAGCAAGAACGAGCCGTGGCCATTAAGTAATAGACCAATTATGACTACCGCTCTCATTATTCCTAAGAATTTGTGGGGGTAAAAAAGACAAAACACGTAAAAATCGTCGTCAGAAATAAAAGCAAAACACATCAGTATACACTTATAATCATCAGGGCTGCTTTCTCATATATATATATCGGTGATGTAGCTGCAATTACCTTACACACACACACACACACACTAACATTCTGCTGTCAGAGATGGAACATTTTGTTTTTTTAAAGGGAAAAAAAAGGAGTAATTGAATACATGTGTATTGCCATTTGCCGAGGTGTGAATTAGAACGCTCCTTTAAACGAGTGTGAATGTTAATTCTGTGCTCCCTCGATCTCCCGCAAAGAAGACCCGTGAGGCATGTCTTTTTCCGTCTCTTTATTTTCTCATTTTAGATTTCGTCTGGCAAATTAAAGACGTGTGGGCAGCACAGCATGCAAGAAGCGAAATACCGAAGATCATCTTTACCTTGGAAGGAGGAGCAGTGCTTCTTGAAACAGTGACCTCAATTTTATTATTTCTCGTCCACACACCCGCCTCCCCTGCCATTAAAATTCCAAAAAACGACGACATTTACTCTTCAACCAGAAAGAAAGGCTGTTTTTAGCCGCAGCACACAGCAGTGCTGTCGCAGCGTACCCTCTGATACAAGCTACGATGGACCCCTCTGGCTAGCTACCACTGATTGTACTAGCTAACAAAACACTAGCAGACAAATTTATGGTGAGCGAAGGGGTGGGTTATAGGTAGAAAACTAGAGCCCTAATGATGATATTGTGGGCTGTCAAGTTGTATTGCGAGAGAGAGAGAAGGAAAACCACCGTTTCTAAACCGCTTTGTGTCGGGGGGGTGGGGAGAAACAGCCCGCAGTTTTCTCTTACCACCATTTGCAGAACTGTGCTTGTGGTTCTCGTGGCTGTGAGTCATGTCATCAAAAAATTATTTGCCAAATCCCCCCAAAAAACAAATCCGTTCGTCAATTTTCTTTCTATTTAGCTTCTGGTGCACATTGATATCGTCGATTATGATCTGTAGATTTGTCGTCTGCTACCTGTAAAAATGGTCCAGCGTTAATAATATCGGTGAGGGGATACCCAGCCATCGTCAGTATTTGATTCTTTGAAGAAAGAAAAAAAAAATGTATATATATTCTCTTGATTCTCGAAATGTTTTGATTTGTTGCCCAATTCTTTTTTTAATATTATTTTTCAGTTACAAATATATATATATATATATATATATATATATATATATATATATATATATTTGAGACAATTTGAATTTTTTATTTATTTTAAATTGTTTTAAATACTAATATTAAAAATAATTTTATTAAAAATATATATATATATATATATATATATATATATATATATATATCATTTCAATGCATTTATCCAACCAAACTTGACAGACAGACAGTAAGTAGGCTACGCAATCGATAAACCCCAGTTCAATCCCCCCTCGCCACTTCTATTATTGAGCATGGAGCTACTGATTGAGGATTGAAATATATTTACTCCTTCATAGTAAATCAGCACTTTTGTTTTTCCCTGTGAAGGACGAACCTTTTCAGAGCAGTGACACGTGGCTGAAATAGAGTCATAGGCACATCTCCTATAGCCCGACCTTTTTCTTTTCTTTTCTTTTTTCCCTTTTTCATATCACTACTTGATAGCGCTCCAGAGTAAATAAACTTATCAGCTAATGTGTCAATAATTATTATTTATGTATCAATTAACACTTAAAATCATTGGAGGGTGGGATTGAAAAAGAAATTAGTAAAAAATGGATAAAAAAAATAAACCAAGTCCACCTTGATCGACTTGCTAAATTTATGTTTTGAGTTGTGATATCAAGATAACTTTAAAAAAAATCTTTCCGATAAAAAATATTCAATTAAAAAAAATTAAAAATAAATAAAGACAACCAAATAATTGAATATGAGACTATAATAAAATCATGAAAAAAAATAAAAAAAAATTATAAAGCCTGATTATTAACCAATCCAATATCAAATGATAAAAAATATAATTTAAAAAAGTGATTAAAAATATTTATATGGGTTAATTTATTAAACCCGACACTTGAATTATATGATCAAAATAAATTGATCAAGATCAAATTAAAAAAAAATTGAAATCTAATTTCTTACAAATCTAATATTAAAGGTTTAAATTAAAAATAAATAAATTCACGAAACCGATGTAAAATCAAGTGTGAATAAACATATCAAAAAAATATAATATTAAATACTAAAATTATAAAAAAATTACTGAGATGAAAAATTGAAGAAAAAAAACACCATTCAAGTATATAAACAGTGTTTGTGAATATAATTATAATGATTTAATCACATCTCTTGGATTTTTTTTCTTCATTTTTTTCTATTAAGCTTATTGGCAATTGTTTTTTAAGATGAATGCATGCAGCGAGTTAGGAAACTTCCACTTGATTATCATTGAAATTCATTATTTTAATTAATATTATGCTAAAATTCTGTATTTAATTTAAATGGAACCTAGCTTCAAATTCCGGAAGGGTTAGTGGGTCAGGTTTTGGGATAGGGAGGGGACGATACCCTACTCGACAAGCATTAAATAAATGGTATTTTTTAAAAGCAATTTGAAGGGGAGTTTTGAAACCCAAATTGCTGATTGACATGGACTAAGATCAGGTTACAGTTGTGATCATGTCATTAGATTATCCTGGACCAATTATATTTATTTTTTTTATAAATTAAAATAAACATTTTTATTAAAAAATCAAAAATAGATCTTGACTAGTTTTAATTAGGTGCAATGAATCAATTCAGATTTTAGCTAGATTACTCGAGTTTTAGCTATTTTTATTTTTTTAACTCGGTCTGATTCCAATCTCGGGTTGACATGGTTTTAGATCAACTCGCCAGGTCATTTATTTAATTATAATATAGAATCTGAATAAAAAAAATTTTAGAAAAACATCATGTGCTTAACCTTTATTTTTCTTCTAGTTGGAGTTAAAATCTCAATTCCATTTAATATTGTGTTTTAAAAAAATTGAAAAAAATTAATTTATTGTTATCTTTATTTTTTACTTTAATTTAAATTTTTTCAATGTTTAAATCATTTTCATATAAAAATATTTATATATATATATATATATATATATATATATATATATTATTTTAATAAATTTATAAATAAAAAATAATTTTTAAATCAACCTCAATTAAAGTCTCTCACAGCACTCTCATTCAACACTTTTAATTCGTTGGACGGTTGTCTTGAAGACTCCGCGCGATCTGCATATCACAATCCTGGAGGAGTAATGAGGATGTGATTAATTGATGACTCTCTATGAATTTCTTTATTTCTTTTTTTATATAATTTGTTAGCATAATTAATCCATTGACAATTTCACTGTCTCTATTAGTTTATGGTATTAGCGTATCCAAATTGTTACTTATTATATAGGCATAATTTTAGACCAGATTACTATATATATATATATATATATATTCCTCAAAAATATGATACGATGACAAATAATTTATAATTTACATAATAATATATCTTGAATTTGAATTAAAATATGTATTTTTTTTTAAATATAAAAAAAAAAAAAGATTTTACTGATTACTTTAAACCCATAAAATACAATTTAATCTTTACTGGCATTAAAAAAGAGGAGAGTATTCTCGTCTAAAATTTAACGCTCAGCTAACAACAAGGCAATGGTCATATGAGTTGTTTCGCCATGGAGAGTCCCAATGAGGTACTTGAAATCAGCGGTACCGTATTGATTTCTGCAAGCCATGCAAGAGTAAAAGACAGTAGAGCCCCTGTTATTTCTCTTCTCTAGTACTGAAACAAAGACAAGGGAACATCATCTGCTTCTCAATAAAACTGTCGAGATATGCAGAATGTTGAGAGTTCCAAGACCCGACGAATTAATTGAAGTCGGTAGATACTGGACACGAACTCACTGTGTCAATTGCTGTACGATCTTCATGTACTGTAGAGATCGATGACAAGCGTGTGTGAAAGGAATCCAGAGCCGGATCTGGGATTTATTTTTTTAAAAACAAATCAATGAATTATTTTACGAAATAAATATTATTTTAATATTCTATCGTTATCTCAAATAGCGTTTAACCCTAAAGCATGTCTCGTCCGCTGCTATCATCTCTCATTTTCCTGTGTTGCGCTTGCACACGGTTTGTTCGGTTTGATTGACAAACCGACCCGACGTCTATTGCTGGTGCAGTGGACGTGTGGGGGGCCATGCACAAGCCACTTGTGAATGGCACGGCTCTCGGTCACATTCTCGAGGCTATGTTGTCCTCGAAGTTCGAACTTTGCTGATCGATTCTCTTCTTACCAATTCGAGTCATTGACCATGTCGAAATTCCACACGAACTGAGTGACTCCGACTCAAAACCGCTCCTAAAGCAGAATCTATTCTAGATTGAAAGAGAGGAAATTGCCTTTTCGTGAGCATGGCTAAGTTTTCGATGTAACTTTTCTTTATAAATGAAGTTTTCAATAATCATCGTCCACGTTTAATCATTTGATACATCGAATGACCGCTGGGCTGCTAATAAAGAAACACACCGAGGATCTCCGAAGTCCTAATCATCCCTTCTCTTATTATTATTTCGTGTTTCGTCATGCTAAGGCGTTTTATTCTTTACCTCTGCCCCAGCTCCTCCCATCCCTGAATCTTGATCTTCCATTTTAGGGGGGTGTCTGCCACGACTTCTTATTTGTTTTTAGATTTTTTTTTATCGTGTTTTTGGTTTTAAAATTACTAAATTGAGTTTTTTTTTTTCATATTTCTTATGGGTTTGACACGTTAATGTAAAAAATATATTTTTTAAAATAATTATTTTAATTTATTTTTAAGTAAAAATATATTTTAAAACATACATTGCACCCCAATCTAAATTAAATGCCCATTTGGTATTGTTGTGGCGCCGGAGATTTGAGTAAAGCAGTCTTTACATGTGTTTGGTTATTTGCAAAAGATCGGTGTAAGGCATGGGTCTCACATTCAATTAGGGTCGAAACACCGGTGCAAGAAAAACAACAATTTGCTGCTTTTCTTGCTGCGATTCAATTGGGGGGGCTATGGGTATGTGTGTGTGTGTGTGTGTGTGTGTGTATATATATATATATATATTAAAATAATCTAACAGTTAATTAAAATATAAATAATATTTATATAATATATGTTTATTAATATAAAAAATATATTTTTAATATTAAATTAATTTAAAAATTAATTAAAATATAAATAATGTTTACATAATATATGTTTATTAATATACAAAATATATTTTTAATATTAAAATAATCTAAAAAATATATTAAAATATAATAATTTTTAACATCAACCTCAACCACATTTTTAACCAAACACTTCACAACTTATTTTGGATCGCAGAAAAACATTTTTTTTTTAAAAAAAAATTCAACCTCAACCGCAACAGCAACTGCAATACCAAATAGATCCTAAGTGAAAAAAAAAATTAAAAATATTATCTTGGAAAATATATTTACAAATATTAGTAACCAGGGCAAGTGCGATGACAATTAAATGGGAATCCATGCATCTTATTTAGATCTGTAAGATGTCATGAAAGTTCGTGTTTTTAGGAGTGACATCTGATTGTTGATGTAGGCATCTACATGAGATGATATTTTTCCATGGCATGATATTGTATTGCATTTACCTAGTTAAATTTCAAAGGTGTCCATGCGATTTGATACACCATTTCACCTAATATTTGAGACAAATTAATCGATTGCAATATTGTTTTGCATACAATATTAATTAAATACCAAATTAGTTTTATAACGGATGATTATATATATATATAAACTAATAACTTGAAACGAGAATCTCATAATAAAGCAAGAATATTTATGAAGTTGTCGATAAAATAAGATATATTACAGCCGACACTATGCTCAATTTATTCTGTAATAGACTCAAAAGGGTTAGGGAGGTTGAGTGTTTTTAAGTGGTATTAGCAAAATATGAGATTACTTATTGTAGGTGTTAGGAACTCATACCCATCCAAGAGCGACCTAAGTTCGTCCACGAGTTAGGATAATAGGAGTCTTCATCACACCTACATGAATATTACAAAACCATTAGTGCTCCAGGTTTGTCCATAAATGTTACAAGAATCATAAGCAAATGCATATTTAATTTCATTTAAATAAAAAATTATATTTTGTCAGTCGCTGATATAAATTTGTTACTTATAATCGAACACGTTATGTGATTCTTATATGAATAGAGTTTTGATATCTGAAAACTGGTTATTCAAGCTATGCAAATTGTTGTTTCTTGTAGCAAAAAGCTAATGGCAGAAGGGATTGTCGAGTTCATTAAAGGAGTCATAATACTCTATATGTAACACATAAATTACAATTAACATGCATATGTGACATGCGTGTTAACAAATCCTTAAACTTTTTTTCTCACTTATGTTATTTCACTAAAATGTTTTTTAACTGTGTTAATAAGTTATGAAAACACTATTGATGAAGACAATTTGTTGTTTGGATTTAAGCTATCAAAAACGATCTATTAATCTTTCGAAGCCCACAGAGACCTCATCGCTGACCACTGCAGGTACTGTTCAATTGGTGGCAGGAAGTAAGGGTCATAAAAAGACTCATTTTCTTCAGAGAAAAAACCTGCAAGCAGCGTGTTTCATTTCAAACAAGGAAAATGGAAGTATCCTTTATCATTATTATGACCGAGAAGTCAACCTGTACCTTCACTTTGGATAGTTCTAGTTCTAACCTCATACAAGTGTGGCCAAGCGCCTTCAGAGTCGAATCAAAGAGCTCATTAATCGATCTTTTTCTATCTCACTAACCATTTGAAAAAAGGGATACAAACAGCAGGAATAAAAGTAAATGAAAATGATGAGAATAGTTTTGTCATCTTGGAAAATCAAGCAGCTAGGATAGGGGCATGAGACCTCTACTGATCATTCATGGACAAGAGCGAAGAGCCCAGCTGCATGCACAAATGCCCCTGACGGGGAATGCCAGTGCCTCTCGATCAGATCGATAATGCCAAAACAACCTTTGAAAAATGTTATTACTAATAATAATGTCTGCATATTCTTGTATTCGATAAGGTCATATACATGAGCCAAAAAGGGACCTTTTAAGTAATACTAAGTTGCATTATTTTATTCAGGGTATTAATTCTGATCAAGTAGCGCGAATATGTTTTCCATATTCCCCATGGCCTGCCTCATAGTAAATTCAGCTCAGAGGGGTGATGGGAATGATTTCGATATACATGCCATCGTTTTTCTAATATAAAACGACTTCAGATTCTTAAATTGAATATTATTTTATACGCAAAACTTCCAAGTCGAGGAGCAGTGGAAAAGGGAGGAAGCAAAAGAAAAGGGGTCCTGCCAGCCAACCCCCATTGAAATTGTGAGCTAACCCAAAATTCTAGAGCCTGAGGCACAGGGGGGGATGGGACCCAGCTTAGCAATTTATTCAGTGGGGGGCGAGAGAGAGAGAGAGACAAGGGTTTCTGTTGTATTCATGTCCAAATAATAGTATTTCATAAGCTCAGACATACAAAGAACCTGTCAGCTGGTTTGTGACGTTAACTCCATCCTTTTCGGTTCAGACGGACATGGCGGGTCAAAGCTTTCAGGACAACAAAAATTTAATATTTAGTTTCTTTGATTTGAGATTTCGGTGAAAAAGACATAAAATCACACCTACAGAGTGAGAGAGAAGGAAAAAGCAGATTCCATTTTAATCTTAGGCTCTTAGTGCTATTAAATACATCATAGTACATACCATAATCCATATTTTAATCTTGTATAAAACATTTACTTGTATATATACACACACACACCCCAACTTGATCCAGCTTCACATTATCAAGGTATTTATCATTTCCCAAGATAGACAGTGAGAGAGAGAGAGAGAGAGAGAGAGGGCGAGAATTATTGTTGTTAGAGCAATGGAGATTAATGGACATGATTTCTTAGAGGAGTTAATAGCTCTAAGTAGGGAGTCTTGGCAACCCACACCAAATTATCCAGCAGAAATGAATGAGCTTTTCTCTGGTAGCTTTAACCATGGTTGCTTTGAAGAGATTCCAGCTACACTCCCTCAAACTTCGTTCTGTCCTGAAGGATTTATATCCTCTCCTCTTAAACAAGACTTCAACAACTACTACTTTAACGAAGTCTTCTGCCCATTTGGTGATGAGTTCTCAGCACCACAGTTCACCGACGAGTTCTCTTCAGCCCCACAATTCACCGATTCGTCCTATAACACGCTTGATACACCACCATTTCCTGTTCAAGACGATACTCCAATGTCCATGATGGAAGATGACGAGCTGGGCCTGCTTGCTAATGATCAACAGAATTTGCAGATGCAGGGTACTTGCAAAGTTGAGCCCATCCAGTCCCCGGAGGTGTCGGCTTTCAATGCTGGTACCTGTCCAGAAAGAAAGATTAGAGGCAAGAAGATGGAGGGGCAACCATCAAAGAACCTAATGGCTGAGAGAAGGCGAAGAAAGAGGTTAAATGATCGGCTTTCAATGCTAAGATCAATTGTTCCTAAAATCAGCAAGGTAAAGATCAACCCAATTAGTGACTCTGAAAAATTCATGTTCATTGAAAAAAAAAGCCTAATCTGGTTGTTTCGATGCAATTTGTCAATAGATGGACAGAACGTCAATACTTGGAGACACAATAGATTATATGAAGGAGCTATTGGAGAGGATCAACAGCTTGCAACAGGAGATTGAAGTGGGTACAGATGAGTTGAAGATGATTAGCATTTTCAAGGACACAAAACCTAATGAAATTGTTGTGAGAAATTCACCAAAGGTATGCACTCTGCGGCCCGCACTAATCCATGTATAAAAGGCTGAGCGTCGCTGAACAGACATTTCTTTCAATATTTGCTTTGCAGTTTGAAGTGGAAAGAAGAAGTGAGGATACAAGGATTGATATTTGTTGTGCAACAAAGCCAGGGTTATTGCTATCATCAGTAACTACATTAGAAACATTAGGCCTTGAGATTCAGCAGTGTGTGATTAGTTGTTTCAATGACTTTACAATGCAAGCTTCTTGCTCAGAGGTACAAATTCAATTCGCTGCTACATGGGTTAATTCTTCTTGTATAGGATTAAGAAATAACTAATTTGTATTCTTTCTTGTGATCATATATAACAGGAATTGGAGCAGAGAGCACTAATAAGTTCCGAAGAAATAAAACAGGAATTGTTTAGAAATGCAGGATATGGAGGGAGATGCCTGTAGACAACAACAGTAAAGGAGTAGAAAAAGGAGGATATTGCAGTGAAGTCTTTTAAGAGACATTTTCAAATCTCTTTTATTTCAAGGAGGTTTTCAAGTGAGGGAGTTGTTAACTTCACTTTTTTTAAAATAAGTTGCGTCTGCTCATCAGAGCTATGCATTATCTACTTCAATGTGAGATCTTTATTAATCCAATTGCTTTAATATCATGAGATTGTTATTTATTTATTCATTGCTTGTGTTTTTGGTTGTGGGGGGGGGGGGATTCAGAGCTTATCAGATACTAGAATCAGATAGAAAAGCTTGCTTGAAGTGAGGATCTCTTCTTGCCGATTTCTATTTTGTGGATATTGAATTTCCTGGCAGTTATAGCAGGATAGCATATCATTGTTAGTGCTTGCTAATAATGTATGGAATATGCAGTTGCCGCCTCCCGAATCTTCTGTTAACAGATTTAGGATGAAGTAATCACTTTGAAATGGAATTTCCCAGCACTCAAGTATAAGATAATTGCAGTCTTCTTGCCTTGTTTTTTCCAATATGCAGTTAAACATGTCAGTAACCCTATCTTGTTTACTTGTCTAATGCTAGGATATTAACTAACAACTTTTCATCTTGGATAAAACAGAAGACTCATGAGCACGGTAGGATAATTGCCAGGATTCCCATAATTTATCATTCAGAACAGAATTCAGATGTTACAATTATAGAACAGCATGTGCACTGAAGTAATCTGTCCCATGCTTTATCACCATGTTATACTTGTAGTCTGTAGATTACAAAGATAGAACAAGAAGAGAATAAAATCCTGGGAAAAAAACCACTTTAGGCAAATTATTAGCGTTTCGGCTAATAGAGATCCAAAGGGATCTTGATAAGAATTGCTGAGCGGATTTCTCAGGTACATGTAACCAATTCGGAGAGGAAGTAAAGGCGAAGACAACCGCCTCTAAGATTCTACTTTTTCGTCACCAATAGCTGACAAGACACATTGCAATCAAACTCATTTATAAAGACAATCTGATTAAATTCAAATGTGTGTTGCGGAAGCGTAAACCTTATCTCCAAACAGTACCTGAAAACAGGACCATCTACAAATGGAACTAAATTATGCAATTAGTAGGCCATCATAAAGCTTATTGATGTGCCATTTCCATATAAAATAGATTCTGACAGTATAATAAACTTGCCTTTTCCCCTATTTTGTGTAATCAGTTTGTCTTGTCCTACCATACCCATACTCTTAGCTGGTTTATGTTCCCGTAAGGATATATATATATATATATATATATAATTGGCTCCAAACGTGGCCATAGACTCACTGTGCCGACTCTAACTGTTGAGGGTTCTTTGATCTGACCCAGGAAATGGCCTCACTTTTTCAGTGAAGTCCCAATTATGAATTTCTGTGCTGCATAAAGTCCCTTGCAAGAAGGAACTCGGACATTTCCCAACAGAAGAAGGAAGATGCTGAGATATTTCCATACAAAAAGCAATGAATGCATGTACCTTTTACATATCTGTAACCTTGGTTTATTAGATCATGTTGAGGATTCAAAAGGATGATTCAACCTGACATCCATACCATAAATTTCATGAACTAGACTCTGCAGGCTTGTCTTGTACACCCTGTTGAACCATGTGCGTTCTATAAAGAACTCGGTGGGTTTCATTGGTGTCTAGTTGCTATATTGAAGTAAATATAGAGCCTGTCTTTTGTTAATCGAGATCTTTTCTGGCTAGAGGACACACAGAAAAGGGGTTTCTGTAGTCCTATGAACCCAATGGTCAAGATCCCAAACCATTCTCTGGTTCCTATTGGATGCTGCAGTTGTGCTTTTCCAAACCCAGGCTGAAACTTTACAGGTTACAAGAGATAACGACGTGATTGCGGACCTCCAAAAAAAAAAAAAAAAAAACTTTGTTTTATAGTGCGACGTGCAGTTTTTGCATGACTCTCAGGCCCGACGTGCACCGTTGATGGAGTTTATCGATTCCTAAAGTTTCACATCAGAAAGAGAAATTAGAGTTTCCATGCGTTAAAATAAATTCCCTTCATTGTAGAGAAATTTACAAACAAAACTTTGGTATACTCTTAAGAGTCTTTGCTTCATCAATTTTCTTAAAAAGTAGTTTGTTTTAATATAAAAAAAAAACATTTTAATTAATAAAATTCTGATTAAATTTAAAATCATGAACTAAATAGGAAAAGGAATTAAAAAAACTGTAAACTAATTGTCCTTCTGTAATTATGTTTTTGGAGCAATCATGTCAAATTTAAATCCGATTTAACAATCATATAAAAATATTATACTACACACTTGACCCGTTTGGAACTTCATAGAACCTAGAAAATCTTGACAATTAAGGAAGTAACAAAGTAAAAATGGTTATGCCAAGAATCATAAAGATTATGTCCTCATGTCAATCCCTTTTTCTTACAAGAAATTCATCCTTGATTTAATTGTCAAAAATTGAATTCTTTCATCATAAAAAATATATATTTTAAATATGATTCATGCTCAAAAATTTAAGCTATTTAATATGACATTTTAATCGAAAACATCCACACTTGAGTCCTTTTTTATATCAATTTAAGCTATTTAAGCAATTTTAACATTTAGTTAACACTTTTAATCTATTGGTTTAATCTCAAATCATTCACTAACTTCGAATTGTTATTTAAATTTCTTACTTATATTTTATTGTGTTTTTTAACATGTTTAAAAAAATATATATTTTAAATATGATTTATGCGCAAAAATTTAAGCTATTTAATATGACATTTTAATCTAAAACATCCACAATGAGTCCTTTTTTATATCAATTTAAGCTATTTAAGCAATTTTAACAACTAATCAATACTTTTTATCTATTGGTTTAATCTCAAATTATTCAGTAACTTCAAATTGTTATTTAAATTTCTTACTTATTTTGTTGTGTTTTTGTAACATGTTTAGTGACTTCAAGTTGTTCCTCTGTAACATTGTTAGCTTTATCAACAACCTATGTAGTAAGAGGTTAATAGAACATTGTTTCTTACTTGTTTATTTATGACAATAAATAACATGTCCACTCTCATCCCTCATTGTATTACTAGCTTCCCCCCTAAAAAATCTCATTACCCACCGAGTGTTTATTTGAGAGTATGACTGTAATTATTTTCTAAAATATTATTTGTTCAAAAATATATTAAAATAATATTTTTTATTTTTAACATCAGCACATAAAAATTATTTAACACCCCACAAAAAAAAACACAATATAAGCTAAACCAGAATGAGATTTTAAACATTATCTTGCATTGTTTATCAAGACTCGGATTCATTGTAGATTGGAATAGTAAAATTATTTAATACAACAAGTATTATTTGTATGGTAGAACAACAACGAAGTGACTTTGTGCGAGTGCTTAAGACGTGCGATGTTAAGATCCTGCGAGAGTTCAAATCTCCCCAGCCATGAAAATTAAATTACTTTATAATATAACTATTATTTGTATACTATAACTGCACAACGAAGTCGTTTGGCCAAGTGGTTAAAATGTGTGGCTTTCCTCGCGACAATGAAAGCTTGAATCTCTCAAACTATAAAATTGCACTTTTAAACAGTAATGAACAGCGAGTCAGTGTTCATTACTATTTGAAAATTTTGTTTGTTTTTTTATAACCGATGTGTCTTGGTCAGTTTACACACACCACGATTAATCTTTGGACCTAATTTTTTTTTTACATTTTTTTTCTTGTGTTTTTTTCAATTATATATTTTTTTTTGTTTTTTATAACTGGAGTGTTCAGACCAGTTTACACGTATCATGATTTTTTTTCTCACGTATATATTTTTTTTTTATCTCCGAACCCACTTTTTTTTACATTTTTTCTCTTTCTCCCCAATCATATATTTTTTTTAACTGGGGTGTCCAAGGAAACTTACACGCATTCCCGTACCCACTTTTTAAACATTTTTTTCTATTTTTTTCCACTTATAATTTTTTTCTTTTATAACTGGAGTATTCTGATTAGCTTACGGGTGTCGCTACTATTATTTTATAGAATAGCTAAAGGAGATCACAATTTCAAACAATAATTTTAATTATGGTTTTCGATGTTCATTACTATTTAAAAATGTTGATTGAATTGTGGTTTTGACAGGAGATGGCATGGCTGTTTAAGAATGCGTTTAGAAAGCTTTTTTGAAAAACAATAAATAATATATTATTATTTTTATTTTAAATTTTAAAATTTTGATATTTCTAGATAATTTTGATGTGTTGATGTCATGATTTTTTTTAAAATAAAAAATATCATTTTGCTATATTTATGAATGAAAAGTATTTTCAAAAGCAATCTCAATCACACTCCCAAAGACGAATTGAACTACTAGCTAAATTTTAGTTATTTAAATGACATTTATTATATATGTTTTTTTTTTTATTTTGGTCCTTAGACTTTTAATCTTGGATTTTATTTTAATTACTTTATCTTTTACATGTATTTCTTAAATGCTTCCTATTTTTTTCTTTGTTTATATATACTTGCTCTTAGTTTATTTTTATTTTTATTATTTTCATTGTTATTAAGGTTTTTTTATTTAATATTTAAATTCTAATTTGTTGGTGATTTTTAAAAAAATGATATTTGTTATTTTTTCTCTTTTTTTATTTATTCTTTAGGTCAAATAATTTTTTTAAATATAATAATATTTATTTATTTTTTGTCATTTATTTTGTTTTTTTATTAATATTATTAAGTGTTGAAGTTTCTAATAATTATTATTTGTAAGTTTTTTTTTCTTACAAATATGTCAGATTATATATATATATATATATGACCTAGGTTTCTTTTAAAAAAAAATAATATCGGTATTCTAAAATACTTTTAATATAATAATATGAAGAATAAATCTTATAAAATAAAAAAATAATTTAACTTCTTTTTCTAACAATAATTATAGTGTCATCGAAAATATGAACAATAATAATTAAAATATGAATGATTTACAATGACAGTTATAGTAATTATGATAATTTAACAATCATGATCATAACAATTATAATTAAAATAATTTATTAGTTGATATTATTTTTCTTAGATGTTAACTTCTGCATCTTTTTTATGTATGATATTTCATATTTAATATCATATAAATAAAAAATATACGAAATGACACATAGACAAAACAAGTGAAAAATTTAGGGTAATTTATCTACAATGAAAAAATATATGTCACTTGTCCTTCACTTTGCCTTAGCTATAAATAATTTTTCTAACATGCAAAAAAATATTAGTAGTCTTAGATTTTTTTAATAATATCATATATCTTAGCAAAATAATAAGCATACAAAACTTTCAATTTTTACTGTAGCAAAATTACTTGCAATAATAATAATAATAATAATAATAATAATAATTGTATATTAGGTTTTTATATGTGCATTTTATTATGCAAAATACATTTAAAATAATAATGACATTATTTTTAAGGATTTTTCTCTCAAAATAACTATATATATTTTGATATTTTTTAATATTAACACCTTAAAATATATATAAAAAGTTAAAGTAAGTTTTTATTTTAAAACTTTTCAAAGTAATTTAATCTTAGTATTCTAGAATACTTCAAATATAATAATATGAAGAATTAATCTTGAAAAATAAAAATAAAATATTTTTATAACAATAATGATAGTGACAATGATAATATAATAATTAATGATTAGAATAATAATTATGTATAATAATTGTTATAGTGACAATTATAATAATTATGATAATTTAACAATTATGATAATAACAATAAGAATAATAATCGAGATAATGCATTAATTGATATTGTTTTGGTGAAAACAATTCTTATATAACTTTTTTATGTATGATTTTTTTGATCTAATATTACATGAATAAAAAATATATGAAGTTGCACATAGACAGAACACGTGAATTTGTTTTGCCAAATTATCTACAAATACAAAATATATAAGTCACTTGCCTGCGCTTTGCCGTGAACAAAACTAAATTTTATATTATGTCAAAAAATATTAATGGTTCTTGATTTTTTTTTAATGGTGCTATACATTAGAGCGAAACAATCAATCTACAAGACTTTTATTTTTTTAATATATTCATATTATTATAAATAATGCATTTAAAATAATAAGAAAAAATATTTGAAAGGTTTTTTCTCTAAAAAATAATCATATATTTCAATATTTTTTCAATATTAATACCTTAAAAAATATGACAAATAAATAAGAACTAAAGATTAACTATATATGCATAGAAAATAGTTTTATTTTCATTTCACACTATCAAAGGTGAACTTACTCTATTTTTTAACCAGAACTACATTTAATATAACGATAAATCCTAATAAAAATTAAAATTCAAAACCAAGAGTATAAATATATAAATATAAAAAAATATTTAAAATTATACCAAAATTACCAAAAAATAAAAGGATCGAAACTAAATCATGAAATAAAATAATCATTTATTTTTTCCTTAAAACACTTTTTTTTATTTTATTAATTTAATCATTCCATTTAAATTATTTATATATTTTATTTTCATTTTGGCATATATACTTTTAATTCTTTATTTCAATTCTTATATTTTTTAGATATATTTCTAAATAGTCTCTATTTTTATCCATGTTTATATATGTACACTCTTAATTTTGGTTGATTGTTCATTTTAGGCGAAAAAATCCATTTCTAATATATTTAATCCATTACTAATTAAATGTTAAAATTATCAATTACAACATATACAAAATCAATCAATTTTCAATATAGAAAAAAATATAGCGCGCGGGCAAGTAACCTTGTTTAATCTAAAGTAAAAAATAAAATAATTTTTTCTCTCCAAAAATACTGTTGAAACATAGTACCAAACAAACCCTAATTCTTCATCTCCTATAATCAATTATGCTACGCAAGCCTTTAAAACTTGGTGTATATTTCTTGGTGGATTTATTTATTTATGGTCAAAATTTATTTTAGCGAGATAAATATTTTTTTTAATCAACAGGGATGAACCTTTTTGTGAATTATCTACCTCACATATATTTATAACATAGTAGGTTGTCTTTCCTCTCTTAATCGTTTATTCATTTTTCATTTCTACTAGGAATAAGCTATGTCTTTTACCTTGTACATGACAAGTTTTGTCATCTTATCTTCTACAATACTTGTATATTTTCTAATACTATCACATTCAATGATCTAATCATTGAACTTCTTATGTTAGTGTCTCCATTGATGGTAGAGATTTTTAATTTTATCTAGAACTTGTGCATTTGTTATCTTGTGGACCTTAATGACACACCAATAATTTTACAGGATCAAGATTATGACATATTTATCTCATAATCTTCTTAATAATCAAGATCTAAACCTTTTAATGACCTGTAGCTAATATTTTTCTAATTGGTTCATGAATTATTGACACTTATCTTGTAATAATTTTCACACTTTCATGATAGATATATCACATGGAGTGAAAGAGTGATATTTATAGACAATGACACAAAAATAGAAAACTCAGTCGAAATTATCATTTCAAACAATCCATCACTCAAATCCTAGCTTTTCCCATGATATCAGCATTCATACCCAAGCTATAAAGCATAACAAAACCTTAATCAATCATGATAATAGATTTCCTTACCTCTTGTCAGCAACAAATCAATGAGTAATTTGCAGGGAGAGCTTGAATTTTTCTTACTTTTTTTTATTTTCTCTCTCTCAAGCTCCCAAACTTTTCTTTTCCACGTTTTAAAAACCCTTGTAGAGGAGGAACATTCTCTAATAGCTTAGATTTCTATTTTAATTTACTCATTGTTAATTTGGGAAATTGTTGGAGAGTTTATATATAGGGTTAAAATATGAGAACAATAATGCTATGATCTGTGGATATTGTCATAAAGCAACGATATCTGTGTTTCCAAACCCAAAAAAATCTGTAGTGCAAGGCCTTATTACTGTAGAAGATCCAAGCCAACTGATATCCATTGGACCTTTCCACCCGGCAATATTTTAAATCAATGTTAGGTTACTAATCATAGCACATCCCACTTTGGGTTGAAAGTGGAATCAGCAGCCGCTAGTTGATGGATATGCGATGCTGGAATTGACTAGGACCTAAATTTAGGATAGAAAAACAAATCAAAGGATCGGTTAAATAAGATTATAAGATCATCATGAGTCTATTTTATCTTTTGAGATGAAAAGCACAAAGCAAACCGCACCATCTCGTTTCCGATATGAATCAGTGACAGAACATTGGTGCTCGTAAAATGATCGAAGACCAAAAAACCATGTTGGCGAGGTTTCTAGTTAAATGTTTCGGTGGTCAAGTCGCTATATCAAGCCAAGAAGTTAAAACCTGACCTCGAGAACTCAACATCGCTGCCTGTGCCTTGCAAAAATGGATGCATTTCTCTGGGGCCGATCAGGCTTCTTCTGTGCGAGGCGATTTTACAGCAATTGTACCAATACATGATTCAAAAGATGGCTGTAAGATTCAGTCCCATGGAAGAGCTTTATAAGTATCCGTGCTTAACATTATGATTGCGTAACAAGAACAAGGGCCAGAAAAGAGAAAGTAACCCAGCCCCGAGTTCACAAAAGTCACAGCATATTCGGAGTACTTCAAGAATTTTGTTACAGCTTCCCTTGTAGCTGGTAGATGGTGGTGGGACATGGGAGCACGTAAGAGTACAGTGCGGTTAGGTCATAAACTGTTTTTACACGTAAGCGAAGGGATGGCAAAGGAAAATTGATTGATTGGGTGTATTCCACCCAGATACATTTGTGGACATGAACCCGTACATTTTCACCCCCTTCTGATAATGTTTTCCATTCACGCAGCCTATTAACTTAACTCAGATTTCAAATCAGAAAGCAAACTGCACCAAGCACATGGTATTTGGGTCTGCATTTCTTGTGATAACATAACTTTGCCAGACCCTTTTCAATCAATTAAGCGATCCAGCTCTGTGAGACTATTGTTGATCCACTGTCTGAAATCGTCGGCTGAAGTATTTTTTTAAGGTTGTCTTTTCGTTTTAGCCACTAAGGCATAAGAGTATTCTCTTGTTTAGTCGCCTGAAGCTAAAGATCTTATAAATGAGATATCTGCAGATAGATAGTGACGACATTTCAATCCTCGTTCCTCTCTGCTAATTATACTGTTAACACTTAGCACGCCGCCCCGCACCTCCCTTTCTTCAAGATGAAATTTTTGTGTGAAGACACAATAAATACAGCCAGCAGCTTGGATAGACAAGTGCAATGTAGGACCCTCCACTTCCGTACTGAAGATTGTACCAAAAATGTACCCAAACCCACTAAAAATGAACTCAGACCTCAATAAATTGGCATCACCAACATCAGTGCCCCTATTGTTATGTCCTTCTAGTTCTCTTGCATGAGAAGATAAAAGGAGAGATTTAGCAGAAATCATCAATGGAGGAGGGAGATCCAAATCGACCATCACTAGGGTTCCCGATAGGTTTAGTTCTTCTATTGTTTATGTTGTTTATCATGAGTGGCCTGTTCAGTTGCTGCCTCCACTGGGAAAAGGTACTCTCCCTATTTGGAGTCTCAAGCGAGGACAATCATTCCCACATCGAAGAAGATATAGAACATTTGCCGCAGAAATCTTCACCCCCTCATCCGGTATCCCTCTCTTTCTCTCTCGCATCTCAATATTTTTTTTTCTTGAATTAATTTGTGATGTTTAATTTCCTTGTGGAAGGAAAAGAGATTAAAACGAAGAAACAAGATTAAAAACTAAACAAGGGGAATTCTTATCTATGATCTCATCTCACCATATTCGTATAGGATTTCAGGGGATCTAATAACATCATCTTTTTTTTTCGTTTTGATTGATTGATGGGAATATTATTTTTTGACAAGGAGAAAGGGAAATTTCAGTTTTCTTTTGATGATAATATGATCATATCGTTGCTTGATTTTTAAGTGATGAAGTGCTCATATATGTATTTGAATATTCAAACAGAAGTTGAAGAAAAATCAAGGCCAGAGCCTTCCAGTTTTGATGCCAGGGGATCAAGTACCAAAGTTTATAGCAATGGCATGTCCATGTGAGCCTCCGCGAACTGAGATGATAGCAGTGCAAGTTCAGAAGCCACCTTCTTTTCCAGTGCCTTTATACTGATTGATTACTTCACAGGACTGCGCGATCATTGTGTGTGTGTGTAATAGACAGACTAGAATGTATTAATCAATTAGTTCAAATTAATTTCTTATTTTTTGGCTATTCCTTTTACTTAAAACCATGCACTGACAAGTGCTGACATATTTTCGAGATGGTTTTTACTTTTGGATCTAGAAGAGTAAACTGGCAAATCAATGCAGCAAACTAGCAAAGGTTTCAGAGATTATGAACTTGAAGAAAAGAAATCAAAATGTATGAGACGGGCAGGTTGCCCAGTGATGAATTGGCATAAATTGGGTGGTGGTTTGTATGTATATTAAGATCATTTGCAGTTACAATTAGCAAATTGTTTGTGGAATCAACGATGAAGGATGAACAAAGTTTCTGGACTTTTGTAAAGCTCTCCTTTCAGTGATGCTTTTGGGAAACGGCGTAGCTCTTGTTTTTTTAACGAAGCGTAAAGTTGAATCCAGCAGGAGTGAGCATGGTATCTCGGCACCTTTATTTTACAAGCTAGAAGCCATACAATGAGCAAAATCCATGCTTTACTCCACATTCTCCAATCAGCCATGAATGCACTCTGGTTTCCTTAAAACTTGTGAGCGGGCCGAAGTTTATCGGTGATGTGGTGGGCTAAGTTTAACCAGCTATTTCTTAGTGTGCGACATTTCTTAGTGTATGTAAAGCATTATCTAATATGTTAAGGAAAGTGGGCTTCTCTAATGGTGTTTTACTATTCATATAAAATGCATCCTTTCCTTTTTTTATTTTTTAAATAAAAAATCCTTAAACTTTTTTTTTAATTTAATCTTTTTTTACGCAATTCAATGAGATAAAACATTCAATTGAATTAAAAAAAAAAAATGTTTGCCGTGAGAGAACCCAGAGGTAAAGATGCATGGTTAATCTAAGAGTTTTTTTTAATTTTCATTTTAATTCAAGAGTTTTAAAACTTTTTTGACCTATTTTTTTTCTGTTTTGAATTTAAATTGTTTTGAAATTAATTAATTTAAAATATTATAAATATGACGAGTACAGTTATAATTTCTGTAACGTTTTGCTATAAAGATGGAAAAATTATAATTTTCAGGTTTTTTTAAGAAAATAAACCTTTTTTAATACCTGGTATTCAACTCGGTTGAGTTTTTTGTACACATTGCTTATTCAACGAGCTGTGTCGCATCATTTAGGACTTTCTCAATAGATTTTCCCCGAAATTAATATATATGTGTGTGTGTGTGATTTAGCCCTTGGTCATTATTGAATTTTTTTAATTTAACTTCAAATAAAAAACAAGTGATTTAATTGTTTATTATCACTTGACTTTAAAAAAAATGTCTCGTAGAAACTATATTTTGACATGGTTTTTCAATTTTGTATGTTGATTAAAGTTGATTAAGATCAAAATGGTATGACGTGTTTTCAAATTCTCAAGTTTCTATATACCTTTTATTTGCTTATGAATGAAGTGTGTTTAGTATTGTTCTTGTGTTTTGTGGTTCAAGTTTTGAAAAATCAGTTTCATGAAAAATATTTTTAGTCGCAGTTCAAAATAATTACTAAAGTCCTTGGTTAAAACTATGGTTAAGTTTAAAGTTAATGAAAAATAGTTTCATGTGTATGATTATCAAGCTTTTCATATTACTATTGACATGTGAAAAATATATATATATATATATATATAATTCAAATAAATGAGGTGTTTGTTTTTATTCTCACATCAAACTACTTGTAATTTCATAATGAACTATAAATTTATACGTAAAGGTCTCTACGATCTCGAAACAACATATAGTAAAATATCACTTGAAATAAAATTAGGATTATGAGATAAAAATTATATTATGATCTCTTTCTAATATATTTATTTATATTTTAATTAATTTTTAAATTATTTTAATATTAAAAATATTATATATATATATATATATATAAAAGAACTTTTAACACCCCCCTCCGTGCAACCCTCTCACATCAGGCTTTTAAATATTTGTACATTGAACAACTAGTAACAGGCGAAACGCACGGGAAGTAACAGTTTGATGCTTTCCATGAAACAGAGTTTACAAAGTTTTTTAAATGGACCCATATATTTTTTTCAACTTCTCCACATTAACTAAACACCCAAAACAATAATTTTTTATACACCTCTAATCACACCTCACTCTCAGACACCTTCTTAATTTAATTTGTGGTCGATTGAAACTTGATAAAGATTCTACCAAAGAAAAAGAAATTATTTTTTATCTAACTGTGTTAACTTATTATGATCATGTTAATTACCTAGGTTGTAGATTTCACACGTGAACCCGAGTTAATATAGTTTGTCATCTTTTTATTTCACTTTCTCATTTATTTTCAAATTTGTACTTTGATAGCTCTTTGTTTTACATTTAAGTTATAGTTAGACAAATTATAATGATAGAAGTATTTTTTAGGGTATTTTGATATTGCTATTGCGGTTAAGGTTTTAAAAAAACAGTTTCGTGAAAAACAATTTAGTTGCGATTCTAAATAATTTTTGTAGTATTTGGTTAAAATTATGGTTGAGAGATTAATAAAAATTAATTTTAAGTATTTGGTTATCAAACTTTTCATATTATTTTCAACTTGTGAAATTATTTTAAAAGGTATTGACATATACACACACATTTATTTATCCCCCCCCCCCCCACACACACCAGGTTTGGGATTCTAGGTACAAGGGTTCAAGTATATTACCATGGTTGGCTATAAACGTGGATCCTTCTACTCTTCGGTTCTTTTAGAACTATGCTAATCTTCCCATAATTGGTTCACATGTGGATTTGTGTGTATTTGTAGCTTTGATGAGTTTGAGGAGCAAAAGGATGGAAAGGAGAAAGGAAGAGTGAGGGACGGTTCCAAGGAACAGGAGATAAATGGTGAATTAATTTTGACGAGGTAGTGCGGGACAATGTGAAGTAAATTCTTTTAATTAATGTTAACAGTAATATTTTTTAGATAATAAAAAAATCACACTACAAATTGAAGATAAGTAGTAGAGAAGAAACACATGAAAAACAACTATTTTTGATGAAATCGAATTTGACTAACTTTTTAAGACGAAACCTACAACAATTTTTCAACTTTTCAGCCATTACCAAATACTAAAACCATAGTTTATTTTCTCAATATTCAGTATTATCAAATATTAAAATCATAGTTTTTTTCCTTAATATTCAATATGATCACACTCCTAGACAACTTCTAAACAAAATAATCATATCATTATTTGAGTAAAATAGTTGATTTTTTGTTTTCCGGCGCCAACTTTGTGTCTCATTTATTAACCATTATAGCCCTTATTTAATTATTTCATTTTAATATATTGACCGAGTTTTCAGATTTTAATAACATTGTTTATAATTTTGAATACAATTATATTTTTTTTTATTAAGCCCGCATCAAAACGCCGGCCCAATCACCAAACTATCTCCATAGTTGTAAAAAACAAATATCAACTACAGGCAGAGAAAGGGTATTTTTCTACACTAGACCATTTATCAACTCGGCCATGCAACTAATTAACGTGATTCTGGAAATAGCATAAAACATATTGCCATTAGCATGGAACAGAGTTTTTTTATATATACTTGACTTATTCATATTATATATTTATATAATTATCAATTTAAAAGCATATAAAATTAGTAAAAATACACTCAAATTAGTCTGAATACTCGTACTAATTAAAAAAATATATATATCATGATCGTCCAAGCATAGCAGGATGGCCATGTGTGCCTAGGACGTGAAGACGGCCTAGGTGGAAGCTAATTTTAGAGCCCAGGCCTGAAGATTCTTATCTTAAAGATAGTCGATGATGCGTGGTTTGTCTAGCTTAATGACACGTCACTTGCAGCTACAGTTTCGTTCAAGGAAGATAGATGAAAATATAAAAGCTTATTTTTTTTTATATATAAAACAATTTTTTTTTTTCATAAAAAAATTTTTAATAAAGAAACACAATTTAATTTGCTTAAAAACTTAAAACTAGGTTAAATAAATATCTGGAATACTAATCTATTTTTATATTTAGTAATTATATTAAAAATGAATAATAGACATCAAAATCAGAGCTAACGTGGTCAGAACTTTGCCACCTGCCACCTGGGAGCTTTCTTTATCGTCTTCCTGTTTTTCTCCGTTTCCTTGACAACTAGGAATTGAAATGCGAAGTAGGTAAAAATGAAAAAGAAAATAGGGCCTTCTTTTGTCAATATGAATCTTTTTTCTTACCATTTTCTCCTTCCAGTTGTATTTGATAATATAAATATTTAATTTAATGCGAGGATTATTTTTGTCACAGTGCATGTGTATGAGCATGCAAAATAAAACATGGCACATAAAATCATAACAGCATAACTTCGTATAAACTAGAACCAAAAGAAATAAAATCTTAACGATTCATGATAAATATATCTTTTAAAACATCATTTGGAGAGGAGTTGGAGGGGAGCTCGATCATGGTCTTTCTCCTGCCCAGAAAACGCATACTCCGTTAGAATTATAAACCAGACAGAGTCTAGCATTTGCACCTGGCTTGCCTTGTAAGAACATAGATGTTTCGATTCAAGACATATTCATAACATGTTTTCTTTTCCTATTTTCACCGTGGAAGTATCCTGGAGCAGCTTTGTTTCACCCGGACCGGACGCTTCATCGTTCATTGGACAGCCCCTTCTTGCCAAGCTTGTCGTGCAAAAGTGCGTGGTGTGACTTGATGAATTTTTTTTTTTGAAATTTGTATAGTAAGTTTTGAATTCAAATTAAGATGCGCATGGCTCTAGATCCACAAATTAAATACTTGATTTCCGCGTAAAGAAAAAAAAGTATCCTGCAAAATGCGACTGTCATCTTAGAACTCGACAGTGGTTCAGTGGCGTCAAAGGGATTGACTGGAAACCTCGGCATCTATTTCAGCCGTACAGAGAACACAGGTATCCAAAGTTGGTTCAGCCCGAAATCCTGTTGTAAGTGTATACGGGAAGTTTGAACAGAAGATAGAAAAAGCTTGTGATATATAAATGGATGAATTGCCTCTAAAAATATTCAATTTCAACGTTTCAGATTGCAGCAATCTCACGTTGAAACTCGCAAGAAGAAAACGTCTCCTGCTGCTATAAAGTCCGTCAAAGTTGTGGAAGAACTTGCAAACAATACTACTAATTCACAACGTAGTTTTCAGTATCTCACAATTCACTCGTGTGCATGCTTGGATGATAGAGACCTCTAACATGACTCATCACTCGCTTTATTGTTTCTAGTCAGACATGTCACATTCGATTCTGCATTATTTCGGTCCGTCCATCACATGCTTTGTTGTTCGAGCGTCAGGTTTTCATTGAAAAAAACAAACAAAATTAAAGAAGAACTTGTCAAGAAGGAAGCATTTAGTTTGATAGCAATTCTGCACCCCTTGGCAATCATATATAGTGAAACCACACGTGAAGTTCCAGTATTTGACTGTTGACTATATACATGTAAGCATCTCGATCAAATTGAGGGCCGCGAAACTTGAAGAAAGGCCCAGCATCTCGGTGGTCTCCCACAAGGCCACCATGGCCCACTTTTGACTTGAAAATTTTAACAAGCTGATGTACAAGTTCACTTGACCGGTACTTGATGCTACAGACGCGGTTTTTACCTTGGAAGCTAGAGGACTTGCGTGATGGAAGTGGTGACAGCAGCCCGCACTATCTGTTTCCCGTAATTTACAGGGCAACAACGCTGAAGGGCACGGAAATCCATCATCGAAAACTATGGCAACGGTAGTAATTTCTAATAAATTCGGGGTCATTGATTTAATCTCTAATTCGTTGTTCTTGCTCTTCATGAAATGAAATCCGTGCTGTGGATCATTATTAATGCCTATCATGTGTTTGCTTGAATGCTCAGCCGTCAATGTAACAAGAACAACATCATTGAAGGCCTTTTGATCAAGTAAAGTCGAGCATAAAACATAAAGGCCAAGGCTGGCATCACTATTCACTACTCATTAAACACAGCATACAGACTGTAGATATTTTCCAGATATAATATATATATCTATAGAATATTTTGATTTTTTTAATATAATAAGCACACACACACACACACACACATATATATTAACTATTTTATTTTTTATTGATTAATTAATAATAATAGATATCTAATGAGTATTTGGAAGCCGAAATGATAGTTTATAAGTATTTTTATATTATAAATAATAAATAAAATATAAATGTATCATGATCTAAAAACAAATCTGGAGGAATGGGTGTGTGGTTCATTATAATGGAAATGGAGGCCCGGAAAGTTTCAATCGGTGGCCCATGTACATGCTTGCACATGATAATGGCGTTCGGGTGACGTGGGCAGAGGAAGAAGAAGAAGATGATGATGATGCCAGATCAAACATGAACAAAGTGCTGCTCTCTGAATAATGCATGTATATATGGATTTAGGGCAAAGCGTGCAAAGGTGGCTGCAGTTAATGATGGGTTACTTAAAACCCCCCACCTTCAAAACATATACATATATGTATGTATATGTACCGAGGGTGAACTTCTCTTTCATAATGAAAATCAACGCGCGTGTTCTCCTATTTTCCTTTCGCATCCAGACATAATAATTACATCATCCAGATCTTGATTCCCAGCTCGATTTAGACGAGACTAGTTTTTTTTTTTTTTTACGAAATCAATTTTTTAAATCGATTTTTATTTAGTTCTATTATAATAAAAAAATACAATAATCTTAGTTCTAAACTAATTTTTTGTGTCTGTGGCGACTCGGTTAATTAAGACCGAGTTTTATCTGAGATAATAAAAAATATAATCTTATTTTAAAATATGATAAATATTTTAAATATCATTTTATTCACTGCAAATTCTATTAAAAAACTAATTAAATGGCAATATAAAAAGAGATCACGAACTAGTATCAGAAGGTCTGGCAAAAAAGAGAAGCTCGGCTGTGCCTGACTTACAACGCCAAGCTTGCATGCCTAGCCCTTCTTTTTCTAAGAAAAATTATAGTAACCTATCATGTCAATCACTCTAAAATCGAATACCTGTTGAAATATAGTGATTGGTTCAGCATGTACATATACATATACACGCTGCCACACACAGCGGTGGTTGCAGATAACAAGAGGCTTTGTAAAATGGCAGCCGGTAAAAAGTATGGCTTCTGGTATGGTGGTTTGTCTGTTTTGCACTGCATATGTCCAGATCACCACGACACCATAGATGATCTTGAGATGCAGTGATGGTCTGGGTGTACGTGAGTGTGGTTGAGATTTTTATACAGAGTTTTTTATTTATAAATATATTAAAATAATATTTTTATATTTTTAACAAAAAATGATTAAAGACACCAACAGAATTTAATTTAAAATAAATAATTTATTTTTAAAAATACGTTTAAAACACACGGACAAACAATCCGAAATATATACAGGCAACGATACAAGCCTGCAGCGCACTCGGTAGTGCCTGGACGAAGCTAAGGCAGTAGTCATACGTTTTCCTACCTGCCAAGGATACTACCTGGGACTGCATGGATGGCCACCGATTTGGATTATCAATGGATTTAATCCTCTCCTTGTCATTTTTCTAAAGTTTTGGTCTACCCATAAAAGAATTTACAATGAATATTTAAAGAATAATTTAATTATATTTTAATAGTTTGATTTATTCTTTATCAATATTCACATAGTTAATCCATATATATATGTATATAAACAGTGTAACATAATTGGCTTGGTAATTAAGCGATTGGTGGAGGTATGATTTTTCATATGCAATAATTAATTCTTTGATTAAAATGTAAGAATTAATTTTTCTTACAATTCATTTAATTTTCATATAAATATTATGATGATTATTTAAAAGATGTTTTTGAAAAAATCTGTTTTTTTTTTGGATTTTGGTGTGATGATATTAATATAAATTTAAAAAATACATATTATTTTAATATATTTATAAATTAAAAATTAACTTTTATGACACTAACTAACCAGCTTTTAATCTCTCTCTCTCTCTCTCTCTCTCTCTCTCTCTCTATATATATATATATATATATATATATATATTTAAATCATTGATGTATTGAAGATAAAAGGGCGAGTATTTTATTTTGTTTTTGCTTTCCGAGATACTGTCGTAGAACTACTTTAATTTTAGGGATTGAATTGCAGCACTGAATAAACAATGGTGAACACAGAGCACGAGGGGCAGGAATTGAACCAGCAATTGGAACGTGTAGAGCACGGGAGGGCAGGTGCGATTGGACAAGAGGAAATGGTGGAGGAGGTTATATGTTGCTTTCAGTAGCCGGCAATCCAAAATTAAAAGCCGCTTTCTTGTCCCCCAACACATCATATCGCTTCGCTCTGTTTTTCTCTGTCCCCTCTCAACCTCGCTCCTCCACTAATGCGTTCTCTTTCTACGTAGCATACACTCTATTCCCATCTTTACCCCTCCACGCACCCTCGTTTTCTCACCCACTTCTCCTTTCAATTCACGAATTGCATCTGTAAATTAATTCAATATTTTCATTATCAAATCCTGAATATCAACTCTTCCATAATTCTGTATTTTTTTCACTCTGAATAATGTTATTGCCAGAATAACTGCCCGGTAATTGTTATTTTACGGATTCATTTCTAAATAAAAAGTAATTTTACTCTGTCATATAATATAATTTTTATACGAGAGAGTGATTATAATTGTTTTTTATTTTGAAATATATTAAAATAATATATTTTTTATTTTTTAAAAATAATTTTTAATATTATCGAATGAAATTAATCTAAAAACATTAAATTTTTATTTAAAATAAAAAATAAAAAAAATCAATTTTTTCAAAAGTATTTTAGAATCACAGTACTAAACATGGTCATAATATATCTATTTTTATGATATACAGTGATTTTTTTTGGATTTGTGTAAAACCCACTTCATTTTAGGTATTATTTTTAGATCAGATTAAAAAAATAAAACTCTAATGGTTATAACTCTAATATATATATATTTTTGCATGTAACATATCGCTGCTGTTGAGACCAGGAATCTCGTCATATTATAATAATTTATGTGATTATATATTATTTTTTAATAGAGACCACAATAACACACGTATTTACAAAACCCTTTTTAAGATACGACCGAGGAAAAAAAAAAAAACATAATCCGGGCATGTAATAATATTAAGAAATGGAGAGGTGGTTGGATTTGTTAAATTGAGGTAGACAAGAGATGTTTTTCCTTGCCTCTCGTAATCACTTAAAAGATGCTTTGTATCTTTCTCTACAGAGGGGTATGCTGTGCGGGGTAGACAGTGAATATGGCTGTGTTAGCATTTCGAAATTGGAAAGCATCATGATTAATTTAAGAGTGTGTTTATTTGCCCATTTTGCTCTCTTGGATGAGGTCAAACCATGCTAAGATTGGGGGTAAGGTGGTCTTTATGCTGGCATCCACATCTCACATGAGAACAGGGAATCAATTGCCCAGAAAGTTCAAGACATCTGTGGGTCTGATCGGATTAGACTAGGATGGCACTGGAGGGCTGCGATCTGGACACGTCCTGCTTGGTTGTGATCGACAAGATGGCTGTCAAAAGACAACTCTGCCACCATACGAAGGACGAGCTTGATGGAGATCAAATTTGGCACTGGCTACCTGCTGACATGATCGGCGATACCTCACCGGAAATCAAATTTGTGATCATCGTTTCAATGTCTTGCAAGTAATCACCGGGTTTTTTTTATATACATTAAGGGTAAATTTGCGGGGGTTGAAATAGTAAAATAATCATTTTGCTTTCCAGAGAAAAATCATTAAACCTGCTGGGGGAAGACTGCGATCTTTTCCCTGTGGCCTTTTAGTCATTTACATTGAAAGCGGACAGGATGATCTTTTCACTTCTTTGTTGTTATTGTGAGGAGCGACAATTAAATTTTGTAGTTTTATTCGATTTATTTTTAACGAGATTACTGGTATCACAGTCATAACATATATTTTAAATGCCAACCCAAGTGTGATCGAGTCAGTTTTTTTATTTTTATTATTACTATTTGTTATCTTTATGATGAATGTTTGTTTTTATTGTTGGATATTAGATAAAAAAAATTTTAAAAATCAAAGTTATTAAACATGGCTCGAGTAACTAAATAAACAAGTTAATTCGTGTTGATCTATATTCATTCTAAATAAATATCATTTTAATACTAGAAGTGGATACAAAAATAGTCATTTTAGTGATGGAAAATGGCTTGAGCGATGACTTTCTTTTTTTTCACCGGAGTCTAGTTATTTACCCCCTCTTTATAATATCTGTTTGAGAGTATAATGAGAGTATAATTGAGATTGTTTTTAAAAATATTTTTTTATTCAGAAATATATCAAAATGATATTTTTATTTTTTAAAAAGTAAAAAAAATTATAATATAACTTTTTTTTTAAAAAAAATAACCTAGCAAGTATTGAGGACTAGCCAGTACTTTTCATCGAAGTTTTTGCATGCCATCCATATTTAACGTATTTCTCATTTTGGTCATTTTTTTCTTTAATTCCATCACTGCACAAGAAACTAGAAGTAATTAAACTTCAATTATGATCAAGAATTGTTTGAAAATATGTTTGAAAAATATTTTTTAAAAAAATATTTTTTTTATTTTAAAATATTTTAAAAATTAATTTCAGCCATACTCCTGAATAAACACTAAATCACATCAAATAAAACTTCGACAACCATAATGATTTTTCTTATATATATAGGAATGGATGTTGTTGATAATGTTATGTGAGTGGAATAATGACATCTATGGTGAAAAACACATGACTTTTAGTAATTTATTATATAGCCATAGCTCCAAGTCACAACTTTTCTCGATATCCATCACTCTCGCAAGAATAAAGTGTTTATTTTTATAGCTCAGCTTGTTCTACAACTTGTATTTTAACTATAAAATGCGGAAAAACTCATGTTTTAAAATGTTTTTTACACTGTGATGTAAAACAAATTATTTTAAAAATAAATTTTTATTGACACGTGTCAGGCACGAGCTATCCATTTTGCCGTACTTCCAAGGCATTTGCGTCTAACCACGGGGCTACTAGTCATGTTTTTATTACATCATTTTATTTATTTGGGAGCTAAATTTCATGTTATTAAATTAAAGTTGTTTTTTAAATTATTAATCACAACAAACTTGTATTTTATTTTATTTTGTTATTTTGGGATATTGTCTTAGCATTGCATTACTGTTTTTCTTCTCTTGTCCATAAAAATTTACCCCAGCATGCACGCTATTGCGCTGACCAATGGTGTAGGCGGTCATTTTCTTCATTATTTTTTGAACTCCATGTTTTTATTCGCTGTTGATTATCAATATATGATTTATCATAATTAAATTTTATAATTTATTTTGATATAAATTTCATAGCAATCTTATATTTTATATGCCGGGTTTAGCCATTTAACCATGTCCGAGTCTAGTCAATTTAATATATCAATGTCCTAATATTTTTTAAAAAAGAATTTCATTTAACATGTAACCAATTAAATGTCTTAGAAGAGCTTGGCCAGCATACATTTAACATTCTAATATTTTTATAATTTTTTTAAACAAAAACAAAATCATGAGAGCACAGGTTAAAAAAAAACAACAGATGACAACACTCATTCACCTAATTGGAATCATGCCCTTCTTAAATTTCAATTGCTGCATCAAATACATTGCCAAGAGTCATCTTCGAACCAAAGGGGAATCCCCCCTCGCTCAATGCACCGTTGAAAACGATGATCGGCTTCCATCCACTAACCGTAAAATATCGAATCTACCCTCGAGATGATCAACGGCCTCCATTCAATCGTCTCCAATCACCAGTCACTAAAAATAAAACACACGATCAACTCTCACTCATTATTATTCGGCCGGGTATTACATTTATGAGCAGTAGATAATAAATAAACAATTATAAAAAGAAAGCGAAAAAAAATATAAAAAGAGCATTAAAAGGAAGAGTGTTTTTTTTTCTGAAAAAGAAAAAGGTTTTGCTTTTAATAAAAATAAAAATAAAGAAACAAAAAGGTACTTATTTTAATGCATAGAGTTTCACACCAGACAGCAAATAAGCTTTTGTTACTTTGTGCCAAAATGGAGGATCCTTAACTCTATCTCTCTTCAAACCCTCTCTTCAAACTCTCTCTCTCTACTTCCAAAACAGAATCGAAACCCTCAAAATTGAATCCTGCTCCTCTCTTCTCTAGCTCCAAATCCACCACAAATCTAAGTCACAGGTAAACAAGTTACTCAGGGCTCTTTCCTGATCTGTTTCCGTTTTTTTTTTTTTTTTATTCACACACCTTTATTTTTCTTCTTAGCTCTTATCTCTGCGCTTCCATCTTTCTGCCTGGTGGATTTTGCTGGACACTGTTTGTTTGTTAGTGAAACAAATGCTGCAATCTTTTTGCTGTTTTTAGTTTCCGTACTGGGAAAACTCAAGTCAAGGAGAGGTTTTTTTTAGCTCAACAAGCTGCATGGAGACTGTCTCGCTCGGCAGCTTAAAATTTTTGTTTCTATTTTTTTTCACACTTTCTCGGTATCCAAACAAGATTTATCTTTCCTCTTCGTCTTCAAAAAAATTAGCGAGCTATCTGAGGCGTGGTTTATTAAGCTTGCATATACTTTTATGTGACTTCAGCTGTTTCAAGTTCAAAATGTGTTCTCTTCCTTTCCTTTTTTCTGCAGTCGGAAAATGGATTATTCATTAACGTTCGGATTAGATCTCTTTAGTTGTAAATGGCTGCGCAACCCCCCTCCCCCCTCTTTATAACACGCTGTAATTTTATTTTATTTAATTTTTATTTTAGCCCGTTTTAACTCGGGAAAGTATTTTTACTTCTGCTGCTAATTAATTAATTCAAGTTAAGTTTTTGATATTTCCTTCACATTTTTACTGCTATTAGATTCTTGTTTGCGCAATTTTTATTCTATTTTTTTAATTTGTGTTTAGATCTTGATGTGTTTTAGAAATTAGCTAAAATTGCTTTGACCATAAGTAACTTAATCAGGCCTGGTTTTATCTTTGCAAATTGTGTGATTTTATATGTGCTTATTGCTTTAAGTATGGCCCTCTGACCAATAATAATTTATGATCCATTGGATGCTTGATTGAATTGGGGAAATTTCAGTATTAATCAACCACCATGTGTTTATTATATCGTTTGCTTCCTGAGAGCAGCCAGCCAGCCAGCGGTTGATGAATTTGTTTCTACTTGTTCTTTACTCGAAAAGATTTGAGGTTTTGTTTTCTCCTATATTATTTTGTTTGATAAATATCCAAAAAATGGTGTTTGTTAATGAAGTTTTTGTGCTATGAAATTGAGCAGGTAACGAAAAGAATTGAGTGTTTATATTCTTATTTCTAATGTCTCCACCGCTACTTGGTGTCGTGGAGGAGGAGGGTCAAAGTAATGTCACTCTACTGGCTTCTCCAGCTTCTGCAGAAAGTGTATGCCTGAATGGTCTGGAATTGAAAGAACGTAACTATATGGGTTTGTCCGATTGTTCTTCTGTGGACAGCTCGGCAGTCTCTGCAGCATCTGATGAAAGAAAGACTAGATTGAATCTGAAGGCTACTGAATTGCGGCTTGGGCTTCCTGGGTCTCAGTCCCCAGAAAGGAATCCAGAGCTTTCCCTGTTGAGCTCAGCACAATTTGATGAGAAGCCCTTCTTCCCTTTGCATCCATCAAATGATGGCCACTACTCAACACAGAAAAATGTTGTTTCGGGTAACAAGAGAGGGTTCTCAGATGCCATGGATGAGTTTTCAGAGGTGAAAAAAACTGCCTTTTTATTTTCTGAAGGGAATAAAATGATATTTACTAATGATTCTAACTTGAAAAGCAATCATCTGTGGTGTAGAGCAAGTTTCTGTCAAAGTCGGAGGTAAATGCAATGCTCTCACCCAGACCCTCTCCCAACATGGGATTGAAACCTGGCATGTTAGAGAACCTTGGAGTTCAACAAGCTAAAGTGAAAGAGATAGTAGCTCCAAAGGCAGGGCAAGAGAGGTCTCATGTGGCAAACGAGACCAGACCACCACATAACAGCTCTGCAAACAACAGCAGCGCACCTGCTCCAAAGTATGAAGTGTTTTTGTGTTAAGTCTTAAGATTATCTGCAAGACATTGAGAATGATCTCTGGTATCCCTTTCTTTGGCAGGGCACAAGTTGTGGGTTGGCCACCCATCAAATCATTTAGGAAGAACTCCCTCGCAACCACTTCAAAGAACACAGAAGAAGTTGATGGTAAAGCAGGGCCTGGCGCTTTATTTATCAAGGTCAGCATGGATGGTGCTCCTTATTTAAGAAAAGTGGACTTGAGAAACTACTCTGCATATCAGGAATTGTCTTCTGCCCTTGAGAAGATGTTCAGCTGTTTCACCATAGGTGAGCAAAATGAAATTATGATTTGATATGGAGAATGTGGTTGGTGGACATTGTTATTATAATGTGCGCTGAACTAGTATTTTACAGTGGACACGTGTTCTGTTTATTTATCGATCTAGTTACTGCCACTTTGTTATGATGTCAGGCCAATATGGATCCCATGGAGCTCCAGGAAGGGAGATGCTGAGTGAGAGCAAGCTGAAGGATCTGCTGCATGGCTCAGAATATGTTCTCACTTACGAGGACAAAGATGGAGACTGGATGCTTGTTGGTGATGTTCCCTGGGAGTAAGTGCTGACTGATTTTGCTTGTTGGCTTCAATTAATATTGGTTCTTGTTGTTGACTTCAATACTATCTGAAATCTTTAGTTACTGTTAACCATATTATTTTCTTATGAACAAGAATGAATTGATCTTTCATATTTAATAGCTCTAGGAAGTAGCTGGGATTTAGTGCAAGGAAACAGAGACTTTATTCTGTATAGCCACCCGAACTACCCTGTCCCCGCCATGATGACATGAGCATGAGGGTTAATGTAAAGTTTTTTCATAGTTTTGATATTGACCCAAGTCAAAACTGTTTATACCTTTGCCATGTCCCTGTTGTACTGTAACTTTGAAATTAAATCAGGGAAAAACAATCGGGAACTCGAGTGAGTAATGATTGGTAATTGACATGAACTGATCTTCCTTGATCTACATTCATGGTCATAAACTGTGGTTTCATTTTGAACTTCTCTTTATATTTGCAAAACCATGAGCAAATCATACATAACTTCTTTCAGTGTTCATCTGCCAAGTAATATTAACTAGCACAATTCATGATTATGTAATAGCAAGAAATATGCTTAATGTAAGTTGCAGGATAAACCTGCATTCTAATTCTAACTATCTATCTTTTCAGGATGTTTATTGAAACGTGCAAGAGGTTGAGGATCATGAAGAGCTCTGATGCCATTGGCCTAGGTGTGTTTGTTGTGCATCTCAAGCCAATCTTATTACTGTTCTGACTCATAGACCTATAAAAACCAGTGAAATGTTTGTGCCTCGTGAACTGTATTAGCCATTCATGATTTGTGACAGTAAAACCTGTGCATAACAGATTAAACTTGCTTCAAAAAATACTTATCTGATGAAATTTGATTTTTCAAATCTCACCTAGTAGTAAGTCTCCCCCAACTTGAAACAAAAGAGGACAAACACTGGTCGGTAAAAGAGTTACTTTTACTTGGCACGTCTTATGATCCTATAGATCCTTATGGTTTGTTGCGGATCTAATTCAACAATGCAGTCTGGTCATTGTGTTCTGTATCTAGAATCTTGGTATATCTAGGACATGAGATGAAAAGTTTTAGGTTGTTTGGTCTTCTATTGGTATTTTGGATGCACATGTCTCTGTATGTACCTGTTGTTTTGGTGGGGTGAGTGCATGGGGTCAGACATGTCTGACTTGTTAATATTGATTTTGACCTCGTGAATTCTACATAAAACGTTATGCTGAAAGTACATTGGAGTTGATGCTAGAAAATTAAGACTTGGAGCCCGCTAAGAAATGGTACTGTTGACCACAATGAATTTCAAGGCAACTAAAGTTATTGCTTACAAGCTACAACTACTACATATGGGAGCACAAATACTAGCTGTTGTCTCAGTTCACAATTTTTTCCATATTTTCGAAATCAATATTATTAACAACCTTAAAATTGTGATTGCTTATGCACCTTGCATCAAACTTTGAAGGACAATTTTTGCTTTATACAATGCCCTAATAGTTTTTTTTGTAAACCCAAGTTCTTAAAGTGGATCATAGCTTGTGTCTGCTGAGCCAAATTTTATGCTTTATTTTAATATGCTGTGATTCCTGTTAAGGACTTGGTGTTAATCCCTCCAATTATGCTGTATGCGATTTCTTTTCTCAAGCGAATTTCATAGAATTGTTTATTTTTAATGCAGCCCCAAGAGCCATGGAGAAATGCAAAAACAGGAATTAGCCAGCTGTTCGCATGATTGTTACTATCCACCCAGCAGCCTTCGAGGGTTGAATCTGGGAAATTAGTTTGGGGAGCGCACGAGTCAGATTTCAGTTGTGGGGGTGCAAGGGATGAAAAGGTGTTGGACAGGGTAGGAAGATCATGAGTACCTGCGGTTTTTATCTTAGTACGTTCATGTTTCTGTCTCAAGAAAATTATAATATCCGTTAGTCTGTTTAAACTAAAATCTCCCAAGACATGAATCTGGGAGTGCAACTGCAATTCTATGCGTCGAGAGTCGTTTCCTGTTTCGTACAGGACTTAAGTTTGTAAAGTGCATCGTTTGCTGATTTGTTTTTGAACTGGATTTGTCGTTCTCAACTGTCTGTTGGTGCTGTATGGTGTATTATGGTAAAAGAACTCTTATCCAAGTAAATCTGTCCGCGTGAGTTTGCTTTTATATTCGTTAATGGCTGCCTGAGTGATACTGTCAATCCCATCAGCGCACTGGAAAGCAAGATTATGGTCTGCTAGAGGGATGAATATTTTAAAGGTTCTCTAATGGTTTGAGATGACGGGGGAGGAAAACACCGTTATTATGATGTCAAATATTTTTCAAGTGGGGGGTTTCATTATTATTATTATTATAGTCAAAAAACAAACGAGATTTTGCGAGGCCTGTGGATACGTTTGTCGGAGAGTACTCGTTATAGGCATGTGATTGTCAGTTGACAGTGCTGCATCATTGATGTTTTCTTTTTTATATCAGAATAATGCATGCGTGACAGCAAGGATAGTGAGGAGCATTGGATGAGAGGGAGCATTGGATGCCAGCAATTGACATGAGGGGTCAGGTGCCACTTTTTTTTTTTAAGAACGTGTTTCGATTTTTAAGTTTTAAAATATATTAAAATCATATTTTTGATACTATTCCATCTAATAGTTTATAAATAAACAGTGTTATTTTAAAGATTTTTCTTGTAAACTGTTTTTTAGAAAACTGTGTTTAAAACGCAAAGAAAAGTGGTGGGTGGTGCATAGAAGGCACGGACCTTCACCTCCTGATAAAGCTGGATGCTTGTATGGTTTCCTTGCCTATTCTCATGATAGATAAACAAGCCCACGAAGGCGACGCTGAATAAAAAAAAAATTCAGATAGAGCCAAATCTAATAGCCTTGTAATGAACACAGCCACAACTGTCGTACAAAAAGATTCCCAAAATAATTTCATTATCCTCGTGTTTATGCAGAGAAGGTGTACTGAGGATTGGAAATGATGGGATGAAACAAATTTTGATAAGATCCAATAATAGTTGTCTGTGATATTGTTTATGACACCATAGCCTGCACAATGTTATTCATATAAGGGCCCAAGATGAGATGGGGAAATTGTCAGTGATGAAAAGCTCGGAGGGCAGCAGATTCCGTCTAAATTCATGGAAAAAGGTTGCCTTTTCCCAGAGGCACACTCTCCTCTCAAATCAAGTGAAATGGCGACTTGAGCAGAGTTACATGTAGGCTGTTTGATGGGGAATTGGGCAAGTAACACGTGTCAGTTGCTAGCTGAGACAATAATTCACTACATAGAAATAAAAAAAAATCTGTGCCAAATAATTAGGGAGGGACTCGCCATCTTCGACTCTAAAACAAACTGCGTGATTAGCCCGACAACCTTGTCTTGTGGAGCTTTAACCAAAGCCTTAACCAATCGTGGTAACATGAGTTCCATTTCAGGCTTCAAACTCTGGTATTTGCGGCGGAGACAACACAAAGTAGGTGCTAGTCTGACTATTTCTACTTGACATGCAAAGCTGAAATCGCTCATAGTTTAATTCTCCTTTAGGCAAGCACTTGGTTAACTCTGTATGAAGCTTTCTACAGTCTAGCGAGTAAGCATCCCCCAGTCCTGCAATGCTTAGGAATCTAAATGGCAGTCAGACCTCTGCTGCAGATTTTGTTTCAGTGATGCCCTCTTCCTTGGAAGAAAGTTGAGATGAGACATAAAATCCATTTTCCTGATGTGCAGGGACGAAAACGTTAAAAGCATACAAAGAGCAACTCAACTCGTTGAAGAATCTGTCACTTTATCCTCTCTATGGGGGAACTAATCAGGTTATAAGATCTACTACAATCAAGTAACATGACTAAATTATAGCTGGGAATCTTTGTGCTCCACTTCTTTTCATTGCGCGAGTAACAGTGTCAACTCTTTTTTTTAATCTAGAGTGGGATGCATTATTAGCATCTGAAGAGCAACAGCACCACCTTTCCTTTTCAATATCAAGAAGCGTCTGGTCATCCAAGATCATAACAAGAAACCAGAAGGTGTATCTGGTCACTGAATTCTCCTCTATCATAAAGATTGTTAATTTCAACATCCTTTAAGGTGGGACCCTACCCTCATTGTTTGTATTTAGAAGATAGTGTGGATAATATTCTATTATAATACGAGTCTTTTGACATTTTTTCACCTTGCACAGACTTTGCTTTTGTCTTCTGATAATGTGGTAGCTTTCTTAATCACTCTGCAGTTAGTGCAAGTCAGAAGTCACTATTAGACTCGATACAGATTAAACTAGTTTGATCAAATATCTTATCATCTAAAACTTGATCTTAGGGTCATAATATGGAGACAAGTGCTCTCTTTTCAACTGGTTATGTCCTATGTAAATCTCTTGGTGACATCGATGATAATATATCAGAAATACTTAAAATGCCTGATGAGTTTCAGGGCAACATGCTGGTGATGTGAGCAGTGTCTAGTGATCTGTTAAATTCTCTTCAAATAACATTGTGCGTTCATCTTAGGACATATCACCGCACTCTCACTTGGAAGGAAATAATAGATGTTTAACTAGCGTGTATGCATTCATACTAGTAAGGACATTTTCTGATCGAAACCCATGACCTGCAAACATCTCAAACACAGATATGCATTGATCACATGTTCAAAACATTTACTTTGAAGAAGGGTTCCATCTGGGAAGTGACACCGAGACACTAAAATGAAAATCCAATCATTCATGAAGTGCAGATTTGCCCATATCAATGACGACATTTATCTGTAAAAAACCCATCGCCTGGCTCCAAATCTAGAGCCCATTCCTTGATTACTTATCTGAAAAAGTTAAAACACGCCATCCTTCTGCAGTCATGTTTGCAAATTTAGAAACAGAAGGATGGCAGGGTTAAAAACGCCCATTTGGTGCTGGGAAACAAAAACAGCAGGAAATGAAGACAACATCTTTTCAATGCGTGGAGTCACCACAGAATTGCGTTATAGGAAAGCGAAACATGACATTTTGGAGAAAAATTGGCGAAGATAAGAACTTTGGTCCTGAATAAAGAATCGTCTTTTTATCTGCTTTACTTGACATTTCAAAGTTACAAAATGCACGATTGAGTTCTCAATCACATGCACTCCATTTGATAAATGGAAGGGAGAGGGCGAATGCATGAGTGGCATGTATCAGTAGTTAGGCAGATGTATTATAATTATTCTACAAGGCATAAAGTATTCAGAGGTCAGGGAGTGGAGTGGTTAGCGATGTTGGTTGCCATTAAAGTTCTGATAAAGAGATTGGTTAGAGAAATTCTTAGTGCAATCATGATTTTTTAATTCCCACCATCGACTTCTATAATGGGTACCTTGACCCTAATGCGTGATCATTTTCAACAAATGACTAAGATTATTGATATGCAATCAATCATGCAAGCAGTTGCTGTTGAGGGCATGTTCTGCGTCTGTTTAAAAGACATTGAACTTGGCACAACTTTATTTTCTCAATTTTAGCTAGGAATTCGATACATAAATTAGTGTTCATGGGCCTGACACATGCAAATCATCTTGTCACCCCTTGGCTTCAAGGATCGATGGATCGTTTAGCTGAGATGTATGGGAGAAGGTTTACCATTAAAGGCTATAGTCAACCAAGCATCTCCACATGGTTTGTTCTTTGTATTTAGGTTATACTCGACAAAGTAGAGCGTTGTGTTCCATGCATCAAACATAATTGACCACCAGTTTTTTATTTTAGTTGAGCCATTAGTAGAACAGAGACGCAGCCCAAGAGAAGAAATAATGTGCTTTTATGAGTTATGTCAAAAAAAGCAGGGGGAGGGGGGGGGGGTAACAATGTATAACAATAAAGTGAAGCTATTAGTGAATCAAATCACTGTCAAAGTATCACTGAAGGTACGGCAATTTATAATATTATACCTATTTGCATGCTCTATTCACAACCGCCTGTAGCCACCTCCATGGCAAGGGAGAAAATTACTTCTCAGTGACCCCATGAAACCAAACCCCTTTTTTCCCCTTAAATTCTAGAAGATGATGACAGCACATTGGTCTGAAAAGGGGCAAGATGTAGGGCTAATTAAGTAGCCTGACCATTCTAGGATGTCCTGTTGTGATGCCATTCAATTACTTCTGATACATTGTTTAATTTCAATGACTCAGACACCAGATTGATGGGTATGAGATGGTGAAGGAAGACGGGTTTGTTGTGGGTGATCGTACTCGTATTCACCTGTGGGGGAGGGGGGGGCGGGGGGTTTGGATGATTGCATTAATATCAAAACCACCCCCACAATCACCACGACTACTTGCTCCCTACCTAGTTTTGAGAAATGAACGTGTTCGCTCCCAAACCTTTCAATAAATTAAACTAAACCTCTCCCTATCACAGGGGGCAAAAAAAACATCAACTAGGGTTGAAGGCTCGCTCTATTTATTTCGGGCAGTATGATACAGGGCCGTAGAGTGAACGCATCGGAGCTCAAGGGGATGATGAATCCCTGTCCTAGATCCCAGCTCGGGCAAGATTTCTGGATTATCCAATCATAGCAGGACATGCTGGTAGGGTCGTAATTACTAGAATCTGACAGGGCCAACTCAGATCCAAATGATTAGGATCCCAGCTACCTTGACGATTGTATTAAAACGGGGAACTGGGTCCGGGGATTTCATGCCCTGCCCTAGGTTGCTTTAGCTTCTCTGTCCTCCTACTGGAAGCAATCCTGCTACTTGGCTTGAACTCTCTTGTCACTATTCCCAAAATAATTAGAACTTGAAACTTGTATCTTCAAAATCTTCAATTTTCACATCGGGGCGGGTTTCTCAATGATTGGTTCTCGAGAATTATTCAAAAACTTTGAATCTAAAAACAAGAGATACTCAAATTTATTTATACGTGTTAGGGTTTAAATGCTTTAGAAAATTACTAATATAACCCTATAATAAAAAAAACACCACGCATAAAACTCAGAGTAGTTTTGGTCTTTATGTATTTTCAAAATAATATAATTACTTTGAAGATAAAATAAAAATAATCAATATAATTCGTTTTGTTTATAAATTTAAAAGTTAATCAAGATCATTATCATAATAAAATATAATTTAAATATTATTAAAAAAAAACAACACACTTACCAGTGTAATAAAAACGCACACGCCATTGGACTTTAAAAGATACAATCTAAATAATCTACACTTCTTTAGAAACCTAAACGAGTCTTAGTGTCTGTTTGGTTTGGTGGTGTATTCGCTGTTTTGTATAAATTAAAATTTTTTTTTTATTTTAAATGAATATATTTTGGTATTTTGAGATCATTTTAATGTGTTGATTTCAAAAATAATTTAAAAAAAATATCATTTTAATATATTTCAATACGAAAAGCACTTTAAAAAATTACCACAACCATACTCCCAAACACCCCCTCATGCATGCCTTCACTATGAAACATCAACTACGTCACCAGGTCACATTACATTGGGTTTTTTCGTAAATTGCTTTGACATCAAGTCCTTTTCCATGTCTTAGATTTTAGGGAGACAAAATAAGATATAGTACAGAATTAATAGTAACGTTAAACACTAAAATAAATAAATAAAAAATATCCAGGAATATGTATCTCTGTGGGTGTGAACATTAAATTAGTTTGGTCCTACATTGAGAGTATAATTCAATGCCTTATAATTTTAAATTTTTTTGGTTTGATCTTAAACATTTTTTATTTGAAAAAAATGGGACGAGAATTAAAAATTGATAAAAAAAAATACCCACACATTTGATAAGACAAAGTGTTTGACATTGTATTTTAAAAGTATTTTATTTTTATTTTTATTTTTTATTTCAAATTAAAAAAAATAGTGTTTTTAAATAGTTTTAATGTATTGATATCAAAAATAATTTTATAAAAATAAAAAAATTATTTAATATATTTTTAAATAAAAAATACTTTTAATAAAAATATCAATCAATCACTCACCTTCCATTTAAAAACAAAAAAAAAACCTTACCACCAAGATCTACTTTAAGATGATATCAAGAACATTTCCCAGTGAACATGTCATGTCAATTGTTGGCAAGATTTTGTATCGTTAGACCATTTTAATTTTTCTATCAAAATCTATCCCTATTCTTCTTCTTCTTCTTCTTCTTCTTCGATTTCACAGTTTTTTGGACGACTATTATTTTTTCCTTTCAACCGTACGCTTTCAGGTCAAGGATTTCATGCATCAAAGTCGGCCGTGCTAGACCTCAATTTGCCAAATCAAGGGCCTCGTCGTTTGACAGAAACATGCTGGCTTTGATGATCAATACCAAGTTGACCTTGTACCATGAAATTGGCTGCACTAATTCACGTCAATGAATGATGTTTTTATCAAGATCCAGTGTCCCTTTCCACGACACGGCTCTTTGTGTTTGCACCATCTCCAGAACTCTTTAATAAACCTAGAAACAAGTCATGCTCGCATACACTTCCTGTTTGGGAATATATTTAGAAAGCATTTCTGAAAATATTTGATTTTTTTATTTTAAATTAAAAAAATTTAGTGTTTTCAGATATTTTCATGTATTGGTATCAAAAATAAATTTTTAAAAAATAAAAAATATTATTTTAATATATTTTTAAACAAAAAATAAACTCAATTATATCTATAATAAAGGCGCATCCAAAAAGGGAATTAATGGGGCCTCGCCTACGGTCATAAAATTAGGTTTTGTCATGTCTCAGACAATCACCCTTCATTCGCTTTGTAGTTATTACCCCGCTCTTCTGTGTAATTATTAAAGCAATTGACCTATCATTACCCTATTGAATGAGGAGATCGTGTGTTTTATGATTCAAATCAACTCATGATGTCCCTCGGACTCTTATTATAAATTTAACGCCATTTCGTTGCTGTACATATGGCATGGAACACCCAATGTTTTGCTTCTTAATACTTTTGTTTTTTTAGAAATGGAATTAAAAAAAAAAAAAGAGGAAAATACAGAGAGGTTATGGGTTAATGAGGCTTCCATTTTCAACCGAAATAGAACAGAGATAGTGCAGAAAATAAAATAATAGCACTGGTAATCAGTGTCTAGCATGTGGAGGGCTCTTTATAATAAACATATCTTGTTTGGAAGAAAGCAGAAAAAATAGATTGAAAAATGGAGCCATGATGGACATGCTCATGATTTATGAATGGAATGTGATTCGGTTGTTAGGGATTCAAGCAGTTGTTCATGTCATGTGCCCCATCTGTTGCCATATCTCAACAACCAGCAGGAAGGAAAGCTTTCACTGTCAATCTCGTTCATGTCTTCTCCTTGAAATCACCATCGCCATTCCCTTATTAAACTTGTCATCCATGTGACTTCGGCTTCATTTCTCCCTTTTTTTTTATTCTCTCATTCCCTTTGCTTGATCGTTTTTCATTTTTCTTCAATGTTAAATGACTCCTGTTCCTCTCACAAAAGCTCCCAATTAGACTGTATTCTTGCTTGTCATCCCAGTTACTGTATGCTTAATATAATCATGAATTGATAGTTTTGCGGGTTAGTTAAGATTAAGGAGCCCAGAATGTATGATCTATTTATAACATAATTATAGACGCCTGAAGCACTCATGACTGGCCAAGGCACCGCCAGCGCACCAAATTCCAATCCTGATGACATGATCAAATCCGAGAAATGTTAATTATCTAATGGCTTCAAGTGGTCTGAGATCTCATGACCAGGAAGCTCTGAATAAAAATAAAAAACGCTTTATGCAGTGGAAAGATAATAAAAAGGTCAACTGCCTTGTAGATCAGGTTTCCGTCATGCCTGCTTTCACATTCCCATATGCAGCCGTGGTATGTGACACATGCAATTTCTCGCAAGTAGCTAGCTTTTTACTTGGTTGGATTAAGATTTAAGCAATTGGGGTTCGCCGTCCCTCTTCCAAAGCCTTACAACACTCTCGGTCTCTAATCGGAACGACTGCCGTTATCTGGTGACAGATATTTGAAGGTTGAGCTTCTACAGTGAAAGAATTTGATCCTGATGAGACCCTGCATCGCCCATTTTGCATTTGTAAATCCGAAGCTTCAATACATTGTTCTTTCTCCATGACGTCAGTTTAAGTTTCGAAGGGGAGGTAGATTTTTTCCTCGGGGAATGGGTTTTTATGGGGAAAAACAGAGGAAAATATAAAAAAGACACAGGGAATGAATCCGAAGTGTCTGTTTGCTTGGAAACGAGGAATCTACTCTCCAAAAAAATTTAGAAAATTGTTGAAGATTTTTGCTGTTAGAAAAGATCAATGGAGATCCAGTCGAAATAAAAGTTGCTGGATTTCTTTCGAGAAAGGTGATGTCTGGTATTTTATTAACTTGATTTTTATTTTTATTTTTGTCTTTGTTCTTTGATTGGTATTTGTTTATCTCTTATCCGTTTATTAATTCATTTATTGCTAACCTATTAGATTTTATCTTCATTAATTTTTTTATTTGTTTTATTTAAATAATCTATAATATTAATAATTTTTTTAATTTCATCATTCTTTAAAAAAATATTTTGTTAGATTTGATCCCCTTCTTTTTTATTTTGATTGTTATTTGTTTTATTTAAAATAATTTATTTTTTATATATAAAAAAATCATCCCCCGATCTTTCATCCGCCACTCTTGGTTTCAATCTTTTTAATAAACTAGGAAAAAAAATAAAAAAGTTATTTTTCAGCTTATTTTCCGTGGCATAATCAAACAATAAAAATTATTTTTTTTAATTTGTTTTTTAATGATGTTGTCAAACGTCTTAAGATGATTTATTGTGTAGGAAGTCATTTTAATATAAAAAAAATTAAAAAAAGAAAAAAAAACATTTTCCAACAGACAAACATAACCTTAAATAAAACTAACATTTAACCCCGAAAATATGGTTTGAGTGTTACCTTGGGGAGGGGAGGGGACGTGAAAAACTTAATGATTGAGCATATGTGTTTACGAATTTCCATGTTCTTCCTCAGAAGTAGGATTGGCATTATTCAATGCATTCTGGATAATACATTTTTTTTAAATGAAGACCCTAAACCTCAAATTTCGAGTAAATCTCTTTAATTGTCAAATTTATTCTTTTAGGATTTCTGAATTTAAATAGTGACTTGACAATAATTATGCTTGGCAAACCTTATACGTTGCAGTTATGTACCTATCTTTCCTTATAGGAAGTAACCTGCCTTTTGAGTTTACTATATATGAAAAAACAAGTAATTTCTTAGAAGCCTCTTGTTGGGACTTGTATGAGTGGTGTAGGTTGTTTTTTAAAGTGTTATGTATTCATAAATATGTTAAAATTATATATTTTTATAAAAAAATATTTATGATATTAGTACATCAAAATAATTTAATTGAAAAAATAGCGTGCAGAAATTAGCTTCGGCTAAATGATGGGATCCTCATCCATGAATAGAATAAACTTGTTAGTGTACATGATCATAAAACTATAAATCTTTACAGTCTAATTCTTCAAATCTAGATTATGACCGTATCAAGAAATGCCCTGACATCACATGTTGAAGATAAACATCTCATGAATCCTCCGAGATATTTATTCGAAGGTTTGAAATATCTTTACTAACCATGTCTTTCTAACCTAGATCTGCTGTGTTTTTTTTTTTCTACATATTTTTGCAAGCAAATCTTCAGTAAATCATGAGCCATTTGCTAGTAATAACTAAATTTGATTAGTTTATCATGAAAACAGGAGCGTAATAATAGGATTTGTAGACAGCATCAAAGCATTTAATTATCTAAGTATGAGGGGTGCATCTAAGCAATTTGATTCTAGATTTGTTCATTAAAATTTATTAATTTTAATTTTATAATTTTCAGGGTCATCAGAAAGTTAATAGCTGGTAATTCATCCCAGAACTCACAAGTAGAGATACTCAAACGCTATCCCGCATATCCAAAATAAAAAATATTCGATTATAGTTCTGGGAAATTTATATTCAGCAGTGATTAGCTGAGAAATAGAGGACAATTATTTTTAAAATAATGGATGCCACGTGGATGCAGGACAAGGAACGTGATGATAACCTGGGCATCCCACATGGTATGCTAGGAGGCCACTGGGGACCACCTACCAGGCGCCTCACAAGGAAAATATTATTTTAATTAATTAACAACCTTAAATAGCGCGACTCGCAAGTTGCAATTATACACTCGCCTGGCCTCCATCAATACTTCTACGTTGACATATCAGGGCCGCCCGCTTTTGGAGATCATAATCCCTCGCTCAACTAGAAACCCGTCAATATCTTAATTATATTCCCATTTGTTTCCGATGAGATAGATACCTTCTCGTTATCTGGACTTGAAATCCTCAACGTTCATAATTAGCCCAGAAAAATAAATTAAAAATTAAAATTGAGATTGAAGCTCATACTCCTCTGAATATGACAAAATGAGATAATCAATGGCAACTCACCTATCCTGTGTTAGAAACTCGATAACCCTTCTCACTATAGGCACAAAAATCAGCCAACAAAAATTCAATTCCAACAATCAGAGCTGATATTAAATCAATGATGAGATTTTGAAACATAGTCCCACCCTGATTTACTTTAAGGTGAAAATCATACAACATTCTTTTCCTTCAAAGACATGTTTTATCGTCCCCAAGCTGGGTGGGATCCATGAACCGTCGACAGTTTCATGTTTGGTCAACAAATGTATCGATAACGAGTTCTCAGATATATATATAACTCACGGCTTTAAAAAAGTGGGACTGTGTTTCAAAAGATTGAGCTGGGATTTATGACTTTCACTGATTTTGATTCCGGCCAAGTCTAGGCGGTTGCTTCTTCACATATGTAACTATTTTTATATATTACAGTGGATGCTAACATCAAGCTTAAAATAAGTGAAACCGGACTTAGAAATTAACATTGGATTCCACCTAGCTGTGCAGGGGCGGTGGATTTAAGATCACAAGCACGAGTTTTTTCAATGCAGACACGGATAGAGCTAGTAAATGCGAAAAATAAAATGAAAATGGCATATATAGACACCGTATATCTTGAAAACCAGCCATCTTTTCTAGCACCACGTCGCCTCGAAGAGATGTCGTCGAAGTTGGTCACGTAGATTTTTACAACTCCAAGCGATTTGTCCCATCATGAATTAAAAGTTCTGCCACCACATACGGGATCGATCGACCGTGTTAATATATATATATATAAAACACTGAAATTGATTGACCAATCATACAGCAGCAGGTACAAGTACCAGGAGGAGTACTAAAACGACAATTGCAAGGCCGGACGTGGTGATCATGGACGACCTGTTTCCTTCCTCCATTGCAGTGAAAGGAGACATTTTACCAGGGGTTGAGTGTTGTCTCCAAAAACAGAAGCATGGGAAAATTGGCCAAACACCACTGAAACCTACCTCGTGGCTTCATCCACAACAAACAAGGCAGGCTAACCTAGCCACTTCCAGAGTCTCGTCAAGGACACGGAAGTGTAAAAGTAGCTTTACCTTGCCTAACTCGTAATAAAAAATAACTAATAAACTTTGCAACTCCGAGAAGATGATTAGTTAAGACAAAAATTATACACTAATTTTAATACTTTATTCCCGGAAGGAGTTGACATTTCACCCATCTAGCCTTGGTATTCCCCGAGATAAAAAAGAAAACGTCAGCAGTGAGGAGAGAAGACATTGGCCACGCTAGGGATCACCTAGTGGCTCTAGTTTTAAGCTCATGGACCGTAAAAATAGGGACCCACGTGAGCGTCTGAATTATTGACTATTTGATGCCATGCACACTCACTCGCCACTGTCAAATCACTCTGTATGTTTTACTCTTTTCGGGAAGGTACCACAACCGTGACTCGATTTTGTTGACTTTTTTGGTTTTCGCTTCCCTTCATGAGCAATTAACCGTGAGTGGTTTATTAACCGACTGTAATAGTAGTTTATTTGAGGTTGTTTTTTTAAAGTGTTTTTTTTTTTAAATGTAATAAAATAATATATTTTTTTTAAATTATTTTCAGCACATGATTTCATATATATATATATAAAAAATACATTTAACCACGAACCATTTAGTTTGGATGCCTCCATGAATAAGAGTTAGGGTACGAGCTGCCTGCTCTGTTTATTTAATAGTTCCGAGCTTTTAAAACTTCGAGATAAAGACGGACCCATTGCCCCAGAAAAACATTTGAGTAATTGAGACAAGTGGAATTCATATAGTCAAGGTTTTATATTACGAGAGATCAACTATTAAAAAACAAAGAGTAACTTCCTTGGGTTTCAGAGGTGGGAAGGTTTTTTTGACCCTTTAATTATTACAAAAATACTCTTTTTTTCTTTGCATATCCTTACTATGAATATTAAATTAGGTTTAAGACAGAGATAATATCTTTTTTTTTAGATCAGAAAAAACCTCATCCTCTAAAAAGTATATTTTATAGTTCCAGTTGAAAATATTGACTGTTCAAGATTTTTATAAAAAATACATATTCTAATTTGAACTCTAAACTTGCTGTATAAATCTCAAATCTTTTACCATCATATTATTATAATAATATTTTGCTCTAGTTTTGGAGTATTTTGCCTTTTTTAAAAAAAATTGTTTCTGCAGTGCAGTGACTTAAATGCAGCTTAAAATTAAGCTTTTTTTTTTTTTTTTACTTTGAATGCAAGCACACTTCCATCATTTTATTTTTATTCCTGGACGGTGTTAAGGGGTTAAGGGTAATTTGCTTCTCTTTATATAATAAATATAAAATATAATTTAGATACAAATTGGCTAGTCCTCAAAACCAGTGGTTCAGCTTCGACTGCATTTTTTTTCTTGCTTTCTTTCTTCGTAATGGCATTGCCAAAAAAAATCAGGTCTAACTATTTGTTTATTCAATCTAATTTTTATTTTTTTATGGCAATGTATTTAATCATGAATTCTTTATTAATTTTTTTTAATTTTATTTCTTAATATTTAATTTTTATATCAATTTTAGTCCTTGTTCTCTTTTTTTCCTTATCCCTTGGTTGAAATTATTTATCATTTTCATCCCTTGTGAACTCATTTTATTTTCATTTGTCTTCTTACACAATTATAATGTTTTCATCTTATTCCTGTCATGTCAGGAAATAATGATCATTGGGGTATTTTAGGAATATTATAAAGATAGATTTTCATAGTATGGGCAAATATTCATTTTTTGCATCAAATCGCTGTTGATTATTTTTCATTTTATTTACCGTCAAAATCTTATTTTCTAATTATATTTTTAAATTAGTCAAGCTTATTTGAGTCAGTGACCATAATATATATTTTTCAAAAAACAAAAATCCGTGGCGCAGCCCAAGCCATTTATATAGCATGGTCCATGGTGGGTCCGAGATGGAAGACGTGGGGACGGTTCAAAATAACCCTTTCTTCTTGAAAATATGTCATCAGCATAGCATCTATGAGTGTTCTTATCGAGGCACCACACAAAAAATTTGAAAATGAAAGTAGATGCATGTTTTTGAAGGGAAGGAGGGGATTTCCCGTGCCTGCGAGAGTTCATAAGATAAATGTTAGTGGCCAGGAAGGAGAAAATATTAGAAAATTAAATAACTATATTTACCATGTCGATTAAAGCTGGAGGGCAATCTTTTTTTCGCCTGATCTTTCACTGCCGAGCACCGGATCCCTCGCCGAGAACAAACATGGAAACGAGGGACAGCTCACGTCTGGTGAAGATTTGGGTACGCATCTGCCAGGATACATTCCATTTTAGGATCTCTACAGAAACCAGGGTTGATACTTGGAAAATGAGCAGGAGAGGAGGCCGGGACAGCTAGAATGTGTAGATTCAGGTGGCCTGAGCTAGGGAAAGTGAATCGCTCCCATCTCCTGTAAACAACCATTATCTCTTGTCGTCATGAAGGATGATATTTACCCATTATAGCAGGCTGCTCCTTTTTTCAACCTTCTCTGCTACGTTGTCTTCTTTGTTTATCCAAGCAAGTACAGATAGCACCGAATCTTCGCGTGTTACCATCTTACATGTGCATTCATTGACACCACAATCTCACTACGGCTAATTACTAGATAGGCCACGTTAAACCACAAGTTGAGAGCAGAAAAAAAAATAATAAAGAAAAGAAAATGATACGGGTCTATTTGGATGCTATATTAATGTCCGGATTGTGATACCAGATAATCCCAACAAAAATAAATTGAAATTAAATATAAATGGACAAAATTGAAAATAAAACTCAATTAGTAAAGAGTTTAAAAATAAACAAACAATAATCAGGAGAACAAGAGCTTAATTTGATATGAAAAGGCGTCTTTAAAGAAAAAAATCAAGCAGAAAAAAATATGAAGACCAGAATGGACATAAGAAAATAAATGAAATGACACGTCGTATTAAAACTCTGTGAATTGGCGAACCCTAGGCAGGTAAAAAAGGGGCCCCGATAAGTGGTAAAAACGGATCCTCACGGGGCAAGTATTTTGAGCTGTTAAGGAGGACGTAGAGGATTTGAAAGGGCTCTGCAAACAACCGACAGCCCTAGAAAGGACCAGTCCAATGGGTGTACGAGGCACTGGAGAAAATCTGACTCGTTTAAACGCATTTAATGTTTTCACTTTATACTGTGATGCGGTAATTAAATTTCAAAACATGCAAACTGAGTACCTGACATTTGGATATCAAAAGCCTTGCTAGCTTACTACCGAAAACATTTTTACATGGGTAGCCTGCTTCCCGTCCTAGGTACCTATATCTCGTACAACTACTCTTCCTATACGGCCCCACCTTGTAGGTCCAGAGATTCCTTTTTATCATTGATTATACAATCATGCTAAAATGACAAAACGAAATCAACGGCTGATATTGGTGGCTCCAAAGTCATGCAGTATCGTTTAGCGCACAGGCTAGCGGTCTTTTATTATCACGGTTACGGTTGGAATGTGTTTCCCCCCCAGTTTTAAACTAGTATTATATGGTGATGAATTGATAATAAGAATATTTTTTTAAAAAATAAAAAATATTGTTTTAACTTCTTTTTGTACCAGAATTCCAAGCAAAAAATAATATTAAAATAACAATAACAACTACCATACGTGAATCATGCAGGAGAGACAAGCTAGCTGTAAATAGTTCCAGTTATGATTCTGCTAGCATTTTTACTACATTGCCCTTTCATTTTGTTTTAAAAATATTTTTTGAAAAAAATAATCTATTTTTATTTTTATTTTAAATTAAATTTTAATATATTTTTAAATCATTTTTATGTTTTGATGTTAGAAATATTTAAAAAAAAACATTTTAATACATTTTCAAATTAAAAATACTTTTAAAAATAAATTAAACCAAATATTAAATACGAAGAATAGGATCGAGCAACTTGTTAAAGAGAAATCATTGGTTAAGATTTGTTATTTGACTTGTCATCAAGCTCTAATTGATTTTATTTTTTTTAATCTGAAAAATAATTTAAGATCTGAAATTTGATGGTTAAAAGAACAGATCCTTGACAGTGATGCTAAAGCTAGACTTCCTGGTTTTTGGATTGGTTGAACTCAAAGGATACTGAGTTAAATCATACACGATGTACTGTCTTTTTGCCAATTCCTAAGTCAGCCATGCAATCTCCTAGTTCATTGCCATACGACTCTTTGGTTCTGGGATCCCCTCCGATTGAGTTGTCATATATATATATATATATATATATATATATATGTATGTATTTAGATCGGTTTTTATATATTTTAATTAATTTCACAAGTATTAAAATTAACGAGAGTATAAGCCTAAAAGTAGTCATATTTTGTGTAGATGGGTTAGCTCTACGTTGATGAATATGGAAACAGGCAAGGCAGTGGAGGTGACAAGTCTAAAAGGACGGTGTCCATAACGTGCTCTACGGTGGAGCTCTATCGTTGACCGGAATAGTTAATATAACCAGCAGGTGTCAGTCACAATGGTAAATTCATTATTTTACCATTTCCAAGATAGATATATAGACAGCTAAACTTCTCTCTGTGTATCGAACAGAGAGAGAGAGAGAGAGAGGGTAGTAGATCTCATCAAGCCTTTTGCTTCTGCCAGATATCCTTTCGGGGATATCGATGGTATAGAGCAATAAAATAGAGGGGGGGAGAGAGAGAGAGAGGAAATACAGACTCGGGGTTCTATTCATATTATACTATCTACCTATAAATCTCACTACTTTGTCTCATCGCCTTTATTTTGTTTTTTCATTTGATCCCATACTGCGTTATTTTTCTGAATTCAATCCTGCACTCTTTTTGTCTTCAGTGTCAACCTTCGATCCTTCAAAACAAAACTTCTTTTATCTTCTTCCTCATCTCTATACAGATAAGATAAAGGTGGTGGAGATTTCTTTGATTCCTGCTCTGGCCCCTGACTGAAAAATGGGAACCGGTTGGAGAAGAGCTTTTTGCACAACAATTCCTAGAGACCGAGAAACCACGATCTCTGATAAGCAACAAACATCTAGTCCAAGTCCAAGTCCTAGCCCCAGAAGGTGTGCAAAGCTGGGATTTTTCTCCAGTGGAAGCAACCCCAGTACTCCTCGTTTGCCGTCTCAAAGTCCCAACCTGCGCTGCCGCACGGATACTGTAGACTCTGCTTCAACAAATGAGAGCCCCATCCTCCATTGCAAAACCGCACCGAAAACAACCAACACTACTAAAACCCCCAAATCACTACTGAGCTCAAATCCATCTTCTCCTAGATCTCCTCTTAAATTGTCTCTCTTCAAAAATAGCTTCAAATTCAGAGTAAGATCTTCATTTCCAACTATGAAAAAAGATTCTTGTTTTTTTCTTTCTTTCCTAATTTTATCTTTAATTTCAAGAAGGCTGATTTTCTGTGTGATTGAGATCTCTTCGCTACTTGTCACGAAGAGATTTGACTTTATTGACAATTTATGGGTTTTGTTTTAATGTTATTGCAGAGTAGCTGCGGAATCTGCTTGAATAGCGTAAAAAGAGGTCAAGGCACAGCAATTTACACAGCAGAGTGTGCACATGCTTTCCACTTCCCCTGCATAGCTTCCTATGTTCGTAAGCATGGCAGTCTTGTGTGCCCAGTCTGCAACTCTACATGGAAAGATGTCCCTTTACTTGCCACCCACAAAAATCTCCACCAAAATGACTATAATTTAGAAGACCCCAACCCCAACCTCAACACCAAAGTAGAAGAGAAAAAGGTTGTCATTGTAGAATCATCACCAAGAGCCATAAAAACCACAGCCACCCCACAACCACAACCAAGAACACCGAAATATTCTGATTCAAGATCCTATGATGACGATGAACCATTATTATCTCCAACCGCCGGTGCCAGATTCAACCCAATTCCCGAAGCTGACGAAAATGTGGGTGAAGATGATGAAGGTGTTGAAGAATTTCAAGGATTCTTCCCCGCCCATTCTACTTCAGTCGTCAAATCGGACGAAGTCTCAATCAATGGCCGAGATTTTTCGAGGAATGTTCAGGTCAGATTATTGCCAGAAGTAGCTGTCATATCTGTGGGCCGCGGGTATGAAACTTATGCAGTGGCGCTGAGAGTGAAAGCTCCACCACCATTACCATTATTGACCACACGCAACAGTGCAAATTCAACCGCATCCATTTTAGACCCTTCCCATCGAGCACCCATTGATTTGATAACAGTTCTTGATGTTAGTGTTAACATGACCGGGGCTAAGTTGCAAATGCTGAAACGCGCCATGCGTTTGGTTATTTCTTCTCTTGGCTCGGCTGATCGGCTTTCTATTGTGGCTTTTTCGAGTAGTCCTAAAAGGCTATTGCCTTTGAGGAGAATGACGCGTAATGGACAGCGGTCAGCTCGGCGCATTATTGACCGACTTGTTTGTGGTCAAGGCAGCAGTGTTGGTGAAGCTTTGAGGAAAGCGACTAAGGTGCTTGAAGACAGAAGGGAAAGAAATCCTGTGGCCAGCATCATGTTACTATCTGACGGTCAGGACGAGAGGGTATCAGATAATAACTCAAATCATAGGCAGACGTCTATCCACAAGTCGTCTACCCGCTTTGCACATATCGAGATCCCGGTCCATTCTTTTGGGTTTGGCCAAAGTGGTGGCAACAGCCACGAGCCGGCTGAGGATGCCTTTGCTAAATGTGTTGGTGGTTTATTGAGTGTTGTGGTACAGGATTTAAGAATTCAGCTTGGATTCGCCTCCAGCTCCGCTCCTGCTGAAATTGTAGCTGTTTATCCCTGTAATTCTAGACCAAATGTGCTCGGTACGGGCTCCGTTCGGCTTGGCGATTTGTACGCCGAAGAAGAGAGGGAGTTGTTGGTGGAACTGAGAGTTCCACAGTCGGCTGTTGGGTCCCACCATGTGATGTCTGTTCGATGCCTTTACAAAGATCCCGCCACACAAGAGGTTGTGTATGACCGTGATCAGTCTCTATTAGTCCCACGTCCCCACGCTCTCCCGTCAACAGGCCCTAAGATCCAACATTTGAGCAATTTGTTTATCACGACTCGAGCCTTGGCCGAGGCTAGCCGGCTCGTGGAGCATAATGAGTTTACAAGTGCACATCATTTGCTCGTATCATCTCGAGCTTTGATATTGCAGTCGAGTTTAATATCAGCTGACGAGTATGCTAGGAGGTTGGAGGTTGAGTTGGCAGAGGTGCAATGGCGGAAGCAGCATCATCAATTGGAGCAGCAGCAGCAGATGATGATGATGCAACGGCGGAGAGAAATGGCGACGATGGACGAGAATGGCGAGCCACTTACCCCTACTTCAGCTTGGAGGGCGGCTGAGAAGCTGGCTAAAGTAGCCACGATGAAAAAGTCGTTGAACAGAGTCAGTGACTTGCACGGCTTTGAAAATGCTAGATTTTAACGGGGTGGGGGGTGAAAATAAGGTGAAATAATTGATTTTGTTAAAAATTAAGGGGAAAAAAATATTAGAAAACTTTGTATTTGGAAGCATAGTTTCATTAAAAAAAGGGGGACAAGCTGGAAGCAGACGGCGCGGGCATTTCTGCAGGGGCAGGGATGATAACATTAGAGAGATCGATACCCCACAGGAATTGATCGGGGTGGGTACTCAAAGCTTGTCTTTTGTTTTGTGCTTTTTTTCCCTTCCTGTTCTAAAACTTAATCCACAGCTCTTGTTGAGAGAGAATTTGTATTGTATTTGTAGGAGATTATCATTACCATCTCTTCAGCAAAAAGGTGTAAATGTTAGGATACTGGAGCTTTTTATCAATTGTTTTTTGCATATGGTGGTCGTTCTGGCTAACAATCATATCGTTTCAGGCCTTTAACGAATAGGTGGGCTAGTGTTAGGGCCAGGTCATGTGTATCTGGAATCGATGGTAATAGGACAAAATCATTGAGGTTGCGAGGGCTCAGAATCATGATTGAATCATTTTGTTGTTATGATTCCTCGCTTTTTTAGAAAGAAGAAGAAGAAGAAGAAAGTGCCTCGGACCCCTTTGAGATGTGGCATGTCATGTTTGCTTTTCTCTTGTATATTTTTCTGCTCCATGCATCATTTTGGCCCGACCTCTGTGGGGTAATTTGAACAGTTTCTTGATTTAAAGGCAGTTGATCTTGTATCCCACTACGTTCTCTTTTGAAATTTGTTCATGATTTAATTAGCCGCTAAGAGGATCATTAGAGATGTTAACATGATTTCCCCATATTTAATAATAATCAGTATCCTTATTTTGCCACGTTTCTGTCCTAGCCTTTGCTCTTACCCATCAATCAATTTGTAGCTGTCTGTGTAATGCCGCTGCATCCCTCATTCTATATTTGGTTGTATTTAGATCAGTACTCTGGTACCAAAATCACACAACTTTTAGTCTTTTCTTTGTGATGTTCACCTCTATTAGTCCCTGGCTGCATTAAATTAAGGACTCGTGTTCTGGTCCAAGTCTCAGGAGACGGCCCACCATCATCAATCAGGATTTAACTTCTTCGACGGTGAATGCGAGCAGGCCAGCAAAGCTTGATCAGCAAGCGGGGGCAAAGTTGTGGTTCTCGTAGCTGGAGAGGAGGGACGGGTGCGTGAGTTTTTTTATATGCTGACATGGGCAGGAGTTCCTTAAGAAGTGGGCGTACGTGCCAATGTTCATAAAGATACACCGCATTCTTTCTGATTGCAGAGCTCCTTTTTGACGTGCTCAGGATCCATTGCACTTTAAAACTTTCCGGGAAAAGAAAGTGAAGGGTGGCCGGGAAAGATTTCAATGTTGTTCTCTTTTCTTTCTCTTATTGCAATCCGAGGTGATCTTGTCAGAACACAATTAAAGACTATGCATTTTGAAAACCAGCTGCACCTATTTTTTTTAGAATAGCCCTTAATATTCTTTTAAGAAAAGTTATAATAAATTTATTTAAGTGATGTTTAAGGTATAACTCAATCATAACATATTCCCCAGAATAAAATATATTTTTTAATTTATTTTTCAAGTGTAATTTTTTTATATAAATCCTTTTCATATTCTTATTTTGTTCCATGTAAATGGATAGCAATGATATATCATTTTTTTAAAAAAAATAAAATCAAAGCCTGCCACGAACATAATAAGTTCTTTACTTAAATTTTATTTTTCTGATAATCTTTTTTGTCAAGACAAAAAAAAAACATGAATAAGAAATAATTTTGTGTATAATAAAGATACACTTTTGCCTCTTTAATTTACATCATTTTTTTTTTTAATAATTTTAATTGCTTCTTATGTAATAAACCATGGTATTAAGACATGTTGTTGTCAAACACACTTTCCCTTCACTATTTCCTTCACATCCATGCCAAATAAATTGCCATTAAAATTGATTAAATATATAATGAGATTTGGAACCAAATTAATCTGTATAAGAGATGGTTCTTTGGTTTCTTCAGGTAGATGGTTTGTCCCAGTGAAATGCAGCGATATTTTTTTTTATTATTATTATCATGGATATCTAAACTAGCTTTTGTTTATATTAATTAATTTCATGAGTTTTTAATTTAATAATTATATAAATTTTTAATGATCATTATATTAGCAGCTACAAGACTCGAACCTAATATCATAAAAAAATAAATTTTTAATCTCAAGCTCTTATTACTATAACACGTATATTGTATGGTTAAATGTGGGATGATTTTAATCTTGTCTAATGGCAACTACGGCGTTTTGTCCAGTCAACTCCTAGTGGATATGCATGATGCACCGCTAGCATTACTATCGGAGAGAATAATATATAGTACAGATTATAGAAAATAATCTTGAAGCAACGTGTACACTTGCCATAAAATAATTTTTATCCCCTCAAAGTTTATATTTTTTTATTTTATTTCATGTTGCTAAACGAATATGATAGCAAGTTACATCACCACAACTGTGCGTAGAATAAATTTATTTTATGTTAGTTTATTAATAGATCTATATCTGTGCGGATATCAATAAGACTCGTTTAATAAAATAAGATCTTACTATAATTGTCTAAAATAAATTTATCTTGTATTAATTTATTAATAAATCTATATCAATGCAGATATCCAGTGTGGCAAAACAAGATTTTAGACATCAATCATATAAATATAAAAGATACAAACTACGACGATACATGGTGAGATGGGAAGAGAAAGATATATAATAATAATAATAATAATAATAATAATAATGGAGGTATAAGAATCAATAGTACAACAACTTATATTTCAAATAATCATCCATCTCATTTTAAATAATTGCTAAATCGCTCTCAAATACATGTTATGATGGTAAATTACTTGTGATTTGCATAGTAAATTTAATATTCAAGTCAGAATATATATTTTTTTATAAGAGTTCAAGACAGTTAAAGTTTTATTTTTTTATTTAATCTTATAAAATATACTTTCTAATAAATGGGGTTTAAAAGTATTGTTAAATCACATTTATTAAAATAAATAAAAAATCTTCACAGCTTAGTTGTTTGGACTTTGGTGGCCTTGTTTGCTATCATTGAGGTGATAGGTTTCTTTTTACAGAGAACAAGAAATCCTTTACCATTTGTATACCCAACATCGATAAGATAATAATATATCCTAACATTGCTCGAAAGAATATTATCGACTGCATTTTTTGGGTAATTTTCTATTAGGATTTAAACAAAATCTGAGGAAATAAATTAACTCGCCATGAGGTATTTATTATTATTAAATATTTACTAGCCATGGTTAATTAACATGCGTGGAAGAAAATGATGTGATGGTGTTGCTCACTAAAAGACAACAACAAAAGGATATTCGTTAATAATAACATAATAGGTGATATTAACATGCAATTATGACTGAGAATCTCGTGTACCATTAATAAATTAAGAATAAAATGGAATTTATATTTCAATTTTGTTAAGAACAACCTCATAATTATTACTACCACTTTCTCCTTAAAGTGAGCAAAAAAGAAGATTTCCAATCAAATATAATCTTGAAGAAAAGCTGAAAAAAATGAAAAGAGATGGATAGCTTGGAGAGGGGGGGGGGGGTAGATGCATAAGTAAAGGAGAGCATGAATTTCATGGACTTAAAGGGTTAATAATAGTTTCTTTAATGTTTAAGTTGTCATAGAAAATATTTAATTTAAATTACATTTTTAATGATGACTTTAATTTATGTAATTGCACTAACACAACACCGCTACAATGCGCTGTCAAACAACTTGGTATGTGGAATGTCACAAAATAGCATGGCACAACACAGCCGGGGCCAAACATGTTATGGAGCCGAGACACCGCTGCTCCGATCACGAATTCTGCATTCTGGGGGTTGCGGTAAACTTATCCTTTCATCGTACATCTAAACTGAAGAAATCCTTAAGCTCGAGCGCATTGGTTGGACAGCAAATCAAAGTTCCTACTTTTTATCCAACCACTGGGGTTGGTGACCAATTTTTGTCCCTTGATGGAGATTTTTTCTGGCTGAAACTTGGTGCCGCAGCACAAAACATGGCGTTGGCATTTATTCCTCCTTATTTCCTGCTATGCTTAAAGGCCACTTTCCCTTGGCAGCTTTTGATCATTGAGATGATAAAAACAGTAAGAGGCGTCTGTGTCTCTTTAGTAGTTGTTTGTAAATGTATGGCAGTTGATTTTTAAAATGTTTTTTTGTTTAGAAATGTATCAAATATCAACACATAATAACATGATTCAAGAACACTAAAAAAAGTTAATTTAAAAATAATAAATATATAAATTTAACAAAAAAACATATTCAATATCAATTCTGAACACTATTGGCACCAAGTAACCAAGAGCAGTCAAGTTACTGAGACTTCATGGTGCCAAAGTCCACCAGAACTTTTCCACGGCGCATGCTAGGCCCGAGGGAATGATCCCTCCCATCCTTCCATATTCTGTAATTTGCAAGTCTGCCAAATTCAAGTGTCTCCCATTTTTCCTCTCCCTTTCGAACTAAACTAGCAGATGGATTAAAATTTTACCACTTTCCCTTTCCATCCTTCTAAACAAACAAAAGAGCGCGTGCATCATGCATGTGCACGCGAAAGAGATAATAGTAGAAGGCAGCTTTATATCAAAATAAGTATATACTTAATTACAACGATTAGAATATACCGGATACATGCCATGAACTCTTGGAACAAATCGATAAACGGATCAAGCTCTCCTCTATATCACCCTACTGTATCCTGGAAAGATGATACTAATGATAACACAGGATACATTAAAAGAAAGAAAATACCGAATTAAAAAAAGTGTACTGCACCAAATTAATCAATGGACGAGTTTCTTTCAGGGAATCACAAGTTCAATCATAAAAAGTGAAGTTTAAACTTCGGGGCAGCATTCGCAGAGAGTTGAGGAAGAATTCCTCTTATTCAATTTTGGAGGTTAATGAAGTGTCATGAAGCTATTTTATGTTGGACCTTACTTCTGGTTTTGTTTGGCTCGGATCTTTTGTTCCAAGACAGCTACTTCTGTCTCGAGGCTGAACATTCTGTTAAGAGCATGCATATTCTCAAGGGTCTCACTGAGAGTCCGGCTGTCACTACCATCACATCTAAGGTGCTGCATCGGACCATGAAGGAGCTTGTTCACTATACCACGGCTAAGATCATCCACTGCTCTCCTTGTTTTCTTTGAGATATCATCACCCATTTTTGAAAGGCATTTCTCCAGCTCTGCAATTCGGATTCTCTCAGCATAAGCCCTCAATTTCTTGATGGTAGGAACAGTCTCCAGTGAATCCCTCCAGGCTTCAAATTGTTTTGATTCTTCATTAATGATTGCCTGAGCTTCCATTGCCTTTCGCAGGCGGTCTTCTTTGTTAGCAGCCACAACCTCCTTCAGGTCATCAACATTGTAAACTCGCACATTTTCAAGGTCACTGACACATGATCCCACGTTTCTGGGAACAGAGATATCAACAAATAGCCTCGAACCCCCAACTTCTGAACCAACAGGAGGAAGATCTTTAACATTGTCTCTCAAAAGTAATGGAGTTTCTGATGATGTGCTTGTGAAAACAACATCAGCTTCAGCAGCGCAAGTTAGCATATCTGAAAATGGCTTGTGTATGATCTCAACATCCTTCAACTCCTCACGAATGGCTGCAACTCTATCCTCTGATCTGTTTACAACTACCATCTTTGTGCAACCTTTTGCCACTAAGTGTTTAATGACAAGCTTCCCCATCTTCCCTGCCCCAATTACCAACATTCTGGCACTGCTATGAGAAGATTCAGGGAGCTTCATCAAAGCTAGTTCAACAGCAGCTGAGCTCACGGAAACAGCCCCAGCAGCGATATTTGTCTCAGTTCTAACCCGCTTTCCAACAGTGATCGCATGCTTAAACAGCCCACTTATGTTCCTCCCAAAACCAACAACCCCTTGGCCAACTTTGACAACTTGTTTAACTTGAGCAAGAATCTGACCTTCTCCAAGAACAAGCGAGTCAAGACCGGCAGATACTTCAAACAAATGCTGTGTAGCGTCATTATTGTACAGCAAAAACCGATGCTCGCAAATTTCAGAAACAGGGATACCACTTGTCTGAAAAGAAACGAAATAATATTTTAACAACTAAATGCCATTTTAGAAAACAAGACCTGGAAAAGAATGGGAAGATCACATGCCACGTATATTGAAGCAAAATTAGGATAGAAAAATATGACAATGGCAAAGTAAACTTGGTGACAGCATAGAGAGTTTTAATCGCTCAAGGTCATCTAGCTAGACCACCTGTAATTAACTTATAATGGCAAGTTTATTCCTGCATTTTCTTTACGGTAAGAAAAGCTCTCTTCCTACCTACTGATGGAGTAGATAGGACTATAAAAATGAAAGTTCTCTTAAAATCCATGATAAACTACTAAGTACAGGAACAAGAAGCACCTTTGACATCCATTCAGTCACTTCTTTGACACCGCGATGCTGAGATAGGGCAACAACATATATTTCCATTCTATTACAAGTGCTAAGCACAGCGGCTTCTTCTATGTGATTCAAACCACAAAGCTCCCCAATGGCCCGGGGCCATTCAGCTTCTGGAATGGCAAGCTTCTCACGCATTTCAACTGGTGTGGTATGAATACTAAGCCCAATTACCACGATGCTAGCCCTCTCTTTTGTATATCCTGGTGGGAATCAGCAAAGAGGACCATCAGCAATGCGATAACACCACAAAAACTTGATATATGATTTAGATTTCCTTTGTTGCATCCTATGATACAAATAGGTCAGACGCTGATTGTGAATCTCAGAATCCAGATTCATGATTAAGGTACACATTTTAGTTTGCAAACTCTAATTTATTAAAAATAATAAAAGCTTCCTGGGACCCTGCTCCACACTCTTGCATATCATGAAATGTAGAACCACACACAAAGACCATGCAATTTTGATTAATATAGCAGTCTAAATTACAATTAGGCAACTCGTTTACGGTTGAGAAGGCCACAATTGAGAATCAGAATTGAAACCCAAAAATCAGTAAAAACAACAGAATCTGAAAACAAAAATAAAAAAGCGAGAGCGAGGGAAAATAACTCACTGTCAGCAGCAGAGGTCTTGAGCTGTTCAAGAGCAGACAAGCTAGAAACTCTGGCCGGATCAATTTCAGCAGCAAGAGCAACATCATTTGAAGCAGTAGAAACCTCGCATCTCACCCCTCCTCCTTTATGATTCAATGAAACTCTTCTTCTAAAATTATTTCTAGAGGGTTTGCAAGAAACCCGCATATCTTGCGGCAAAACAAAGGATACAGATGATGTACAATAAGAAGAAGAATTCAACGACAAAAATGTCTCCATTTTGGCACCCGGTATAGTCGTAGCAAATCCACTCGAAACAGCCATTCAAAGTTACGAGACGATTACAGACAGGGGGTTTACTTGTTGCGAGTTTGTGGAGATGGAGGAGGGGGCGTGTGGTTGTTGGTCTGGTCTGGCCTGGCCTGGCCTGGCTTTTTTTTTTTTTTAATGTAAGAAGTTAGTGGTGTGTGGCAGGCTCGGTAGCAAAATTATTGACTTTTGATCGTTGATGAGAAAAGCCAACGGGGATTTTGGAGATGTGAAGTGGAGGATTTGTTGATCTGGTCAGTGTGATTTCCTGATTTCTGATTGGCGGGTGTTGTGCTGTGTATTTCTTCTATTCTATCCACACTCCCTCCCTCCCTCTCTCTCTCTGGTTGGGCTTGGACTGAATTACTCTCTTGGGCCTACAAGTATGGGCTGGACCTTCTATCCTCGAGTCTGAGAGGGGGGTAAATTTAAACTTTTTTATAGCTCTGTTAATGAAACTATGTTTTTAAATTAAATTAATTGGTTACATATAATCATAATGTGTTCGCTTCATGGTAATTTGTTTGGTTTATTTTTCGGATAGTTACACAATAGTGTTAAAATTATCTCAACAAACTCTTTTTATTGGTTTTATCGAACTCGGTGAGATCAATAGCTTGAGGCCCATATTTTTTTATCCTTAAAAAACATTAGCTTAGCCTAGACATTTGTCATTTGTTGGTTAAAATTTTGACTCGCCCTGTAGAACAACACACTGCCTTGTTTTAGTGAATAACTATCAGCGAGAACGAGCTGGGAAAAAAAAATCATTTCGTGTCTAGAGACGTGAGATTTGATAAACCAGACATGGATGGCACACCATCAGTTTTTTGTTCCTTACTGGCAGTGTCTATTTCAAAACTGAAGCAGACAATGATTTGTGAAGTGCCACCACACAAAAACAAAGGAGAGCATCAAACTATCGTTCTCCCTGGAAAATTAGGAATTTATTCAGGTATTTAAACACGCATTATGATTTACATGGGCGTGAAATCGGCATCTCTTGCTGTTCTTTAACAAGAAGCGGTATATACCAGGAAGAAAAATGAACTGGTGCTTGTTTTTACCCTTTGCTCTCAGCTCGGCCGGATCAGGGAATGTCACACGGCTTGCATCGTAGCAGCCTGCCGTCCATTCGATTGCTAATGTGGATATCGAATGGTGACGATGAGCCTTCCTGGCCACCATTTCTGAGTGCAGTACACCCAGGAAAGGGATAAGGTGAGAAGGGGTGGTGGGCCTTGAAGCTGTGAATGATATTGCTTTCTAAGATTTCAGGGCCTGTGTTCGCCACAACTTCGATGTGAAAATCGTGGAGAAGGGCTATACTCACGTTTTAGGATATTAAACAGGGCAAGTTGCTCCATTTAATTACTGTTAATTAATCATTTTGTCTACATATTAAATTGATGATAAATTCTAAAATATGATTTATATTATTTTCTAACGTAACTTCTCAACTAAAAATTTTTTAAACTTGAAACTTGAATGAGTTTATATTATTTTATGCTAGATCTTTATCAGATAAAATAAAAATAATAGAATTCAAACTCGTGATAAATAGATAAAAAAAATAGGATACCTTCTGAATAACCCTGTTAGGCAAATGACCAAATTATAATTTATATTATTTACGACCTTTAAGAAAGTTGTCTCGGGACTTGAGGAGCAATACAAGGCAGCATAGTCCTGGAGTAAAGCTGAAGTTTGATCATGCGATGATGAATTTAAAATTTCGAGCTTGAATTATTATTATGTTTCTTCGGCTTCAATTTTAGAGGAATTCCACCCACGTTGCTGATTACAAATTAGAAAACAGCAGCTGATCCTTCCCTTTTCTGGGCAACTTTTAGCTTGAATCCATGGCCTTTTTATTTTTAGTATTTGATTAGGGTGCATTCCAAGATACTTGCTGCCACCTTGGGCCGTCCTCTTTTTTCTTACCTATTTTTAATTAGCCAGTTAATTATGGAGGTCTTTTTCCCACCTTGGAACTACAATATGGTCCTCTTGCCACTATTTTTTATTGAAAATGGAGGATGGACTGAAAAGTGAACATCGAGATGATGGCGTTATCTTATTTTTATGCTATCTTTCTTTTAACAATTCATATTGCTTGGAATTGCTCCAATCCTGTGAATTATTATTATTATTATTATTATTAATATGGATATCCAACTTAGTTTACATGCTCGGTTAATCTTATAAATATTAAAATTTATAATTATATAAATTTTCAATAATACTGAGATTTCTGAAACTCAAATGTAGACCTAGAATCTGATAAGTTTAGCTATGCACTCAGGGTTAATGGTGCGAATTATTGCTCCTGTGTCAAATGGCGACGTGTCGTTACTGAACTCTCTTTTGGCGTCAAATTTCCAGCTTGTGACTATATGGGAACGTGCCAGCTTTGGTGTAACCAGGTGTGCATGGTGGGTCGTCTACAGAAACTTTACAGGCCAGATCCTGGGCCTGACAAAGTTTAACTCTTGCTTGGGCCTTTCCAGTTTGTAGCTCGTGACTGGATTGGAACATGCCCCGTTTGGTGTAACCAGGCGTGCATGGAAAGAAACTTCGCAGACCATCATCATCAGGCCTTGAGTAATTATTTCTTCTATCCTATCGGTAACAGGGCCTCGTGCACAGAACTTAAAGCAGCTATCTGGGATGATTATGGGCCATCTCCCGGCCCACATTAAAAGGAGAGAGTCGTTCAGTCTTCACCTCAAGCCAGCACGATTTAATAGTCTGTCAAAATCTCTTCCCGGAAGCAGCCCATTGATGTCAGATAAGATCCAGTCAGCTTTAACTCGGGGAAAACATCGGGAGAAATTTTATGTCGCCCCGTCTTGTGAACTTGATTGTTATCTATTTTATTTCAAATCCTTTTATTTATTCATTTGTTCTCCAATCTGTCTCTGACCGTTTGGTTTCATTTAATTTTTTTTATTTGATCTAGCTTTCCTTTTTCTTTTCTTTTTTAATTTTTCCCCTCCATATTTTATTTCATCTTATTTTTAAGTAGTCTTTAATTTTTTATTAGTTTTTTATATTGATTTTTTTCAATTTTAATTCTCTATTTTTTTGTTGATTAAGGATTTGATTTCATTAATTTTATGGTCTTGATCTCATGAATCGAGTAACGTATTTTGAAAATTAGTTTACATTGACTTCGAGATTTTTTTAGATTTTTTATTAAAATTATTTTTTAAAAAATATATTATTTATTATTTGGTTGGTCAAAAAATAAACTTTATGATTTTCTCACTTTTCTTTTCAAGAAATTATCAAATCTCATGTGTTCACGCTGTGTGTTAATCTAATTTGCTCTATTGTTTTACATAGCTGTGTACCTAGTTTTTAATTTTTATTTTTTCAAGTTTATCATAAATCTCATAATTAGGTTATATATCTGAGAGACCTACTCGCGTGAACTTGGTAAGTGTTTTTTTAATTATATTTTAATTTAATTTTTTTCAATCTTATCATTCAATATTTATTTTGCGAGAATTAGGATTTAAGTGTTTTTCATTTTATTTTTATAGTCACCGTATCCTCACTTAATTTCTGTCTTGTCACTGGATATTAGGAGGGAAAATATCTGTAATATTTGACAACAATTTTTTCACGAGCTGATTATTTTATATTTTTCATGGCTCGATTTATTCAGTATTGTTATTTAAAATTATATTATCAAATCAACCATGTTTATTTATTGAATCAAGTTAAGTCAAGTTGTATATCTTTCTTTATTTTAAAGAAAACACCAGTGCGGACTCAATATTTTTTCTTACACTGAGAAAAATCAAGTCCGGTTTGCGGCTTAGCTTGAAGCAACAACAAACACACATCGTCATGATGATCCATTTTTCATTTAAATACACCAAACGTGTAAGAAAAATAACCCCCTCAAATGTCCTCGTAGCTATCACCACAGCGATGTTCATCGCAAAAAACAATTAAATTAAAAAAAACGTTAAAAATAAGGAAATCAAATCTCTCTGGCTGCAATTAAAATTTTAAAAGTCACAGCCAAGTAATCCATGTATAATAAGTATAGTGGTCAATATGGTGGCAGGAGTCAAGGGGCGAGCATTGAGTATGAGCGTGGATCCAACGTGGATCGCCGCGTTAAGCCTATCCAGAACCAAAGTGCTGGCTTTAAAGCTAAGATAGATACATGTCTGACTTCGATTAAATAAATCATTGGTCTAGCAACCAGCCTCCAGCCCGGCAAGAGAGAAAAACAGGACCTGTTCATGGAAGATGCCCACTCAAAAGTTTTCTCCGACCTTCAATTGGTCTACATGTTGAAGTGCGCCAGGTATGCGGTCCTTTAAAATCCAAAGCCTAAATAAAACTATGTCTTTTGACTAGAAAAAAATAATAAAATTACATTTTCAGGGGAAGAGCTTAAAATCTCCGGGCAGGTCCATGGATGGAGAAATTCAAGCCCGGGACCCTTCGCCCCTTGTCTTCTAATAAATCATTATATTTAGAAACCTAAAGTTAACTGCAATGTTAAAAAGGACTTGCACTGAGGTCGTAATTTAGTGGGGGAAGGGATCTGTTCTTTTCCTCTGCATGCAGGTTCAATTCTTTATGTATATGTCCATGAACGCTGTAATACTTTATATTTATTGGATTCACAGTGTATTCAATTAGATTTAAAAATTAATTACATAAATTTATTTTATTATAAAAAAACCTGCACAGCAAAAGCAAATACGCGTTAGTGTTGCCCTGTTACGATGACCATACATGTTCCCGTGATTTTTTCTTCCCTGAAAAAAACATAACCTCGACTATTTGGTCGGCAAAAATAAGTTTTATTTTAATCTTCCACTTTTGTTTCCATTAGGAAGCGTTGAAACCAAGGCGTGTTGTCTACGACTACGAGCTCCTGTCCCTGGCTCCCCTCTTCTATATTTGTTTCTGAAAAATAAATATACAAGTATTTCACGCGCTTATTTTTATTAAAAAATGAAGGAAAATAATACACACACATATATATATAATTAAACTAGTCAATAACTATTTGTGTCAATAAATGTAAAAATACAAGTAGAATAATTATTTTTCAGCGCAAATGAATTAATATATAGATGTTATTATATATTTTTTACAACAAATGAAAAAAATATAATTTTTAATTAAAACACTGACGCTTGAATATAATAAAATATAATAAAAATCATATGATTTAACATAAATATGTAAGATCTTAAGCTCGTTCTTGACGTGATTGAAAAATAAAACAGAGCTATAGTCGCTGTATCAAAATATTATTTTAAATGTCTTTGTATAATAATTCTTTTTAATAAAACAAAGTGTGATGAAAGAAAATAAAAAACATTTAAAAAAAACTATATACAGCAATAAAAAGAATATCATAAATATATCAAGTATAAAGTGATAGATGTTCAAAGAGTAGATAATAAAAAATAATATATATTCATTTCAGAAAAAATACAAGTTAGAAAAAGATATTGGAAATGATATATCAAAAATATTTATTTTTGTTTTTTTTATTTAAAAAAACATCAACAAGAAAGTAAAAGGTATGTACAAAATTAATAATTATATTGTTAGAGGGTTTTTTAAAAGTAATTATCTAATTATATAATTTACTCTTATTAATTGTATAATTAATTGCATAATTAAATTATATACAGAATAATTGTATTATATTTAAAATAATATAAAAAAATAATTTTACAAAATGATTTTTACCATTGGAATATACATCAATAAAAAACTATATATATACAATTCAAAAAATTATTTTAAAGATTAAATTCTCTAAAATAGCTCTTCATATTAAAATTGCTATAATAAAACACAATTTCATTTTTAATATGGACATGTTTTTTTCACCGAAAAGTACAAAGATGTTTTTTTTATTACTGAGAACCAGGTACGTCCTTGATAACAACATGGGAGTACTGATTTCATCACATTACAGCAAAACAAAATTGAAGATTTTTAGATACGTGGCAGTTAAACCAAATCTTTTTATTTTTCTAGACTAATTTAATTTAATTTAATTTATCATTAAAAACTTTATTTGATTAACAAATCAACATATTCGAAGACGCGGATCTAAAATAAAACTGTAAGAATTTTTTTATTATTATGAGCGTATTCATCTAAGAATAATTTAAGTGGTTATTTGAGAGTATTATTGATATTGTTTTTGAAAATTTATTATATTAAAAAAATAATTTTTATTTTAAAAAAAAATATTTTTAATATTAACACGTAAAAATGACCTAGGAATACCAAATTTTTTAATTTAAAATAAAAAAAAAATTAAAATTATTTCTAAAACACGACTTAAATTTAGATAATGTGTTAGTGGATGCGCTCATCGCTAAAAAAAAAGGGTTAACTTAAGAATAATGTTTTTTTTTTCTCTTAAAAAAAGAAGACTAGTACTGTAAACGACGCCTCGACATCATTTTCATCCAAGGTCATAGGTGGGCTGAGACTCACTGGGCTTGACCACTCGTTGAATACCATATGTGATGCGGCGTTGACGGTGGCTCTACGAGTCTCAGGATTGTTCATTTATGCGGCCTACAGAATTTTGAATTTATTTTATATATTTTCGGATATTTTTAATATATTAGCGTGAAAATTAAAATTTAATAAATAAAAAATATTATTTTGATATATTTATTATTTTAAATAATGCTACCGTAATATTAAATACTGCATCAAAAAATAAAAATAAAAATAAAATCATCTCAGCAACCCTTGCACCTATCATTTTTTTTTTATCAATTTTTATTTTTTAAATCAAAGCCAACCTAGTGTGCACATATGGTCAAGTAGATAACTTTGATTTCAATTTTTTTTAATTAATTCTATATATATAAAAAGGAAAGTAGGTTTTGGGAGAGCAGAAATTAAGGGCTTGACATGTTCTAGCAGACCCAACAATTAATATCTATAGTTTTTAATTAGAATTTTATGCCCAGATCTCACGCTATTTCCGTGTGAATCATTTTTCCTTTATAATATGATATGGAAATGGAAAGCCTTAAAAAAATCAAATAAATTTATCTGATTAAAAATGTCATGCTGATGTTTTGTGATCATCATATGATCATTTTGTAAACAAGAGTGTTTTCCATCATCAAGTGGCTATAAGAAAGTCAGGGATAAACACCTGTTTGTTTACTCTTGTGATTAGACTAAAAGCAAAATCCATCGTTCACGCCAAGCTTGTGATTAGTTTGCCACCACCGGCAATGCAGGTGCTCCTCGCAGAAACCCTTCTTATTTTTTATTTTGTTTTTTTAAAACCCACTGGATTAATATTTTTAAAGAACTTCGAATTTAATTGAGAATAAATCACTCATTTTAAAATTATAAACCCATAATTATCTTGTTAAAAAAAAAAACTTCTTACGATGCCTAAACTATAACTATTGGATATTTATACAGTATGTGAAAGAGATAAACAAGAAAATAAAATATAAAAATAAATGTTCGAAAATATAGTTAAAATTATTTTTGTATTTAAAATTTTTTATATATATTATTTTTTAAAAAACTATTCATGACATCAACATAATGTGAAAACACTAAAAATATTAATTTCAATAAATAATAAAAATATTTTTGAAAATATGAAATATTCATGAAATTGATTATATTAAAAAGTGACTAGACTATCCTGTTAAAAAAAATATTTTTTATTTAATTTGTTTTTTTCTGTAATATAAATATTCAATAATCACAATGTTAACCCTATGAAATTTCTCCCTCCGACAACCACAGCCACATTCTCATGTGGCCAGTGTTTGACATCCATGATAGGACTGATTTTAGTGCCTCGCAAGGAATACGTGTACGACCATATGCCATTTTCATGACAGCTTCCAAACACCCGTATCCATACTCACCATATGGCCTTGCATACCGTCTCGCTTTAGATTTGACTTTGGATTTTTTCTCCCCAAACTTCACTGTCCAAGGCTCTCAGCGAGGACTCTTAACTATGGTTAACTAAACCCTGGTTAAGCTGGCCTTTTATAAAGCGATTAGCCAGTGCATTTGGAGATCATACTTGGTTGGATTACTTGGATCCCGCCTCTTCCACTTCGCGTTAGAAACTAAAAATTCTGACACCTGGTGCCTGTACGTGAGTGACGATTTTCCTTCCTTTGTTTGTTTCAAGAAGTTTCGCTGCCATCATCCTTATCCCTGTCAACTAATTTTTAGCATTTCAATGTTTTCTTTTTCAATCTTATCCTGACCAGTTGTTTTTTGAGCTCGAAAGTTCCATCAACAAGGGGCATTCGATATTCAATCATAGCATAAAATCTTAAAGCTGCGACGTTTTGCAGATCGCATAAGAAGAAGAAGAAGAAGAAGAAGATGGACAGCAAGGCAGCTGATGAGAATGGAGAGTTTAGCTTCGCTAGCAACACTCCTAGGAGTACTGGACGGAAAGGGCTGCCTAAAATCCAGACACAGGATCATAACAAGAAGGCAAGCGACGTGTGTCACGATGACAGTGGAACACCGGTGAAAGCCACAACAATTGATGAGCTCCATTCTCTGCAAAGGAAAAAATCAGCACCCACCACTCCCATCAAGGGCACACAGGGTGCTTTCAATGCCATCTCTGAAGAAGATCGCCAGAAGCAACAACTCCAGTCCATCAGGTGATTGGATTGTAGTGCTCAGAGATTAATCACGATTTGGTTACCGTGTTGTCATTTTTTCATGTTGTTGCTTTTAACAGTGCTTCATTGGCGTCACTGATGAGAGAGACAGGGCCAAAGTTAGTGAAAGGGGACCCGGCAAGGAAAGGAGAGGGCCAACAAATTTCACACCATCATCATTATACACCCACCATCAGCATTAGTGATAGTGCTCTCAAGTTTACCCATTACCTCTACAATCTTTCCCCTGCTGGTATGATTAACCAAACCTTCCTCGAAACTTCACTCTGTCTAATTGTTTCCACTCTCTATTGCATGAACTCTGGACGATATGCTAGGAACTGCCCGATTTTTAATGGATAGAAATAGTTTTTTCCCCCTCCCACAAGAATCTCTAGGAACTTGCCAGAATGTCTATATGAACCGTGTCCCCGTGGCTTGGGAAATATTAAGTTTTAAATCATTGAATTAATGTGGTCACAGAGCTCTATGAACATGCAATTAAGAACGAGAAAGGTTCATTCATAGCATCATCTGGCGCCTTAGCTACACTTTCCGGGGCAAAAACAGGCAGGTCACCAAGAGATAAACGTGTTGTCAGGGATGAAACCACTGAAGATGACCTTTGGTGGGGAAAGTAAGTTTCTTCTAAGCAATTTAAAAACTAATGGAGACGGGGAAAGTAAAAATCTAGATCCCTTTACACTAGTTTAGTCCTTAGTGCTGATTCACTAATTTCCTTTGCAGGGGCTCACCTAATATTGAAATGGACGAACATACTTTCATGGTTAACAGAGAAAGAGCTGTCGATTATTTGAACTCGCTGGACAAGGTATGCATATATTTATGATAATTGATCGCTTAAAGTCGTGTTCTCTTTGCTTCTATGCCTATTCAAATCAATCCATCTGTGAAGAACAAGTCTAATTATTTGTCACTCGCCTGAGCTTAAGCCCGTCAGTGTTCGATTTAGTCCCCGTTAGTTTTTATGATTGAAAAGTGTTTTCACAAAAAAAAATTAAATATTATTTCAATATATTTATATATAAAATAATTGTTTTTCAATCATAATTTGTATTGGTCCATATTGTTCAGCTGATCTTCTTATTTCATGGGAGACACGTCTTAATTTGCTGGCAATAAAAAGTGAAAAATGATACAATACAGTATTAACCAGCGATTAATTAGTAATTAATCTCAGTTTAATCTCACATATATCACCATGTCTATCCACGTCTGTGTTAGCATAGTTATCAATACCGTTCCGATTGTCGTTCTGATTTTTCGATTGGAACGGAACGTTCCGGTTTCGGAGCGTTCCGGCATGCCGTTTCGGTGTCGTACTGTTCATATATAATTAATTATATATATATATATATATATATATGGAAAAAAATAAAATATTAATTTAACAAGCATAATTAAAATTTGAATTTCTTTTTATTTAAAATATTTTGGTGTTTTTAAATTATTTTGATGTATAGATGTCAAAAATATTTTTTTTTTTTTTTAAATAGATTTTGAACTCGGAACGGCACGCCCGGAACTGAACCGAGGCTTTCCGGCTGGAATTTGGCCGGAATTTCCGGATTGGACCGGAATTAAAACCGGGACGAAAACAATGCCGTTTTGTCCCGGTTTGTTGAACGAAACGGAACGTTCCGGCCATTCCGGCCGGAACGAAACGGAATTAATAACTATGTGTGCTAGTGCTTGTAGTTTTATTTTATTGTAAAAAAAAAGTTTGCTTGCCACCTCTGCTTCTGTATGCAAATATTATAATCCACAATAATAATAATAGTAGCCAGGGAAGTTTGATTGTGGCGCGACAGTCCCATCCATCTCTACATTTGCGATTGCACGCGACCCATTTCTCTTTGTCTCTGCATGAGCCCATGATTAAAATTGAAATTGAAAAAAATAAACAAAATGTCATCAAAACACGGTGACATGTGAATGAAATACTGTGATTCATCATTTTGTTTATGTTTTTATTATTATTATTATGGAATTTTTTAGTCTTATCATCTTATATTGTATTCAATTGGTAATTGAGCTTGATAATTTATTTATATTGTTTTTTTTTTTAATTTTGTATTACTTTTTGTGGGGTCATCTTATTCTAAAAACATATATGTTGATTCTTTATTTTACAAAAAAAATAAAAGTAAACTCAGTTTTGTTATTTGTGAAAAATTAAAATGACGGGATCAAAATTAAATGTTTAGTAAAATATCAGTTTGTTTTTAGATATGATCGGGCTTGTTTTCAAAGGTTTGGTTTCACTGCCCACCTAGACTTCTTTCTTGTCTTATTTTTTCTTTTCAACAAATCATATTTATTTTTTTCAAAATTAAATAATTCTAAATATTGATATATAATTCACTTTAAGATTTATATTAATCAATAATATCTCTTATATATATTATATTATTTAACTTTACTTAATGTTTACATTGTTATTGAATTATCATTCTTTTTGTAGAATCCATCATAAATAATTTTTATTTTTATTTTATTTTATTTGGTTTGTCCATGACCTGGTTGTTGGTCGATCCAAATCAGTATGACTTGTTATTGTTTTAATATATAAAAAAAATATTTTGACTTTTGTTTTAAATCAAGCCATATTTTTATCAATTTTTCAAATTGCTTTTAGATCCCTTAAATTGAATAAGTCAAATTAAATCAATTTTTACATGTTTTAATTTAAAATTTGAGCCAAGTTAGGGTTCGAGTTAAAAAGTTTCAATGATGACCAACGAAGCTAAGATTTAATAATATTTTCAAAGATTTTTTGTGACAAGGAGCAAGTGTTGTTTTAATATTATGGTTTTTTAATGCACTCATATTAAAATTACTAGGGTTTTATTTTTAAAAATGCTTTTTGAATAATGATAGAATGTCGTCTATAAAATAAATCTTATAGTTAAATATTTTTAAAAATATAAAGGCATGTTAATGAGATAAAATGATCTAAGTTAGAGAGATATCTCTTTTATCGTTCCTTTAAATGACCTGCTTTTTTAGTATAACTTTTGAATGCTTTTAGTTTCTATTAAATATATAACATAGAAAAAATATTTTGCCTTTTTAAATTCAATATATTAATAAGAAAAGGAATGCATTTACTAACAAATTATTTTTGTTTTAATCGAATTGAAAATATTATTTTTTTAAATAAAATATTAGTGATATTATTAAGTTAAAAAAGCTAAAATCATCTCGCGGAATATAATAAAATATCTTTATCTGTGCTTGTTTTTAATTTTATTATTTGATTTTTAAATACTATCAATAAGATTTTTTTTATGTATATATTTTTATTACTGTTATTATATATATATACAGTGGCATGGCCTTGGCCCCTCTCTCTCTAATGTTTTCACTATTCTTATGCTTCCCGAGCCCCAAACCTTTTTTCTGGCTATCCTGAAATTGAATCGACGCTTGACGTCTTAACTGGAACCAAGCAGTTGCGCCCTGTTTTTGTCCATGTTTTTTTTATCGTAAGGTTTGTGTGAGGTGGGACCGGGTGCCAAGATACGCTGAGCCTGGATTTTTTGTTTGTTTGTTTGGACTTGGAGCGGCTAATCCAGGTCTTTCCATTTCCTCGACTGGTGTCCACAGGCTGGTCGTGGAAGATCCCACAAGATTAAATGTGGTGTCCATGTAAAGCAAGAGTTGCTGATGAGTGGTTATCACTCACAAGCGCTAGATTCTTAATGATATTCAATGCGTGAGGTCTTGCATCTCAATCCCAAATTCTTCGTTCAGGACATTTTAGGGTCTTTTGCATGCCCCGCTTAACTGGCTGAACTTATCAAGCTGTGCTACTTGGTTCATGTCTAATTGTTTCTGCCAAGGAATCGGTAATATAAACGTCACGATTAGTTTGGAACTCGAAGGCTTGATAGTTGATAATTCAATCGAGATACTCTCGAGCGGTCACTTAGAAAACATACAACAAAAATATAATTGGTATGAAGGGTCCTCTGATGTAACTGTTTTTGCTGTACTGTCTTCTACTTTGAGGTTTTTCCATGGACCGAAATGATTCCAGGTTTAATTCGTGGTAAAAATAATTACGTTTTGTGTTGATTTGTTAACTGATGCTAGAGTAACACTGGTAAACCTGCATTTCAGGTCTTTGTAAATGACCAGTTCCTGAACTGGGATCCAGAACACAGAATTAAAGTTCGTATCGTTTCAGCCAGGGCTTACCATTCGTTGTTTATGCACAACATGTAAGTGACGAGGCAAAAACTACCTAGTCATTTTAACAATTTGTCTCGCTTTCTTTCATATGCTTTGAATTTTAAGCAATTCTTCATACATGGTTTCCTAGACATGCTAGCTTTTCCTAGCTTAGAATGCATTGACGGTGCAAAATTATTTGCTGCCAATTGTCCACCCTTATTAGAAAAAGTTAGGCAAGTGTGACGAGATGCGATGATGTATTAGTATAGTGTATTTTCGATAATTGGGTGGGTTACAGGTGTATCCGACCCACTCCTGAAGAGCTAGAGGACTTCGGAACTCCGGACTTCACTATATACAACGCCGGACAGTTCCCTTGTAACCGTTACACCCATCACATGACTTCCTCTACTAGCATAGACATCAATCTTGCTAGGAAGGAGATGGTCATACTTGGCACCCAATATGCCGGGGAAATGAAGAAGGGTCTATTCGGGGTAATGCATTATCTCATGCCTAAGCGTCAAATCCTTTCCCTTCACTCTGGCTGCAATATGGGGAAAGATGGGGATGTTGCCCTCTTCTTTGGATTATCAGGTACAGTTACCTTGGAACTTAACCGTGCAACATGGAGCAATCATCTGCCTACTGATATGTGCCTCGTACGATCTCCACTTGACACTCGTTTCTATTACAAATTGTTGCTAACAGTTCTTCCCTTGGTTTTCTTTGTCACAGGTACCGGGAAGACAACTCTGTCCACAGATCATAATAGGTATTTAATTGGAGACGACGAACATTGCTGGAGTGAGAATGGTGTGTCAAACATCGAAGGCGGTTGCTATGCCAAGTGCATTGATCTCTCGAGAGAGAAGGAGCCTGATATTTGGAATGCCATCAAGTTTGGGACTGGTAATATGTGTTTGTGTGTGTGTGTAGATCCGTATTCCAATTACTTGTTTTGAGAAAATGCCAACAAGTTTTATTCTCTAACATGGGTAACATCAAATGAGAACCTGTGATGTGTAGGCGCTTCATTTCAGCAAGCACATGATACTGTTCTCCCTTTTTTAGTAATTTCCATTTGATTGTACTGTTATAGCTAATAAGAATATTGCCTATATGTGTAGTATTGGAGAATGTGGTGTTTGATGAGCATACTCGGGAAGTGGATTACATGGACAGTTCAGTCACAGGTAATAATATATCTTAAGTATATTTGATTGAGCTGAAAAAAAATGTCCATACTACTCGAATGGGAATATCAAAAAGTTTTTTGTAAAATAAAAAATCTCCTGTATCGGGTGGCTAACTCAGCTCTTCTTGCAAATTCACCTTCATACATGTTAAGCTGGCTTTTCTGGTTGCAGAAAACACGCGTGCTGCATATCCTATTGATTACATTCCAAATGCTAAGATACCTTGCGTTGGTCCCCATCCAAAGAACATCATTCTACTGGCATGCGATGCATTTGGCGTGCTCCCACCTGTGAGCAAGCTGAGCTTGGCACAGACCATGTATCACTTCATCAGTGGTTATACAGCTCTGGTAATCATAAGCTTGTCACTTCTTTAATCCGATACTAGATTGATCTGCAATAGATGTTCTACTTCCCCTTTTTGAACTTGACAAGGTCATTTAGACTCCTGGTTCAATAGAGGGACTTGATTAGTAACTATCTCAACTCTTAAACAGGTAGCCGGGACAGAGGATGGTATTAAGGAGCCACAGGCAACATTTTCAGCCTGCTTTGGTGCAGCATTTATAATGATGCATCCTACCAAGTATGCGGCCATGCTGTCTGAGAAGATGCAGAAACATGGGGCTACAGGATGGCTTGTCAATACTGGTTGGTCAGGTGGAAGGTATGCTGCTTGAAAATTGACAAATTTTATATATCACATATTTTGGTTCAGTGAGTAATTTTCATAGTGTTTGGCGCAGTTATGGATCTGGAAAACGCATCAAGTTGGCATACACTCGGAGGATCATCGATGCAATCCACTCTGGTAGCCTTTTGAATGCAAACTATAAAAAGACTGAAGTTTTTGGGCTTGAAATCCCAACTGAGATTGAAGGCGTGCCTTCAGAAATCTTGGATCCTGTGAACACTGTATGTTGGCTGCCCTTATCCTATTTCTCAACTTATTTCTTAGCCCCTCAACTATGTGCCTTCCATTAATGCATGTATTTTTTCTTGCAGTGGACAGACAAGAATGCATACAAGGATACCCAATTGAAGCTGGCAGGTCTTTTCAAGAAGAATTTTGCTGTCTTCACAGATTATAAGATTGGAAAAAACAGCATGCTGACCGAGGAGATTCTCGCAGCTGGTCCTAATTACTAGTCAGTTGCTTTCAGATTGGAGAGAGTGGAACTGAAAGGAATAAAACGAGGCTAAGCTGAATACATCTTGTAATATATAGTATGCCTCGGCTAATATCAACGATTCAAGTCGTTTTATTTAGGTTTAATCGAAATCGAGCGTGTTATGTATAAAGTGGTTTTTTTAATGACATTTCAGACTCTTTTTTACTACACGTCCCTCAATCATGCAATCCTCGTTCGTGCTTGAAATGTATTTTACCTATGGAATTTGCCTTGTCTTTTGCTTATTTCTATTAATAAGGGAAATTTTTCCATTGCTTGGTTTTTCGGCCACGCTTTTGGACTTGTCATGTCGATTAGGTCAGAGAGGGTCTTTAATTTTTTATTAAAGGAATGTTAGTAGTGTCTGGATAAATTTTTTATATTTTAAAAAATATTGATTTGCCCTGAAACGTAACACAGATAATCAATCTAGTAGTGTAAACTAAAAAAGAGTTGTTTTTACTTTTTACCATGCACCATCTCATGAAAACACTAATAATTCTAATTCTAATGATGTTTTTTTCCCTTTTTTTTCTTCTAAATCTATATATTTTTTTAATTTTATATTTCAGTATTTAGTTTACTGGATATTATATTTATAAATTTATTATGTCTTGTTTTATAAGATGTAAACTTGATCATATAATGTCACGAGATTGTAGAATTGACTTGGTTGACTTGAATCTTTTTTGTGTTTTTTAATTGACATTTCACTTCTATTATTATCAATTATCATCGGGTTGATTGAGAATTAAATTTTATGATTTATTTTGGTTTGTTTTTTATGAGATTATTTTGGTCTAATGACTCGATTCACGAGTTTAAAGGGGTCAACATAGTTGACTCAAGTTTTTTTCATTAGTATTTTTTTTTCGATTTCATAATTCTGTATTGAGTTGATTATGAATCAAATTTCATTATTTTGGTTTGCTTTTTAAAAGGTTATATCAATCTTATAACTTGAGTCACGTGTTTTGCAAGTTAACCCGGGTAAACTCAAATTATTTTACCGTATCCTATTTTTATATTGATTTTTTTACAGTTTCAACCCTTACCGACATGTTTGTTGAATTAGACTTCATAATTTGTTTTGATTTACCTATAGAATTATTATAATCTCATGACTTTGGTCGCGGATATGACCGGTTAACTTTGGTTGACTTAGGTTTTTTATTTTTATTTTCTATGAAGTTATCTCGATCTCATGACTTGGGATTATAATTTTGATAGGTTAACTTGGGTTATTTTTTTGTTATTTTAGTTATCCCGATCCCATGACTAATATTTTTCAATTTCATTATTCAATACTAAGTTAATTAAAAATTGAACTTCATAATTTATTTTAGTTTGTTTATACGAGATTATCATGATCTCATGATATGGGTAAATAATTTGGCATGTTAACCCAATTTGACTTGGATCAATCCAATATATTGTCATTTTAATTTCTAAAAAAATATCTTGAATTTCATGAATTGAATTATGTTTTTATTGGCTGTTTGAATTATTTTTTGATTCATCAAATTAATAAGATTATATTGAGTCAATCTCTATACAATTTTCATTTTACTAAAAAAAATATTGGCAATGTTTAGAGTTTTTTTTTAGTATTAAATAGCTTGGTAACTCACAGGTTAATGATACAGTGCATATCTAAAGCAACTAGTCTTGTCTTTTCATTTTATAGCCTAGGCATGTGGTAAATATTATTTTTCAAAATATTTTCTGTTTGGAGATGAACTATTTTTTATATATATCAGTACATAAAGATATTATGAAAATAATAAAACTAAAAAATTTATATTTAAAAAATAACACTAAAAAATATATATAAAAAAACATTTTTAAAACATATTACCAAACTAAAATAAAGAAGGCTTATGATTTATTCTTTCCAGCTATGAAGGTAAAATGAAGATTTCATTTTACCTTCGTTGAAAAAAGAAAAGGGAAAGAGAATTTCTTCTGCATTTTTCACTAGAATTCTTTGAAGGGGGTTCTATTTTCGTGTTCAACAAAATGATTCAAAATCTGTAATAAAATTGACTGAATTCCTTCACAATCTCAGTTTTGGCAGAAAGTGATTGCGATGCTAGATACTTTTTAATCTAGATTTTTTAAAAAAAAATATATATCATTTTTTTTAATATTAACAAATTAAAATTATTAATAAAAAGTATCAATTTAATATTTTTTCAAGTTAAAAACATTTAAAAAAACACACTTAAAAACATAAACAAAGACTGGGCCAAACATCCTTTTATAAAACTGATCAAAAAAGCACACACAGGAGATCAAGTTCATCAAACTGGAATTGACAAAGAGGTTATCATCACAACTCAAAATGTCACCAATTAGTCTCCAAGCTAAGAGTTTGTTTTTACATTACAACCTGCTTCTAAAATTTCAAATTGATTTTCACATGAAAAAACATCAATTAAAAAACACTTCAAAAAATTACATACACCACACAGGTTGGAAATCATGCCCCACCCCGCAAAGAGTTTACGTCTCAAGTTTGACCCACATCTTTGTATCCGAAAAAATAGAACGCAAATTAACGACAGTTGATACCATCAAGTATAAAGTTACTAGAATAAATATACACGAACCAGGTTCTGCACTGAACTCAAGTTATCAGAATGACTCATGGATGGAATTAATTCAGATGGTCTCCAGTTACAGTATTGGATTTTCCCTCTCTGTTTACTTCCAATAAGCTTTAATTGTCATGCTTATTGCATGCTTCCGCTGGCATGATGAACCGATTACCAAGCTGAAAGACAAGCTACGATGAACCAAAGTACAGTCAGCAACAAACTACTGCAATTTTTGTTGTCAGGAGCTTCAAACCTCTATCAAGATTGAGACAAGGTGTGCACAATTTTTCCAAGAGAAAACTTTTTAATCCCTCTCAAATTTGTTTTTAATCAGATAGGAGCTTATATTTTGCAAGAAGGACAGGATCGCATAAATAAATCCCAAGAAATGTATCTGAGATTCAATATAGAAACAGCTCATGGTATCATTAAGCTATCAAAAGTACACGCACAGAGTTGACATATATGGGGAATATTATTATTATTATTATGTATCTTCATTTTGAAACTAAGAGTTACAAAATTCAGGTCTATGTATCCATACCAATAGTAATTGCAATCTCAGCAGATGGATTTCACACTCCTCGAAGTTGCACATTATGATTTTATGCTTATTCTCTATGACAAAGTCAAGAACTCTGGCACTAAATACTTTTACAGCCGGAATGACTCATTGATAACTAAGACTCACTGGTTGAGGTTGCATCATCTTTGTGCTTAATCATACCAGAATCCACAAGGACTGGGACCTCCGCTGCAAGCCATGGAGCAAGACCCAAACAAAGTGCATGAGCTATGCCAAACCTAGGACTGGCCAGCCAGGAGCAAAATTCACAATATCTTATCAGTTCATAATTCAACTAAATGGAAAGGATAAAAAAGAAATCATAAGGTGAGATTGGATGAAATCTAGTAAGATAAAATGTAATTCAAGAAGCAGAAAGTATCAGCAACATAAGAAGCTGGAGGAGATAAATCCCTTTTTGACCAGACAAGGGAATGCCCACCTCTCAAAATCAATATTATCTCATGTCAATTCATGCAGAATGCATCATTACAACATTAATGCTCCGAGTCCCTAAAGCAGACCAACCACCACAAAACAGACAGCCAGAGGTAGTGCAACTACTGAGTCAACAAAGAAAAAAAGTATAACAAAACTACTCGTAGGAGTCCATGGCAAAATAGCTTACCAAATTAAAAGAATCGACAATTGAACTCCGTTTATAAAGAAAAAAACATAATGATATCCCACTAAGACTAACTTATACAACTCTCTATGCTATTTCTCCAATTTGTCTAATAAACGAAAAATCAACTATGAATTGAGCATATAAAAGTAAAGTTTCAACATCCCAACAATCCCAAATCTTAGCATGTCAACAACACATCGTTTGATTTCTTCACTCGTTTTCAATCTACATTCATTCTTCACACACACAAAAAAAATTACTAATCCACAATATCAGAAATAAATCCTTGATCCACATTATCAAATAAATCGATCAACCCAACACCAATTCAATTTAATTAAAACATACCAATTTTTGGCCCAAAGCGGCTTGAAATGAACCGTCAAACAAATCTTCCCTCCTCTATACATCTACAGACATGATCACACCGAAAGCAATTTAAAAAAAAAATCAACAAAAATATTATCAAAAAGAAGAGGGGGGAAAGGACAAGAAATCAACCTTCTGAGTTTTTCCATCAAGCTGAGGCAACTCGAGTTCAGGCGCGGTTGAAGGGTAAGTAACAGGAATATCAAACTGTAGATCAAACTCGTACTTGAGAAGGTTATGAACATACCAGCACTTGCCAGTCCAACGTGTCCCTTCAGGATTGGCCGCCGATATACGGAACCAATCGTTATCGTTTGACTTGTTCATCTGTGTATAGGCGATCAAAGCCTTGTATTCCTCTTTCAGCCTCGTTGTCCATGCTGCTCCATCTCTTGGACCTGCCTTCGTTGTTAACAGTGGGATCTGGGTCAGTGTTGATTTCGTGTTTGGATCCCATCCCTCCATTTTTTTTTTTGTAACCCTAACCCCCAATTTCAGATTTTATTCGTTCTTTGTTTCTTTCGCTCGTATTAGTAGCTACTTTCCATATGATGTGGCATTATTATGGATGACAGCTCGTTCGCAGCCACCCGCACTCTTCTGCTCACCTTCGAAGGTGTTTTATTTAATTTGTTTTAAAAATATTAAAATAATATTTTTTATATTTTATAATGATAGTATTAAAAAAAGTATTTTAAAGTATATATTTTTTATAAAAATATTACACCATAATTTTAAAAACCTTATTTAGCTATAGTTTGCTGCTAATATTTCAAGCTAATTTATAACGGAAAGGCTTTTGGCATTGTGAATGTAATATTTAATATTATAAAAAACTAATTCAAAAAAATAAAAATATATAAATTACTAAAACATAAAAAATATTATTATTATTTAAAAAATAAATTGAGAAGTTGATATTTATTATAAGAAATAAATCTGATGTGAATGTAAATTTTTGGCCATGTAATATGGGTGATTTGTTTTTTTTTAAATATTTAAACACGTAAACATACAAATAAAAAAATATTAAGAGATACCATGATTTAAAATCTCTAATTGTCAATATTATCTTTTCATGATAATGTATTTTTATTTATTTACAATATGATTTATTAAATAAATAATAAAGACAATTGAAATAGAAATTTGAAAACAATTATATTGATTTGAAATAAAAAAAAAAAACGTACTTTTCTCATTGAACTCTGTTCTCTTATCTCCGTGTTTCTTCTTCTTCTTCTTAAAAAAAATGTTTTTTTTATTGAAAATATTGTTTACTAAAAATAAAACTTATAACATTTTTAAAATGAAATTTTAATAGAGAAAACACAGAATTTTAAATCAATAATTTTCACTTGAAATGTAAAGAAATTATAAATAAAGGAAAAACTTATAAAGATCTACAGTAAACAAATAATTAAATAGATATTTTATTTGTATTAAATATTTTTTAGGGAAATTTTAAACAATTAAGCACGTATAATTATTTAAAAAACAAAGTTGTTAATTTTATCATAAAAATATAATATTATTTCAAAACTATGACATAATAAATTAATTATTTAAATATTTTACAAATATATTTATTTAGAATCAATCTTAATTTAAAATATAACAATAAATAAATAGGTTCACTTAGAAAAAAAGACGAAGCCCGAGAGATTTGTCCATCTTAGACCAATATAGAGAGGAAAATAAAAAACCTACAAATCAAGATGGCGTCTGAAGTGGATAATTTTTATTTAATTATATGATAATAAAAATTAATATTTGAATATTGATAAAAAAAAATAAAACATTAACTAAAAGCATATATTTTCTCTGTAATTTAACTCATTATTTTTTTTAAATCTTTTATTTTATTTATTACGAGGATGTCCAAGAGGGAAAATCACATTTTGATACTTTCTTGTTAGGTTTGAATTATAATTACTCATTATAGTTAAAAAAAAAATGCTTTATTTCATGTCAATATAAATTTTCAAATATATTGAAATGACTAGATTAGCTGCGTGTATATTATATCATAAATTATCGTTTTCTCCTTGCATTCCCTCGTGTAAAATTCCAGGATGATTATTTTCAATCCTGTTTGGTTTTTATTTACAAAAAAATTAAAAAAAATTATTTTTAAAAATAACTTAAAATAGTTTAAACCGATCGGTTTTGAATTTTTTTAACTAAAAAATAGTTTTTGATTTTTTTAGATTTTATTTTATTTTAACTGAGTCTATTCCTTCTCCCATTTCATCAAAATAGAATTAGATCAATTTTTTTTAATCAAATCATAATAATAGAAAATTTTTTATAGTATATATTTTTTATTCTAAATCAGTTTGAATTACTGATTTTAACCTTAAAAAATAAAACCCAATCAAACCATATATTTTTTAAAATTATATTTAATTTAATCAAATTTTTTAATGACTCGGTATTCTCAGTAAAAAAAATATGCTACTTGATCCCGAAAGACAAATGTCCTGTTTGGGAGAGCTGTTGCGGTAGCTTTTCAAAGTGCTTTTCGTGCTGAAATATATCAAAATGATGTTTTTTTATTTTTTAAAAATTATTTTTGACATCAGCACAACAAAATAATCTAAAACAATAAAAAAAATATATTTTTATTAAAAAAAAAAATAGTATACCACAGCAAACCTGCGGTGCAAAAGTGCCCTAAACAGCTTCAAAGCATAAAGTACGGCATGAGGAGGCTAAGTGCCTGTTTGACACTGTAGACAAACTAGCGTTTCACCGTGTTTTTTTTTTAAATAATTTTTTTTTTGTGTTTTAGATCATTTTAATATGCTGATGTCAAAAATAATTTTTAAAAAATAAAAAAATATTATTTTAATATATTTTAAAAAAAACATTTTAAAAAACAATTATAACCACGTTCTAAATATCAACTCATCTCAGAGTCACACAAGCATGAACAAGAGCGAGAAAAAATTGAGATGCAGACTGAGGGCTTGAAAGAGAACCTACAAAAATGAAACGAAGATAGCAATCCGTTGTCTTTTATAGCCCAGACGTTGCCTAAGCTAGGTCTTGCCACATAGCATCTCAAGTACGCCCCCTCGTCTGCGTACGAGCTTATTACGAGTCTCTAGTTTCCAGAGCTCATTGAATTCCAGTTTTAGAATCCTAATCTTGTCTATCCTTGAAATGGAACTGCTTCACATTAGACCAAAGACCTATTTTTGCTGGAACATGTCACGTCAGATCGTTCCTTGAAAGATATAGGGCTGCTTGTCACAAAGTATTTTTGAAAAAGAGAATTTATTTTTATATATTTTAATATACTGATACTAAAAATATTTTTTAAAAATAAAAAAATATTTTAATATAATTTTAAATAAAAAAACACCTTAAAAAAATGCATTTCTAAATCTTCATGTCAAGAAATGAAAGAAAGTGCTTGGAATTAACGGAAGTTGAACCTGCTAATTATTCGTGAAAAATCTACTCCCTCCGGTATATATCAAACAAGCCTTCAACATGACCAAATCATCCCTGAATTTGAGAATCGAGGGTTAGATTTAGGATTAATAAAAAGAAGAGGAAAAGTTGAAGGTGGAGGCTAGTTTTATCTTTATTTAATGATAAAATTGTTTTTTTTTTTAACATAAAACTCTTTAGTTATTAAATTAATTGTCATAATAAATTTGTAAAATGCTAGATTTTTTTATTTATTTTTTAGAAATATATTGGAATGTTTAAATCAGTGGTGAGTGTTGATTTTTAAAATGTATTAAAACAACATTTATATATTTATATATATTTTAAATGTTATATTTAAAACTTATTAATTTTGAAAAACATATAGAATATATTTTTTTTTAAATCATATTTTTTAGAATTTTAGCGGAAACGCATGATGACACCCTTTAAATGTTTGCGTGGTTTTGTTAAATTGTTTTTTCCTCAAACACACAAACACGCATATATATTTAAACTATTATTTTTAATATCAATATATCAAAATAATAATAATAAAAATTAATTCCAAGCAATTTTGTTTTTTATTTTTTTAACAAACGCATTTTATCCCAATCCCAAACTACCCATCAGTGTTTAGAGTGATTTTCGAACTACATTTTGGACCAAATAATTAATTTTAGGATGTTAAAAAGATAATTTTACCACATAAGAAAAAAAAAAAAGCGCACAAATACATCAACGCCGGGGCCTTTTACGCTCTGCAACGACATCGTCGTCGTCGTCATCAATTTACCTATTTATAGAGCCAAAAAGCCCTATCCCAAAAGGTGTAACAACGTCCAAATCCCGCTGATTTCAAAAAAATAAATCAATCTCTCAATTCTATATGCTTTTTCTAGCGACAAAACCACCTCTCTTTTCCTTCAAACCCTAACCCACCCGTTCACTCCAAAATCAAAATCCCCGCCGTGTACAGAACCAAATTCTACGCCCAACAATAGCTTCAATGGACCAAGCGCGCTCTCTCCTCACCGCAGCGAATTCTCACGGCGATTTGACCGTTAAGCTCTCCTCTCTTAAGCAAGCCAAAGATGTTTTATTGTCACTTGAGCCGTCGCTGGCGGCTGAGCTTTTTCCTTCCTTAGTCGAACTGCAGTTCTCGCCGGAGGGAGTCGTCCGACAAAAGCTTGTCGAGTTAGTTTCGAAACCCTAGCTCTGCGTTTTATGGTCAATTCATCCTAATTTCTGTCATGAATGCTCGAATTTGGTTGCTAATTGCGTGATCATGAGAAGGTAGTTTTAGGGTTTCTTTTTAATTGTCAGTGTGCTTATGCATGCTAGCTTCCTCATTTTTTTTTTGTCATTGATTGTTTATAATGAAATGGCTAGCAAAAAAATATTTCTGTGATTTTTTTGATGTGGCTTTCAGGGTAATTGAAGAAATTGGTTTGAAAGCAATGGAGAATTGCTCAATACTAATACCGGTGTTATTGGCACTATTAAGAGATAACGATTCTATTGTTGCAAGGGAGTCTATTGTTAGTGGCACACATTTATATTGTGGTGTTCTAGAGGAAATGGCATTGCAGGTATCTTTCTGTCTCTATCCAACTATCCCTTTTTTGGGCGACTAATCTGAAGTTCAATTCAACTTGGTTTGTTGTCATTTTGGATGTAGCTTATAAAGAATTTTTCCTTTATTTTGACAGACATTTCAGTGTAATCCATCGTTTCTCTTGCTATTACTGAAACTCTCCATTGTTTTTTTCAGTTAAAATGCTTTATTTTATCTTCTCACTTTTTTTTGTATTGCTTATTTTGGAAAATTATAGCATCACCGGCGTGGTAAGGTTGAACGATGGCTTGAAGGGCTATGGATATGGATGATTAAGTTTAAGGATGCTGTCTTTGCAATTGCGTTGGAGGTATGGCATGGATATGGTTGTTTATTTGCAGAGCAACTTATTCCCCATAAATATGTCAAGTCATGTCATGTGTTTTCTTTCTTTCCTTCTTTTTTTTGGGGGTGGGTGTTGTGTTGTGTGGGTGTATGGGTTTTTTTACAAAAATTATCTATTCATTCATCTGCCATTTGCTGTGTTTAGAGGAGCTAGCTTGCTTGTGAGCAATTGGATTTTTGCAACCTTCATGTTAACTGGTTACAAGAAAGTTTCTTGTGCTTAAAGCAACTAGACAAAACTATTGGCAGTAGACAGTGATATCATGTTATTAATGTCAATGACAGGGATAATTTATTCATTTAACTGTTATAAATCAACTGCTGCCTCTATTGATTAAAAGTTTTTTCAATTTGGGGGAACTTTCTATTCCTTTGCATGAGGCATTTGAAACATATTTGATAAACTAAATGTTGCTCTAATTTGACTGTAGCCTGGACCTGTTGGGATAAAGTTGCTGGCGTTGAAATTTTTGGAAACATACATCTTACTTTTTACCACCGAGACCAATGATTCTGATAGACTTGTTGCAGAAGGTTTTGCATCCTGACCTTGAATAGTTTATTTCTATAAGATGACTTGATTGTGGTGTTTTCTGTCTGAATTCTTTTCTTGACTTTGATCTGTGGTTTTCTTAATATAGAGGTAATAGCTGTGCCTTCTGATTTGGTTCTAATTCCTACAGGAAGCAGACAGTTGTTCAACATTTCATGGGTTGCTGGTGGGCATCCTGTTTTGGATCCAGTTTCTCTGATGTCAGATGCCAATAAGACACTTGGCATTCTTTTGGATTTTTTATGGTCACCTGGTAGTCTTCCTGGTGCATTGATGATTGCTGTTGTCAATTGGTGAGCCACAGCTTTTAATAAATTATTCTATATTAAATGAACATGGATATGATACGGTGATAATGGTTCAATGAAATTTGTTATAATAGATTTGATATTTTTATGGTGCCTATCTTCTTTTGTGACAACTCTTAAATTAACCTTGCCCTTTCCTTTTTCCATCTTTGCTATTTTATTTCTTGATTGTTTTTGGGTAATTAGATTCTTGACATTTTCTTTGGGAGTCTAAAGAGCCAAAACCTTGAAGTGCATCCCGTTATTTGGCTACAATGAGATATGGTCAGCATCATGTTGTGGGATTACTATCAGAAATCTTATGTCTGTTGCTCTTTGTTATCTTCTGGATGGTGTGGGTCATTCATTCTATCCATTCAAATGCATGAAAGGTCTAAAGGCTTTCTGAGCATCACAGGATGCCTTCTTAAGGAGGGGAAAACTATTTGTAAAATGCCATTTTTTTTATAATTTATTGCTGGTACATTAATACCATCTTTGTGCACCTGATTATTGCTCATACCCTATTAGTTGTTTTGTTTGTCTGGATATCCGGATGCATTCATCAATATTAGCCAGTGTTTATTCTCATTTGGCATGTTTATGACATATATAGCAGCACCATTTTTATGTACTTTATCCTAGCTCTTATGCATTCAAGCACTCGCTAACAATATGCCCCCCTATATGTGCAGACACATGTGGGTGCGCACTATGCCATTTCCCTAATTATCACATCATTGTCTTATTTTCAGCTTCACTGTGCCCTTCACTCTTCCAAAAGCTTTTGCAGGCTTGTTTGCTGTGTCAATGAATATTTTTCCTTATCCCAGCTGGCAGTATAAGTAGCCATTAGTAACCTTAGTATGCCACATGAACGTGAACATTTGATTTCAATAATATTAAATCATGCATGAATTTTCCAGCTCTGGCCTGATGGGTATTTTCCAATTAACAAAAGCCTTGACTTTGTTTATAGATGTAGGTAGTAAACTGCATATTAGCTTGAGTTACATTTTATTCAAGATCTTAGAGGGATAATCAAAATTTGGAAACAGGTTGTAGTACAAGTTCAACTGCTTGTTTGTGGTATGATTGCAGCATGCTGACCAAATCTCTTATGAGGAATTATTGGGCCTGGATACTGCTGCATTGGTGGTTCAGACAATGGGAGTTACAGGGCTAGACAACGCCTATGTTTTTTTGGGTACTTTCGAGCACCATTTGCCAAGTGATAGGAATGGTTAACTGATGGTAAATGATCTCCCCAGGTGCTGAGAAAGACTGGGTAGTCAAGCTATGCGGTTTATGCTTTGTAAACTGTTAGAGAGATGATATGCTTTATAAATTTTTTTTGACGATGTCCTAGATATTTGAAAATGTACCTATTGTTTTGTTACAGTTAATGCACAGCTCAACACCTTAATTAATCGAAATTATTTTTTAATTGGGGATTTGCCTGCTATACATACTATTCATTTATCACGTTCCTAATTTCTGTCAACTGTTTTAGTTGCAATGCATTTTTTGCATGAAGTTTATATATATCTGCTGGCTTTATTGTCTGTAATAGTAACTCAGCTTATATAATCGAGTTCTGTCTGCTAGGTCATTGTCCATAATGTCAAATGTATTATCTGGGTTCTGATGGCTTTTGAGCTGGGTGCTGAATTTTTTCTTTGAGATTGTACTGTGCAATATGTGCATCAGCTTAGCGTTGACACTGGAACCTATCATTCTCTAAAAATAGATTAGAAGTTTGCAAATGGGCCTTTGCCATCCAGCAGGAAAAGGAAGACATTGTAACTGTGGAACTTATCTTGCATGAATACTTTTCACCAAAGTCAGGAATGATTCTTAATTTGTTCTGTTTCTAAAAGCTTCTGGAAAGAGTGGGTAAAAGGATGCATCAATATGACTATCGGGTGAACAATAATGACTTTTCATTATCCTCAAAGTATTTACATGGATGGGAGTTTTATTTTTTCTGTGCCCTTGTGGATTGCAACTGAAGGAAATATGCTTGGAATTTTACATTTAACCATCAAAAGAGATGGGAAAAAAACACAAAAATATTTGCAATATATCTGTACTTAAAAAAGCATGTTTAGAGCTTTGCTTTTGGCTGTCACATGCAAATATCTAGGTGATGATGTTGCTGTTGTTTAAGGGTTGCAAATGCTTTTCTCTGTTTCTATGTTGTAATCTTTTTTGATGATCTGCAGCTGCTAAATATTGTTTATACAGATGACTATGTTTTGCTGAGTTTATTTCTTCAAATTGCAGTATTTGTATTTGGTTACCAGGTTTACATGCATTATGAATGCTTAGGCAAAAGCTATTTGCTATTTATTATGTTGGTATGAGAGCAAGGTCCTTAATTGCTGTTATGAGGGTATTTTAAATACCGAAGAAGTATTGTGTGGCAGGGATATAATGATAAAAGGGTAAAGAAATTCGTGGAACTGCACAGGAGAATGGCGGACACATTCCCAGTTAAACTCCATGAATTTATTAAAACAAACTCATTTCCTCTTAAAATGAGGTTATCTTCATGTTGAACAAAGATGGGCTGTTTGAATGGACAACTGCCTCTTCTTTGAGATATATTCACAAAATGTGAGGAATAATGTCATATTTTTGACGAAATATACTGTTGAAAACAACGATGTTCCCCCCCTCCAGATACAAGGCTGTATATTAGATGATAAAAATAAATGTAACTTAAATCTAAAGATTTTATGTGGTAGCATTGATACTTTGTATGCTGGATTACTTAAAGCTTTCACATGATTTGAAAAAACTCATAAGGGCCATAGCATGGCATTTTGTCACAGAACATGGTTTTGCAATAATATTGATGCTATGAAAGCTTTGATTGAGGGTTTGTTTTGATGAATTGAATCCATTACTCTTGTGCTGCTTTCTTCGAGGTGATATTATGGTCATAGTTTGTCATATACAATGGGATTGGTTGTTTGGATGCGTGTTTGCAGCTCCACATGTTATACACTGGTGTCTTTTCTTATTTTCAGAAGAGCAGATAGAGTCAACCAGATTAATTAAGTACTCAATTGTTATTTTCTTGGATTCTCCCAAGAGTTGATTATGTGCAGCAGGATGCAGGAGTTCTCAAAATAGACTTCTATGGCTACGAGATTTCATCATTTATAGCATCTATTCCTTTAGTGTTCATCGTGTTGTAATGCTATGGAATGTTCATTGGTTGATGTGGACCGTCCCAGTTCTAAATTCTTAATGACCTTTAAAGATAGTGTTTATAGTTGTCCATTAGTTCTAACTGGAGACAAGCACACAATTTCAAAAGCTAAGCATGAGTAACTCTCAAGGGAACCTATCTTTTTTGACAATAAAGGAAAAGAAAACGTACTAGATTTTGTTGGTGGCTGATGCCAATGAAAGAGTTCAGAAGATTCAGTGAGGGGATTGAAAGATACTGTAGCATACGTATACAGTGCAATGGGTGATATATATTGCATCATTTGATTTTCTTTTGGATATGTCATCGAATGTGGATTACCTTTATATCATAAGCCTTTATGACAAGTCTTGAGAAGTTGAATGAACCCAAAAGGGGAGAGCTTAAGGACTAGCATGTGTTTAACCTTTTCACCATTTATGACAGCATAAAACAGATTGATGTTTAATTGGACCCAATTCTCATATGGAGTTAGCATTTCATTGTCAATGTTAATTGTTAATATGGTAATACAAACCAGTTCGAGTTTCTGTTTCATTTCATACAGGGAAGTTTTTTTTATTATTATTATTATAAAAAAATAATTCATACTGGGTAAGTTTAGTATACAACATTATTGTTAGTCTATGTTGTTGTTCTAGCATGTCCCTTTACTGCTCAGTCAATTTTCAATTTCCTGGTTGCCCTGTAAACTCTCAAGTGTGTTGACCTTGATAAATCCAGCTGATGAGAATCTATTAACCTCTTCCAATGGAGGAATTTTTATTCTCCTTTCTGGAATCTTGTTCCTTTTCTATTTGAATAAAACTTCCTTTTGCCTGTAATGGTTGTTTAACTATGTGCATTGAGGATTATAGTGAGCTTAAAGATCGAGAACTGGGAAAGGTGTTGATTTTCTATGCACTTGGCCTTCAAATGATTCTCATCTTCTATCTCATACCTGGTTTATATGCTCTACATGTATTGTCCAAGCATTTCCTTTTGGGTTTTACTATCTAATTTGTCTTTAAACTCTAATATATCTGTTGTGGGGTATAGTTGTGATGCACCCTTTTTATACGTCTTATGCTTCGCTTCCTAGAAATGTTTTCAAATTATGTTTCTTTTAATCATCCTTGGTTTCAATTTTTCTTAAGTACTTTGATCTAAAGTCTCAATGAGTTTTTATGCTTTGTTTTATATTATTTTTTACATCATTTAGGTCCTTGTTTTGTTTCTTTCTCAGATTTATCTCAAATTACTTTGTACATGGTATTATATTAGATTCTTGTATCTGATGACCTACTTATCTGTCTAACAGTCTTGCAGCTGTAGCGCGGAAGAGGCCACTTCATTATGGGACTGTTTTATCTGCCTTGCTTGATTTTGATCCAAAAGTTGAGAAAGGATGTCATGCTGCTAGTATTCAGTACTCTTTAAGAACTGCTTTTTTGGGATTCCTGCGATGTACTTATCCAACCATCTTGGAGGTGAAGTTGCTTGACATTTTAACCTCTTTTTGATAAAAAAATTCCTTCTCAGTTTGCTTCACAAGCCATTATTCAATAGGCAACTGTATACTAAATTAGAGGTAAAAACCTTTTATCTTCATATCTTTTGGTCCTTAGTTTTGAATATACATGATTTATTTGGAAAAAAAAGTTCATTAAATTTTGAAATCACCAATTGCATCTTAATAAAATTAAAGGAATTTAAAAGATAAGAAAACTACCAAATCATTCAATTCTTTGTTGTGGAGTCTATAAATAACTATTTCAGTCTCTCCCTTCCCTACTGCTGTTGGTTTTATGGCAGATATAGCCCTGCCTATCAATTCTATGTTTTAACCAGAATCTGCTGCTGATCTTGGCGCCACTTGCCACTTGCCAAATGCAAAATCTTTCAGCTCCTATCCTCTTGGGCCACGGGTATTCTATATCACAATCATGTGTGCACACTGCACATGATTTTTTTTAAGAGACGTTCTAGATTACATAGCACTGTCCATATGTGGTCTTTTAAGGATGAAGCAGCAACAAAAATGAAATGTTACCATGCTTTGAAACTGGAATGAAATATTTTTTTGTTAAGGGAAGTGTTATCATAATTCTTTTATTTATCTTCACACTGACAAATTCAGTTTTTATTTCATTTCCAGTCAAGGGATAAATTGTTAAGGGCTTTACGTGCAATGAATGCTGGGGATGCTGCTGAGCAAGCTATCCGGCAAGTTGATAAAATGATTAAAAATAATGAGCGAACTTCTCGTGAAGTCAGGTTTAGCAGGGTAATTCCCTTTCAAAATACTGTCCATCACAGTTGTAATCTCTCTTGTTATTGTTGGGATTAAATCTTTCACTGAATTTTGATTGCCTTGTTTGATTTGTTTCTGATCCTTAGGATGATCAACCGACAAGCCAACTGGCTGTTTCAGGAGATCAGCTACGGAAAAGATGTGTGCCTATGGATAATGAAGAGCAAGCTAATGGTCATGAAATGGCTCAAAAGCGGATTCGTTATGGTCCTAACATTTTGTCAACTACACCAATCCCAATCAATGACTCTGGACCGGATTCTGTATCTGTTAATGGCGTCTCTGCTAATGTTCATCTATCAGATAGTGATTTGACTCCTGCAGAACAAATGATTGCAATGATTGGTGCATTGCTTGCTGAGGGAGAGAGGGGTGCTGAATCACTTGAACTTCTTATTTCAAATATTCATCCTGACCTGCTTGCTGATATTGTCATTACTAATATGAAACATTTGCCTAAGTCCTCCCCTCCTCTAACAAGGCTTGGCAGCATACCAGTAACCATGCAAAATTGCTCTTTAAGTAGTCCAGCACGGGTAGTGGCACCATCGGCTCCAGTTTCTTCTGCACAAGGACCCTTTCCTGTGGTTACTACATGCAATGTTTCATTGTCTGATACACCCATTGTCAATAATTTCCCTGTAGATTCAAAACGTGATCCAAGAAGGGTATGTTCACTAGCCTATAATTATTTTTTCCCATGTGCCTGTGTGCTCAGTCTATCTGAGTCACATGTTGCTTGAGATACTGAATTGTGCTTTATTTTCAAATAACTTTCTAGTTGCTATCTCAGGATCCACGCCGCCTAGATCCACGCCGTACTGCTACATCGGTTGGTGTTCCATCCATTGCCATTGTGGATGACCATGGTGGAATGCAACCTGAAATGGATGACTCTGTTTCTTTGAGTAAGGCTTCTCCTCTTCCTGTTGTGACATCAGTTGAGAATCCTCTGGAACCTCATATTTCAAACAGCAAAATTGAGGATAACAGTTTAGAAGGTCTACTGGTTTCTAAAACTGATCAAGTAAGCATGGATGAGGAGGTTATCTGTAGACCAGAGGAAATTGTCCCCATGTCGGAGGCCAATGCTTCTTCAGATCAAACATTTTCTCCTCCTCACACTTCTGAGGAGGGCGATGTTGTATTGAAGTTGTCAGATTTTGAAGTGGCATCAGGTGCTGACACGTTATCTGTGATGGAACCTGAACAGCTTTCGCCAGATGTCTCAAACATATCTGTGCCTGAAGAGATTTGTCAAGTTGATTTACCTCAGCTTCCCCCGTACATTGAACTCACTGAAGAACAGCAGAATATTGTGAGACGGTTAGCAGTTGAACGGATTATTGAATCTTACAAGCATCTCTCAGGGACTGAATGCATCCAGACACGCATGGCATTACTCGCTCGATTAGTTGCTCAGGTAGGGCCAACGATGCTCTGCATGTAGTGTGCAGAATAATATATTACTATAAGCCGGATCAGGAGTTAAAGATTATAAATGCTGTTCAATGCTAACCTGCTATCGTATACATAGTTGGGTTTTTCAAAATCATTGAGTAGTGTTATTTTTTCTTTTCAGATCAATGCAGATGATGACATTGTTGTGATCCTGCGAAAACATGTTTTAGTGGATTATCAACAGCATAAGGTATTTCCTCTCTTGAATTGCAGTTTCAACTTGTTTTAATGTATCTTCTATCGCTTTGTGTCTGGCTGCTTTGAAATTTGTCCGAGTGTAGAATTCATCCACTGTGATATCTTTTCTGACATGCATGGAAATTTGCAACTCTTTCTATCTGTCATTCTTGCTGTGAGTGTGAGTTGATAACCATCAAGGTTGGCATTGCATTATTTTCTGTGTTGCATAATGTTTGTGATGTTAAATCTTATAAAAATCTAGAAATTGCGCCTATGCTGTTTTGAAGAGAAATAATACAACATTTAGCAGTGTTTTCTGAAGTTTATGATCAATGAAATGTTCTTTCCTAAGAATTTGTTGCCACAAGTACATTTCTCATTATTGGAGTCAATAAGCTTATTGTCATCTGTTTTTTATTTTTCTGTTATCTGACTTTTCATTTTTTTGTCAGGGGCATGAAGTTGTGTTGCATTTTTTGTACCATCTACACTCTCTAACGATTTTAGATTCCGTTGGAAGTGCTTCATATGCTGCTGTTCTATATGAGAAATTCCTTTTGGTAGTGGTATGGATTCTTCTTCAGCGGGTTTGTCTTAAATGACATGTTTACAAATAATAATTTAATCTTTTAATACAGGCCAAATCTTTGTTGGATGCTTTTCCAGCTTCAGACAAGTCTTTTAGTAAACTTCTTGGTGAAGTTCCTTTCTTGCCTGAGTCTGCCTTCAAATTGCTAGATGATCTCTGCCACTGTGATATTTTTGATTCACATGGAAAAGAGGTTCATGATGGTGAGCGAGTAACTCAAGGGCTAGGTGCTGTATGGAGTTTGATTTTGGGGCGTCCAAACAACCGGCTAGCATTCTTAGATATAGCTTTGAAGGTAACTTGCCTATGCTAATCTGTTGGCATTGAGTATGATTTGTATGTGAAATTCATGCTTATGAACAACTGGCTGGCATTCTTAGATACAGCTTTGAAGGTAACTTGCCTATGCTAATCTGTTGCCATTGAGTATGATTTGTATGTGAAATTCATGCTTACGGAATGCTTCACTTTGAGTTGGTTATTCTCTGTGTGATAATTGAAGTAGAGTGATTTGATGTGGACAATCTTTAGGAATTCCAAAACCTTCTCCTTTTAGTTCATAAAACCCTCAAGTGTTCCTTGTATTTAAAACTCAGATAGCCTAATTTTGGATTATCTAAAGGTAAACTAATTCTGAAAGGAGACCTGTGCGAGGAAGATGTTAATGCAGATTGGAAACATTTATGGGCTTCCTTACCTGATATGGATTTTATTACTCCTCTTATATTGGTTGTCCATTATTATGAACAAGAAATGTGAAACCTATTGCAAATATGAGATAATAAAGCTGGTTACTGATGCCAACAATAGTGACATGAATCTGGTTATGTTATTCACTGTTTTTCAGTGAAAGCTGGTTTTTGGCATAGCATCATCACTGTTTTCTCACCCTGTCTGATGCATTTATGAATCATGGCAGATCAATCTTGTATAAGTATTTTATTTTTGCAAGTTGGTTTGGTTAAATAGTCCAACTTTTATACTAAATTTATCCATCAATTTACACAAAAAGTCCCTCTGATGCTATTTTTAATCTAATATGAAGAAGAATTGGTGAAGCTCCACTAGAAGGCATTTTAGCAGCCATATAAAGAAAGTACTCCTATGAACTACAAATAACATTTATTACTGATGCATTTATATCTTGATGGCAGTGTGCTGTTCATTCGCAAGATGACATCCGATCAAAAGCTATCAGGCTGGTATGCTTTCCTTTTTGGCCTTCAAAACTGTTGACATTCAGCTAATGGACTTCAGAAGCTGTTGACTTGAATTTTCATGTCAAACTGAATTTTACTTGTACCTACAGTGATTGAAACTGGATCATTTGCTCTACATGTATTTTTTTCTGGGCAGGTGGCAAACAAACTCTATCAGCTAAACTACATATCACAAAATATTGAGCAATTTGCAACAAATATGCTGCTCTCTGCTGTGGAACAACATGCTTCAGATATCAAGCCTTCACAGTCAGTATCCACTGATCAAAGGGAAGGGCAGGTATGGAAAATATACTTTTTTTTACTTTCATATATTATTTATTGAGGTCAATGCTATCTTAAATGTGGAGACTTTCCTTCATTAATCTTGTGGGGCATCTGGAGGGATATGAATGTTGGATTTTGCTTTTACTGGGCCTTCAAATGTAAACTTTACACCCTGATCGAATGGATGGATTATTCCTCCTGATTGAAGGCATGACCGGAGGTATATAGTTATGCTCCTTCTATGCCATGAAGAATTCAACAGCTGTGTGCTAGTGTCTCCTATGACAGACCAGGAGAGTTAGTATATACCTCAACAATATTTCTCTCCTTTTATAACAGTTTCTAATCTGTTTAACATGGCCGCAAAATAGTTCTTTTGGTACATGAAGATAAAATACCCCTGTTTAGGACTTCTGAGAACTTGGGGAAGAAAGGGATAGTTTATCAAAAGTAATTCTAAAACCAAAAAAAAATTTCTGATGAAAATTTTGTAGGTGGGAAGCCAGGAAGCGTCAGTTAGTGGTTCTCAAGTCTCAGAGACTGGAAATTGTGAAAATGACTCTGTGAAGGGTGCACAACCATTAGTCCAAAGTGTTTCAACCATGTCATTTCCTGAAGTACAAAGACATATTTCTTTATTTTTTGCTTTATGTACAAAGGTTTGTCTATCTTGCACCATTTGTAACCTTCTGCAGTTAATTTAAAAGTCTTTTCATTTGAGTTTTTTTGCAATGCTGACCATGCTCTCTAATCTTTCAGAACCCTAGTCTCCTTCAAACTGTATTTGATATCTATGGACAAGCACCAAAAACTGTAAAACAGGTCTCGCTTTGTTCGTATAATTAATTTTTCTAATATAAATAGCTTGTAAAGATTTGGTGACATTTGGCTATTGTCATGTAGGGGATAGACTTCCCAAGTGATTTCTTCTCTCTTTTTTGAATAGACATGATCCTGTTTCCTCTTCCTTCTTTCTTTCCTGGCTAACAGAGTAAATGTTAAAGCTCAATTTGTTCCATACTATTTTAACTTGCCTCATCGAACGCAGGCTGTTCATCGCCATATTCCTGTTCTAATAAGGGCTCTAGGCTCATCTTATTCTGAACTGCTTCGAATAATATCTGATCCACCAGAAGGGTGTGAAAATCTTTTGATACTGGTAACTTTCTTTTGGACACTTTTATGAAATCCTTTTCCATTCTTTACTCTTTTGCTTCTATTTTCAGATTTTCTATTCATGACTGGTGCTTATTGTGGCTTTGTTTCTTGTTAGGTTCTTCAGATATTGACTCAAGAATCAACACCTTCTGCTAATCTGATAACCACGGTCAAACATTTATATGAAACTAAGTTAGAGGTTACTTGAGAACCAAGCTTTTACAATCTCCAGCTTTAAATAATTGTTATGCTGGTCCTAAACTCTGCTAAACTTCATCCTGCAGGATGCCACGATTCTTATTCCAATTTTATCTTCACTTTCGAAGAATGAGGTCTGCTCTGTTGTTTTTATCCTGCTTATCTCTAGATGATTTTATCAAGCACCTGCATGTTTGTACATGTCAATTTAAATCAGCAAGATGAAGTTGTGGACAGAAGTGTAGACTTAGAAACATTGAAATCATCCACTGAATCTTCTATGGTTCTGTGGCACCTATATAAGTAACCATCGTTTTGTGCTCTATAAATGAGTTAGAAAAATTATTATCTATTTTGGAAAAAATGGAGGGTTAAGTGTTTTATCATATTGGCTTCGTGTATACTGAGTTTAACTTCTGTTTAATTTTTATAATTCGAATTTTATACATATTCATTTCCCTCTTCAGTTATCCTGATTTTTTTCACTGTTAGGATTAGTTTCTGGTGCATGTGATTGATGCTCTTAAACTGTGGTTCAATCTGTCGAGTAACTTTAAAAGCTAACCCTCTATAGCTTAATTGTCCCAATGTTTGAAGGTATTACCAGAAATTATCTAAATGGTTTTAGAGTTGGTATGCACGGGTTTCTCTAAGTCTGTGGATTGACACACACTGTGTGTAAAACAGTCACTTGGTGACTTGTTCTTTCATCTTCATTGATCATTGCGTGGACTTTTGTGAGCCTGTCATTTAATGATTATTGACACCAGAGTTTCTGGCTGGATCCATAGTAGACTGAGGACAAATGAAATGAAGAAGGAAAAATAGCTTTCAAGTCATAGTTAATCATGCCAAAATTTTAGATCTGTTAAAAGGGTTAAATTCATCACCCTCTTATATAGCATTAATTTCTCGACCACAAGAAGGCCAAACCACAGTTTAGTTATTGTTTTTTTCTTTTTGCATGACATTCTAGATGGTCATTTAGGTAGTGTGTGATATGCTGAACAAAAATGCAGTAGACGAGATAATTTTTTCATGAAGTTGTTAGGTGCATCTGTGGACAATACAAATTATTGTCTTGTCCATGGTGGTTCCGGTGGAAAAGTGTTGGTCCAACTAAAAAGGATAGGATAAGTTTGTCTAATTCTTTGCACAAGGGTTAATCATGGTAGATTCAGGTTAATGTAAGGATAAAATCGATTATTATTTTAGTCTTAAAACCTGATTTGAGAGTTGACACGGGATAAGACCCGAGTCATGGATCAAGTTGACCATTGACCCAAGTTAATACAAGTATAAAAGTAATTATTATTATAGTTTTAAAACTCAACTTAAGGGTTGATCCGAGGTGAGATTCGGGTTATAGCCTGGGATGGTCAACTCAAGTTGTCTTAAGGAAACATAAGAATAAAACGATTATTGTCATGGGATGAGATGGTCAACCTAGGATGATTCAGGCCAATGTAAGAGAGTTATTATCATAGTCTTAAAACCTAACTTGGGGACGATATATGGTAAGACCTAGGTCATGAATCAAGAGAATCAACCCAGGTTAACTCAAGTCCACATGAAAAAAAGTTATTATAGTAGCTTTAAAACTCAACTTGGAGCTTAATCAGTGGCAAGGCCTTCATGCACGAGTTAAGGTTAACATGAGTTGATCCTAGTCAATGTATGAATAAAAATGATTATTATTATAGCTATAAAACCTAACTCGAGAATCAATTAAGAGCAAAACCTGGGCCATGGGCTAGAAAGGTTAATCTAAGTCAACGTATGAATAAAAATATCTATTATTATAATTTTAAGTTCTGACTTGGAAGTCGACCTGAGACAAGACATGGGTCACGAATTAGAAGGGTCTACTTGAGTTCACCCAAATTAAAACCGAAAAGTATCAAAACAATCTCATTTTAACAAATAAATAATCAAAGTCATTGCAATTTTTCTTGTTTTTTATCTTGGGTTGACTGAATTATAGGTCGACTTGAGTTTTTGATTGAGTTATGGAGGATCAATCATTCCTGGGTTGGTCAGTTCCCATTTAGTATCTACCATACATAAAATAAGATAAATTGTACAGTCTAATCCAAAATACACTAAACACAAGAAAAGATAATTATTTGTTCAATCTTATCTAGTTTTGTTACCAAACACTCGGTGAAATACTCGCGTCATTCTCGTTTTGCGAAGTCTGGCTTGAATGCTGCTGTCCAATTCTTGTAGATGTTTATTAGATGCTTGGATGTTAATCATTTTATGATGGCAGGTTTTGCCTATTTTCCCTCGGCTTGTTGGACTTCCTATAGAAAAATTCCAGATGGCACTTGCTCATATTTTACAGGTTCTTGTGAAACTTTATATTGTGATTTTATTTTTCGTGAACTATATATATCACGCTTTACTGTTGCACGTTTTTCCTTAAAAACAACTTATCATTGGAGAATCTAATTTTCACCCTTGTTGGCCACACTAATCTTCCTTTATTTATAAGCTTCTTTGGATATTTGGAGGCTGTAACAGTATTTGTCACCAGGGTTCACTTGTCCTGTCATTGTGGAAAATGAATTTTATGTAATTTCTTGAAAATCATTTGGTATAATGCCTAAGTGGATTGTGGGAGTGGCACATTCACAACATATGGCCATTGAATTTTATTCTTAACCAATGTTGGATAATGTCAGTTTTTGCTCAAAAGGATAAATATAAATGATTCAGACAACTATAAATGATTCAACTGCGGAATCCATTAAGTTTTAACAAATCTTGTTTTGAAGAATTTTGGAATATGCATGCAATAGTATGGATGGCTTTCCTAGGCTTTTGCTCTTCACATCAACTGCTGTCACATACAATGATTTGATTATACCTTTTCTGAAGGTAAGAAAATTAATTGCTTTAATAACTTTGTATACAGGGTTCAGCTCACACAGGTCCAGCCTTAACGCCAGCAGAGGTGTTGGTTGCCATCCATGATATTAGTCCCAATAAAGATGGGCTTCCACTCAAAAAGGTAATCCCTAAGTTTCTGAATTGATAGTTTTCATCATAAGAAAACATTCATTTTTTTCACTTTATAAGCTATGATGAATCGTGAATTTTTTATGTTTGCTGTAATGTCAACTTATATGGCTGCTAATCATGCGTCTTTTATCCCAAAACCTTTTTATTCAGTTTCTTGAGCATGTTCAATCGGTGAAGCATAAATCTAGTCGTAGTTTTTACCCATGTATAAACCTAGACGTGCCCTTTAATTGTGATCTGACATCAACATTTTGTAATGCATCTAAGATGTATCTCTGGTCTAAGATGTTCTTGTGCAACCGTTCTTACTTGTCCTAGACTGCTCCAACTCAACAAAACCATGTTTAAACACTTACAACTCGGCAAACTGTATCTCATTGATGACATTTATTAAACCATGACTCCAACTATGCTAACTTAATTACTGATTTCCTATGCTGCACACCCTTTTCTATTTGCTGAAGGTTTCCAGGTTTCAAAGTAGCTGTTCCTTTCAGTATATTGTTCTCCATCCTCTTAATTCTTCTGTTCTATGTATACAGATAACAGATGCCTGTTCAGCTTGTTTTGAGCAACGGACAGTTTTCACACAGCAGGTCCTGGCCAAGGCACTTAACCAGATGGTATGGAAAGAACATCCTTCATTCTCTGGATGATGAATGTTACATCTATTTGGATACTTGTAGTAACTGTATTTACGTGACAGGTCGATCAAACTCCTCTTCCTCTACTCTTCATGAGAACAGTTATTCAGGCAATTGATGCTTTTCCTTCATTGGTAAACCTTTTTACTTGACATGCTACCTACATGTTTTATCTAGTTTATGTGCCCCATTGCCATTCAAGCTTTATCATCTTGTTTGTAATCAAATCACATGCCGAATTAAATTAAACTCATTTGTAAATTTGAATTCAATCAATAATTTATTACAATTCATATGTTTGGAATAAAATACTAAACCATAGAATTGAATTTAAAGATATTGTTTGGAATACATGCGGAAATGTGAATTGACAATCTTGACTATCTTGTCCTTAATTTAGAAATAAGTTTTGTTACATTTATTTTTTGTTACAAGAACCCTTGTATTTATTTAAAATGACATAAAATATAAGTACTGAAAAAATGATATAAATAGACCCATCTCATATTAATCATTTATTAAACTTTCATTGAAAAAATTCAAAAATCATATACTAAAAGCTTTCTAATCAAAATCTCTTAATTGGAATGTTGAGGAAAAAAAATTCTAGAAATATCAAAACATAACCAAAAAGGAACTAACTCACATTGTTCTCCATTGAGCAAAGTGAAAATTCCGAGCTGACACTGTCATTAAGATTACAAGCATCAGTCCACTCTTTCATGCCTTAATTGGGAACCCCGGTTACCATAGTCAAATCATATGGGATTACCTGGTCAAAACACATTCAAAACCATAGGGTCTCCCTTCTGATAAACATAGCACATTTTTTATGATATTGAATTCAGGTCAATACTGGCAAAAGGGTTCCAAACATAAAGATTGATTTAACCCTGTGAAATGAATTCAGTTCACAGGGTTTGAATCATCTCATACACTGGCTTCAAGGATACTTTATGTTTGCAGAAGTTTGGACCCTGAATGCAGCTGCAACAACACCAATAGTGTGTGTGAGAGGGTAGGGAGCCACGGGGAAGGGTACTGTGACTTTTTGTTTGAGTTGAATTCGGATAATGACACAAATACATCTCATGGAAAGAAAAAGATGGAGGGAGGGAAAATGTCACTGTTTATTGGATTTTGAATTCGGATAATGACCCATACATTTCATGGGGGGAAAAAAGAGGGAGGGAGGGAACATCATGTTGACTCCTTACTGTAGTTGAATCCCAGATAATGGCACAAGTACATGCCAGGGAAAGAAAGGGGTTGAGAAATACTGGGTTAATATACTTTAACTCAAATCCTAAATTTGCAACTCCTCAAGACATTCTACATTGTTTTGTTATTTAATGCATAGAAACAGTTTGTAGTCTGGATATTTTTATGATTTCGTTTCAATAATTTACTTTTAATATCTAACAATAATGCTTGCTCTCCAGGTTGATTTTGTTATGGAAATACTCTCCAAACTCGTGAGCAGACAGGTATGTTGTTGACTGTACTTGAAAGGAAATGAAGATTATGCTTGATATGCTCCTGATTATGAGGCAACTTGCCTCTTGTGCATACTTTTGTGTTTAGGTCTGGAAAATGCCTAAGTTGTGGGTTGGCTTCTTGAAATGTGTCTCTCAAACAAGGCCACATTCTTTTCATGTTTTGTTGCAGGTATTATTATATTTCTTGAAAATAGAGAGTTTCTGCAAGCTTTTCTTTTCATTCTCAAACTCCAGCTTTTCTTTTTATGTTTGCTTGCAGTTACCTCCTCCACAGCTTGAAAGTGCTCTGAACAAGCATGCTAACCTCAGAGGTCCCTTGGCTACTTTTGCCAACCAAGCAAATACAAAAACTTCGCTACCTAGGTACAATTCTAAATGACCCAATCTTTCACCCAGTTTGATCAGAGAATCTAGTAGGCTCCTTTTTCATAGTGCTGTTATTATTTTCAAATTGCCTTTTGTAATGCTGCAATTTTACTGATTTAAGAAGTTTATGATTTCCCAAGGGAAATGAGCATCGTAAAGTCTTGGATAAATCCTGTCAGTTTCAAACATATCTTGGCATATGCCAGTCACTGCCCTTTCATTTCCCAAGGCTTTTGTGGATTTTCAGTTTTTAGAAATTATCCTTTCTGATTCCTAGTAATGGCTGACGTATAATGACAATTGGAAGTGACAGTTTATAAGTTAATTATATTGAGTAGCCATGAACACTTTCTCTGCTATCATAAATTGAATACACGTTATGTTATTATGATTACCTTTATGAAATCATACAGCAGCTCTACATTTGTTTCACTGGCTATTCACACAAAGGACACATGAGATTTTTTTGCATTTCAAGGAGTGGCAGGAGGTGTTAGGAGGTGCACTTGCCTTTGAGTTTCTTTATGCTGAGGTGCTTGTAAATTAAAGAAAAAGCACCTCAAAGGTTCTTTTTTGGATGTTTGCAGACAGTTTGCTTTGCGAATACTTCTACATTACACGTTTATATGACTGTCCCATGATTTTCTAATGAGTCAATTTTGTTGCACTGTATGTTTCAGATAAGGTTTCATTTACTTCATTGCACTGCATTTTGCAGATCAACGCTTGCAATTCTTGGTCTTGTAAATGAACAGCACGTGCACACCCTTCAAGCACAAGCTCCTCAGCTCATGGAGCGAATACTGCGTGATAATTAGCTTGTGAGGAGTCGAGATTGACCGTGGGTGCACGGCAGAGTATCATGGGACCAATCTGGATGTTGGTGCCCCAGTAGGTCAACCTGCCAGGAAGGGAGATACAATTGACTGGCTAATAAAGCGACTGCTAAGTTCAGATGCTTCTGGCAACTTGAATGAAGATTTATGAGAAGTCAGCCTCGTGATGTGAAAAGGCGTCATTGCTGGCTAGGAATTGCCTTCAAAGAAACACCTCCCCCTCCTTCCCCTGTCGTCCTCTCCCCCCTGTACCATAATTGTCGCCCTGTTTTTAAGAGAAAAAAAATATGTAATTTATTCTTTGAAAATTTTGTTCCTCGATCCCTCTGTAATCCAGAGAACATTTAAATAACATGTGTAATGTTAGTCGGTATCCATGCTAAAACAATTGGTGATTCAGCTACGGCTCCCCTGATTATACAAATGGTGGGTGGGTGCTATGATTGCAGATGGTGCTTCTGCTTCGACCATAGGAACACGGTAACTTAGAAGGATGAACGGGTATGTAGGCTGCGTATCATAGGGCTTTTTAGCATAGAGCACTAAACTGCGTGGCCGAACTCGTTTATAATCCAGGGACTTGAGCCCTGACAGGATGGCAATGCTAAAGAAGGGTTCTGTTTGGTTCATAGAATGTTTTCTAATTATTTCTTTTCAACATGATCCAATTAAGGTTTTTCTTTGTTTTTGATAATTTGTATTTAATAAAATATTCTCGGTTTTTCATGATGCCATTTTTTAAGAGAAAAAAATAAAGATGGAAACAAAAGTACTGATTTTTAAAAATAAAAGCAATCTAAATTGTTTGTCTAGATTTTATTCGTTTTGAACTTGTTTTGGGCCGAAGGAAATCTGCATCTTGTTTGATACTGGGCTAGCATGCATTAAAAGCATATAATACCCTCGCTAGCTTTCAGCGACTGTTTGGGTGTTTCGGAGTGATTGAGACGTTTCACATCGTATCACTGCTATCGTCTTAGGAGAGAGAAGACGAAGATAATGAGGACTTGAAAAACATGCTCCCCGCGTTTCTTGCTTTGAAGTAAATTGTTTTAAAATTATTCCAAAGACAAGTCTCTTATCTTTTTATTTGACAATATATTTTTTTTAATTTTTCATCGTTTTTTTTTTTTTGTTCTTGGATACTAACCTAAAACGATGTTACATGTTTTTTTCTGTATTTGAATACTGACAATACAGTCCTATATTGTTAGGCTAAGCTCGCTTCTACGGAGAAGGTTATATTCGATGGTTTGGCATGTTCAATGTGAATGGTTCATAGTAGTTTAGCAGCTCAGGCGATGAATGCTTCCGGGCCGTGACAAGAAAAATTGATTTCGATTCTTTTCATAAGCAAGTGCTGGATAGCAATACTTCATGCCCAGAAAACGAAAGAGCTCTCAACTCTCAATTGTGAAAATTATATTACCACACAAATGTTAGTCAAGATGCAGGGAATCTAAGCATTTTATAATACCGAGCATGAAGACTACTTTTATAACAAAGGCCGCTGCGGCAGAAAGGGGTTTTTATGCAAAATTAACGTGGAATTTAAACTTGGATGGACAAAGATAAAAAGGCAAGGGCAACGCCAGAAACACTTTAATAGCAACTGAATTTTACAAATTGCAATTTTCTTAGATTCTTTTGAAAGGCCTACACTCAAAATAAAAAGAATGGATCCACGACAGCCGTCAACAAAAGCACATACATCTTCTGTTTTTAGAGGCTGGGGGGGGCATCTTAAAAATTTTAAGCAATAAATCCCCACAAGAAACAAGCACCAGAACTCTACAAAAAAAAAAAAAAGACATTCTTGTTTCTGGCAAAGAATATCATTCTAAGAAATTATGCGAAAACAAAAACTCTCCTGTGTCTGTCATAGGCTGCTCAGTATCTATGGAGGCTGCTTGACGAGGATGTCACGAATGAAGCAAAAAAATGATTGGGGATGACAAAGCAACTGCATGAAACAAGAACTGCAAGTGTGAAAATACATGTTTTTCATTTAAAAAAATATGCAAGATCAACTTTATTTTTTCCTTTCCTTGCTTTTCTTTCCTTGTTTTTTTTTTTTCTGTTCTTTTTTTTTTTTTTGCAAAAGCATAGAATTGATAAGTATTACAAGTGGAAAAGAAAATAGAACCACCATTTGAGTGGAGGGGAGTCTGTTTGTTTTTTGGTCGGGATATTTCTCCCTTCTTTAACTTTGGGCAGTTCAATCTTTCCTGACACTTTGTTTTGTTCATGTTGTTTTGATCACAACAACAAAGGTCAAAATGAATATCTATAATCCGAAAGGTATAACAGCACATTACTCATGAAAAGTTCACAGCATACCTATCTTGATCTTTAGCATCAGAATTGCACTTTGTAGCTCCATCATTTGATGAGCTGAACAACTTCCAGGTTCTTCTGGAGCAGCCAGCCTCTTGGATAGACAAGACCATGAGCATCTAAATGAAGATGCCAGTTCAGTATCCTTGAACAGCTCGGTGGTACACTTTCCATTTGACTTTCATCTTCTACAACTTGCTCAATGAATGTGGTCTCCTGTGAAAAAGCTAAAAAATCAGTGAATAGGGGGGATTGAATATCAAATAGAGTACATGACATATTTAAGGCAATATCAGGAACATTCACAAAATGCAATTGGTATGATGCATACTTGAAAACCCTCCTTCACTGTATCTAACTGTCGAATTGGATTTGAAAAGGGGCGGTTCCATCTCTTTGGGTCCCACAAGATAGTGCTGTTGAAAGCAAATCCAGACATATCAACATGAAACCTGCGGAGTCGTTTACTTTTCTCGTTTGTATGCCATCCAATTACTTGACTGGCATTGCATACCGGACCTTCCAAAATTGCTTTGTTTTTGCTTTGTGCAAGCATTGCAACCGGCCAAGTGCCAAAACGACTACAAAACAAGCATGCAATATGAGAACTTTGTGGGTTTATAAGTTATCAATTCCTTCTTGTTTCTTTTTTTCCCATCAGAGATAATACAAAAAATCAGGTAGTTTATCAAGTTTCCCATCAAGAAAGTCTCATGACAAGTTGATGATATAACATTTCTTAAGCAGCTGGGAGTATATAATCCGAGTAAACAAACAAATCAGAAAAAACAGGACCAGGTGGAGAATAAAGCACACGATTTAACCCATAAACACATCACAAGAAAACAAATAATAATAACCAACTCGTGTCTTGAGTTATCTTACTGACAATCTTTTCACAGCTTAAAAACTTTGGACGCAGAAAACCCAACAACACAAAAGATTTCTGTAAACAGGAAGTCGACAGATCTGAATCAAATGAATAGAAAAACAAAAAATGTAAATCAAACAGAAACATGGACCTAATCTGGTAAGCAGACAGTACCAACAACCAACCAAATGCCTATTTATTTAAGACACCATCAAATAACCAATAGAAAAGATGACTTCTAAAGAGCATTTACCCATTACCAACCAAACAAAACTAAACCTAATTTCTTAGAGAGCCTAGAGACACACAAACTTAAATCCTTATTGAAAATTTTCTTTTTATTAAAATTAATATTTATATTATATATTTCAGAACATGTTTTGATATGGTATTAAAAATAACACTTTAAAAAATAATTGTCGCTGAAATACCAATCAAGCTATTAATCCCCTACCCTAAATAACAAAAACAACACTACATACAAAAAACCAGAATTCCACAAACTAGCATTCCAACAATACACAGACAGGCATAAAAGAGAGTTTGCAAAATTAATCAACGAAAATAAAAGGGAAAATTCACCTGATATTTCTCAAGCTCTCAAACAATTCAAGCGAATATACATTATCATCATCAGCAAAATATACAATCCCATCAAGTCTATGCCTTTCTATATGCTCCAATCCTGCATTCCTCTGATGCACTCCTCTATCCTTCACACTCGTGTTGTTCTTATTAACACACACCAGATGCCTATACATCACCCCGGTTTTCCTCAATATTTCCGCCGTCTCCGCCGATGCTGACGTCATCTCCACCACAATCCACAAAAGCGGCGGTTGCACTAACCTCAACACCTGACCTAATCTATTCAGGAAGTAGGCTTGTAATGCTCGATTATATGTCGGTGTTATCACTATCACTTGCTTTCGCTCTACATAATCAAACCTTGAAAATCGATCCGGTTGCGGTGTCGTTTTCTCGACGCCGAGGGACACGGCAGAGAGAGCGAAATTATCTTTGGTGTCCAATTGGACATTGACATGTGGAGGCTTCATTTCGAAGGAGAAATCATGCTTATTGATCTCGTTATCCACGTGACCAGACGGGAAGACACCTAGTAAAAGCCCTAAGATGAAGAATACCATGCATCTATAAAAGGATCTGCGAAATCCTTTCCGACGGAGATAGACGGAAGCCGCGGCGACGGCGGAGTTGGAGGTCAAGGAAGAGTATTTGCCGCTGTTGTTGTTAGTGCTGAAGAGCTTGTGAGCTTGTGCTGAAGCGACGCCGATATGGTAGCTGCGGTCTTGGTAAAGCGGTGAGAGTGTTCGACGGATTGATGCCATTTGATTGGTTTTGAGCAACTTACATTATCAAATCAAGATTTGATGGACGATGGAGGTTAATTCACCTTTAAAAACCCTAACATGAAGTTAAATGGGATTTCCGATTTCCAGATTTTTTTTTATATATAAAAAAAAATGATGGAGGGAAAATGGATTTAGTTTCCAAGATTTTGTTCGGGTGCTTTTAGAGGTGATGGTAGTTGATTTCGGAGTTTTATTTCGGAGATGGAAGGCTAAGATCTGGTGACCCTTTTTTCTAATATTTTTAGCGCGGAGAGGAGGAGGAGATCGTAGAAGGGATAGTTGGGGGGCGTAGTACGTCCAGCTGGAGGAGGGGTTGATTTAGCGCTAAATTACGCGGTGGTGTTCCGTTTAACGAGCTCCAAGTGGTTGCTTATACTTGGAAAGTCTACGCGTTTCTTCTCGTATATTACAGTCGCACACATGGAACTCTTTAGTCTTTACAGTTACATATATGGAGAGGAAAAAAAAAAAAAGCCGGATCAGCTCCTTAAGATATAAAATTTTATGGCTTATAAATAATTAATAATTAATTTTATTTAAAAAAAATGTTAAACACATGTAGGAGACAAAAAAAAAATCAAATCTAAGAGATTCAGTAGAAGTGGTGAGCATATTTATCTATTCATTTTTTAAAACAAATATTTAGTGAATGAAGTAATGAGATGTAAGAAAATATGTTTTCAACGCTATTTATGTCTATTTGGAGTATGTTTAAGGTTATTTTTTAAAATAATTTTTATTTAAAAATATATAAAAATAATATTTTTTTTATTTTAAAAATAATATTTTTGATATTAGCATATTGAAATATTTAAAAATATCAATTTTTTAATTTAAAATAAAAATAAAAAAAATATTAAAAAAATATATATATTTTCCAAATACATTCTCAAACACCCTTAAAATAACTTCACTTATCATTGTAGATTTTTTATTCAATTCGCGTCATTGTTTATTAATTTCATATTTCTTGAGAATTAAATCTGGTAATTTATTTTAATAACTTGTTAGGGGATTCTTGCAATATTAGAAAGGTGTTATAAAATTGATTTGATAAAAATAAATTTTAATTTTATTACTTGAAATAAATTAAGATAAAAATTGACATTAAAACAAAAAATAGCCTCTGTTTACAACAAATTCAATACCTTTTCCTTGCGTATTTTCACAAATAATCTCCATCATCTCTTGAAATCTTCAGTAACACGAGCATCGAATTAAAGAAGGTGTTGGCATAAATTTTCCCAGCAAATCTTCATCATTTCAGCCTACACCAACGTTGCACAAAACTCACCATTGCACTGGTCCAATCTATCACGTAAGATCCATGTCACTTATAACTAAAAACAATCCAAAATCTTATACAATCAACAATAAAATTAGTAACTCATAAAGTTAAATACATGTGTTTCTATTCATCAACCGTTAATAATAACTCCTAAACTTTTAATTTCATAAAATTAATCGAGGTGCATGTGAAATTAATCGATAAGTACACAAACTAATCCGTATCATTAGAAGCATAATTTTCACTTTAAATATCATGCATTTAAATCCGTATCTAGGATTAACTTTATGTTGTTGCTTCTTCTTCTTTCTAACCCTTTCACTTTCATCTTCAGCAAAAATACAATTAGATTTTATAATATCTTCAAATATTAAAATCATTCTCGCTATAATAGATCATCCAGTCATTACATGATTCTAAACTACCATTTAGACTTTGATTAATTCATCTTCTACTATGTTAACAAGTTCTATGTATTTTGTTGCCAAAAAAAAATACATTTATAAGTTTATTTGCTTAATTCTTAGTTTATAGATTTAAGATAACGTGGAAATAATGAAGTGATTGATTACCATAACCTAACCACAAAAAAGAATTATTTCAATGACACTATCTTTTTAGGAAGACTAACTTCTTAAGAAGAGTTCATAGGAGATAGTCTTTTCCTTCAAAACACGGTGGGAAAAGCAAGTAAATTCATTTAATTTTTGGATTCAATATTTAGTGAGCTGTGAGTCTTGTTGGGTGACTTGTATAAGTTTTTATGGTGTTATGGCGAAGATATGATGATAAACTGGTTATCAAGATAAATTTATTTATGATATTTTAACCACCACAATAATAATCAAAATCTAAAGGACACCCTGTCATGACGTCATAACTTGTTACCCACTAGAAAAAAAGACGTAGGTGTTTTTTCTTGAAGGTGTCAGCCTGCCCTGTCTATCAATGTTTAATCCCTTTTTTTTTATTTTGATTATTTTTTAAATAATTTACTAATATTTTATCTAAATACCAATAGACCTTTCTCTCTAAATTTTAAAACCTCACAGTTCATATTTTCTAAAATATAATTGACATTCTGATTTTAATTTTTTATTGTGTATATATACATTAATTACTCCAAATTGTGACAATAGAATTATTATTTTACACCGTGTGTGTGTGTGTGTATAGTAGTTTGAAATTCTATACACGTGGGTGGATGATGACAAAAGTAATATAGGTTTTTATCATATTCAAAAGCAATTTGAAATTCTATCCACGTGGATGATGGCAAAAGGTAGTTGTAACGATAAGGTTCCATTGTTTAAGATAGGGTACCATGCTTATTAATTACAATATAGTGCTATTTGTTTTTTTTTTAGCGTTTCTTTCTTTGAAACTGACTTGATATAATGAGCTACCAAACAACATAAATTTTTGGGACTGATTTAATTATTTTACATTATTTTAAATGTAATCATTTAATATACTAATGAGAATTATGCACGGGACAATGATATTTTAATTATAATTTTTAAATTTGATTTAGAATTAAAAGTGTCAGTTCACATATTAAATGAGTTTATCTAATTTATTTTTTTATATAATAAAAAAATAAAAAAATAATTTTTTTTTTTTTTTTAAAAATAAGTGTTCACCGAGATTCCCTAAACTATCATAGCTAAGAGTGAACATGGTAAATTCTCCTTTTATTATTTATTTAATTTCAGAGCAGCAAACATATTCGAGAGTATAGTTGATATTAATTTTCAAAATATTTTTTCTTCAAAAATATATTAAAATAATATTTATTTATTTATTAAAGTTATTTTTTACAACAACACATCAAATAATTTAAAACCATTAAAAATTAAAAACCCTTTTTTTTGTAAAACAAAATACTTTTAAAGAAACTGACAAATATCACGTGATCACAGCTAACTACCTGAAACAGTGGTTTTGAATTTGATTAGTAATATACAAAGCGGGCGCCAACCTCGGAGCAACAATATTCCGTTTGTAATGGAGGGTCGGGTCGGGTCCCTAAATTAATTAAACCGTTTCGTAACAATGACTAAGAGAGATATTGCGTAATCCAGTGGGCTAAACGGTATACCTGATAACCGCCGCAGATCTATCGGGTCTGGTCCATGGCTTTAACGCATGTCAACAATGGAGGCTCTCTACACATATAGTTTTAAGGGAGGACCCAGATTTGACCGTCCAATGGTGACTATAAGAGGCCCGACCTCTGTCGTTAAAGCCGCCGCAGAAGACTCAATCCTTGTAGCATACTGGTTCAACGTAATTAAGGCAAGAAGCAATATGAAGTTGAAGTTCGTAATGGTAGAACGCTCCCCTGGAAAAAAAAATTGACCAGAAAAGTGTCCGGGAGAGTATATTACAAGGAAATAATTGTATTCTGGTCGAAATCATCATGTTTTTGTTGAACCCTTTTTCTCGCAGAAAAAACAAAACAAATGCAGGCGATGCTTTATCAACTAGAAACAGCAGCAGGGTTCAGATCAGCAGTTCGAAGTGAGTTTGCACCAGTGAAACTCTTAAACAAAACGAAAATCAAGCCACGCCCTTGCAAGAAAATCATCGACATGTATTCATTCAAAATGAATCCTGGAGACCAGGCGGCTACCATTTCTGGATATAAAAGCAGAAAGGATCCTGCAGGAACGTCACTGGGAGTGGAATTGCTTGGTTCTAGATTTGTTCACCAAATAAAACGCCCACGTAAACTGTAGAAGCACTCATGTTACTCGTTAGGTAAGTGTTGGCATCAAAACACAGAAGAAGATGATGCGATGGGGGCACATAAAATGTCCATTCAACACGTAGTTTAAGAGTTGCATGTGCAACCGGTTCTTTAATACTGGGAACGAAAATGAAAAATTTATTCATTTTTTTTATATATATATATATCTAATTTAAAAGATGAAATGAGAATACAAATTAAACAAAAATAGATTTCCATAAAAGAATGAAAAAAAATAGAGATTTTTTTTAAAGAAAAGGAGAATAACATATTTATCTATTGTATATTAACTATTATATCATCATTACTATCTCAATCACTATTTCTTTTCAAAATAAAAATAATACTATAAATACACCACCACTCCTCCATCATTGTTGCTTTTAATCATTATCACCATCATCTTCTCCTCCATAATGATAGCATTTATTTTTTAAAATATATCATTGTTATTGTAATTAATATCTCACTATCATCTCCTTCTCTTCCTCCTCCTCTTTCATTATCATCAACTATTTTTACTATTATTGAGTTTAGTTTGTAATATTTATTCCTTTTCATCTTAAAAGCTAGATATTGAAAATTAAATATTTCATTATGATTCTCTACTACCATTTCAAACATGGTATTGGAATTAAAATATCACTCCGATTTCTCCCTTCCCCCTTCTGATTCAAGACATTCCATTCCAGACAATCAAAATCAAAAGATAGTAACACAGGCAGAGCGATAAGCAACTATGTTCTGTGCAATTTTGAATGCTTGGAATTGTTTTGCAACTGTGATGGCGAGATAACCAACTGTGTTCTGTGAAATCTTGCTGAATGTAAGCAACACCGGTTTTCACTAAGTCACTGATTGATGAAAAACATAAAAAATGTAAACAAAAATGATCCCAAGTGTTTTTCTTCTTCAGAATAGCATTAGCAAAAATAATCTAGCTCTGTGACACACATATTCTATTTTAATATTATATCAAAAAATCATCTCTGACTTAAATCTTAGACGAGATCATAAAATATAATTTATATTATTTTCTAATACTAGGAGGAAATCAAAGTGAAGTTGTTTGATGTTTTGGGGATTTAAGGATGAATTAATGACTTTGAATCAATAAACAAATATTCTCTCTTTCAATGTAGTCTGCTATAGGTTTCAAAGCAAACACACTCCAGTACTCATCAAAGCCACCAGAAAATCTAGGATAGTAACTTCCAAAGATTTCTTCTAGAACTTAAAAAGAAAAGTATTTTTTTAGAAGAACGTAGAAGATATATTTACAAGTATTCCCAGCACTTTAATTTATAGTTTAAGAGCAATCATAACTACTACAAAAGATTTTTCTATCCAAAATTTTTATTGTATTAATGAATGGTCATGGCCCAAAGTACTTAACAGAAAAAAAGAAGAAGAAGAAGACAGTCACGCTCAGCCTACAGCCATGGTTGTCAAAATCGCGATTTTGACACGACACGGAAGGGGCTTTGAAAAATCGGATCGTAAAATCGTAAAATCGTACCTGAATTTTTCCGTACAAAAATCGTAAAATCATAGCTAAAATCGTGTGGGTAGAAAAATCGTAAAATCGTAAGTGAAATATTTCCGAATACAATACAATATAATTATGGTCATAAAACTTCATTAGTTAAGGTTCATACATGATTCAAAATAACTTAAAAATATATTACAAAACAATTATGTCCATATAATTTTATTAGGTAAAAACTAATTATTTTTAATACATTCATCAAAAGGATTATTATTAAAAGGATTATCAGTACTAATACTGGTATCAACACCGATATTATCAGTACTACCTCCAACTCCAACAAATTATTTCGACATGAGGATATGAAAATGATTTAAAAACATAAAAAAATTTAATTTTAAGTAAAAAAAATTATTTTTTTCAAAAATTTTAAGTATAAATTTTAAAGTTATTTTACTAATTTTCAATAATAATTCTATATAATATATAGAAAGATATATATATATATATATATATATATATAAAGAGACGGGGAGAGTTATATTATATAAAGATATGGAGAGTGCGCGCCCATGAGTTGACTCGTAAAATCGTATGATTTTACGAGTCAACTCGCGATTTTAACAACCATGCCTACAGCTCAAACAAGCTTTTGAAGGATCTGATTTTCAACCTTAGTTAAACATACATTCGTCTTGAACAAAATTCAACATGTTCACGATCATATGGCTCATGTGAGCAAATAAGACACTTCTAAATTCCATACAACAATCAGCAATACCGCAATGCAAATGCTTATACTATTATAATTACAGAATATTTTCAGTGTTTGGTACATAAATATAGTCTCAAATTGTCTTAGTTTCAAACTCTGACATCACAAGTAAACAACAGCGAGTAAGTTTTGTCTAAATCAAAAGATACATATTCGAGGAGAAAAGACAAGTATTGCTGGTAAATGTTTTTCAACATCATAGACAAGGGAAGCTTTTGGATCATCAAAAGAAATTGCAACTATTTTACAATTGATCTCCCCTTCATCAGTCACAGCTAAAGCAACTGATGATTTAACCTCAAGAATCTGACAAATCTCAACAAAATCAACTAAAATCGAAATAAGTCATTAAACTCTTATTCACCTTCGTTATCAAAGCAATATTTAAATTAGAATCGTATATACATGATAAGACAAGATTGTACCTGCATCATTAATCACCAAATGCCCCTTCAACTTTAATTGAATGCAAATAATGGGTCCTCCCAGCTTTGTGGATGCAACCCGTAATTCCAATTTATATTGTAGCTGAATAAAGATCAAAAACAATAAAAACAAGGCAGCAACAAATGCTAAGTGCATTGGCACAACGAGATGTAAGAGAAAATTGCAAGAAAAAACGCCAACAAAAAGAACAGAGCTTACGGGTAATAACGAAGTTTTCCCTTCTTGGTATCCTGCTTAATCGGAGTGAAACGTTCATCAACAGCAACCTTCATTTTTGTAGCTGTACGTTTTGTCATCTCCACAGCAAAACCGAATATCCCATCTCCTAAATGCAATGGTATATCTTGAAATATAATACCGAGAGAGAGAGAGAACTTGTTTGTGTATATTAAGCTCCAATTCACAAGTATAGCAACAAAAAAAATCTCCCAGATCACAAAACAACAGGAAGGAGATACCTTTCTATCAGAGTGATCAGCAAGAAGACACGATAATTTTGGGTCGAAAGCAGGGATGACAGTCCGGTCTAAACCGGAGAAGACCCGCCCAAAAAGAATCCCAAGTAATTTTACTCCATCCCGGTAACGTGTAGGGGAGCTTTGCACCGCAGGCCGGGCCCCGGCTCAGCTCGTTAAATGCGTGTGTACATTATATAACAAACAAAAATGTAGTTTGGATCAATTATCAACCTTGGGATACTTAAATTAGGCCATGCTCAATCCAAATTGTAAATGTGAGGATTAGCTCGCAGGCTTTCTCTAATAATCTATTTACTCCAATTAAGCTCACAGAACATAAGGGCTTGAATTATATCGATGGGCCATTCCGTGGTGATATTTTAGGTCCATTAATACATGTGGGCCAGAGTCCAAGTCTTCGGGGCCCATTCTTCCAGCTATACATTCGGCCTTTAGTCACCATTAATATATCCACAACCTTTTTCTGCCAAAAGTTGACGTGGAGATTGTTTATATCAGGCCCTGAAGCTACTACATAGACTTTCTTTATAGGCTCGGGTCGAGTCTAGCACATGGAGAGTGTGTTGTTTGACATCGTTGGAGTGTTCGATCGGCATTTATCTTGGACGGAACCTGTCCAATCTTTGCTGGTAGGCCAATAATTTGATCGATTAGTAGCTATTGCCAGGGCCCAGGGTCAAGTTTTTGGAGCTTGGAGATGACCTGTGCACTTCGAAGGATGAAAATTATTTGAAGCATTTTGGCCCAGGGTCAGAGTGATTGCGAGCGACAACTTTTAAGGTCGCGCATTCGACTGTTTAGGTTAAAAAAAAAAATCCTCAACTTTCAAATGAAGTGAAAGTCGAATCGATTTTTTTATTTATTAAATTGCAGTGATGTTTGATTTTCGAGCTTCTGCAAGCCAAGTAGCCTTGAGTAAATATTCCGATGGATTTCGAGTTTATAAATCAATAAAGTTAATTTATTTCCCTTCAAGAGATTAAGTAATCGGACCACTGTCTTTTTTTAATTATAGATATTCGACAGATATATATATATATTGTGCTCTAGGCATGGGAGAATCTGCAATTTCCCTGTCAAAAACATCTTAAATATGTTGGAGTTTGATCTGTAATTGACTGTTAAATGTGTAAAGGCACGACGCACAAAGCCTCCGCATCAGTTCCAATGGGAGGCGGGCCCACGCACCCATGGCTAGGAGGGGAGCTTGGCCCTAAAGAGCAATAGAATCTCAAGTGTGCCAGGTAGACACTACTAGTTCTGGCAAGGAATGTAACATTTCCAGGATATAAACATTCTCTCAAAAATAGGAAATGTGATTTTCTTCTAAAATGAGGGAATCTAGCATTCTTTAAGTGCCTGGAAAAGTTGATTTACTGTCCTTTTTTTTTTTTAATTTAGGTGGGCCGACAATTACATTATAAAAATTGATGGTATTAATTATTTGTTTTATAAAGTTGAATTAATTATATATTATTAACTTTTTTATTTTTTTTATTTCTAGCCAGCAGACAAATATTACACCTCCAGTAATTGAAAAAACAAAGTATTGCAGCTAATATCGTAGAGGAGCTGCCATGACTAGCAACCATGCATGGCATGGCTGGTGAAATTACCAATCGCTGCACACGAGGCTGGTAAAATTACCCTAAAAAAATATCTGCTCTTGCTAAATATTAGCCCGGCAAATAACAGTACTGACGATTGGTGGCATTTGCAAGGCCTAAATTGAAACTCATTGGTCCTGTTCATATTATATCTGGAAAATGTTACTGCTAATATAAACATGCTGCAATGACATGTTATAGATAAACATGGGAAGGGCTCTCAGCACATCGATGCATTTTAGACCTAATTCACTCTAATTAATTTGCAGGCTCCAGACACATCCATAGAGGGAGCAAGATATTCGGAATGGATATTGATTTAATTCGACAGAAAAGAAAAGAAAAAACCCACATGATAGTGGGTTTACATGGTGGTAAGCCTACATGGGTTGCACATATGAGCCACATTCTCACGCGCTAGCTAGGGAGCATTACCTTTTATCTCTTTAGCGTGGCAAAACGGGATTAATTGCTAGTAGACCAGTCTTTTAGGCGGTGCCATTGCTTGCGAATCATTGATAATCCAAATTCTTGCCTTCTACGCACAAAATTGGATTTGTAATGCTGCAATCGACAAGTAGTGGTGTTTATCAGATCGACGCATGCGTGCTTCTTTGTTACTGCTCATTGCTAAGACTAATTCTCAAGACCCGTGTTAGCCAACGCGTACATTACTTGAAAGAAAACAATATGCACATCTTCCTTCATAGAATTTCTCCGGCTCCAGCCAGCTTGTGTGTATTTCAGTCAGATAATATAAATTTCCAGTAATTATTATATAAATAACTATAAAATTTGAATCTAAAATCAAATTTGAATCCAATCTCTTGATTTTTATTGCCATTCTTGATTTGTCGCTGTAGATATCGGCGTCAAATGGAATAGGAAGTTGGACTATTGCACTAACAACGAGTAGTGACAATCACAATAAGCACGCCAGCTTCCGTATTATGAATTGCTGTCGATGCTGATTCTTGAGACCAGAATCTCTGTCCTTGTCCGACTTTGTCCTTATTTTTACACAATGCTTATGCTAATCACCCACTTAATGCCCGGCTTTTGTTTCTTGACTCTCCTGTATATCATTCTAATTAAGATCTCTGAAACACATTAACTCACACACACCCAACAAAAAAAAAGATCTTTGGATTGAACGACTTGGCGGTTATACAACGGGTGTGATCATTCATCGGGTTTGATCTTGATTTGGAAAGCGAGATCGTGGGATATTCTTCTTGTACTCATTAGAGGTAATAGCTTCTTGGACGGTTTGGCAAAAAAGCCCGGGTCACCTGTCAAAAACTTGTTGATCAATGAAATTAATGATTGCTCTCTCATTGGCTGGCTGCTCCCTTAAGAATGCGGAAGCCCACAGTTTGAAGCCACGCACACATATATAGTCAAAGCCATAAAATAATGGAAATGAGTCAAACCCTGAGAATATCATGTTAATAAACAACAAAAAACGTCGACACGCCACTAAGATGGCATCTTTTACTTGCTTCGCTTTCACTTCAAATTAAATGAAGCCAGCCGAGATAAGAGCAGCTGTTCCGAGATGAAAAACATAGTTTTGCAGCCCTTTTTAGCTCTCTGCCATCCACGTGTCATGCATAAAAGGGATAGTTAGTATTTGAGTCTCTATTTTCTTCCCAATAAACAAAACGTTTATCTCTCAGCTTCTTTTCATTAGTGGCAAAAGTCGTGGCTCATCTTCTATCATGGAGGGTGGCTATCATGGCTGCGTAGATTGACCTTCCCTGTTCTTATATAGCAAAAGGAAAGTGTATTGCGAAGATTGACTTTTGCTCAAAGCAATGAAGAATAGAGTAATATTAACACGAAGTAGTGGGGCGAATTAATTAAGAATTTCTTCGAGTTTTAACAGCACTTGATCTCCAGAAAATGAAAGAATTCCTAATAATTGGAGGGGGGAAATTAATTACAACAAATTTAATTAGTCAACAATCAAGTAATAGCAAAACACGCACTAGGTTTACAAGCTAGCCAGGTTTATAAAGAGACAAAAATGATCGTCAATTCATCAAAATCAAAACCCAAAACAAAAGTTATTAGGCACTGTCGTTCAAATGACAATATTGTTCCCTCCAATGTGGTACCCATGCCCCCACTAGGTGCAACCCGAGATAAAGGTGAAGAGTGTGTCGGCCCCTAAGCGCATGTGCCGTTGATAAAACAGAAAAATGGTCCAACATTGCACCAGGCAACATCAAGGGGACCCTTTACCTTACAGAAAGCCAATACGGAACTGCCAGTCCCTATTTATGTGTGTAAGACTATGCCTAATGCCACACGATTGGCATCTTTGAATGGTACACGCACGCACGATCCCACTAATCTGGCTTAGATGGCTAGGGCTCTATATATGCCTTCATTCACCAGGTCAGCACGGCATGCTAGCCTGGTCATACATCAGAAACCCACATTCCATGTCAGAACTCTATCACATGTTTTCCACTCTTCTCTCCCTCGCGATTTTAAAATGAATGAATGAGACGCGAGAATAAGAAATCTCTACTCGATTATATATATCACCCTTTTCTTTCTTTCTTTCCTTTTGCATGCATTTGATCAAAATCCACTTCTGTTTGCAATGACTGATCAACAAAGATCTTTAAAACATTTAAATGAGATTCATAAACATAATAGGTTGGATACACACACACACATTTAACAGCCCAATTGTAATTAGAAAGGGCATGGCAATGTTATTGCAAAACTTCCACCTTACCTGGCTAGTTTTAAAAATATATTAGTTAAGAATATGCTGATTATGATCTATTGTATCGTGAATGGAAGACACGGCGATGCATGAATCTCAAGGGGGGCAATGGCTGCGGGAAATAGGGTCGATGGATCGGTACAGTATTGCACTAAGTAGGCAATAATATTAGACCTAGAAAACCGAGCCCTTTTGCAAATTACTTTTATTCAGGCATCAGACGTGGGGTCAGTGAGCGGGGAACAGGAGGATCCGTGCAGCTCAAAATTTGATACAGTTGCAGGCTAGGAAGAGGAAGAAGAAGAAGATGGCGTAACTTTCGGCCATGGAAAGGAATCCATGAAAAAAAAAGGTACTTTTGACACATTCCTTCGTCTTTTACCGGGATGAGAAGGCCATACAACACTAGTTATGGGAAAACAGAGAGTGGCCATGGAGGAGAGAGATAATTAAGGAGGCACAATTACCCCTTATTTTGATCTCAAGGAGCGGTGGCTTGTGAAAAGACGTTTAGATAAGGAAAAGAAGGGACAGACACCTGTTCCATATGTAGGCGAGCTTTAATTTAAATTACTTTAGAATCCGGGGTGTATATATATATTTTAAACTATTTATCGACACCTTTTCGTTGCTGCTTTTTTCCCCCGCTTCTTTTTGGTCTCTCCACCAATGGGGAATGAATGGGGCGGTCGATTGCGGTGCACGTATGTTTTTTGTTTTGTTATGGGCTCATTCATCACAAGTGCTTCTGTTTTTTTAGCGGGAGACTCCTGCCCCTGGAATCCGAAAGTCTTGGATATATACAAATTCCGTGCCTCGTTTCCTAAAAATAAAAACAAAACAATGGCATGTCTATTTTATTATTGGGCTCAAAATATATCGGTGACATGTCGATCAGTGAATAATCCAGCCATAAACAAGCCACCATATATACACAGGTGGATTTATTGATGATATATATATATACACACACACACACACACGGGTGGATTTATTGATGATATATATATATATATATATATATATATATATATATATATATATATTTATTGATGATATATATTGAAAATGTGTTTTTGGCACCGGTCAAGCAAAATGATGGTACTGGTGGACCACCGGAGGAAAAAGGGGTAGTGGGTTTTGGATGCTACACACGTGTCACGCTCTCAGCGGCCAGCAACCGAATAAAAAGATTGGGGAAAAGTCTACGACACGTGGCCCAAATTTATTCGATTCAAAGCTAGCAAGCATATGCTGGACAGGGATGGCTATGGATTGATATATACATATACCCCGTAATGGGAGGTTAAGAGGAGATTCCATTCCCGACTTAAAGATTACCATTTATTTACATTTATTTTCAAGGTTAATTTACTAGAGACACACGTCTTTGTTCATTGTGTACCCCATGGTGGCATGCATGCATACAAGTATGTGCTTCATTGAACTGCACAGACACACATGTAATTTATCTCACTATTTTTTGATTCATCAGGTTGGATATAAAAAATAAAAATAAATTGTAAGCAACAGATGATGCACTACGACGCCGCGTGGGTGATCAATGGATATTATTGTTGTTGTTGTTATTTCTTGGGTTTTTTTTAATGACAGTTTTAGCTAATTAATAAATTGGGCTTTGAACATTCCAATTCTATCTCGATATCATGCATGTATTCTAAAGGGGTATTTAGGAGTGTGGTTAAAGTTGTTTTTTAAAATATTTTCCGTTTAAAAATATATTAAAATGATATTTTTTATTTTTAAAAAATTATTTTTGACATCAACCTATCAAAATGTTCTAAAAATACTAAGAAAATTTTATTTAAAATGCAACAAAACAAATCAAATTTTAGCTAAAAAAAACTAGTTGAAACACAAAAGTCACTGAATAAATGGAGATTAAACTCCGGAAATACTCTGCTAATTCGTCCTCGACGAAATCAGAGCAATTACATGTCTCCAGGCAAGCCTCGAAGTATTCGTGCGTGCATGATAAAATTGTGATGGGTATAACCGAGTGACTGGTTGAGCCTATTCTAGAGTGGAATTAGATGCACCCTATCACAAAAAGCAAAATATACAAAGGATAAACTAAGACTAGTCAGGGTGATATTATTCTGTCCGGAGTTGAATAATAATAATAATGTGAAAATATTGTCGGCTTGTTATATATCTAAAATCAAGAAAAAAGTTTAATTGCAAATTAAGAGGTTGATGGGTATATTTTATAAAATAAATAAAATATTAAAGCTTACAAAATTATTTATTTTCGCCAGCACTAAAAACAAAACTCTTTTTGTGAGATTAGATATTAACTCAATGACATGATGTATTTTTTATACTGTGATAACCATATAAAATATAAGTCAAAATAAATAATCAAGTTTAATTTTTAGTAAACATTATGTGAAATAATAATAAAAAATCATTTATGAAAATAATAATAAAAAAAAAAAATAAAGAGAAAAGGGGTAAAACAATATTGCAATTCAAAGTATTTTCCCTTGGATGACATTCTACTAACACAATACAGTTACCAGACCTTTCAAGTTTTTTGTTCAGAATAATTAAAAAAATACACAAAAATACATGATAGTTTTATTGTAGCCATACATATAAATCATCATGTATTGCTATTGTGAAATTACCCTTTTATATTGTAATGGACAAAACTTGATCCTTTAAGTTGCATTTTTTTTCTTTGGCTTGGTAGTTGTTAAAAGATTGTACGAGGATGCATGTATTTTTTTTATTTATTTACATAGTAAAATTATTCTTTTGTCCATTATGAATAAAAAATGAAATTGTTAGCCAAGATCTTTCTTGACTTTTCATGAGTTTCTTTGCAATAAAAATACTTTTCTTGCCACTCAGGTTAAAAAAAATATAGAGTTGTTGGCAATAGTGTTTTCGGTGTTTTCATTTTACATAGATAACCAAAGCATGTTTTTTCATTAGAGGTGTCTTAATATTTTCATGTTTTGTTTTTAATATAAAAAAACTTTGGGCATGTGTTCCATCAATGTTAGTAAATATGTGATGTGCACGTCATTCAAGTGGCATGTGTCACACCAACAAGTGGCCAAATCCTGTCATATTTTGTCCAGTATTCTCGTTAGTTATAGAATCATGTTCCTTTTCACACTGTATGATATGTGTAGTTTTAATTATAAATTAAGAGGTTGATGGGCATATTTATAAAATAAATAAAATATTACAACATAAAAAATTATTTTTTTCACCAACACAAAAACCAAAACTCTTTTTATGAAATTAGATATCAACCCAATGACATGGTGTATTTTTGATACTATGATAACCACACAAAATATAAATCAAGATAAATCATCAAGTTTAATTTTTAGCGAACATCATGTAAGGTGATAGAAAAAGACTTTTCATCTATGAAAAGTAAAAAAAACAAAGAGAAGGAGGGTAAAAAATTATTGCAATTCAAAGTATTTTCTCCTGGATGACATGATACTAACACAATACAATTACCAAACCTTTCAAGTTTTTGTTCAGAGTAATTAAAAAAAAACTAAAATGGTTAAGAGTTCTATTATAGCTATACATATAAATCATTGTGGATTATTTATTACTATGAAATTACCCTTTTTATCTTTTAATGGACAAAAGTTAACCCTTTGAGCCAGTAATAATAATATTTTATTATGCATTGACAATGATAATTGTGGTACACACACAGAGTAACAATACAAACAATATTATGAGAATGATGATGATAATTGTGTGGATACTAATATTATTACAACGATGATAATTAATTATAGTAATATTATTAACAATGATAATAATAAGAATAAGAATAGTAGTTGTCATGATAATAATAGTGATAATTCATCATTAAATAATATTTTTGCAGGGAATTAAGTCTTACCACTCTTCCTTTCACAGTATTTTAATCTAATATCATAAATTAATGGTCTAGGCAGTTCATGTGGATCAATATTTTTTTTTATCTAAATTTAATTATCGTTAAAAATTAAATAAAACAACTCACACTAGTTAATTTTTGTATATTTTATTAAAAAATGGTATCAAAAAGAAATAAAAGATTTTTAAAATGATCGCAGTGCCTGAAAAAATCTCTATACTTCTAATAATTATATATATTTAAAAAAAATAGTTAGACTCGCGAGTAAAGGAAGTAGCAAACCGCTAATTGATTCAAACTTTAGCGGGAGTCCAGTTGGATACGCGGCTGCGGGGCAACCAAGCTAGAGTCTATGATAGACTGCAGAGCCTACATAACATATTAATAATGAAAGGAGTGACGTGTACTCTTTCAATGTGAAGGGGGGCACCCCATTCATCAAATGCTGAGATGCATCAGTATACCCGTGTGCACGAACATCGACCACAAAAAGTGTCCCCGGAATTTCAACTTGCATGTTTGGATAAATAACTAGATTTGTGTTTTTTTTAACCGGAAAAAATATTCAAAAATACATGTAATACCTGAGTCACCGGATAAATTGATAATTTAAATATAAATACAACAATACTAAGTACAATAATAATGAAATTGAAATAAAAAAATTAAAATCAACTCATGTTAATCTTTTAAATCTATAGACTTTAGTCATGAATACAAGACCAACTTTATAGAGATTAAACAAAAATAGATAAAAAAAATTAGACTATATAAAATAGAAAAAACAAAGCAAATCCAATCAAACCTCGAAAAACTCAACCCGTGAGGTCCTAAATTCAAGTTGAATCACGGATCTTAATCTTTGATGAAATTAATTTTAAGAAATGAAAACATAAAAGAAATATAAATTTGTAAAACAAATTAGAAAAAAATAAAAAACAAATTTGATGGGAAATAAACTTGTAACAAATGAAATTGCATGAAAAATGATGCATGTTTCCAAGATCCACGTAGTTTGTCATCCATAGAGGTGTTTGGGAGTGATTATGATTTTTAATTTTATTTTAAATTAAATTTTTTTGGATTTTTTGAATAAATTTAATGTGCTGATGTCAAAAATAATTTTAAAAAATAAAAAAATATCATTTTAATATATTTATAAACGAAAAATACTTTAAAAAATAACTATAAGCATTTCTAATTGTAACTACACTCCCAAACAAACACATAATCATTTCTTTTCCCTCTCTCTCTCCCTTTCCAACCTAGATTTTCACACAAGCCCCCTTGGACATTAACAACTTAATTTGTTGATTTCTTATTTGGTATTTTTTATTATAATGTTTTTAAAAAATAATTATGTCATGAAAAAGAAATCACACCAACTCCCTTCCCCAGACGAAAGGTTTTTGAGCCAGGAATATTGTTATCAATCCGAGTCATGGGTTTGAGTAATTTCTCTTTCACATTTAGTTTTTTTCTTCCTAACATGGAGGCAAGCTATACAATTATCACCCTGATGGGCTCTATCATAGTCCGTGTATTAAAGTCTTATATATGTATATTTATTAAAAATATTTAAAAAAAATTATATTTTTTTATAATTAATATGCTAATATTAAAAATATTTTTTAAAAAAATATATTATTCTTATATTTTTCTAAATAAAAAACACTCTACAAAATAATATCATGAACCCTGGACAACACTTTCAAACTCCTTGCAGACACTACCATACCTGCTGAACGAGAGTCGAATTAGGGTTCATGCACGCACTCTTTGAGCACTGCGGACAAACGTACAAAAAGGTCAAAATATGCACAATATATACGTGCTTGCACATTTAACGCTCCAATAATGATAGTCACGACAATATACTTTTGATTTGATGCTGTAAACTCCAAAGGGGAGGATAGTACAGGGTACTCTATGAGTGAGATAAATATTATTTATTTATTTTTTTTACAATTTTTGACCTTTGCTGATTTTCTCACTGCCCTTGTCTAATTTTAACCGGAATCCGATCACTCCTCCATCACCGGCTAGCTCCTAAAACGCGCCTACTGTAGTTTCTCTCTTGTATTTATATTGCAAAGTTTATTTTCTAGTTATTGATTTAGTTTTATACTGTTTTCCAACTAGAAATATACTGGGGGCAGCTTCTTCAATAGTAGGCCACACATTTCTCTTCCAAAAATTAATTCAATGTTACTTGTAACATTGTATTGTTTATAGTTTCATAATGCTTAATACACACATACATATTTATATATATGAATGTATGCATGCATGTATGTATATTCGCAAATGAAAAGACAAGACATTATGGGACGAAAATCGTAGAATAAGAAATCGTGAAGCTAGCTTGCAAAAAAACTGTGGAAGGCGATTGGTCCATACAAGTCATGTTCGCACCCCATTCCATGGTCTCAGCCCCGTACGTGGACAAGAGGATCTGATTAATGCTCGTACCACACCACACATTTTAAAGATAATTCCTTGCCACAACTATAAGATTATGTACCCGGTGTTTATTATTTTACGATGTTTTTTTTTTTAAAATATTATCTTTTTATGTTTTCAAGTCATATGATAATGTTAAAAATAAATTTTTTTTAAAAAAATATTTAAATTTTTTTTAATTCCAATAAATATTGAATTAGGTAAGCTATAAGATTATAAGATGATAGCTATCTAGCTGGGTGATGACGGGACATGTATAGAAATAAATTGAGAAAAGAAAATAGAAGATAAGGCTTGCAGGACTACCTACGAACAAAAACCCAGACACACATGTATATGTAAGTGCATATCAGATTTAAAAAGTTACAAGTAACTAAAAAGAAAGAGAGTCTAACTTGTACCACTCATGAACAGCAATGAAATGGGCCATCCCCCGTGTTATCCCTCCCTCTCTCCCTCTCACTCATGTGTTCGCCTATATATTTGTAAATATAAATTTATATTGTGGTTTGAATTCAGACGCTATATATTTGTTTTTTTTGTTACTGTTATACATAGTATACTTTTTGAATCCATACACACAAACACACACGCACACACGCTCACACACATGCCGTGGCCTTGCGGGAGGGAAGGTAGTAACGTGTAGAATTAAGCAGAGGAAATGGAGCCTGAGATGGTGGTGGGGAACCGGGAAACGCAGAGGCACAGCTCGTATTTTTGTCATCTGAGAAGTAGACAGAGGCAATAATAGCAGGATTTTGTATCTTCAGTTTGAAGCAGGCCCCCCACCACGCCCCAGCCGATGCCTTCTTCTGTAGATACTTCCCTTACACTGGTACCCACTATCATCATTAATTCTTCACTGCTTCCCTTGTCCACAACTACAGGCCAGTCTATGTGTGCGTGCGTTTCCTCCCTCTTCATCTGTGACGACTGTGTGCTGCAATTATTTCATACCGTGAAGGGGCAACTTAATAGCACAACACTGTTTAAATTAGTTAGAAATACTACAAATCAACGACATGATAAATAAAAAATCATGTATAAATACACAAACATACGAGCACTTTTATGAAATTACTGCCAAAATATACAGAAAAGTGTAGCGTTCGAAACGATATTTAAAAGTATATTTTACCACATTGATAGTTACATGCATTAGCAAGCAACAGTTTTCGATAATAACAACACCTCAGGGCACATGGTGGGGGGATAGAGAAAGGCATTTTCCTTTAAATGGTGTGGATCTCATCTCCTTTCAGAAGAGGGATCGTCCCCATGAACTCAACTTGCAGAATATTGCCTCCAATATCTTCTTTTCAAAAGATGTAAATTACCAAGGAAAAAAAAAAGAGGGGGGGGAATGTGGATAACATACATTGCCATTGTCGGGCATATAACGGGGAGAGATAATGAGATAAAAAAGGGCGCAAATTAAGTACAGGCCTTATCGTTGAACCCATCCACCACGCGCGTGACATCTTCTTCTGAAAAGGAAAGGTGAAACTCTGTAATTTTCTGTATCTAAACTAAGGGGAGATCAGTTGTTGGAAACTAAAATGAAAAAGGTTACACCGCCGCATATGTATTAGTTATTCCACACTTGCATTTATTATGAAATCAAACATAGAGTATTGATGATAAAAATAGAATATGTTCATAATTAAAAGGCTGTACGCATGTTGGTGTTCGATTCTGTAAATGAAAACCAGATCAGCTGGACTACGTACCCTTTATCTTTCAAAGTTGGAGTAAATTATTCTGCCTAGCTAAGGAATCGAATTAATATATATATATATATATACATACAGATAGAGAGAGAGAGAGAGAGAGAGAGAGAGAGAGAGATTTCTACTTGACTTAAGATGATATATATAGAGTTTGTAGCTTTGGACAAAACTTAGAGGGTATTACGCTAATTTTTCCATTTTAGGCAGCCTAGGTTGTTACCTTATATGGAAGGAAACAACGAGAAAGTTAAGCAAGATCCTCTCTCTCTCCCCCTCCCCCTGCCCTTCACGCTTCAAAAACAGCCGACAGATTAAACCTTTTTTCTTTCTTCTTCTCTCTCTTTCTCCATCTCTCCTTTTTCTCTCAACTTGACAATGTGGAGAGCTTAAATAATTTCAAAGTATGTAATAGTCTATTCTACGACCACGTTATTAATTTTACATCATGGAGGGGGGGGAAAACAGGAGATGAAAGATTAGAAAAGAGAGTTGGTTCTACAGTACAAGCAGCGGGGAATCAATGAGGAGTCTATTAAATGAAATTCACATAATTAAGCTCCGGAAGCGTGGGGCAAAAATGAGGAATTCAAGTTGGAAGTCTAATTAATGCACAGTCTGTGCTGTAGATATCAGAGGTTCTGTTTCAAGCGAAGCAGCTGACTTCACAAGATCATCATTAATGCACAATATGTCTTCGAGATTAACCTTGTTACTGCTAGCTTCTTTAGTGATCATAACCTGATCTGGTTTGGATGATGAGATTGGTAATATTGGAGGAGTAGACGTTCCACATCTTTGTGTGAGCAATCCTGCTCTCTCTACTTGATCCATCCAGTCTGTTGTGCATAGAACATACAGCATCAACAAGGCACACGAAGCTTGAGCTGCAAGCAATCCGAGCCAGAGTCCTGCGAACCCCATTTTGGCCACAAACCCCAGAAACATTGCAACTGGCATACCCACCAAGTAAAAGGAACCCAAATTGATATTTGCTCCGATGGTAGGCCTAGCACTCCCTCTTAAAACCCCACAACCAGTTGTTTGGGGGCAATTTCCAAGCTCGCAAAGCCCAGCAATTGGCAATGCTATTGAAGTTAGCTCTAGAATTTCAGCATCATCAGTGAAAAATCTGCCCCACTGATGCCTCATCAATGTTGTGAATAGCATGGCCATAAGGCCCAAAGCGACCGCACATACCAGGGAAACAATCATGGAAGTGCGGGCTTTTGCCGGGCGGTTGGCCCCTAGCTCATTTCCAACTCTTGTTGAGACTCCAAGGCTTAAAGATGATGGGAAAACATAGACCAACGACGTTGTCTGAATAAGAATCCCCATCGAAGCTACTGTTGCTTTTGGATTAATAAGTAGTCCGCATAGCATTATCATGAATTCATACCACCACCACTCAAGGCAAACAGAAACACAAGTAGGCACAGCAAGAGCTAGCAAAGATGACCATCCTCTAAGGCAATCCATGCTTGGAGAAACCCATGAGTCTTTATATACACCAGAGAAGTATATGAAAGAAGCGAGAGAGAGAAAGAGATTGAGATTGGTACAGACCATGGCTATCGCCACTCCTGCAATTCCCATTTTGAAATGGACAACAAGAAGGAAATTCAAAGGGACATGGAGAAGAACAGAGATGGCTGAACAATAAGTTAATGGTAATGTAATGCTTTGCGTCCTGAGATAGACTCTTAGCGGGTGAAGAAGTGAAAGAAAGAAGAGATCAGGAATGGAAAAAAGAATGAAAGTATGGGCCACTGAAGATATTTCTTTGTCTTGACCACACCATAAAAGGATTCTCTTCATGTTCAGCCACATGAAAGATATTGGAACAGAGGTGGAGAGGAGGAGGAGAACAGTTCTTTGAAGAGTCAAGCCAAGTATCTTCAAGTGTTTTGCTCCATAAGCTTGTCCACAGATGGGTTCCATTCCCATAGCCAAACCAGAGAGCACAGAGTAGCCAGTGATGTTGGCAAATCCTATAGAGAGCGAACCACCAGCAAGCTCAAGCTCCCCAAGATAACCAAGAAAAAGCATGGAGATCATCGCTCTTGAATACAGAATAAGACCAGTCATTGCTGTTGGGCCAGATATCTTCCCTATTTCTTTGATTTCTTGCAAGGCCTGAAAGGAAACAAAAATATAAAGGAAATGAGAAATGATGCTTGCTGTTGTCTTGTTTCTTGATAGATCACCGGTACATCTTTGCATATATGTTCATGCAGTTCTATAGTAAATATTTGGTGGGTTTTTTTTTTAAGAAAAAATATAATTATTACCTCAGAAGGAGTTGGCCATCTATGTAGCTGCTCTTCTTGATCATCATCGGTGTAAGGATCCATAGTTTTGTTCGGTTTATTACTGAACTGAGGTTTCCTGGGACAGAGAAATGAGGAGGGTATGGTTGGGGTTGGATTACACATATTTCTCTGCCAAAAAAGAAGAAGAAACTCAAAAGCCATGGTAATGAGCAAGCAAGCTAGCTCGGCTGGGCAAAAAACAAACAAAAAAACTCGTGTAACTTTCTAAGTGCTGCAAGCTTTGTTGTTTGTTTTATGGGGGGTTTGAATATGAATACTGCTTGCAAGAGTTGTGGCTGTATATATACTCGAAGTACTGGGGTCCTACTGTTTGCCGGGAAGGAACGTGTCAACATTTTGAAGAGAAAATGGTGTAAAAAAATGCTGCTGGATTCTTAAGTGCTAGTGGGGGCCGACTCTCTACTCTCTGATAGCCTCTCTTACAACACAGTGGAGGCTTAATCAGTTATTAATCAAATAAAATTCCTCATTCATATCATTTCGTGGATTAGGGCAAGCAAGCAGCTTTGGCTTTGTAGGTCTTATATTGTAATTGAAGATGTCAAGCAGGTTGTGATTGGTGGTGGATTTATTTGTTTTTAACCGCCACAACCCGTTTGTCCATGTAAAGTTCTACCCTTTGGCATTTGTTAGATTATGGTGGGATCAACTGCTGTTTTTGCTAATGAAGCCTTCTTGCTTTAAGCGGATAATATTCTTTTTAAAAACCATTCATCCATTTTTATTCTTTATATGAAAGGGATACAGGGAGATTATCTTGGATTGCCAAGTGGAGGGGGTACTGGATGGAGAAGCAAAGACGCTCCCTTGTGAAATGATGAGGGCATGATGGTATATATTTCTTACAACGGCTGTTAACTTTTGCAGGCAGAGAAATGCTTGCATGTTCCAAGGCATCAATCGATAACATGCACGATCCAGTCGTTGCAGCTTGCACAACCCATGTGGGTGAAATCCACTAAAACAATGATCTTTGCTGTCTGCAGCCACATGAGCATGAAAACATCGCTTGACTACTTGCCCTCTGCAAACTGTTTCAGGCCCCATCTTTTCTGGATTTCTCACTTCTAACATGTTTCATTTGGGCTAGTGAGTTCGAGATCGGTGGAGGAGGGAAGGCGTTGTTGGGGGGGTGTGATAAAATAATGCCAACTTGTGGTGGAGTTTCGTTCTTCAGAAAGTGGGAAAGAGATGGGCTGAGATCTGTGTTCAAACAGGTTTTGTAAGGATCCAAAATATATTCTTAAGCAGACGGTCAATCCCTGTATACCAAGATATCCTAACTCCACAAAACCAAGGATACAACAGTGATGATTTCCAAGGGATTTGTAGAGATCCCCACTCCAAAAAATCATTCCATTCAATAATGCAACATCAATAATTTTCAATTTGTCTTTAAAGAGCGAGGGCCTGTATATTAGGCCTTTATATCGAATGATTAACGAGCTGCTGATCTTCCCTGCACCGTTTACGTAACAGCGCTGGATGATCAAGGACACTGCTGGAATTGAGACAGAGGTGATGGGTCTAAGAAACCGGCCATGTGATGGGATTATGGGAACAAGATCGTGCCATGTTTGCGGATAGCCCGGGGTTTTAACCGATTAACAAAGAGGTTGGTTTGGGGAGGGGTCTGTCTGCAAGCGACTAAATATGACAAATCTAGTGGATATTATTTAGCTCCATGTTTAACATATATAATTTTTGTTCTTTTAAAAAGGTTATCTTCTTCATGATATGCCGAGGTGGATATTGTGTCATAAATGGGACCACTAGATTAATGGAGATGACAGTAGATGGCTGTGTTGAGAACCGGCAGATGGAAGAAAGGGAACATTTGAGAGACAATTACGTGCTCCAATTGCAACCATTTAATTTGTATCCCTTTTCCCACAGCAGAAACGAGACTGTCTCTCTGCAGGAGAGAGCCTTGGCTGTGTCTGTGAGGCAACAGAAGCACCAGCCCTACCATCATCACCCTCCCAAACAAATAGAAGAGTTCATCTATTTTTGCCTTTTCCAGACTGAGCTGCATCAAGAATAAGTTCCCTTTGGTTTCCCTGCATAAGATATTAGTTCTCTGAAATCCAGACCCACTCATGTCAGATTCCATGTGTCTCCAGCTCAATAAATTTCTGTAGATGAGAGCAACGTGTCATAAGATTGTACCAGTGGACAAAGATCAGTGCAAGAAGGATGGAAGCGATATTGTGAACGAAAACCTATCTCGAATTTGGCATCCTAATTGTCAAGGTTTTAAAAAAAAATAGTCTCCCCCCATCCCCCATCAGATTGTGGAAAAAGAACTTGACATTATTTGGGATCACATGGTGATGCCAACGCCTTTCACATTTACTGTCACTCAATAAAATCATTTTACACCAAGTTGTTGTCATAGTGGAATTCAGACAGAATTTTCTTGGCATATTAATAACAGTAGTAGTACTAGTAATAGTAACCAAAAAAAACAAATACAACGCCAAATGCAAGTTTCAATGTGGAGGAAAAGGATATGCAACAGCGACACGACCTTCCAGGATTTGACATTTAATAAAGATTATACTCCTCTAGAAACTCGAACAAATTCACAGATTCCATCCTCCTCACCCTGCCTCTTTCTTTCCTGAAAAAGGTTGATGCTTAATTTTAGAATTTGTCACTAGCAGGAGATACCAAGAAATCTCTGCCTCTAACCACACATGCAGCATGCTAATCTGTTCTTAGCTGGATACGATTTTTTTTTGTTGATTAGCAAAAACCACACATGTCAACATGAAAATCAGTTTTTATCTGGATGCCATTTTTGTATGCATTACTGATCTTTGCATGGGTACACTACATTGTCCTCATGATGTGTTACACTCCCAGAATTTTTTTTCTCAACGCACTCTATAGAGTCTGAAGCACAGGTCAAGTATTTCCAAAACTATTCTGATGTATTCCGAGCAAATAAGTCCAATGATGATATAAAGTAATGTTACTGCCAAGCAATTTTTTCCAAGTCTTCTGCCTTGTCTTCATTTACGAGTTAAGATTAATCATCTCAAACAATCTGTACCTGGGGCAGGTCTTTTAAATGATTCCCAGGCCTTATGAGAAAGCACTGTATGGAGGCATTGAAAGCAAAACAGGCTTTCATAGATACTGATAACTGCAATAAAAACAAGAATTTATTCCAAGGTTCACAACCAGTGACAAGAATAATTAATTATTATCACAAAGTAGAGTGTCCATAAAAATCAATGAAGCATTTCAAAAAATCAGAGCATAAGAGACATGTCCCCGTCAGGGTTTCAATCAGCACAACTCACATACTAACTGTTCGCCACCAAGCACAATTCACCACATTCATATGGAAATTCAGGCACAAAATGCATGCGATTGGAATACATCATGTTAGGACCACCAAAAGCCAGCCAGTGTAACCCTTGGAAAATGAATATTTTTCCATCAGGAATAAATCCCAATCAGCAGCAACTTATCTTGGTTGGTGAAGTAGTATTGGGAGCAATCCAAGGCTTTTACATTCTTCCCCATGGCAAAAAGTGAACTCGTTTTCATCTGGGGAAATTCTTCCCCGAATTTTGATGGCTTGTCTCACCCATCATCCACTAACAGCTACAGTGTCTGTTTCCCTACTTGTGAGTTGCCATTTCGTGTAACCATTGCTTTAAATATGCATGTTTTCCACCGTTCCTAATATATGTTGAATGCATTGCAAACAGAGATGCCTATCCACCGAATCTTTTACATTTATTTAGGTAGAAGAGATCTGCAGTTGGCTAAGAAAAACTCTTAAAAAATATCCAAAGATTCAAATTTTCCATGAAATTTCCTGTTTCGAAGAAACTCAGATTCACAATATGCATATCGAGAGCACACCTTCTCTCAGATCCACCTCATGGATTATGCTGACAACTGATCAGATAAATTGCAAAAACAAAGGGCTTATTGCGTTATGGGAAAGCAAAATGTTACAGAGGAAACTGGCAAACAACATATTTTTGCTTCCCATTAACATTTTGAGTTTTATCAACATCCAAAAAATAGGTAACCAAAGAATACCTCATGAGAAGGCCATGGGCTTTTGACCACCTGATCGAGGAATACCCAAGATGGCTATAATTCCAGCAGCAAAGGCAGCTAGTGCTCCAATAGCAATGGCTGGGGAGTTTCCACCACCAAACAGTTGATCCCATGGTCCACTTCCCAGAGAAACCACCACCTGTTTTTGACATCAGATTTTAATAAATAAACCACAACATAAAAAAATCGTAACAGCATAGGGAATTTTTATCACATAAATCATAGGGAATTCAATCGTAGAGGCATAAGAAATCATCAGAAGTACAATCTGCTAGAAAAATGATGTGTACTGCACAAGTACTCGCATGAACTAAGAGCATCTATCTGTCAGCTTTTCACAGATCACATCAGCATAAACATATAATCTAGAATTCTGCTTCGCATGGATTGAACTAGCTTTTTATTTATTTTACCTAGTTTACAGATAAAAAAAGCAGTATGGCACTAGTTCATGCCAGGCCATGTATCTATCTATCATAATCATGGTGACAAACTACATATTTACAACAATGCCAGTTCTCCATTGAGCTAAAATTGAAATGCAAATAATAAAATGCAAAAGAGAGAAATTTTCACATCTTCTCAAACGTTCCAGCAAGAAATTGGAAATTATGATTTATGGTGCCCACAATTCAGGACAGCTTTCCATATTTGATAGAGGACACCGCTTCTTGTTTTAAGCGAACCAAAAACACACAAGGTTCTTAATTGCAGCAGATAATTGATTCATAAAGGATAATGTTGCTTCACAGTGGCAATACTTATTTCATCAGACCATAAAGCACAAGAGTTAAGGGGGGCAGAACACTTTTCAACCATCATTTTATGCAACAACATACAAATTATCTGCATAGAAACACACTTTCTGGTGGAGAAGTAGAGTGTAAATACTTTAATTTCTGTGATATGGGCTAACCGGAAAAGTACAATCTGTAAATCCAGCATGGGGTGTGGAAGGTTTTGATCATAAATTAACTATGCATAAATGTAAATACTATATTTTTTATTTATTAAAAGGCGCATAAGGAGTTACCATATATTAGTTGTGTATAGATGTCAATTGGTTAGCTGATTTTTAACTTAACTTTTAGCTCTTAGATTTTAACTTGTTTAACTGTATAGTTGACTTACCTAAATGTTCGATATGCATCTTGTATAAATACCTTAATGGTATGAATAAAAATAATTCAGTCTAATTCTATTTTTCAATCTTGTATCAGGGTTTTAGGCTAAAGGCCCTAACTTGATTTCTTGACAAGATTTAATAAAACTTGATAACTTTTAATGACACTTTCATACTGTTTCTCTTACAACCACTTCAATCAAACCCTGCTCTTCTATGTTTGATGAGAAATCAACTATGTCCAACAGTGACAAAGTTTTTTGTAAATTCAGACAGCAAGATATTGCATTCTTCTCAGATCCATATTAACTGGATGGTACAAATTATCAAGTTTGGTCTAAAATTCTGGAAATGCATATTGTCAGCAGGATGAAGGATTATATTATGGGGAGAAAGGTTGCACCTGTGGACAATATATATTATGATGAATGGGAAAAACATGGTGTTCCAGTTAAGTCATGGCTTGCAACTCTATGACTCCTAATCTTATGCCACACTTTGTTCAGTGTACAATGGCAAAGGATGTATGGGATGCTGTTAAGAGTTATCTCGATGCATCAAACTCTTCCCAGGTTTATAAACTAACAAAGAAGACCTTTCAATTACTTCAGGGTGGCAGACATCTCACTAAATACCATAATGAACTAAATTACAGTTTTATGAAACTTGACTACCGAATGCCCAGTAGAGTTGCTAAGACGATGTGGAGAAACAGAGAAAACAGGATGGCTGAGGATTGAGTTTGCATGTTTGTTGCAAGTCTTGATCACAGTTTGGATCAAGTCAGCAATTGTGTCTTGGCTACCTCTCCTTAACCCAGTTTGGAAGAAGAATGCTCCCTAGTTCATTGAGAGGTGCAAAGATTGGTTATCATGAGAGCTAAAGATTATATTGAGGCTTCAGCCCTTGCCATCTATTAGAATAGTTCCCATCTGGTCCTTCATTCTTCACATTTTCATCACATAGCACCGAACAAACACATAATAACATGTAATCCATTGTGGTTTAAGCAAGCTGAGAGAAAAAAACAGGACGTCCTGAGAGAAAAAAACAGGAAGTCCTCCCATATTGTTGTTGACAAATCTTAATCTTCTGCTTCCCATGTATTGCAAGAGTCTCCTCGAAGAGATTATTCTTTTTAGCTCTTATTGATGCAATCGAGAAGAAAAGATAATAAAGTTTGTTATGAATCAAAACCTCTAAAGACTAAGAATACCTTAAGCTATAGGGAGACACTCAAGATATTTAATTTTTATCCATCCAAGTCGACTTGTCAAAAGGTTAATACAACCTTTTCTATAGAAAATTTTGAAAATCCCAACAATCTTAAATATGAAAAATAGAAAAATTATTATCTTTAAATAGAAAAATCTAATATATTAAATAAGAAAAAAAAATCCTAAATTGATTAATAAAATACAAAAATAACCTAGGAAAATATTTATTTTTCTAAAAAGCTCCTGCATCAATACTTCTATTGCTAATAACATTTGGATTATTGACTTAGAGGCTACTAATCATATGACTAGCAATTCTTATCTATTTGATCCACTAATGTCTTTATATGTCAAATCTATTAAGGTTGCTAATAGGGCTCCTTATTGAAGCTGGAAACGCCTCACTGTCCCACTCTCCATATCTTCTGCTTAACTTATTCCTACTATTTTTAATAATCTTCTCTCCATTATAGATTACCAAACATCTTAGCTATCATGTAATCGTTTATTCTACCCATTATGTGTTAAGGACAATCTCACAAAGAGGTTGATTAGCATGGATAAAGAGAGAGGATGTCTTTACTACCTGAAGGAAGTTGGGGCAAGTCCAACCAATGTCTTAGTAGAGAAGAAGCCAAGGAAAAAACTATTATATTATGACATTGTTGATTGGGCCATCCTTCGTTTGCCTATTTAGAACATTTCTTTCCCAAGTTATTTTGTGATATTTCATTTCTAGCTTATGATGCCAGCAATATGTTTATGCTACAATCATCTTACCCATTTTGTAAAATTAAGAAATAACATGGATAATCACTTAGATTTTATAGTAAATATACCTAGCTTAACCTAATGAAATCATCATGAAAAAATAAAGTATTTATGACTTATAGCCAAAAAAGGTATAAAAACGACTCAAAATATCAATTATAAATACATGAAACGGATTTAGACTTTTATCACACAATTTCAAAGGTTTTCCATTCTAACAATGGTCAGGAGTTTGTAGATTAATCCCTTGATGATTTCTTCAAAGCTCATGGCATCCTCTACCAAACATGTGCTTACACACCATAATAGAGCGGCATAGCAGAATCTAAGAGCCAATATCTCCTAGAAGTAGCCCTGTCATTATGTTTTATTATGCATGTTTCTAAACATTCTTAGGCTAATGTTGTCACGACTATTGTCTTTCTCATTTATAGGATGCTTGCAAGTATTAATGACTATCAAACCCTTTTTAGGATGTTATTAAGGTTTCATTATATTCCTTCTACTCTTAATCTTTTTCCTAAGACTTTTAGTTGTGTGTGCTATGTCCATATTCACTCTCTTCATAGGGATAAGGTTGATCCTCATGCCTTTCTATAGTTACATGAATTCCCTAAAAGGATACGAAGTGTTTTCATCCCCTTTAAAGATATACACTATATATCCATGGATAATTGGTTATGCAAAAAAGTGTTTTATTTTTTCAAAGATGTCTTTTCCCCTCTTCTAGGGGTGATTAGCAATTAGAAAAAAAAGAGATTGTGGAATTCAGGCAAAGGGAAGGACTCAGCTACTTTGGATGAGAAGATCTCCTTTGATCCTGTAAAACAAGAAGTATCCAAACATGAAGAAGGAAGGTATGAAAGACCCACTCAATTGTTCCAAAAGGGTTATACAGGGAGGAGCAAGAATGTAATTGTCAACCCGTCCACCTCTTATTGTTTCCAATACTCCTCTTATGATATTATTGTCTCATCAAATGACTTTTTTAAGATTGATTATAAGGTACATGTCCCTTCTTTAATAGATCCACAACATATATCTTTGGAGTTCACCGATTCAAATTCACGAGTTAAAGGTTTGGATAGTAGATGCCCCTTTCATAATCCTAAGTAGTCCTGATAGATTTGGTTTTTTCAAATCATCTTCCAATGCCATTCATTAAATGTCTATCATTGTCTATGTAAGTATCACTTATCTTTTTCCTTTAGTTTTAATATGAGTCTATTCCTGGTCATTTTCAGAACAAGTACAAGTCTATTGTGGTAGAGGAAAAGAAACCACTCAAGATAAACTTTATTGGCGAATTGGTTGAGTTAGCTCGAGAAAAGAAGATAGTGAAGTGTCAATGGGTGTTTGCGATGAAGTACAAGTCAAATGAGAAAGTTGATTTTTGCCAAGGGTTACACTTAAATTTATAGGATTGACTATCAAAAGGCTTTTGTTCTTGTGGCCAAGATGAAGATGGTTAAAGTCATATTTATTAGAGATTGTGCATATTAAATGTAGATTGTACAGATTAATTTCCCTTCCTTGTATAGCTGCTGTAAATATAGTGTTTCCTATTGTATCTGCTATAGGTTAGGCAACTAATTAGGTGAAATAATACCGTTGTAATTCCCTTAAATATTCTAGAGAAATCAGTATATAATTAGCTGTAATATGTATCATCTAAAAATAATAAGAAATACACGTTCTCTTCTACTGTAAACTCAGCATCTAATACTTTTTCTTCAATATTCTCTGCACTTAACTTGGAGTGGCCTTTACAACGAGTTGATGTGAAGGATGACAGTAAAGACAAGAAAAGAAAGACAAATTGTGACAGCAAAAGATTGACAGTAGACAATTAACACAAAAGAGGAAAAGCATGCTAGGGCTGACAGTAAACACAGAAAAGGAAAGCTTTTATATACAGCATTAAAGTAGGGTTACAATAGGCAGATTTACTTTCTATAAATTTGCAGCCTAGATATAGCTTGACAGCTGTAATTAAGTGTAATCCAGATTATAAATAAGAGCATTATAGCAAGAGATGAGGTATTCAAACCAAACCTGTTATGGTATCAGAGCCTCTAGTTTTTTTACAAAATTCTTAGAAACCCTAGAATTTAAGAAGTCTTGGCTTGATGGAAAAGGGAGATAATGCATGTGTCAAATTTACTAGGAAGAACTATGCTGCTTGGTCTTTTCAAATGGAGATTTTTCTCAAAAGAAAGGAGCTGTGGAAGCATGTAGATGAGGGTGAAAAGGGAGATCAAAGTGTTGCAGGATCAGCTTGTGCAAAAACTGCTTGGGCAGTAAAGGATGCATAAATTATGTCATGGATCCTTAGTTCAGTGGAACCTCACCTCATCATGTCATTAAGACCTCATAGATCAAACAAAGCTATGTGGGATCATCCCACACAAGTCTACAATCAAGATAACAATGCAAGGAGATTTCAGATTGAGTTGGAAATTGGAAAATACATCCAAGGAGTTTTGTCTATCCAGGAGTATTATGCTGGATTTCTTACCCTTTGGAATGACTATTCTGATCTTGTTACAGCCAAGATATCAGCAGAAGGGGCTTTGGCAGTGCGACAGGTTCATAAATTTAGCTAAAGAGATCAATTTCTGATGAAATTGAAATCTGAATATGAACCAGTTCGTGCCTCTCTAGTGAATAGAGATCCTGTTCCTTCTCTAGATGTTTGTTTTGGAGAACTTTTGCGTGAAGAACGTCTCCATACTCAGAACACTATGGAACAAGCAAAAGTGGGTCCAGTGGCCTATGTTGCCTACAGCAGAACAAAGGGCCCTGAGATGAAGAAAACTCAGTGTTATAGCTGCAAGAAGTATGGACATATTGCACCATACTGTCCAAACAAAGTCTGCAGCTATTGTAAACAATCTGGACATATCATTAAGGAGTGTCCCATTCGACCACCCTCAAGGTTTAATAAGAACTAGTACACAGCTCACTCTGCCAAGGCTGTAACCAGTACTGGTTATAACGCATCAACCTAAGCAACTCCCTTAACCAAAGAGATGATACAAGAAATGATTGTAAGTGCATTTACCGCACTAGGTCTTCAAGGTAATGCTACCTCATCACACTCTTCTTGGATATTAGATTATGGGGCATCAAATCATATAACTAATTCCTTGAAAGGGTTAAGAAATGTCAAAAAATATCAAGGAACTACACAAATTCAGACAGCTAATGGGAGTGTTCTTCCCATTGTGGCTGTTGGTGATCAACCACCCTTGAGATATTTTTGTTTCACCAAAATTGGCTGAGAGTTTGGCTTCTGTAGGGCAGTTTGTAGATGATAATTGTAAGGTTTCTTTTTCTAACAAAGACTGTGTTGTGCAGGATCAAATGACAGGACAGTTGATGGCGAAGGGGTCTAAGCATGGACGTCTATTTTTCTTACACCAAGTTGTTCCTAGAAGCCTGGTTTCTTTTCCTGTGTTATCTCTCTTTTGTAATGTCTCTAAAGTGTCCAATGAAGTGTGGCATAGACGTCTTGGTCATCCTAATCATAGAGTGTTGTCTCATCTTTTGAAATCTGGTTTAATAGATACTAAAATGCATTCCTCTTCTAGTTTATTTCTCGATTGTGCTACATGTAAGCTTGGGAAGAGCAAACAATTACCCTTTCCTTCAGAAGGAAGTAGAGCTATTGAAACATTTGATATTGTTCATAGTGATGTGGGGGGGGTCAGCCCAGTTCTATCTCATGCAGGTTACAAATATTTTGTAACCTTTATAGATTATTACAGTAGGTATACATGGGTTTACTTCCTAAAAACAAAATCAGAAGTCTTCTCTAAGTTTAAACTCTTTCTAGAACTGATTCAAACTCAATTTTCTGCCACTGATAAGATCCTAAGATCAGATTCTAGAGGAGAATATATATCCCATGATTTCCAATCTTTCTTGCAAAACAAGGGCATTATTTCTCAAAGATCATGTTCCTATACTCCACAACAAAATGGAGTAGCAGAACGCAAAAATCGACACCTTTTAGATGTCGTTAGAACTTTGCTTATTGAGACTTCTGTTCCACCAAAATTCTGGGTAGAGGCCCTTACTACTGCTACATACTTGATCAATAGGCTTCCTTCACAAAAATTAAATCTAGACTCTCCATATTTCAGGCTTCATCACTGTCAGCCAACATATGACAATTTACACACCTTTGGGTGTGTATGTTTTATGCATTTGCCTCCCCCTCATAGGAATAAACTCACTGCTCAGTCCATTAGGTGTGCTTTTCTTGGGTATGGTGACAATCAAAAAGGGTTTCTCTGCTTTGATCCCCATACTAATCGAATTCATATTTCTAGACGTTATATTTCTTGAAAATCAATGTTTCTTTCCTATGTTAACCTCATCAAACACACAAGTTCTTTTACCCTCTTTCACTGATTCTGTTTATCACAATGCTACATTACCTACTCCTACAATTGAGAACATAGCACAGGGGTCTTTACTCAATCAACCACTGCTGGTTTACAGCCGTAGACAGCCTCATGAGCAGCCCCCTTCACCTACTGTCTTGCCATCTGATTCCAGCACTTCTACTGAATCTAAGGTACAGGACTTGCCCTCTATTTTGCCTTCTTTAAGAAGAACTACTCGAGTTTCTATACCACCTGATAGGCATGGTTTTTAGACCTCCAAAGTTTCATCCTATCAGCCTGCTCTCTCTGCTACATTACACTTTATTGCCATTCCTGCTACTTATTCACAGGCTGCTACAGAATCTTGTTGGCAGCAGGCCATGCAAGAAGAATTACATGCCTTGAAATCTAATCACACATGGGATATTGTTGAGTGTCCTGCTGATGTCAAACCTCTTGGGTGTAGATGGGTGTATTCTATAAAGGTCAAGGCTAATGGAAGCCTTGACAGATTCAAGGCTAGACTAGTGGCCCTTGGGAATCATCAGCAATATGGGGTTAACTATGAGGAAACCTTTGCTCCAGTGGTCAAAATGACTACTATACGCACCATTCTAGCTATTGCAGCCTCACAACAATGGGATTTACATCAATTGGATGTGAAGAATGCCTTTCTTCATGGGGATCTCAATGAAGATATCTACATGAGACCCCCTGCTGGGTTGTTTTCTACCTCTACTACTGTTGTATGTAAACTACGTAAGTCCTTGTATGGACTTAAACAAACCCCTCGTGCATGGTATGCTAAATTTGCCTCTACTCTTCTGGATTTTCAGTTTCTAAAAAGCAAATATGATGCATCTTTATTCATGCGACATACTGCCAAAGGTGATGTGTTTGTTCTAGTGTATGTTGATGACATAGTCATCACTGGTACTGATGTCCATTTAATTCGGCATCTTAAACAGCACTTACAACAATCCTTTCACATGAAGGACCTTGGTACTTTAGCCTACTTTCTGGGTTTAGAAAGGCATCCTTCACATCAACTCGTTGTAAAGGCCACCATGGGATATTGTTGAGTGTCCTTTCACTATCTAGTATATTTACAGAGCACCATACCATCCATGTGATTATAGAGGTGTGGCTAAGACTCCTTGTATTAAAGTGCAGATCAACTGGCTGATATGACTTATGTTGTTACTAGTTGTCACTTCCATATGTCGCTATCCAGGTTAGGCATGTGTGATCATCACACCGACTTGACTTGAAGGGGAGTTAAAGTATATCATTTGTATACAATTGCCTATTGGCTAGCTGAATGTTGTCAATTAATTAGCTAATTTTAGCCTAACTTTTAGCTCCTAGATTGTAGCCTATTCAATTATATAGTTGACTTACCTTGATTGTAGCCTATTCAATTATATAGTTGACTTATATAAATGATTGATATGTATCTTGTATAAATATCCCTTAGTAAAATAAATAACAATCATTCAGCCTAATTTTATTCTTCAATTAAAAGAATTTTCAAATTTTTCTTAAGTGATTGCAAACCTACCAGCATTTTGTCAATTTTTAATGAAGAAAAGTTGATAATTTTGTCTCATGATTTGGATATCAAAAAATAAATTCACTTTCTTTTTCTTTTAGCTTGTGAAAGTTAACGATGTTTTCATCTCATCATGGAAAAACTGTAATCGTTAGTCAGGATTGCATGCAAATCAATATAAAATAATACTCTAAGCAGAAAGTATTTATTGGCCAAAGAGAGAATGGGTTTTAAGGGATGCTGCCATATTTATCAAACTGTAACATTCTAAGATCTATAACTAACAAAGTAGGTGAAGTCAAGGGTATTTCATAAGGTCACCTTCACTCCATTTTTTATATTGGACTTAATCTGATCATCATGTGTATAAATTACTGAACTCACACGAGGCAAATGATACAATACAACAAAAATTGAGGAATCATTAGTCAAAAGGCAGAAGGAGACTCCGCATGGTTCTAAGTATCACTGGGGTCAGACTAGTGCATGGAAATTGCAGAAGCGGGACCTATTATTTATGAGGAACATCCTCCAGCAGGAAGAACTTAGTTTATGTCTTTAAAAGATTATGTGTAGTTTGTGTCTTCAGATGAAAGTAACTAAAGGTGAATTATATCTTTTGCTAATTAGTTGTTATTTGTGTATTTTGACTGCCATCAAAAGGCATAACAGAGAACAAGCCAGCATCACAGTCAGGGTCAGAAACAAAATGTACAGATTATTTTCTTTAACGGTAATTTGTTTTTAAGAAGAAGAAAAACTTTCTTTACTATTTTTCCTATTTTCAGCAGGCAGGAAGACAAGAGACTAAATAAGTGAGAGCAAAGAGAAACCTGTGGAAGCACAATTGCCAGATTAAGAACACCCATTGACAACCCTGTAAGAACCAATTATCGATTGAAGTGATTACTTAGCCATATCACCAAAACATAATTTTGTAAATACAGGCACAAAGGAGTAGTGTCCACCTTGTCCAAGTCCCAAGGATTCAATACGTGAGGAAACCATAGCATATGGAACACTGTAAGTGATCTGCAATCAAATATAATGACATCAGTTTTCTTCTGGAATAAGCCACAGAAGAATACTTTGATCAGGAAGCAAGCACAGCAAACAAATTTATATTTCCTTATCAATAGAATATGGTCAGGTCCCAGCCCAATGGCTCTATTCTGTTATAGAACTTCAATAAATATAAAAGTAAACAGTAATTTTCAAATCCCTTCATATATTCTGTTCCTTCTCTTTTATGATTCCCGTCATAATAGTAAAAACATTAATAATAAAAGTACTGTCATCATAAACCACATGTTTCAGGCGTCATATAAGAAGAAAGTTTGTACTTTAGCCTTTCAACCAACAAAATCAACAACTTGATATCAACTACATGGAGGGATTGACCCTCAGCAAGCAGAACCCAAAACATACAGAGGACGCAGGACCCATAGAAAAATGGTATTGTTTACTTGATTCTTGACTGCTGACAATACACATGACTAGAATATTTTGAAGAAGATCTAAAGATCCTTTAGTACGAGTTTTGCAACTTACCGCCAATGGCATGCCAAGCACTGCAAAAATCACAAGTGCAGTTACTACAATGCTATCTGGTGGTAGATCATGTCCCAAGTAGCCAATATGGCTTGCCACATAGGAGAGTACAAGCATTGAAAGAAAGCAGAGAGCCATTAAAATGTTTGAAAGGCCCCATAAGAAACCCGCTCCCCACTTTCTGCAGAGCTTCTCCATGAGCAAAGATGTCACTCCAAGAATCACTGAATTGAACATCAGACCAAATGCACCCATTCTGACTCCAGAGTCATAACTCTGTCCTTCATTTGGCTTGCCACCATAAATTTCTCGACCCATCCAGTCAGTGTCAAAGAGCAGAAATGGAAACCAACCAATCCAATTCAGAGCAGTAACAAGCAATATTATCCATACAGTCAATGGGAAATATCTAAACGTCCCAAGTAGCTCCCAGATGAAAGCCTCTTGTTCAGAATTTGACTGGCCTGGCATTTCCTCGTCAGCAAGCATAGATCTGGCAGGCAAATCTAGAGGTGATTCTTGAGCTGCTGAGATGCTTATGTATGCAGTAATTGCCATGAAAACAACATCGAGATAAAAGGCAGACTTGAGATTCGCACAGTCAATATTGCATGCAGAAGTAACGGTAAAAGGAAAAACCTTGTACCACCCATTATATGATCCAGTGGCAAAACCAAGAATATTGCCAATTGCCATGAATAGTGAGAAATAAGCATTTGCGACTCTAGTTCTGCGATGATCTTTTCCTACAATGACAAATCAACAACCGAAAAATATCAAATCACTCTGTATTTTTGCTAGTTTGATCTTTTTATACATAACATATACAAGCATATGGATATTGTGCTTTGCCAGAAGAAAAAAGCACGAAGCATGTATGTAGTCATTTTATCTATGGAACATTTTTTTTTTTTAGGGAAAACATATAAGAGTATGATTGCCCATATCCTTGCTGAGCTTTCAGTTGAGAACCGCGAAAATAACACCAGCAATTCTTAATTCTCTCCACTCCTATTCCTTTTTGTTGAAGGTATTTTTGCTTAATTGAATAAATAATAGTGTTTTGTGCCTGAGATACAAATAGCAGAAGGCTAAACACTGCTGTATTCCAGTATATAGATCCCTATGCCTTGCATGATTGTGACATTAAAACTTGACTATTGTCAGAGATACATGCCAGATACAGCACAAATCGATAAAGGCTTTGTTCCATGTAGTATCCAATAATTAACCACATTATGACCTCAAGTCCAATTCACATAGCAAAAGAACTTCTCTTCGGGACAAGCACATTGATTAAATAAATAAAAATTGACAGGTTTAGGAACAATAGACAAACTTCAAATACCAAAGATTCGGCAATGCATATCATTGCAAATACCCAGTATCCATATGAATGAACTTTGGGTAAAACATATGAACACATGAGCAGAAAAGAATCGTCTCTTATAAAAAGGCTGTGTAAGGTACTTTGCATTATAACAAGGAAATTTGACAGTCATTAGAACAGTGAAGTGGTTCATTTAATCAACTTGATCCAGTACTTAATCACTTCCTTCACAAAACAATCACAGCAATACCAAAAGGAAGCACTTGGTGTTAAATACTGATAATGACCCACTTTACATTGCATCATTAGAGTGGATATATTTCGACTCACTGAGAAGAAACAAGCCACTGACAAGAAACAAGCCTTTCAAGAAGCTTTAATAGCCCCTAAGATAAGCTTGAAGCTTCAGCTTCCCGTGTTCCAAACAGAAGGTAGCAAATCGATCAAACAGACAGACAGGTAAAATGTATATTTCAACACTAAAAATGAGCTGGATAGAGATACAAAATGCCCATTCACCACCCATTTCTTCCACGATCTTCCTATGTGCATAGAGACATCATTTGTCCACAAATTCCATATTCCAGAAAATGACTTCAAGATGCAAAATGAACTAATGTTAATCTTGCAGAAGATTTAAATATGAAAGCTCCTCTGCCTGAACCACGTCCAATATGACTTTCAAATAGTAAAATCTGTTCATTAGAAATTCCAGACTAATTACAGAAACCTACTATTTAAGGAATTAAACTCAAGAAAATAGTTTTGTAACCAAATCAAGATTTGACTGCCCAATTTCCACGATCAACATGGAGAAAACAAAAAATTTATGAACTGTTTTTAGTTGCCCCCATCTCCATATCTATTTAAATGGAAGGGGGGGAAACAAAAACAAAAACATTGAAGCAAACTCAGATCACACAACATGGAGTATATGTGGGGTCTTTAGATGAACAACACAATCAACCACAGAATCACATATACTTGGCCAAACCCACATTGGCCAATACCCAACAAAACAGAGACTTCTATTGCTCACCAAACGGCCCAGCCCCACCCACCGATCTGACCCCACCAAACATTCTAAACGCCGTGTAGGAAACGGAAATCATGTGCCATGGACATTATCGTCAGTAAAATGATCAAAGCGGTTCCGTTTAGCACCCATCAGACAACAACGGAACCTTAAAAAGATAAAGCAACATCAATAATGAAAACTTAAATAATTAAAAATCATTAAAAAACCCTCAAATGATTAATCATTAAAAAAAATGATAAAAATAAGATGCCAAACGTGAGTCAATAGGACATCTCACACCACCAAATAAAAAGATAAAGGGAAAGGAAAAGGGAACAGAAACGGAATCCAAGCAAAATCATATTCTGAATTAGGGTTTTGATTTCATTTCAACTAAATTAATTAAATTCGCATAACATCAAATCAAAGTAATGAACAGCTTTAAAATGAATTATAATAGTTACCAGTAAGATCAGCGAGAAGAGCACGACAAGGACCCTGAGTCATATTATTAGCAACATCGAGAATCCAAAACCCAAACACAAAAGCGCCAATTGCTCTTGGTCTAACATCTCCTCTATCGCCTAACCACCACCCAATGTCAGCGGAATGACCGATAATCAAAACCGATATCGCAATCAAAACCGAACCCGCGACAATAAACGGCCTCCGTCTTCCAAACCGGCTGGTGCACCGATCGCTCAAGACGCCAACAAGAGGTTGCACGAACAATCCCGATAATGGACCGCACAACCAGATAATACTGGCCCATTTGTGAGGAATTCCTAGCTCCTGCACGTAAGGAGTTAAGAGAGAGAGCTGTAAAGCCCAGCCGAATTGTATCCCGCCAGCGATTGATGTCACGCGGAGGAGCTGGCGTAATGGAACTCTGCTTGACTGCTGCTGGTGGTGTCGAGCTGGTGGAGGTCGATTCGTTTGTCGAGACCTGCTGGCTCGATGTTCTGGATTAGCACCTGGCATGGTGGTTGTTTATTTTGTAGAGATCGTAAGTGGACGCAATATCGCTCGCGCGAGCTCGCTCTTATGTGTGTTGTGTTTTTTTTCCCTTCTCCTCCCTCTCCAAAACTGTATTTTTAGCTCCTTTTAAGTTGATCGAAGAAGCGAAAGGGAGAGTGGGAAATGGCGGTTTTTGTTGATATAGATATTTACGAAACTGCCCTTGGCAGTGGTGATCAGCTTGCCGGGATAATTGGGGACGGTATATTTCAGTAAATTATGGTTTAAAATGAGGGTAAGTAGTTGATATGGTTATATTTTAACGAAGTTTTTGGATGGAGTGTAGGAAGCCGGAGTTGAAATAACTGAAATTACTAATATACAGCTACACAGCTAAAATTGGAGCGGTCGCGGTGTTTGTTGATGTTTGGACCGGGAAGTACAGGTGTCCGAGATCGGCTGACTTGTAGGTGACTTGTAGGTGCATGGCTCACCGGGGCCATTGATGTTACTACCATTTTTGGCTTGGTTTTGAACAAATATCTTGTACAGTGTAGTATAGTATATTATTATGTTATAAAAATATTTTTGAAATTTTATTTTTTATTTTTTATTTTAAATTATTTTTTTAATAATTTTATATTATTTTCCTATACTAATATTAAAAGTATTTTTACAAAACAAATATTATTTTAATATATTTTTAAATAAAAAACAGTATTTTAAAAAACAAAACTCTGACCGTCCTTTGCTTTTTGGCTGTCAAGGTGCTTCTTACGCGATCCTTGATCAATTATGTCAGATGATTACTCGGTTGCTTGCGTTTGCTTTATATGGTTTTCAAGGCAAATGCCAAGATGTGCTGCCACGACAATAAAAATTAATGGCACGTGTATGGTTAGTTTCTTGGATAGCTAAGATAAAAATAATAAAGATTAGAGTAGACAGATGGAAAAAATAAAATTATGTTAGTTGGTGATGTATAAAATAAAATAATTATTTATGTATTTTATTTAGTTATGGTAGACAGTATATAATAAAACTATAATTTTAGCTATAAAATTATAATTATAACAAGGGTCAAAATCTCAATGATTTTTTTTAAAAAAAAATCGTTTTCATTATTTTTCTAAGCTAGTGGAGTTCACTCTCCCGGTCAGCAACTTCAGTTTTATATCAATTTAACAGTTGAATTAAGTTTTAAAATTATAATGATAATTAGTTTTATTTTTATATTAATCCCGGTTAATAATTAAAATCCCTCAACCTAAGTTGATTTTAAAATCAAGTTTAAATAGTTATTTTTATTTTATATTAACCCTAGTTAACCCAACCCGTGATTCAGGCCTCAACTAGTAATATGGGATTTATTCTGGATCGAATCTTCAAGTTGGGTTTTAAAATAATAACCATTTTTATTATTATATATTTTAATTAAATAATTTTAAAATTAAAAGTTTATTTTTTAGAATGAAAAAATAATAGATATTATATTTGAAAACATATTTTCTATTATCCTGTGTTTTGAAAGTACAAAAAATTATTAAAAAGTTGAATAAGATCTCTCTCTCTCTCTCTCTCTCTCTCTATATATATATATATATATATATATTTGCAAGCAAACACAATTCTATCTCTATTTTATCTGTCCCTTCTGTATTTATTAAAGCAATAACAAAACGCTAATTAAGGCTTCATTCAAGTGTTGCGCATTCAATTCAATGTCTGGAGAGGCAGGTTTCGAGTGTGTGGGCGGGCCAAGTATATCCTTTCAAGTAACATTATTATATTATTTAATACGTGGCAGATTCTCTAGAGTCTAGAGCAATTATTATTATTCTGCTGACCACTCACAAGCTTTGTTGCTACAGTAGAGATGAACTGCTCCACTCGGAGAGGATAGTTTCATGGGCCCACTGTACAAGAATGGCTTCAATAAAACGTTGTTGAAGTTGCAATCAAGCTACTGTTTCCTCATCATCTTTTTTTTCTCTCCAATGACCCCATTTACATTTAATAATCACCAGCACCCAGAGCAAATTGATTGATTGTTTTACCACGTGTTTCAAAATTATTTAAAAAAATAAAAGATTTTTATTTTATTTTATTATTTCAGATTTTCAATCATTTTAATATAACAATATCAAAAATAGCTTTTAAACTTCCAAACAGAGAGGGAAAAAAAATGTTTTATCTTATTATTATGGATGAAGGAAAAGGAAACTATAACCACCAGCACCAGGTAGAGTAACTGTTTGCTATGATTTGATCCGTTTTCCTAGCCAATCCGGACTCTGTTCTTCCACGTGTCGAAATGCTGGGTCTTTATTTCTATTTCTGTAAACAATTTCTGTTTCAATTGAACACGGATAAAAAAAAAAAGCGGTAAAATTAGGAGTGACAGCGGCAGACAACCGAACAAGGGACTGCAAATCTGATCGCGAAGAAGAGGGCCGACGCTTTAATGACGTCATATTTTTCTTGAGAATTAATTATGTTCGACATTATCATAGGTTTTGATTAGTTAGATTTTTTTATTATGAAAATCTATTATGTAGTTTAGTTGTATTTTTATTTTCTTAAAAAAAATCATGTTTAAATCCTATAATTGATAATACTTTATATCCATATTTACGTGACAAGAAAATTAATAAAAAATATGAAACTATTTACATTGTATTTTATATATATATATATATATAATATTGAAACTCGCCTGTATCTTCTAGCTGTCACCTCCTTTGCTTGCATGCAAATCCCTGTTGCTTTTCCATCTTTTCATGGTCTCCAATTATTATTTTTCGCTGTTCGGATAAAATCTCTACCTGAAGGATCGTCGCATACGGTGGTATTGCTTGATGATTTGGATGGACCCGTGCAATTAACCGGAGTTTCATGCTCGCTGGTGATGATGTACCCATTATCTCGCATTGTTTATGTTACAGTGCTTTTATGTCTGCGCTCATATTAATGCTCTTGATTAATAATTCATCTTATTATTTATATTATTTTTCTAGTATATTTTTTAAAATTTAAAATTTGCACATAAATTAACACTATTATGAAGAAACTATTTTAATTAAAAGCTTGAATCTAGAAATTCATTTCAGACAATTGAACCTTCTCAAACTGTTAGGTAAAATCCAAGATATGATTTATATTATTTTCTAAAATATACCCTTTAGTGAAAGCAATTTAAACTTGAAATTTGTACTCAAATTAAAACTATCTTGTGTTTATTTTTTATCAAGTAGAATAAGGGTGATAAGATTTGAATTCATAATTATTTGGTCAACTTAACTCTGATATCATGTTAAAGAACCATCTCGTCTAGATATTTAAACATAATTTATATTATTATATAGCAATACCATTAGATAGCAAGACAAGTTGGATTTTTGTAACATCATTTACCTAATATATGTTGAAAATATGCCTGCCCCCTGCTGTCTTTGTCAACTCATGCTAATCAAACTTTTTAAATGCTCATATGGAACATTTCTTAAATAATATTTTTTTTTATATTCATGTATTGATTTAAATATTAATTTTAAAATTCATACTTAGATTTTTAAAAAAATAATTTTTTTAGTTTTTACTTAATTTTTTTTTTATATTTTAGATCATTTTCATGTACTAGTAAAGTTTTATGGATATAATTGTGTTGTATTGTATTTGAATATATTTTACTTGCAATTTTATGATTTTTCTGTCTACATAATTTAGATTACAATTTTATAATTTTTATATATAAAATTTTTAGATATAATTTTATAATCTAATCTTATAAATCGAGTTTCAAAAACAGCTTCCATATCATGTTAAAATAATGAATTGATGCGAACTGTGACTTCAATGTAAAGATCCACTAAATTACGAGATTGTCAAGATAATTTTCCCTTTTTATTACTATTTCAAATATTTTACTATTTAATTTTTAAATATTCGGGAAACTTTATTCTATGTAGACGGACGTTTGTTGTTCTTTCGGTGTAGAGATGTGTTCATATTGGATCGAAACTATAGAAAATAATTAGTTATAAATTATTTGATTATAAAATACAAGATTAGATTATGATTTAATAGGTTAACTTAAATTTATTAAAAAATAGATTTTATTATTTGTTTTGGTCTTTTTTCTATAAAATTACCATGGTTTCAAACAAATATTTAATCATTGAGTTAATAATTAATTTTGCGAGATTTTTGCTATTGTCATATAGTTAAATAAAAAATAATTAAAAAATTATCAAACTCGGCAGAATTCATAGCTTGAATCATGAGTTGAGTTAGTTAAATCATGAAACTTAAATTAATCTAACATGTCTCCGTATTGATATCAAATAATACACATCACATTGTTTTTTAAGAAAAATCAACCATTTTGTTTTGTTTTTCTAATTGTTTTTTTGACTCATGATCAATTAGATTATATCAAGACATGTTTCACACGATTGTGTTTGAAACTCATGTAAGGCAAGGAGCTAAGTTGGGAGATTACAAGGTATACTCATTGAGTCAAGTTTAATGGTGGTATTAAGTGCTTGTTTGACACTGTGTTCTAATTGTTTTTTATTGATTTTTTTTATTTTAAATGAATTTTTTTTAGTATTTTTAAATTATTTTGATGTGCTGATATCAAAAATAATTTTTTAAAATAAAAAAAATATTATTTTAATGCATTTATAGATAAAAAATACTTTAAAAAGCAATTATAATCATGTTCCTAAACACCTCTTAAGAACTTTCATGCAACCTGGATATTCTATTCTGACACTCTAAAAAATGCTAGTCATACTTGTGTGAGTGTTGACCATCTGGTATAAGTAAAAAAAAATCATTGTATGTTTATTTAAATTCATTGTAATCATCAAAATGATAAGTTTATTATATTATGAGCACGAAGAATTTGTTTAATGATGTTATCAAAATAAACAAGTGGGTTATTTTCTTACAATTTATTTTTTAATCAATCCAAATAAAAAAAAAGAATAAATTAAAAAAAAGAATTTCTATTAGTGTTTAAACTAGTTAAACTTGTAAACAAGGTAAGTCAAGCTAATATACCAAACACGCGAATTGGACCATGGACTTCGCCAAGGTTATAATTTTTATTTTTAAAAATATTTTTTTATTTAATTAAATAATAATAAAAATATATGATTGTTAAATCAAACATCAACCCAACATCAATATGCTTTTTATATCATGACAATCACATGAAAGATAAACTAAAACCAACCATAAAATTGAATTCTTAGCTAATCCAATATTAAAGAATGAAATAATAAAAAGATAAATTTTCTAGACATGCAAACTAAGTCAATCAGCCAAAGTTGTGAATATATTCATGGATTTTATAAAGTCTAATAACACAGTTTTTTTACATAACTATTTTTTTTAATCATGGGAGAAAAAAAAATGCACCCCATCAACCTCGCAAATCAAGGCAACCCGAGTTGCCCTCGTAAACCAACAAACCATGCCAATCTTATAAAAAAATAAAATAAAAAAATAATGAATTATGAAGCTACATTCTCAATCATCTAAATAATAAAAGATGAAATCTATAAAAAAATTTGAAAATTCACAACAAAAATTCAGGAAAAAAAAACATTGTAAATTGCTATTGTCGTTTACGGTGCAATGTGTGCGGGTGAACAATAATTTCATAACACCCTTTAATTTTTGTTATTTTATAAATTTCAATAACATAATTTTGATCTAAAACTGATTTTTTAAACCACATATATATATATATATATACACAACCATGAAGATTAATGGGGAAAAAAACCCCACCAAATGGTCTGGACTTTATTCGACTGGACATGATTTATAATGATGAGATGCTGTCTTGTTTAACCTCACCCCTCTTATTTCAAGTAGTTTGGACTCTCGGAGGTGTTTTTAATTTTACCAAGGGCCTGAGAGCTCGAAGCTTTTTTCGGGCCTAGATCGTGTCATAATGGCCAGGCCGACGGAGGTCCGGCCAGATCCACGAACAAGGCTGTTGATACTGAAGCCGGAAAACATCAATAAATAATAAATTGTTTTTTGCTGGTCTCATTCTTCCTCTCTGGTTCTAGCCTAGGAGGAGTACAGGTTAGGATCAACGAAACAGTGGGATATGTTTTAAAAATGGACAAGAAAGCAATTTAAATCAAATTTATACGTTTTTTCTTGTATTATTTCATCCCCATAATTAAAATTCCTGATTTGATGACTTAATGTTTTGACAAAAGAAAAATTGCCAGCTCATATTCAAAATAAAAAAAAAGGGGACCAAAAATAAAATCTATAATTTTCATGGTACTTATTAAATTATTTTGTTATTTTATCCCTAGTACAGATTCCTTCTCGTTGTCCATAAGTTTAAATTCCTGGATGAAGCCGCTGTTGTCTTTTATTTATTTATTTATTATTAATAATTTTATTTTAAGAATTAATATTTTCAGAGGTTGATCTTGATTCCCTTAATTTCATTTTTCTCCTTTATTTTACCTTTTTCCTAGATAAAAATGTGACCTGTCAATTTTTTTAGCCCATTTACATTTAGATTTTAATTAATGGTTATTTTAGGTTTAATCTTTTTATATTTATGGATATAATATTAGAAGATGAGAAGAGGGACCAAAGCTTGAGCATACAGGCAATTAGTTTTTAAATGATGTGCATTTTGAAGTAATAGCAACCAAAGGTCTCGTCTTACAAGCATGTAATCCTTGGAATTTTACATGTTCTCTCATCTTTTCTGTATACATGCTTGGTTATTATGTTTTTTTTTTTTTTTTTTGTGTATATATATAAAATTAGTTTTGTGTACTTTTTAATGACTTAATGTTTTTTTCTTCTATATATTAATTTGCACGAGTGTAATGCTTCATAATTATATTGTCCAATTTTAAAGAAGAAAACATATTTGAAAGCCCTTGTCATGCTATCATGGTATCGTTTCTGTAAGTAACTTGTGTTTAGAGATCTGTTTTACCGGTACGTTGATGATTATTTTTTAAATTGTTTTTATTTAAAAAATATAATTTTGATATTATTGTATTAAAAAAATAAAAAAATCTATAAAAATAATTAGAATCGAAGAAAAAAACAAAAACAAAACAAATACACGCTTAGCAAAACCTATTCCCTCCTCACGATGGTATGATATTAAGGATCTTGAAAGCTCAATTCCAGGTGTTGACAAAACAATAGGTTTTTTTCAAGAATAAAGATTATTTTTTAAAACATTTTTTATTTAAAAATATATAAAAATAATATTTTTTTTATATTAACATGTTAAAATGATTTTAAAATATATAAAAAAATTTAAAAAAAAGCAGTGCTAAACAGATAATAAGGAAGTGAAATAGCATTAGTCATTGTTGTTAAAATCACGAGTTGACTCGTAAAATTATACATTCATTAAATCTTGTCAACTCGGGGAGAAAAATCCATTTTGGTCAAACTTTGTTAAAATCATACAAAATCGTAAAATCAGACCGAATCGGTCCGATTTTCCGATTCTGCTAAAAAATTGCCTCATTCGCGCGCGCCCCATTCCCGCGCCCCCCTCTGCTCTCTTCTGCGCATATATATATATATAGATAGATAGATATATTATCTTTCTGTCTCTCTTGTATATATTATGGAACTATTATTGAAAATTAGTAATATTAACTTTAAATTTAAAAAAATAAAAAAAATTATTTTCTACTTTAAATTAAATTTTTTGATGTTTTTAAATCATTTTCATATCTTTATGTTTAAATAATTTGTTGGAATTGGAGCTAGTACTGACAATATCGGTGTTGATACCAATATTAGTACTGATAATCCTTTCAATAATAATTCTTTTGATTAATGTATTAAAAATAACAAGAAAAATGACGGTCATGAGACTGATTTTAATTTATTAGCACAACAACAAAAAAATTATTTTAAATTTGTTAGTTTTTACCTAATGAAATTCTATCGACATAGTTATTTTGTAATGTATTTTTAAGTTATTTTGAATCATATATGAACCTTAACTAATGAAGTTTTATGACCATAATTATATTGTATACGGAAATATTTCACTTACAATTTTATGATTTTTCTACCTACAGGATTTTAGTTATGATTTTATGATTTTTGTATGGAAAAATTCAGGTACAATTTTACGATCCAATTTTATGATCTGATTTTTCAAAGCACCTTCTATATCATGTTAAAATCGCAATTTTAACAACCATGGCATTAACTTTTGATTAAATGATGCATAGGTAATCGGTGACGACAGTCACCAGCTCAGCAAGTTTAAAAGGCTCCCTGCCGCAGCCTGACATCAAACGTCCGGACTAAATTGCAAAACTGAGAATGAATGAGTGAATAAGCCGACGGCACGTTATTGTTTAGTCAAACCATTTAATTGAGCAAATGAATGAATAGCTGAGCACGCACTCCGTTGCCCATCGGATAAAAAATAAATTAACTTGGAAAAAAATATCATAGAAAATCATTTGATATTATCACTCCAATTAAGTTAATATATTAATCTTTAGCTTTCTTGGCCTAACTTCTTATATAATATGAATTTAAAACTAAATTATATATAACTTGTACGACATGAATTGGTTAATTTGACAAATCTAAAAATAAATTGAATAATTACAAAAATATAATTTGACTTTAAATTATTCTAAGATAATTTTGTTTCTTAATATTGAAACAATGAATGGATTGACTATGACTTTGTTGGACTCATAAAACTAACAAACAAGATCATGTAGTCCATCGAGTTTAATAACTTTAATTTTTAAAAATTATTTTTTATTTAATTATATAATAATAAAAATAAATACTCGTAAAATTAGTATCGTCTAAATATCAATTTTTTTTCTTATGACCAAGATAGTCTCATAAAAATAAAATCAAAATAAATCTAATTCAAAGTCAATTAAATATTAAAGAGTAAAATTGAAAAAAAAAAGTTAGAAGATAAAACTTGAAAAACAATCAAGAAATATGTCAATCATGCGGGCTTGGATGATCCATCACATTCAGGCCTTTAAAAAATCAAATATACGGGCTTACCAATCAAGCCATACGTTTTTCCCCTCTCATGAGTGGAAGACAAAGCAAACGACCTCATGTCGTCTGCGCTTTCTGATACCTAGAATCGACCACTAATGCGGTGGTCAGAAAATAAAGGAGGGTGAGCTTAAAAATATACTAAACTCATTTCCATCTAAAAATTATAATAAACACTAAAAAAACTTTTGAAAACCAATCACCAACCCTCAAACACCTTAAATCATGAAAAGAAATTGAGTCCAAAAAATCCAAACCAATCCCTACCTACCCTTTCCACTGCTTTTGGTGAGAAAATAACCACTCCTGTCGAACTCATCTCGAGAAGAGGAACAAATGGACACAAATTTTCTCTTTTTAGTGACTGGATTACGATGGTGTTTGCATCAAAAAGTATTTAAAAAAATAAATAAAAATTTTTATTTTTTATTATTTTTTTATATTTTGATATTATTTTAATGTGCTGATGGTAAAAAAAAAATTTAAAAATAAAAATATATTATTTTAATATAAAATATTTTAAAAAACAACTTCAATCATACTCCCAACAATTACATATCTATTAGACAATGTAGTTGTTTTTCAACAAGTTTCTCTCTCCTCTCTCACATTCAAAGACAAGAAAATAAGATTAAATTTTTGACATCATAAAAACTCTAAAAATTTAGAGATTTGCCATATATTTTATCTGTGTTTTACACCGTTATTCTCTCACTTTAAGTTTTTTTTCCTATAATTTTAATTTTATAAAATCAAGATAAAAAAAAAAATAGGAGCATTTTTGTTGTTGCATTTTTGCCAGAGAGAAAAATACCATCTCCAATGAACTCTTTGAGAAAAAAGTTCTATACTATTGTTATTTTTTTTAGTATTGTATTTCCATTGTAATCTAAATTTTTATCTCATGGAATTAGTTGTCCAAGATGATTAAATAAAATAAAAGCACGAGGACAAATCTATTTTTTACAACAAAAAAAAAGTTGAGCTAAAAAACCCTGCTTCAATGTTGATATATGAACATGTGATTTTTTACTTCGAATCTTTAAAATGTTCTGCTAGTCAATGTCAGCGTTAGAAATTGAGCTCCGTCCGGTGAAAATCATGACGAGGGCATTTCATCACTAGCTAGGACCGAACCTCAAGCAAGATTGTCCAGTGAAAATCATGATGAGGGCATTTCATCACTAGCTAGGACCGAACCTCAAGCAAGATTACAGATAAAATAAACTTTTTACCATAATAAAAACTCAATCTGCCCCTGTCCTCGCGGGGAGATGGCAAGCTGGGTAGCATCCTCTTACATCGACAGGGGCAAATGATTTACTATCACGACATGCGTATGAACTGTTTAAGAAGGGGCGAGTGCTATTCTAGTTTCAGCACTGGAAACAAATCACAGTCACCATGTTTTGACAAAAAGAAAGTGGAAACTGAAAGAAGAAAAGGCATATTCAAAGATGGAAAGCTCAATGATAACATGGTCAAAGTTCCTGTTAGATCGTGAGTGGATATGTCATCGACAGAAACTGGAAAGTCATTCCAATGGGCAGTGACACACCCTGCACTAGACGATTTTTTAGGGCTTATAATAGATGTTGTCCCTTGCAGGAACGGGCCCAGTAAAAGCCTCATGTTCAACGCCCAGGAGCACATTTTCTTTGACACAGTAGGTCGAGACTGTAGGGTTTGGTTGTAATCGAAAGGTGTCAGTGGAGGGTGTGCGAAAATGTGAACGAGTGGTAGACCAAGACCTAATGAGTGGATTTGCGAGTGTTCACGTACCTCGTTGAAGCGGCAAGTGCTCAATTATTGGCCAAATCCCGAGACTGGTCATCTTTGTTTCTAGTGCTTTTCCCTTTTCCACTTCTTCTATCACGATAGTGTCTGAAGAGAAGAAGAACTCGCTATGGTGCGCTGCTTTTTGTTCGCAGTTGGGTGTATTTGTGGCCACTCCCGTTGGAATTATTGACAAAATATCGAAGAGATCATGTGCTTACCAATGTTTTCTTATTAGGGTTTTGAGTTGTTACACACTAAGCATTTCCATGCGGTGATATATATACGCCTGATTATCTGGATTTAAAAGCTTTCCAAAAGCGAAAAAATAATAATCAAGATGCCCTTTAATGCACAAGCAAATAATTAACGAGCCCATTGCTACCTAATGGGATCATGAATCTCCCAAGAAGTTGAAGGGACTAAGCAAGTTCTCGCGAGGTTCATAGATTAACTCGTTGGCAAGCATTATCTATGGTGAATTTAAACTATATAAATTAAATAATTATATAAATTATATTTTTGATTTTTATTTAATAATTTAAATTTTTAGATAAGATAATTTTTTAATATGATATTAAAATCTTGTTGACCAAACAGTTACAGGTTTAAATCATATAATTTTTATTCTATATGATAAAAAAAATCAAGTATAAGATAATGTAAATCTATATAAGTTTCAAATTTAAATAACTTTTATCTGAGAATATGTGTTAAAAAATAATATAAATTATATTTTTGAATCTCAGCTAATAATTAAAAATTTTAAATGGAATAGTTTCTCAACAATAAATTACTTGCGTGAATTTGTAGCATTGGTTAAAGGCCTTCACTTAAAAAAAAAAAATCAAGAACAAGTAAGGTATATTTATCAATTGTATTTAAAAATATCTCATTTATATAAATTTGTCAAAAAAAACTTCACCCACCCAAACTGGCCTTATGAGGCATACACCTTGATGCTGATCCTTTTCAAAGTATGCTATAAAATCAGGGATAATGATTATATTATCCTTTTATTCATTCCATTTTTACTAAAAGAAAACTATAGGATGGTGCTGATAGCATTTGAGGTAAAATAATGTGGATCACAGCAATGAAGTAATAATTTTGGTGTTCACTAATAGATCATCGAGGCTTGCATGCGTTAGAATGATATTTCTAAATGGTTAAAAAACATTTACATCTTCGGGGACATCTCGTGGTATTAAATAATTTAAGATTTATCCTGTAAATCTTGGATTTAAATTAAAAAACTTGACACAATTAATGGTTTACTCGTTTAATCTGAATATATATATATATATAAAAAAAAGTTTTACTCTAATCCATAATAAAGTCACTTACGAATTGGATGTCTATAATGATGCTTGTAATAGCTGTGTCGTCTTTTTCATATTTTTCAAATACGTTGAATGATGCATTCGTTTCTTAGAGTCAATTTTTTTATAACTTTGGCACAAAAGTCTCCGGATCTTTTTATATTTATTTTTATATATATAATAATTAGGTAGTTAGAGGGGATATTTGATAATTGATTTAATGTATATAACAATTGGCCAACAGCAAGGCATGAAATGCCAAATGACAACGTACAATCAGATAGACCAGTCGACGCATCTAGATGGTCTCGCTGAGATGACTAATGTTGTATCAGTCAATATATAGCTACTTTAAATATAAAATAAAATAAAATAAAATAACAAAATTAGGGATGTTGAATTGAATAGGAGGATGGCACGGAGAAGTGGGCCCAGTGTTTCTAAATAAACAACAAATTAAACCCCCAGTTTGATTATAATAAAGAATTTTAGAGAGAATGAAAGCAATTATTTTGCCTTGCCATGTTATTTTTTGGCCACTTCTTATTCATGAGACCAGATACGACCTGCCATGTTTCCATGCTCGATAGGTTTACAAGTATTGCCGTCCAAGGTTAGCGGTTTTTTGTTTTGTACTTGGGTAGACCGGTGCCATCTCAATGCCCCTGTCCCTGTTGTTTTGCATAATACAGGATTATTATTGTGCACAGTATCTAATTTATTAATCTCCAGAAAGAAAGAAAAAATGATAAATATAAAGGATGGTTCAAATTAAATGGTGTTATTTTTTCCCCATTTCTAATGTCAAGGTTCGTCATCGTTCAAGATCTCGAAATCATGATCGTCATTTATTCTGTTCCGATCATCCTCATCACCTGTCAAACAACATGGTTTAGATATTGGACCATAGACTTAAGATACAATACAATATTAAAAATAACTAGTTTTCTGCAAAGATTCAAGAAGCAAATTCTAAAAAAATTTATAAGGATCATATGTTGGCTTAATATTTTAAAATATTTTATCATATGTTTGCTAGCAATTTTGTTCAATATCATGTCTTGGATTTACATTGTAAAATATAAATTCAATACAAGATATCTATTTCCCCCCAAAACTCCAATAATAATAATAATAAAATCTTTATTTTAGAAGCACACAAAAAAACATTTTTTTCATGAATACTCCATATACTTAAAGTTTTTCAATTATATTTTTTTAGAAAAAATAAAAAAAATACAATTTTCTTTGATTTGAAATACAAAATAGACGTATTAACCAATCTATGACAATTTGTTAGGTTTTGACTAATACATCAAAAACTCTACACCAATTATTGTGTTTACTTTTATATTTAAAAGTGTTTAGATTTAGCTATGGACTTTCATATTTTAGGGATATCAAACTTTATTGTTTCTCATGTAATAAAAATATAAAAAATAATACGATATAGACATTCTAATAAAAAAACATTTGCCCTCCAATTTTAAAAAATACTAACAAATAAAAACTTAATCTAAAAAATATTTTGATAACAATGCGGTTTTATATTAGGTTGATAAATTTTCCAATGGACTTAGTAATAAACGACGGCTCATTTTATGATTATACTTATTATCTTTTTTTATATTTTCAAAAGGCAGACCCATCGTCGTAGTGCCATGTAAGCACGCACATTATGACAATCTTTAAAATTTTACTACTCCTCACTTGTATAACTAGTATGCATATCTCTGGAAAATCCAACAACATCACCTAGTCTAGATAAACTTCTATATAAGATATTTAAATCAAATTATATGAAACTCGTATATCCTTTAATAAGATGAATTTAAGCTTTATATCTAGAAGAAAAACCAAATCATAAATAAAAAAAGAAAAAACACTAAAAATAAAACGAGAAGGACTGTGTAGAAATAGTTGAAAACTTTTTCTTCATCCCCTCTTTTGTAATGAATTTTGGAAGTATAAAGGCTAAAAAATGAATGTGTAAAATCCCACTATTATCAACTTTTAATTACTCACCGCAAATAAAAAATTTAATCTAAAAAAACAGAGATGTTTTAAGAAAATCAAAATATCTTTAAAATTATATTCTTATTTACATATAATTTATTTAAAACATATTAATTAAAATGTATCTCTAACACCCTATCCATTAAAAAAATCTAAAAACAAAAGATTTTTTTTATTAACATAGATGTCTGAGTCAATTTACACGTACCTCAACTAATCTATAAGCCTTCAAGTTAACAAACATATAAACTTCTTACTTTCATTATATTAACAATAAGAAAATTCAAATATAAAATTATAAAGAAACAATTTTTTTAATTTCAGACTGTTATTACTAAATCAACTGATAGAATGCTTAATTTGCTATTATTGAAGGTGGAGCTGCTGCTAGATTTGGAGTGTGGAAGTGATTTCTCAAAACATTATCCTGCAATAAAGTCTGTTCTCAAAACCCAAATAAGCTATCTCATCACCTACAAATAGGAGATCAAGCACTGGAATATAAGAGGAAGCTATCGATTACCAAAGAAAACATTTCAGTTTCCTGGAACACGTGTTTGGATGTTTAGAATGCGCGAGATTTTCCATGAAAATGAAGAGAAGATAAGAGGATAAAGATTGTTTTAGGGTTTTTTTAAGAGTGTTTATGGGTTTATCTCTTTATGTTTTTATCATGACTTTGCTTTGCCTTTAATTTATCACTGTCGGTTCTTGTTCTTCTCTGCAAAAGCCAGACAGTGGAGCAAGAAAGCGAAATCAAAGTGAAATAGCTTTGAAGAAAGAAAAGTTATTGCCTTTGTGAATATGTTTTCACGAACCATTTTTTTCTGCCACTTACGAAAGGTGTGATTTTCCTAGAAGTAACACGCGTGATCCATATAAATTTACATGTGCATTTGAGAGCTACATTAAATTAATTATTATATTTTTTTTGATAATTTTTATATATTCATATCAAATCAAAGAATTAACAAGTATGCGGAATTGATCTTTAAAAAACATGATATAATAATAAAAAATTTAAAATTTACACGATAAATCTCAAATTTAAATTACAGTATATATTTCCTGTAAAAATATATGATAATTAAAATTTTATTAACTCATCTGAAACTATAAAATATATATTTTCATGAATAAGTTTTCCTTAAATTAAAAAAAAAATATGCGTAATTAAGGTATCATTAATTTCAGCAGAATAATTTTATGGCTAAAAAAAATACAAACAATGTCGTGTGATTCGGGCAGCCAACACTTGTGTTTTGGTCAATCGTGGCCCTTGGGATGAAATGATTTTAGAGATGAGCCCACTGTTTCCCACCACAGCCTCACTTATCCTCAAAGGTACAAAAAGAGCTCCATTTAGCAGGGCCCACTACCATTATATTGATAGCACCGCAGCACTCAAGCCATCATCATTGAGGCGCGTGTACCTCTCTCCGTTCTGATCACCACTAGAAAGCGATGGCTGCTCATTCACGCGCATAAGAGGAGAGTCTTTGTTTTATATGCCTTTTCTGTGATCACATAACATTATCCACGTGTTTTCTAGACTCTAGTGCGTCAGGTTTTAAAGTCAACCTCGGCGGCTTGACGCCCCCCGTCCTTCACCCCTCTACCAATAAAACAAAACAAATGCTTTCACAATTTGAACTCGAACGGTAGCAGAACCTTTTCGAGTTATTAAAAAAATAATGTTCGTTAATTTAGTGGTTTTTTTTTTAATTATTATTATTATTAGTGTAAACATATTAAAATAATCTTAATAAAAAACAGGGTAAAACGCATTTCATTTCAAATTCTTTAAGATGTTTTTGCACTGCCGAAAATGGTCCTCAATGTTTTCTTTCCTCTCACGAAGTACATTTTCTTGAGAAGATCTGAAGACTACACACAAGAGCAAGGTTGTTCTCCGACATGGAGCATATGTGGGGGCATGGATTTCTCGAATTGTGAACGCGTTGACCTTGTGGGTGAATATTTATATTTACCGTTTCAGTAAATCGCCAAAAGATAAATCCTCGATAAGACATGTAGTTAGGCTCCACTATATTATTTGATTTGGAACTCTAAGAGATAAATGATTAAAGTTGTATTTGAAAATATTTTTTAATTAAAAATACATTTTAAAGAAATTAATATATAAAAATAGTATTAACTATTTTAATTTTAAAGGGTAAAAATTAATGAAAAATATTACTAAAAAAATTTTACAGATAAAAAATAAGAAGAAAAGAGGGATAAAATGTGACAAGGAGAATGAAATTTCAAGAAATATATAATAATTTTAAAAATAAAACCAAAAAAATAAATAACAATTAAAATAATGAAAATCGATCTTGAAAGATAAAAAATAATAGGGTTCAAAATTAAAAAAAATAACATTTGAATTTCACAGAGCATTCATGAATTTAAAAAATAAAGAGGGTGTAATTAAAACAACTGACCAGAAAATCGTTAGAAAATGAAATACTGACCTGTCCTTGTTTCCAGGGCTGTCAGAAATCAGAATAACTGCAATATTCTGAAATGAGATAAATGAAAGAACAAAATCACTTCCAAGTCAAAAAGCCTTAGAATTATCTATTCTAAAATCATTTGTGCCAGGGTGAAAATACAATATTACCCCAAAGCTTCTTCCAAAGGGCAAATCAATGTTTGCTTTATTACAGTGAATATGAAAACGTGTCTTGTGCCGGGTAACATGTCTAGCAGACTTCTTTTTTTCCATATTTTATCTAATGTCACAGGTGGGTGATCTAGGGTTCATTATACGTCTAGAAAGAGAGGTCTTTCTATATTTTGGTCAATGATTGTCTTAATTCGTTATGTTGGCTACATAAAATAATCTGAAAATACAAATAAAAAATAATTTAAAACAAAAAAATATATTTTTTATATATTTTTAAAATACAGTAAAAAAGTCACGATATCGTGTGCCATCAAGCTAATTTACGGAGAAGCAGAGATTCGTCACTCTATCTATTTATATAATAAAGATGGGACCTTGGAGATTAATAAGAGTTCTTGGCAGTAACTTTCAGGCTTCATAATGCCTCCGGTGACGGACGGTGACGGGCTGTAGCCCTGATGTCACGTATTTCAATCTAGAGGGTGCTGTCACTACTGCATATTGTATTATTATTCTTACTCTATTGTTTATCATGGGATCTAAAATAGTTTTATTTAATGTTTTTTTAAATATTATTGAGATTTTAAAAGTAATTAATTTAAAATGGAATTTGTCTGTATTATTGAAAAAATAATGTTTGAAAAATAGTGTATCATGTCTAGATACTCGTGACTTTATTTTTCAAAAATACAATCACTTATATTTTTCCCCACGCACTCAATGATGACTGCTGAGTTGGTAGATATTGCCAATGCTATGAATAGGCTACTCCACAAATAATAATTAATAACAATAGTTTACTATTAATTCGAACGAATTGATTTTAATTCTTGCTTCTTTTTTCCTTATAGTTTTAGGGTTTATATTTCTTAATTTATAGATACACCAGCATCTAAAAGATCCATAATTAATAAGCTTTACCAGGCACTTGGTTGATTTTTATTTCACAGAGGCATTTCGTCGTAAAAATTGCTGCTGGCATCTCATTTGCTAAAAAATATGTACTTTATATATATATATATATATAAATGTTTTGACATGCTGGTAGTAAAATAAGTATTTAAAAATAAAAAAGATATTTAAAAAATACACAGTAAATGCAAGAATAGGGGCAATATATATCCTGTATTGTACCAACAACACAGTAGAACTGTCAATCAATGCGAACGCCCGCCATCATAGTTAAAATGGCACCATCAACCTCTGCAAATACCATGCTTCTTCTCTGATTCCAAAGCCCCCCGCCCCCCCCCCAAAAAAAAGATCACCGTGTCCGATTCACCGGCCGAAATGTCAATGGCCTATTCTTCCAGGCAGCACTTCCCTTCTCTGCTTCTTATCTGTTTTCTCTTTCTCTTCTCTAAGATAAAATCCGATGAACTTCAAATGCTGTTAAACCTTAAAACTTCACTTAAAAATTCAAGCACCACTGTGTTTGATTCCTGGGATTCAAACAAACCCATTTGTGAGTTCACGGGAATTACCTGTAATTCAGATAAATCAGTCAAAGAAATCGAGCTTTCGAAACAGAACTTAGAGGGTGTCCTTCCTCTTGATTCAATATGCCAGCTCCAATCTTTGGATAAGCTTTCTCTTGGTTACAATTTCTTGCACGGTGCAATCACAGAACACTTGAACAACTGCACAAAGTTGCAATATCTCGATCTTGGCAACAATTTGTTCACCGGGCCATTCCCTGACATACCATCTCTCAGTCAATTACAGCACCTGTATTTGAACCAGAGTGGGTTCAATGGCAATTTTCCATGGAAGTCGCTTCAAAACATGACCGGTCTCGTTACTCTAAGTGTTGGGGACAATCTATTTAATCGAGGTCCGTTTCCAAATGAAGTTGTCAAGCTAACAAAACTGAATTGGCTTTACATGACGACTTGCAGTTTCGAAGGAACAATTCCTGAAGAGATTGGAAATCTTATCGAGCTCTCAAACTTGGAGCTCAGCAACAATTTTCTATCAGGAGAGATTCCTTCTCAGATAGTAAAGCTACGAAATCTCTGGCAGCTCGAGCTCTTCAACAACAGCTTGACGGGAAAGCTGCCGGTCGGGTTTGGAAACTTGACAAAGCTGGAAAAATTTGACGCGTCATCGAACAATTTAGAAGGTGATTTGTCTGAATTGAGATTTTTGACCAATTTGGTTTCTCTGCAGCTGTATTCGAACAAGCTTTCTGGTGAAATCCCAGCAGAGTTCGGTGAATTCAAGAAACTTGTCAATATTTCGTTGTACCAGAACCAGTTAACAGGTCCTCTTCCTCCAAAGCTCGGCTCTTGGACTAATTTTGATTTTATTGATGTGTCCGAGAATCACTTGACCGGGCCAATTCCGCCAGATATGTGTAAGAAGGGGACTATGACTCGGCTTCTCGTGCTTCAAAACAACTTGACTGGCGAAATTCCTGCTGGCTATGCAAACTGTAACACGTTACTGAGGTTCAGAGTCAGCAAAAACCGGCTCTCTGGCAAGGTTCCTGCTGGAATTTGGGGGTTGCCCAAGACTAATATAATTGACATCGAGATGAATCAATTTGAAGGTCCAGTGACCTCTGATATTGGAAACGCTAAAGCTCTCGGTCAATTGTTTCTCGGAAACAATCGCTTATCAGGTGAATTACCAGAAGAGATCTCGAAAGCCACGTCATTGGTTGCTATCCAGTTAAATGACAATCTGTTTTCGGGAAAAATTCCTGTTAACATTGGTGAACTCAAGCAGTTGAGCAGTCTTCATTTGGAAAACAATATGTTCTCTGGCTCAATACCGGATTCATTAGGCTCTTGTTATTCTCTCAGTGACATGAACATGGCTCATAATTCGCTTTCTGGTGAAATCCCCTTCACTTTGGGGAATCTACCAACTTTGAATTCTCTAAATTTGTCGGAGAACGAGATTTCAGGTCCTATTCCAGGAAGCTTGTCATCTTTGAGACTAAGTGTTCTTGATCTATCCCACAATAGATTATCAGGTCCGATACCTCAATCTTTATCAATTGCAGCTTACAATGGTAGCTTCACTGGGAATCCTGGTCTCTGTAGCCGGACAATTAGCTTTTTCCAGCGATGCTACCCTAAATCCGGTGTCTCCAAGGAGGTCCGCACGCTCATCCTTTGCTTTGCTGTGGGTTCAATGATTTTGCTTGCTGCACTCGCATGCTTCTTCCACTTGAAGAAGAGAGAGAAGTATCGTGACCGCTCGTTGAAGGAAGAATCTTGGGACTTGAAATCTTTCCATGTGTTAACCTTCACCGAGGATGAGATTCTTGATGCAATTAAACAAGAGAATCTAATAGGAAAAGGAGGGTCCGGAAACGTGTACAGAGTGGCCCTCGCCAATGGCAAAGAACTAGCAGTGAAGCATATTTGGACTGCAAATTCTACCAGCACTAAAAAGAGCAGGAGCACCACACCAATTCTGGGAAAAGAGGCAGGAAAATCTAAAGAATTCGATGCAGAGGTGGAGACCTTGAGCTCAATTAGGCATGTCAACGTGGTGAAGTTATATTGCAGCATTACCAGTGAGGATTCAAGCCTTTTGGTGTATGAGTATATGCCAAACGGGAGCCTATGGGACCGATTGCATGCATCAAGGAAGATGGAGCTCGATTGGCAGACGAGGTACGAGATTGCTGTGGGGGCAGCTAAGGGTCTGGAGTATCTACATCATGGGTGTGATAGACCGATAATTCACCGTGACGTGAAGTCCAGCAACATTTTATTGGACGAGTTTTTCAAGCCTAGAATTGCAGATTTCGGACTTGCTAAGATGGTTCGAGCCAACGGTGGCAAGGACTCCACCCAAGTCATTGCTGGAACCCATGGTTATATAGCTCCTGGTAAGTAAATAATGCTCTCTACCTGTATTTTTTTCGTAGTTTTGTTCATGGGATGATATGTTAATTCAGATCATGCAGGTAATATCTCGTTAAACTTCCCATGTCAAGCAGCTAATTGAAACGTCATGGAACTGTGGCTTGCTAGGCAGTTCATTTTAGCTTCAACCTTAGTTAATTTTACATATATACGTTTTGATTTTGCAGAATATGGGTATACATACAAAGTGAACGAGAAGAGTGATGTGTACAGCTTTGGAGTGGTGTTAATGGAGTTGGTGAGTGGAAAGAGGGCAATAGAGCCAGAATTCGGAGATAACAAAGACATAGTGGATTGGATCAGCAGCAAATTGAAGACTAAAGAGAGCGTGTTGAGTATATTGGACTCGGAAATTCCAAAAGCTTTCGAGGAAGAAGCTGTCAGGGTACTGAGAATTGCAATTCACTGCACTGCAAGGCTTCCAGCAATGAGACCAACCATGCGACATGTAGTCCAGATGTTGGAAGAAGCTGAACCTTGCAAGCTGGCCAGCAGTGCGATCGGTAAAGATGGTGTTTTTAACAAGGGCAGGGAAGTGAGAGGTTCGGAGAAGTACATCCCTGATCAATAATTAACTTCTCTTCCCGATTGGTCAATCTAGCTTGGAGATCCTGGAAAGAACTCCCAGATGACAGTCTATAACATGTATCATGATTGCTTGTATAATATTAGCTAGAGTTTGCTGTTTTTGTGTGTGTAATCTGCTAAATTAGCTTATAGCCGATCTTTTTTTTTTCGAGGGTACCATTAAGGGTGACGGAGATGCTAAAATCAATAAATATATGGACCATTTTGCTGTTAAATTCAGCTCGATCGAATATACCATGGCCATTTTATTTTCTTTTTTTGTTGTCAAAAGCATCATGTATCACATATACCATGGGATTTTCTTTTGGTCCTTTACTTGATCGCCCGTAAACCTCCATGCCCCCACTTGGCAACTTCCATGCCAAGAGGGGAAAAAACAGAGGAAAAAGAAGGGAGGAAAAGGATTTGAATTTCGATGGGAAAATAAAATAAAGAGATAAATAATGGTAAAAAATTTAAAATTTAAAATAATCAGTTTTGTATAAATAATTTCAGTGTACATCAATAATCCAAAAACTTAGTTGAATTACATGTAAGCTTACAAAATAATACTACTTAAAAACAAATACTAAAAACAAAAATAAAGAGACAACTTGGAAATCTAGAGCTAATTGTTGGAGGCTATCAACTATCCAAAAAGAATCTTATCAATGAAATTTTAGATCATTATTAATTTTAAAAAATATATAATTAATTGAGCTATACGTCATTTAATCGAAACAATCATATTAATAAAATAATAGGAAAGATATATTTCTTGTAGTTTTTTTTTTAGGCATATTAATAAAATAATAGGAAAGATATAATTCTTGTAGTTTTTTTTTAGGTTCGAGAAAACCATGTTATCTGAAAAATATATTTTGTGGATCCAAATGAGTGAATAAAATCCTAATTATTTTAGATTTTTATAAAAAATACATATTCTGACTCGAACTCAAAACATATTATATAGATCTTGAACCTTTTATCACCACACTACCCCTTTTTATACTATATTTCTTGTAATCGAATCATGAATAGATTTGATGCTCTCTCTTTATTTGATATTTTATTAAATTAGAACAAGTCCATCAAGAGGTCCCCACACACAGCGACGGAGCCCCATCCAGTGATCGCCGAGTGTTAATCTATCTAGAATCTGGAGCATGAACGAGGAGGGGTTTTGTTTAAATTTCCACAGCACTATTAAAGGTGGGAGACATGAAGTAAATGGGCTTAGATGGTGATGGCCTCTAGCTTTGACTTCAATTCCTTCGGTGTCCATATACATTGTGCACTCATGCACCCCGTGTTATAAAAAATAAATGAAAGAAAGACTTGGGAAAAAAAGATTTATGTACTTTGTCACCATCCAATTCTGATCTTTTATTTTTATATATATTTTAAGAAATGTAAAGAGTATATATTTTTAGTTAATTTTAATCATTGTGTTATTAATTTAATTTAATTTAATTTTTAGGTGTCGAATTCTCGGGGAAAAAATTAGGGTTAAAAAATAAATCTTGAAAACTTTTGTTCGACAATTGAAGGTTTTAAATTGAAGATAAAATTGTGAAATGATAGCTTTATTTGTTTTCATTTAATTAGGAGTTTGAAAGATATTTGATGTTTAATGATAATTTTAAAGCAAATAGTAAAGTTAGAAGTCAATTAAGCCCCTAATTGAAAAGGTATTTTGAATTTAGGTTTAAATTGACTCAATTGGGAGACAATTGAAAAGAAAAAACGTGAAAAGTTTGGGAAACCAAGGACTAATCTGAAATTAAAAAGATCAATTGCTCTAATTTAGGGTTTAAATTGAAAGAAACTTCAAGATTAAATATGTAAGTCTCAAGGACTGTAATGAGAAGTATAGAATATTAAAGGGACCAATTGACTTTATGTCTAGTTGAATTTCATTCCTGTTTATTTCAATCCATCCAATTCAGCCCATTTAGTTTAATTTATTTCGGTCCAATCGTTTTTAATCGATTCACTGTAGTCCCAAATAATCAAGCAATCATACCCCAAAATGAAGACCCACTGATTTCAGATTTTTTGTTGGAACCCCAGGTGATTAAAGCAGAGACTGTAATCTCCCAGTTGTAGCCAAATTCCTGAGCAAAGATCCTAGCAAATTAAACCTAGCTCCTCAATCCTATATTTTCAGCTCCCGGATTCCAGCAGAGAACATGCCAGATTTCTGACAGAGACAACGGGGGAAACCGAGACCAGCCTTTGATTCCGCGCGGAGGGCATTCATCAACACAGCCTCTCACTGACCCAAAAACTGGGAGAGAGGTTATGTGGAGAGAGGCACTAGTTTTTTCCCAGTTTTTGACCGATCCCTCTCCTCCCAGCAATTCGTCCACCATTGCCCTTCACCAAAAAACCCTGCTCCTCCACATAACCTCTCTCCCATTCTCCCGAAACAATCCCACGGCCGACACACAACAACCAAGAAAACCAGTAGCCAGGACCAACACTAGTACCTCCCATCGACGATAATCTCCTTCTCCGCCTTAGACCGGCAAACCCAGAAAACCTTAGCAATTGATTCAGTATAATCACAAACCTTCACTCTTCTCTCTTTCACCAAAAAAAAAAAAAAGAGTAGCTGCCATCAACCCAGTAAACCGAATCTCCACCCTACAAACCCAGGCTAACAAAAAACAACCTTTTGAACCACGACCCTCCTCAACCAAATCAAGCGTCGTTCATTTGTAGCCGGCAAATCAACACCAGAAGTCCTACTAACCAACCGGAACACCCCTCCATTAAACCACCTTCAATGGGATTCCAAGGGGTATATTCCAAACAACCAGCATTAATAGGGCAATACCCCTTTTTATTTTTAGGGCTTTCATGGGTTCAATATCCATTTTAAAATTGGCGTAGTCATATCCAAATTTTGCCAAAAAAGAATAGAAATATGACTTTTAAAAAACCCATGACAATTTTCTTTTAACCTGAACAGGTTTTTTATTTTTAAAAACTGGAACCAACTTTTTTGTTTTCATAAAATGAAAGAGAATTAAATAACTAAAAAAACTTGCAGACGATGAGGACAGCCGATATGAATGAAAAAAATACAAAGCTTTCTTTAGCCGTATTTGTTTTTGAAGGTGGAAACTGCAGAGTGTAGCCTATAATTTTCGTGGGCACGAGGATATAGCTCAAATAGTGTCTACACTTTACAGGCTCTTTCCTTTCAAAAATCCCGGCTCCGAGCCTCTCTTGTGACGAAAAAGACTCGTCATCGCTGTAGAAGTTGGGCTCATGGAAATAGAAGGCAATGAAGCCATAAACACTCAAATAGGGCAACAAAAAGGTGGGCATGCATCTAGCCCCAAAATGGCATTGGCGATCCAGTAGCCCGAAACCTTGTTACTGGTGCTGGATCGATCTCTCGACTGAAAGCTCGTTATGACCGTCTAGAAAGTGGTCCATCTCGGTGGTTCGAGACAGTTTTCAATTTTTCTCTTTGGTTAAGTTGATTTTGACGAAGCTTGGGGTTGTTTTACTGTATCTCAAAAATATTTACTGTAAATTGCAAAGTCCTCGTTTGATTTTGACATAACTTTTCTATCTTTATTGGGTTTTTTTTTCATTTTTGTTCGAGTTATCTAAACTTTGTAATTCAATCATGCTCATCTTCTAGAAAAAGAAAAGGTCTTCGATCGTGAATAAAACAAGAGCTTTTCTAACCCCTTAAACTTTCACCGACATTGTCCTGTAAAGATGACAATTCTGTTTCTCATGCCTTCGACCTTTTCTCTATGGCTTGACAACCTTTTATCTTAAGTATCAACTCTATGTATGCATCTTGTAATAATCATCTTCTGTCTCTAACTCCCAGACCCTAATTAAGACTATTAAACTTTCTTTAATGGTTTTTTTTAAGCTATTTTTATTTTGTAAATTTGTATTATAAGTATTTTATAACCATAATTGCTACATTACTTGTATTCGACATTGAGCTATAAGAAGTTACATGTAAGAGATGCCCATGTATTTTGGACATGTACAATGTTTCTGGATGAGTAAACAATTATTTTTATAATATCATTGGGTATACCGTTTGTGTTTTTTTTCTCATGTTATAATACATGTAACTAGTAAATAAGTGATTTATTATTGGTGAACCTTTTTATCAACGTGAAGATGATTTTGCACTTTTTTATATTTAAACCAATTAACGTCTTGTATCAATGGTTAATCTGATAATTTAGGCGGTATGCTTATTTGTTTAATCTTTTAATTCAAATTTTATGATCAATATTTAGAAGAAAAAAATTATAAACATTTAGTGAATAATATATGATCAATATCCAAATCTCATGTTAATGAACCATCTCAACTAAAAACTTAAGTTGTTAGGTAAAGCTCTAAAATATAATTTATATTATTTTTTTAACATAACCTATTAAATAAAAACCCTTTGAGCTTGAAACTTGAACACAATTTCATGTTGTTTTGTTCTTGATTTTTATCAAACAAAACGAGGGTGGTGAAATTCGAACTCGTGACCATTGGATGAGGCCCTATTTATATTAGTCACTAAAATAATTCATATTTAAAAAATAAAATAAAATTTTCTTTCCTATTAAAAAAACTAAGAGCATACCATGCCCAACATAATAAATTGTCCAAAATTAACAACATGAGGTAAATTTGGGCAGTAAAAAAAGTATTTACATATGGGTGGATTTTATTGAATGCGGAAACACGGAAATTAACAATAGCTTTTTATCATTTCCACCTCGATGTGAGAGATGGAATAAGAACAAGTATTCCCTTCCACGATTCATTAATGATAATGATTAACTATCAATTACTTAATAACTTATCTTTATGAGATAAATAGTTTTTTTTTTTTATGAAAATAGAGTAATTTTGGATACAAAATTATGATTTTGTATCCACCATAGACACATAATAATGGATATTGTTTTCGGAAACAATAAAATGATGATTTTTCCATACATAAAAATTTCTTTCATTTAATATAAAAGTATTTAGATTTTTTCACAAGGTTTATTAGTCAGTTACTAAATTGATTGAAGATAGATTTTTTTTTTCATTTCAAATATATAATAAAATGACTAAAATACCATTAGAAAAAAAAAACTAGCATTAATTGAAAATTTAATACTTTTAAAATGATTTTTTTGTTACTATTAATTAAATTGTGAGACAATTTGATATTTTAACACACACACACACACACAGTCATGATAAAATGATCAAAATGCTTTTAGAGCAGAAAAAAAAAACTCATTGTTTAAGAGACAATTTTGTCTTTTCACATGATAATTGCTTGGTTATTATAGGTTAGTCTAGAGTTGTCTATTGACTATATAAATTTAATAAAAGAATAACAAATTAGGACGCATATATCTTACTCTCAGAAGCATGCATGGGAGTTTCTCTAATTCATGTAGATGTAAAAGACAAACCACATTCATCAATTGACTGCGAAAAAAAACAAAACAAAAGACAATGTCATAACCATAGATTAACAAGGCAATTTTATTTTGCTAAAAGCTTTCACTTAAGCTCATAAAGGCAATATCCTTTTTAGTTTATAGCTTTTATAATAATATACCATATTTTTCACTCCTGCTAGCTAGTTAAGTAAAGAGCAATAATGTCCTTTTTTTTCACCCCCGCTAGTTATAGGAGTGGTGATGCTCTTAGCTAGAGCACTCATTACATCACCATTGCCGTGCATGTTATTAGCTACAAATTATGCACTACTACAATTTTTTCCATTGATGCAATTTCACTAATATTTTTTTGTCATGATGATGTTTTTTTAGTGTTTTGCGCTTTACCATTCCCGGATGGGAGATGACGTGCAGTAAAAAAAAGAGTTGTATAGTTACAAAATCATGACTATAATTATTAGGAGTCACCGCCTAGTGTTAAAGTAAACCTGTTGGTTTGCAAGAGTCTGAGTAAGAGGATTTGTTATGCGAAAGGAAGATGCATCGCCCTAGTACACTCTACTTAGAGTAAGTTGTATTGTTATTTGATTGTTTTTCCTAAGCTAGTTTTGTATTCATTAGTCTTTTTTTAGTCAGTAGATTTCACTTTGTAAGAAAGTCTCTACTTCACCGGAAGTAAAAAACCTAACCATTCTAAAGCTTGGAAATTTTCACACTATATAAAAATACTTTTTTTTTCTATTCGTGGATGTACTTTATAATGTAATTTTACACCTCGGTAGTTAAAAAAATCATTAATGGTTTTTTATATTTTGACCAAATTCCAACAGGTAATCATAAATTGATTATGATATATAATTTTCATTCTAAACATGTAAAATATGCTATATTTGTTTTTTTTATGAAAAAATATACTTTGTAAAACTTTGGAATTCGGTTGTATGCACGAAAATAATGTATTTTTTTGTCTGTTTTTTTTAAATATGATTTTTTATATTTTTTAAAAAATTATAAAAAACAAACTGGGTCTCGTCGTACTAAATGGGCCGGCCCAGTAGTTGGACTTGTGCTAAACCGGACTCGGGGCACTTGAGTTGGGCTGAGAGCAGGTTTGGCCAAAAACAAAGCGAAACAAAAATACAAGCTGCTATACTGTTCACGTGCTACGTGAACAGTAACAAGGTGGTCAATTGATGGTGATGAGAGGTTTACCTGTTACTACAGTCGGGTAGAGGAGGGCAGGGAGGTTCTTCCCATGGTGGTGACAGCGACAACGGTGACCTGTGATGACTGAGAGGTGTGTCAAAAACTTGGCTTGTATGTGCTATTGTTATTGCTACTTCGTCTCCAGAGTTTGTTATTGTTGCTAGAGGTCACAATGGAATTACTAGCGTGGAGGAGAAGCCACCGGGTATTGAAAGGGTGATGCTGGTGCTAACTAAAAGCTGACTAGAGGAGAGAGAGAGAGAAAGAGAGAGAAAGAGAGAGCTTCAAGTGATTGTAAGGGGAAAGAGACATTAGTGACTGTAGGAGAGAGAGAGAGTTGTCAACGTGCTTCTGCTGGTGCCGAGGAAGAGAAAGAATGAATGTTTGTTGTGTTTTCACATGATTGTCTATAAATTTGATCGTCCCCCTCTCGTATGTGTATCTTATGTTATTTTTCTCCAAATTTTCCTTCGTCTGTACGTTCTATTCCGTGTTCTCCCCTTATTTCCAATATTATTTCATGCTCCTCCCCTTTTTATACACTGAAAGTGCAGATTACAGGTCATGAGAGTGGTGTCCACGAGATGGCGTGTTGCAATACAATGGGTGGGTTGCAGAGCCTGACTGCCAATAATGCCTCAACAAGCTAATTTTTTTCTTCAGAAATATAAAATAGATAGACAAAAAAGGGGTTGTGACAAAAATAAGTTTCTCGATGTAAAAATCTGGAATAACAATATTTTTTTCTTCATTTTTGGCTTCTGATTTTACCTTAAAAAATTTCATCTCTAAAAAACTTGATCTTCTCAATTCAACCCAAATGAGGATTCCAAACTTAAATTCTCACCAATTAAGTTCTTAATAAAGTTAATTTGACTCATTTAAAGTATAATTAAATTTTACATTTAATTAAATCCTTCAACCGGATCTTAAATTAATTTCTAAATATAATTACACTTTAAATTGTCCAATGATTAAATTAAATTGACACATAAAAATATAATTATACATTTCAACTGAATTCTTACACAGATTTATCAAATAATATTTTTTTTTAGTCTTGAATATATATTTTCTTTCATGTATAGGCACAAAAAAAAATATGATTAGATTATAGAAAATGTCCAAAATTTCTATCCTTATTTTTCTATTGATACCAACACCTTTTATTTTATTTTTTTAATTTTATTTTATTTTAGATAAATTTAATAACTCAAAATTGGTTCATGATAATTTTTAATTAATTATGCTAATTTGATTAAAAATCCACTTTAAAAATGATAAGACGGGAAAGATCCTAACCTTTTTTTTATGACTCCACAAAAAAGGAAAAGGCCCCAAAAAGGACATAAAACCCCCATATGGAAGAAGAGGAAAAGATGGCCATGCACTTGTCGTCAAACGCCTTTATTCTGTAGCCATATCTCTGTTAGGACACGACAAACACTCTTTGTTTTTATGTTCTTTAATTCCTTAAATCAATTGTAAAGCCCTAAGTTTGTCTCACATAAAATACAGTGTATCCGTTTCTCTGTGTCCCCCCCTCTTCTAGCCTCTTCTGCTAACCCACCCAATTTTCTAGGGTTCTCTCAGTAAGGAGAGAGGGAGTGGCAGCATTTTTAAGACAGCCAAACCAGATCAAACTTAATAAAACCAGAACAGAAAATCCGATCATACAAATCCTAATCAAGGATGAGTTCTGGTGGTCCATATTTGGTTAGGTTCGTTGAGTCAGTTCTAGGGATGTCTTTTGGTGACTCGGTGTCTGACTCGGTGCTTGTGATAATTACAACGTCTTTTGCGGTTGTATTTGGATTGGTGATTTTTATATCGAAGAGATCATCGGAACGGAGCAAAGTCGTGAAGCCGCTGGTGGTTCCTAAGTCACTGTCAGTTAAGGATGAGGAAGACGAGTCCGAGGCCCTGGCTGGGAAAACTAAGGTTACCATTTTTTACGGGACTCAGACGGGGACAGCAGAGAGTTTTGCTAAGGTAAATAAATGGGCCTACAACATAGTCATAATTGAAAGTATTTGAAACTATAACAATCGCGTTTACTCTTAAATAACAACCCAAAAAAAAAGGGGATGATCAATCTCGTTGTTTTTTCTGCAATCCTACTCGCTGGTCTCACTTGTATGCATTTTGTTCGACCAGCTGTGTTTAATTCAATTTTAAATTTACTAATTTTCCTGCTGAATTATTGTCCTGATATTTGCTTTAAACAGAAGTAAGTTAACTTTAGATGTGTATTAGAGAATGGCTGTTTTATTTTTGAGCTTATATTTGGTACTGAGCTTGGTCTATTTTAAATTATTTATAGTTTCTGATCGATTGTTGTTGGCGATTCGTTCACATTTGTGCTCACAAGATTTTTACATCTTGGCTGTTTTGTGGTGCCAACTGCGGCCTTTTCATGGTTCTAGCAAAGCTTCATTGTTTTCTGAATGCAATAATGGTAGATGTGTCAAGAAACTATTTCACTTAAAAGCTTACGCTGTTAAGAGAGGTCCCAAGATATGATTTATATCATTCTCTAGCATGCTCTTTTAAGTGAAAGTGTTTTAAGCTTCAAACTTGCATAAACTTATAACACATTGTGTTTAATTTTTATCAAATAGAATGGGGGTAATGAAATTCGAACTCATGACTACTTGGCTAATAAGGTTTTGATACCATGTCAAGAAACAATCTCACTCTCATTATGCTTAAGCTATTGAGTAAGGTTTCAAGATATGATTTATATTGTTGTCTAACAAGATGGACTGTGAAGTTATTGGCTGATGTTTGGGACAGTGGTGGCACAGCTGGTGCTTGTGCATGGCAGATCATGTGCAACGTACTTAGCTGATAATGACTCCTTGAGAAATTGCAGGGCTTAGTTCCTAGAGATGTTGGAGCCTCACGTCTCATCTACAGTGCTAGTTGCAAGAGAGTGCCCAAATAGAATTCTATTCCTTTTTTTCATGTTTTGTCATAGGGGAGTCCTGTCATGCGATTCTTGCTGAGTTACTGTACTATATGATTTCATGTAGAGATAGACATGCTTTTCTGTCTCTGTACTTGTCTATTATTTGATCTGAAATACTCAACTCCCAAACTGTAGGGTCACTTGTATAGCCTCCTGCTTTAGCATTCTATCTTTATTTTGATTTGGCTTATTTAATGTGTATCCTTGCATTGCTGTACTTTTATTTGATGCGATTTTCTACTAATTCTGCTAATTGTCAGGCTTTAGCTGATGAGGTCAAAGCAAGATACGAGAAAGCAGCTGTTAAAGTTGTTGACCTGGTAAAATGTTTTGCAAATGACATTGGTTGCAGCATCACTTGAGAGATTTGGCATTTTAAGAATTTTATAGCATGTCTTCATGTTGTTTGTGGTTTGAATTAGGATGATTATGCTGTGGAAGATTATCAATATGAAGAAAAATTGAAGAAAGAGACTTTGGCATTGTTCATGGTTGCCACGTAAGATAAATTTCGTTCTTGATTGTTGATCATGTATTTGGATTTTTTGAAAACTCTGGCATTGGATTTTTTGAGCCTGACATTGTAGTTATGGAGATGGAGAGCCAACTGATAATTCTGCAAGATTTTATAAGTGGTTTACCGAGGTTGGTGACTTTATTACAATGCCAATGCTAGTTTAGAGTCTTCAGCTTTGTTTTACTAGAATTTCTAACTATATATCCTGCAATGATGGTGTTCTGATTTCAGGGAAATGAAAGGGGAATCTGGCTTCAACTATTTTCCTATGGCATTTTTGGCCTTGGTAACCGTCAATATGAACATTTCAATAAGGTAAAACCAGCACGGCATGTTCTCTCTCTCTCTCTGCCTCTCTTGGAAGCTTCATATTATAAAAGCAATATCTGACAACACGCTGTTGCTAAACAGATAGCAAAGGTGCTTGATGACCTGCTCTGTGAACAAGGTATGTTTCCTTTTGTTAACTTAGTGCTCTTAAGTCCACATGGTTCTCCCTAGTGTATGTGCTGCATTTGTATATCTTATCCATTGCAATGTGGCATTATATTAAGTTTGCACATTTTTTTAGGAAAACAATTACTAAATGTTGTGCCAGTTCCACAGTTTGCAGCTCAGGATGCCCAGGGTTGCAATTCCACAGTTTGCAGCTCAGGATGCCCAGGGTTGCAAGTTGCACTTGACATTGCTTTCAGATTCTGTTCTCACACTTTTTATTGGATATTGATTTGGTTGTATTTCCCATAGATACGCATGCATGTCTAACCTTGTGTCTTGCAATGGTTGGTGATTGGTATGATTTCATTGTATTCTTTTCCATTTTTTTATGTTATGTAATATTTCAAATATGTTGGGATTTTCCTGTTTTATTGATATAGGAGGAAAGCGTCTTGTTCCTGTTGGTCTTGGTGATGATGATCAATGCATAGAAGATGATTTTTCTGCTTGGTATGCAACATGGTCATATCTGAATATTTCATTGTCAATTTCAGTTGATCGACTGTCTTGCAGCATCTGTCTTGACTGGGATTGGCCTGCTTTTTTTCTTCTCTGAATAGATAGAGTTTCCTGGGTGGAATTAACCCAATTGGAGTCTTTTGTGGTTCTTTTCTTTTTCAGGAAAGAATTACTGTGGCCCGAGTTAGACCGGTTGCTCAGAGATGAAGATGATGTGAATGCTCCATCTACTCCTTACACAGCTGCTATACCTGAATATCGATCTGTGATTCATGATCCTTCAATTGCATCTGTCAGGGATAAATTCTCAATTTTGGCAAATGGGAATGTTTCTTTTGATATTCACCATCCATGCAGGTATGCAACTAGATATAGTGCATGTGTTAGTCATCACTGATTTGTTATTGCTGAAATCGATGCCTTTTCTCTTTCTTGAAGAGTCAATGTTGCTGTCCAAAGAGAGCTTCACAAAGCTGAGTCTGACCGGTCTTGCATACATCTGGAGTTTGACATAACAGGGACTGGCATTTTGTAAGTTCATCAGTATACTGTTAGTGTTTGTTTTATCTTATACTTTATATTCCTTTATAAATTCCCTTCTCACTTACCTTTGGTCACAGGCCCATTTCAATTTGATCCACATTAAAGCAGAATCCCAGAGGCTTCTTATTCTCCTGTATACCTACAAAAATCCTGATTTTTTCTTAATTTTTTTCCTCTAGCCTGGGATGTTAGGAAATTACCATAATATCTGTTTCGAATCTTTTCTTTGTTTGGGATGACTTTATTCATCTCTGTTTTAACCCCCCCTTGCTTTATTTATCTGTCTGTATTGTAAAGCTGGTATTTTGAGGAAGCAGATATCCTTTACAAGCTGTCTTCTTGGTTTGAGATCTGTGGTGTCAAAAAGCTCTAGTATTCATTCTTTTCTTCTTTACATATCTTTTCACTATTTTTTGGGTGCAGTATTCTTGTTGGTTTCTTAATTTGCTTTTTAATTCTGTAGAGTTCTCTTTTCTGCAGTTTTCTGGTGTGTAATATTCATTAATTACCATAATGGTTCCTCTTTTCCTCATTTTTTGTTTTTGTCTTGAAAAAAGCATCTTGTGTATTTGCATTAGGTCTGATACACTGGTGTTGCTAACAGTCTCATCTCTGACTTCTTCCCTCAGATATGAAACTGGAGACCATGTGGGGGTGTTTGCCGAGAACAGTGATGAAACTGTTGAAGAAGCAGGGAGGTTGTTGAATCAACCTTTAGATTTGTTGTTTTCTATTCATGTTGATAATGAGGATGGAACAGCTATTGGAAGCTCATTGCCTCCTCCTTTCCCAGGTCCATGCACCCTTCACACTGCATTGGCATGCCATGCAGATCTCTTGAGCCCTCCAAAAAAGGTGATATTTTCACATGTTTGTTCGTTGAGATTTATTTTCTGGTTCTTCTGTGTGATGATAGACTTTCTTTGTTCTTGGTTGTAAATAATGCTCTCAGGCTGCTTTGCTTGCTTTGGCTGCTCATGCCAGTGAACCTAGTGAAGCAAAGAGACTCAGGTTGTTATCATCACCGCAAGGAAAGGTCAGTAGGTGATCCATACTTTTTGTTGATATTTGTCTGCTCTGTTTTGTTGATATGTGTCTTCTGTATATTCTTATTCGGCTATAATGTTTTGTTTTGTTTTAAAAAAAAATTCCAGGATGAGTACTCTCAATGGGTTATGGCTAGTCAGAGAAGTCTTCTTGAGGTAATGGCCGAGTTCCCATCTGCCAAACCTCCCCTTGGTATCTTTTTTGCTGCAGTGGCTCCTCGCCTACAGCCTCGTTATTATTCTATCTCATCTTCCCCAAGGTGATCTATTTCTTCATGTGTTTGAAATGTGATTGTATCTTCTTGATGAAATTATAAAACATGGTTTCCTGGTATGTATTCTGCAGATATGCTCCCAATAGAGTGCATGTGACCTGTGCTTTAGTATATGGTCCAAGTCCCACTGGTAGAATTCACAAAGGGGTGTGTTCAACTTGGATGAAGGTATGGAAACAACCTCCAATATAATTTAAAGAACCACACTCACTTTCTGTACCACCCTTAATATTTGAGATCATCTCGGCACAGCATCTTGGAGAATCTAACATCTGGCTGTGACCCCCCATCTATATATATATATATATATATATATATATATAACAGAATGCAGTTCCTCTAGAGAAAAGTCATGACTGTAGTTGGGCTCCCATTTTCATCAGAACATCAAATTTCAAGTTACCAGCCAACCCTTCAACTCCAATTATTATGGTGGGACCTGGTACTGGACTGGCACCTTTCAGAGGATTTCTACAGGTGTGGATGGATTTGCTCTCTGTTTTTTTTTTTTTTTTTTTTTTTTTTGTGGTGTGAACAGAATAACATTAATTAGTTGATTCCTCCAGGAAAGAATGGCCCTGAAAGAGGATGATACACAGCTTGGTCCTGCCCTGCTTTTCTTTGGATGCAGAAATCGCCAAATGGTTTGAACATTGACTGTAAATTTCCTAATTCGGCAATTAATGATGCACAGTGAATCTGTTCTGTTGATTTTCATTTTCTGTTATTGCAGGATTTCATATATGAGGATGAACTCAATAGTTTTGTGGCGCAAGGTGTCATATCTGAGTTGATAGTTGCATTCTCAAGGGAGGGGCCACAGAAGGAATATGTTCAACATAAGATGGTAGATAAAGTAAGTAATTGTAGACTGCAAAATTAGGTGGTTGCTGATGAGTTAAATACTTTATACACATTAAATTAATCTCAATACCTTTTGCAGGCAGCAGAGATATGGAGTATCATTTCTCAAGGGGGTTATCTTTATGTGTGTGGTGATGCCAAGGGCATGGCTAGAGATGTTCATCGGACTTTGCACACTATTGTTCAAGAGCAGGTACTTGTTACTCGTGATAATGTTCTCATTGCTGCACTATCTCACGTTACTTCTCTTACAAAGCATAGCACTAAGAAAATCGTGTCCATGCATGCAGTTTTACCCTTTCTCTGTTAAGTGGAAAGCACATAATGTGCAAGTGTTTCATGTCTGGAACTTTTGTTTTCGATTCACCTTGGTCACTCTTTGAATTACTCTGTTCTTCCCCCCACTGTTACACGTGTTTATATAGTATATAATGAGGAACATCGTGCATCTGAAATCCTTAAGTTTGTGTTTCAGGGAGGTTTGGACTCATCGAAATCCGAGTCTATGGTGAAGAAACTACAAATGGAAGGACGGTATCTAAGAGATGTCTGGTGATAACAACATTCTCACATTGAATCCGCCTTTGATTGCAGTAACCTCACCAAGTATAGCATTTAATTTTTTTCATCTACTATCCCGGCTTTTCTTTCACCGGTTCTTCTGGACTCTGGAGTCCCAGCGGGGTTTGACAAGGATGGGGGAGGAATCTGAAAATTGATTACCTTAGAAATTTATGTCACGGGAATTAATTATGTATTAATTATAAGTTATAAATAGTAGTGTTTTAGTAAAACACTTGTACTTTCATATTTAGCTCTAAGTTGTAGCTAGGTTTATTGTCTATTTAATAGACAGGACACTCAAGAAGAAGGGGATTCAGTTCCTATTCAATACAATTTTGACATGGTATCAGAGTTACTACTGATATGAATCATCGTGAGTATAACTCAATGGCTGAATCCATTAGGGTTAGGGTTCCACCACAACCACCATCACCAGCATTTCTTAACCCTAAAATCTGCTTCCATCGCGCTACGAATTGTTGCTCGATGCTATTATATCTCGCTAATCATGTCAATTTCAGCAAGAGTGCAGCGCCGGCTAGGTTCATCTACTTCCATCACAATGGATTGTGGATTGATTTTGAAAACGATGTTTTGGAGTCTCTCAAGCATGCTTTCTTGGACGGGATTCAAAGATCAATTGCGTGGATTGATGTGAACGGGAAATTCATTAAGCGAAAAAGAGAGGAATTTCGTGACAAAGAAGAGCCAAAGGTTATTTTGTCAAAGAAAGAAGAGGAGGATGGATTAAAACGGCAGCGAGGGTGGATTAAAATGGCAGCGTTTGGGCATGCGCGATGTGGGAAATTGTAGGTGGCCGAATACGAGGGTATTTAAAGAAGACGAGAAGAGTTATTCACTCGTGAACAATTGTTTTATTTATTTATTTAGTTTTATCTGTGACAAGTCTTCAGTGTGTGCTCTTTGGTTGTGGCTGTGTGGCTGGTTGTGGCTGTGTGTTCCTTGGTTGTGGCTGTAGGCGTACTGTTCTTTGATTGTGGCTGGTTGTGGCTGTGTGTGGTCTTTGGTTGTGGCTGTGGACGTATTGTTCTGGCGTGATTCTTGGTTGTGGCTGGGTCTGTTGACACACGAAGATTTTTTTTTTAATCCTCGTGTGGCAGGACAATTTTTTTGGTGTGTTGGCAATGTCGGTGGTCATCGACTTCGTGGGTTTTCTGTTTCGGTGGTTGTCGTGGTGGCTGAGTGGTGTTTATTGCTCTGTTTCTGGTGACACCTTCGGCCCTCTCCTTTGTTTTTGGGCTTGGTTCCTTTGAGCTATCTTAGCCAGACTGATATTACTATTTAGTTGACAAATTGATGCCTCTTGATCGACCAGCATCAATTTGAGGGGGGATGTCACGGGAATTAATTATGTATTAATTATAAGTTATAAATAGTAGTGTTTTAGTAAAACACTTATACTTTCATATTTAGCCCTAAGTTGTTTCTAGGTTTATTGTCTATTTAATAGATAGGACGCTCAAGAAGAAGAGGATTCAGTTCCTATTCAATATAATTTTAACAATTTAGACACTGCTTCACTTGTCGTTCCATGATCACATTTCATTGCCTACTTTTTTGGTTTGAAAAGGATCTTATTAGTCTCTACTGTCTCCGTAATCAGACCCCGAGAGAGGAGGGAATAACATGTGGTTACTTTTTTGGTTTGTGTATGAACCTTTGTGGTAGAGTAAAAAGGTTACAGGGTAGAAAACTTGCGATTTTGAAACTGCTGAGCTAACTATCTATCTATCTTGAAGGAAAATGGAGTATCTGAGGCTGGCACTTCAATTGGTAAGGTTAGAGTCCTATAGTCTAACATGTGGTTGGATTTTTTTTAACTGTAAAAAAAATATTCAAGCAATACAAGTGTTTTATAAAGAAACAAGAGAACAAATTGTTTAATAGTTGGTTGATTCAATAATATGATTTAAAAAATAAATAAAAAGCAATAATTACCTATATAAAATGATTTGCGAATAATGTGTTGGAAGAAAAGTATGTTGGAAGCTCATTATTGTTTTGCTGTGAACATTGTTTTATTACTTTAAAAAGTCGAGTCGTGTTGGATATTTGTGATTGAAATTATTTTTTATTTATAAATGTATTAAAGTAATTTTTTTTAAAATATTTTTGATATCAACTTTATTATTTTTTTAATTTAATAAAAAAATATTTAAAAACATTTTTGAAATCGACTACCAAATAGTAAGGATATCTAAAACGATTTTATATGCCAATGTTTAACTAAAAAACAACCAAATAAAATATTGTAAAATAAATATTTTATTTTTATATTTAAGCAATAAATTTAATTTTAAAATAATTTTTTTAAAAAAAACTTAATTTAATAAAAAAAATAACAAATAAAAAAACTTGAGATAATTTAAGTTTTTTTTAAAAAAATCAATGAAAAATTCTATAAAAAAATAGAGTTTAATCTCTAATTAAATAAATGTTGAAGAATGAAATTACGAAAATAAAAGTTAAAAAAATAGGAAAAACAAGTAAAACTAAACAAATTTTCTAAACTTTGGATTAATCTCTCAAATTCACAAATATATTTATATAAATTATTTCAAATCAAACAAATAATAATAAAAAAGGAAATTAAATCTACAAAAAAGGAAATTAGAGTGCTTAGAAAATTTGGAAGGTCAAACATGAAAATTGAGAAGGAAAGAGAAAATAAAAGAGATCATTTACACCAAATTAGAGGTCAATAAGTCATAGTTGTCAACTTAAGATGGAAGGGCACTGGAATTTTTTCAATATCATTACAGAAAATGGTGTTTAGTCTCTAATATATGTTGCATGTGTTACATGAAGCACAAATGTGTTTCATTTGTTGATGCATGATTTGCACGTACCAACCATTTTTGAAAGTTATATTTTATATTTATTAAAATACCAAATTATCTTTTAATTAACTTGATTGTAGCTATAAAACCATAATGATAATATGAAAAGGCCCTTGAAAATCAGTTAAAGAATTTTTTTCTTCTAATAATAATTGAGTTATTTTAATGTGTTTTAAAAAGTGAAAATACAAAAAAAAACCTTAGTCATCACTTAACTATTTTTTTTCTTTTAAGAGAAATTTAGTCATTTTACCGCGCTTTAAAAACATAAAAAAACTAGATATTCTCGATCAATCTGATTATAACTAATCAAATTTATGAAAAAAAATCATATTACCCTCAATAGATCATCAAATGATTTTGTTTAGAAAAGGAAAAGTGATCATCACAATGTTCAAATCCACAATACAATGAATCTAGGGATACTATAGTGAAACCCCAATGCATGTAAGTATTTTTAATGTTTTGTTTAAATGGCCTCCTAATCTTTTTAAACTTTTTAGCTTTATAAGTGAAGAAATAATCTTGATGCCCAAATTTCTAACATGATATTAATATATAAATTTCATTGCCAAAGTGAAATCTATTGACATTATATATTTGGATTTTAGAGAGGTTTTGAGTCTTTTCTTTTCTTTTCTTATTTTTTTTACTTGTCAAAAGCTAATGAAAATTAGTTTGGAAATAATGTTATGTGTAATAAAATGGAAGTTTTTAGATTTTGTTAGACATAAAAGCAATTTAACAACACATTAGCAAAACATTTTTTTTTATATAGAGAGAGCTAAAAGTTTTAATCACATTAAAAGTTTGATCCTTAATTCAACCCACCTTTAATTTGCCTTCTTAACAAAGGTGAGGATTGATTTCTTGTTTAAGGCATTGATTTGAATTTCAAATGGAACTCAATTCATAAAAAAAGAAAGAAAAGCAAATCAAAGAGAAGATTCCTTAGTTTTATACAGTAATTCCTTCTAAAATTAATATTAAAAAAATAATCATATTTTTATTTCCTCTCAACTACCCTACAAAGTGATGGTGAACTTGTTAATTTTAATTGGTCACCTTGAGATTGGTTAATGAGTCTCTAGATGAATTTTAGATTTTAGATGTTTGTTAAAAAAAGATTTCTAGATTTTTTAAATTACCAATATATATAAAAAGACCTTGAAAATGTTATTTGGGTTTAAACCATTTGCTATAAAATACATGAAAATATTTACTCAAGTAAATTTTTTTGTTACTTTCATGTTTATTAGAGAGGGAAAGGAGTTATCGAAGTATGTGTTTTGGTTTAACGAGACTAAGACAAAGAAGTCAACATTGAAAAATAAACAATATGCATAAAAAGGATTTTACTATACTTATAGTCAAGTGCTTGTTTTGGAGTTTTTATTTTTAAAATGTGATTATTTTGAGATAAAAGTTGGTTTGAGAGTCGTTGTAATGGCCAATTCATTAAAGAGGATAATTTTTTTTTTATCATTAATGATTTTGGTTTCTTATGAGAGTAAATTAAGAAGAATATAATACCATTGGTTTCAATCTTCTAATAACTTTATATATTATATAATGACATTGATACCATCATATTATAGTTCTTTTATTAGCCATTTTAATAGAAAAATAATGATGATTCTATGTTATATATATGAATAATAAAATGATTTATGCAATATAAATAATTTCTAAAATAAAGGTAAATAGTCAAGATTATGAATTCAAGTCATTTTCACTCGTATTTCAAATAATATAATTTAGCTGTGAGATTTTTTATTTATTTCAATGTCATATTTTCCTTTAATAAAACAATAAAATTCAAGAAATTAAGAGAAAAACATGTTGGAAGATAAGAAAGATTTACATTTTTTTCTTTTGATCTTTTTTATACATGGAGTTTCCGTCTAAAAGAAACCATCGACTAACTTCCTGCAATCCTAACTATCAACCGTTTCCTAACCAATTAACTCACATGGTTAAATTAATTAGTTAGCTAACATATGATTTAAGAATTTATAATTGTAAAACCAATTCATTTCTACATGATTAACCCTTCAAACCTTTACTCTTCGGTTAGTAGCATTTGTAATCCTTTGTTGTAACAACCTTTTATCTTTAACACGATTCTTGTCCTAAAAAATCAACTTGAAAATTTAAAAACTGACCAGCAAGCTCTTATAGGTTTCCCATGTGATATTTTTTTAATCACCATACCAAATTATTATAACAATTTTATTTCCTTTCTTCAATATTCTTTTGTGAATACTTTTTATTATATTCACTTTGATCCTTTTAAACTCACTTATCTCTGGTGTATTAAAGATATCTTTGTATTCGTCCCAAGCTTTTTCTTAAACAATGATATTTGAAAAATTGGATATATTGAGGTATTTTTTTAAAAAGTGATAATTTATAATCCGCAACACCAATTCTTTAAATAACCTTATAAGCACCATAAAATACATGTTTAAACTTAAAATCCTTTCTTAAATCCATAGTTTGTTTCCTTTTAAATTTGCAATGTAAGATAGACTAAATCACCAACATTGAATTTCTTTTTAGTCCTTTATTTATTTGTCATTTATTCATCTTGTACCTTATCACTTCTATCTTTCTATTTGGAGGAGAATAACAATATATTTTTTGAAATAAAACACGTTTTAATCACTACATGGTAATTGAGATTATAATACCAATAAGCCAACGACAACCATAAATGTCATTTATTTATATTATACATTGTAATCTATCCTTTTTTATTGCCTATTTATTCAAGGATGAAAAGCTGTGTTCATTGATAAATTCACCACTTACCTTTTAAAAACTTGTGAATATTTTATCTTTATGAGTAATAATTATAGATGGTAACGTATGAAAAGTTTAAAAGTGATCTATAAATACTTGAACAATATCTTGAGTTGAGAATTAAAGAGTTAATATAATGAAATGTGTATAGATTATAAATATACTCACTGCTATTATAATTATAATTTTACCTTTAAATTTTAAAAATCACTCAATAAATTTTATAGTGATATCCTTTCATGTTTTCTTTGGTAATTAAAAAAATTGTAATAATCTAGGATAAACCATCATCTTTATTTTAGTTTATTTACAAATATCACACTCGTATATCCTTTGATTAAGTAATTTTTTCATTGCTATCCAATAAAAAAAAAATTCAAATCTTACTTAAGAGTTTTGAATTCTTACATATCCTTCAATATATAATCAGGGCAACATAAAATAATATGTTCCTGAAATCCCCATTGTTCCTAAAATCCATATTATAGCGAATGCAACAGTTCTTTTTATAAATGTCTTTTTCATTTTAATGACTAATTTATTAATAAAGGTATACATACTATTGTTGTCAATTAAGACCACCAAATCTTTTCCATGATAACATCTTTTAATCCTAATAGTATAGTGAGCAATGCATTCAATGATAAGCCATATTCTTTTGTATAATTCTCTTCAATAATAATCGTATTATTGCATTATTCTTTGATTTTTTTAAAAAATATTCCTTATATTCACTATTTTTTCACCATATATTTACCATTTTAATTGCATTGATGGTTAGGACTGTATTTTTCACTACACTTATAACATCACTCTAATTTTCTTAATTGTTCATGTAATGGTTTAAGAGATTGTTTGAGATCTTGAATTGTATCATTCTTAACCTAGCTATAAGACTTTAAAAATTGATTGCTTGACTATATACTTATAACAATTAAAGCAATCGCTCTTATAATTGTTATATTTCATTTAATCATAACACAAAATTATTCTTCTTGCTATATGACATGTTTGAAGGTATGTATCAAAGTAATTGAGTTAAGAATTTCAATATTAGTTTGACATTGTTTTTTAGTGCACTTCTAAAACTAAAAATATAGCATGACACAACATGATTTTAACATGTTGCTTTATTTTTTGCTTGGAATTGTTTTTGCACTTAACAAGTTCATTTTACTATTTGGTTTTGACATAGTTCATGAATACTATTATAATTTTTTTAATAATTTTTTTTAGTTATTGTATATCTAATATGAAAATCATAATATTAACAATACACTATTGATGAAAATTTAATTCAAACTATATTTTTTTAACATGATTTTATCATATTTATCTTTTTTAAAACTTTCAATCACACATGAAATATGGATGTATTATTTTAATATTTTTTTATCTTGCTTCAATAATTATAAATGTATTTTTAAGAAAATTAACTATTCTAATTAAAATTATTAAACTCAATAAGATAAAATAAAAGAGCAAAATTCAAAACAACTATTATTACTCCGAAGCAATTCCCTGAAATATATTTATAAGTTTGTAAAATTGTGGATTCACGGGCGAAAATCTATAAACCGGATAAGACAAAAAGGAGACAAAAATAAAGATACAAAGAGTCAAATAAAAATAAAAATTAAAATAAAGCTAAATGTACTTTTGACATAAATAACAGGCTCTGAGTCTCTAATTACTGTGAATAATCACCGACATAGACTTCCCGAGGACACTGTCGTCATTAAAAAGTAAAAACATCTAAACGACCTTTCAGCCCCTAACCTCCGGCTATTTTTCTCTCTCCACTGTGTACCGTTCTCTCTTTCCCCCAAAAAACCCCCCGTTCAGCGCGTGACCTCCACGGTCTCAACGATTTGCTTTCTCACCCCGCCGTCCTCCTCCTCTGTTTTTCTCCGTTTTGCCCATCTGCGTGCTCTGTCTTTTTTGACATCCTCATTTTCTCTAAAACTCTAAATTAGGGTTTTAGTGAAATTGGGCTTAATTGAATTGAATCTCTCCAGCTCCTTAATATGTAATTGAAACATAACAACACATAATGATTGAGAAATCCAAGAAGAACAAAAGGAGTCTAATCAGTGAAGAAGATGTCTCCACTCTCATGCAAAGGTAAGGACCTTTTTCTTTTCATTTAATTTTTATTTGTTTTTTTTGGGTGATTAAAATTTGGGGGCTCTGTTTGTATTCAGGTATACAGCGACGACAGTCCTGGCATTGCTGCAAGAAGTCGCTCAATCTGATGGAGCGAAAATTGATTGGAACGCATTAGTTAAAAAGACCAGTACTGGAATTTCTAATGCAAGGGAGTATCAAATGCTATGGAGACATTTAGCATATCGACATGATTTGCCCGAGAAATTCGATGATGGAGCTCACCCTCTGGTTTGCTCTGCCCCTTTGCATGAAAAATTCAATGCCGCATTTTTCTTCTTCTTAATTTGGATTTCAATGTTTTCTTTTTCTTTTTCTTGCAGGATGATGATGATAGTGATTTAGAATCTGAGCTGGAAGCTTTCCCTAGTGTTACTAGTGAAGCTTCGACCGAGGCTGCAGCTTGTGTTAAGGTGGGCTTCTATCCCACTATTATGATCGTGATTGTTTTTATATGCTATGTGTGATACAATGCATTGTTTTTTGTTTAGTCCTTGTATGAATTTCGAGTTTTGGAGATTTTGTGTAAGATTTCTAGTTCGGAAACTCTTTTCAAGAGTTGAATGTGTCAAATAGAAAAAGGAAATTAGTTTTAAATTTTCCGTTATCAACTACTCACAGACAGATAAAGGTTTGGAACGTGTCAAGTTGGTTATAGTTTCCAAACATATGTAATGATGCTCAAAGGGGCAAGGGCATTGTAAAAACAAGATGGTTTCCAGGAAAAGCTTGTATTGCAACTTTTTTTATGTTTTATTCATTTATTAATGGACTCCTGATCTTTGATATATTCCAAGAAGGCAAAACATGCTTGAATAATTTGTTTTGTTTGATGCCTCTTCATTTTCTTTGTCCACTTACCTTGTTGATGATAATGGTTGTTTTGGTTAGGTATTAATAGCATCTGGTTTACCAAGTGATTCAACTCACCCAAATAACATGACAGTTGAGGCTCCTTTAACTATAAATATACCTAACGGCCGGTCGCTTAGAGATACATCAGAAAATTCACAACCTGCTGTGATGCGGGGGGTGAACATTAGAGTTCCAGTTTCTGTGCAGAAACTGTCTCTGCCGGCACAGACATCCTGTCCTGCTTCTGAAATATATGATGCAAATGGATCGCGTAGTGGCATATTTCCTCCAAGAAGGAAAAGGAAACCCTGGTCAGAAGCTGAGGACATGGAACTGATTGCTGCTGTGCAAAAATTGGGCGAGGGGAATTGGGCAAGCATTGTAAGAGGTGAATTCAAGGGTGATAGAACTGCTTCCCAGCTGTCTCAGGTTGTTTTCCATGTATCAAGTCACATTATTTTATCATCTTTTCTCATTCTTTTTAATGAATTATATGTGGACCGTAATTAGATTCTTCAGGCTTTCATTGGTCTGTAAGAAATACACAGGTTGATGCTTAGTCATCTAAACTCACTTTGCTTTTGATGCGCCATTCAACCCCTGCAATATCTTGGTTTCAATGGCAATGTATAACATGGTCAAATCATTTCTTCAGAGATTTCTTTACTTAGGTCATGGCTTGATCGTTCATGGAAATGGTCATGCTTTATCATTTTCTTATTTGGGACTCTTAAGGGATCTAGTTGCTAACAGTTCACAGCTCATTTGCAAAGGCATATATATTTGTTGGGCTATGAGGGTCATCCCTTCAGATATTGCTGCGAGTGCTATTAACCATGGCTTGTCCACAAACACATAGATGTATTCTTCATAAGAAAACATGGAAACATATTGTTGAAAAATTATAAGAAAAATCACTGAGGATTAAGGGAGAACATGGCTAGACTTGATTAGTTCTGCTATCTTGATTTTTCGCAAATACAATAAGAGCTTCATATAGTATTAGCATGCATCTAAATTTCCATTTGAACATTTGTAGTGCACTTCTCTGATGACTTTGTAGTTAATTTCTTTTTTTCTTTTATCACAAACACTCGAGCAATTTGTTAACCTTATCATCAAAATGGAAACATATTGTTGAAAATGTAAATGAAATGAATATGTGTGAATTAAGGGAGGATTTAGCTAATCCTCATTAGTTTTGCTCTCTTGATTTTTTGCAAATACAATGAGTACTGCATATAGGATTGGTATTTGCTATCTTGATTTCTTGTAAATACAATGGGGACTCCATGGAGGATTAGTATTCATCCAGAGTCCTTTCTCAGCGTTGGAAGTGCACTTCCATGTCTGAACAAAACCTCAGGCAATGTTTTTAGCCATATGATCAAGATTTGGTTCCATTGGTAAACCCAGTCCTTGAACTTTCATTAAGTGTTGTTATTTAATTACTGCCGTGGAGAGTGATCTGTTGTCATCTAGTCTGGACAGGATGTCTGGGTTCTCCCAACTTTTCCCGGGTTCAAATCCCGGCAATGGAACTCTTTATTTTTTCAATAAATTCCGATATGTTCTCATTTTTGTCCATTATTCTTTCCTTGCCTATTGTTCTGCTATGTTCACGTGGATGGAGATTCCGTGAATTGCTGGTCTGGTTTTTAACTGTTAGTGTTCCATATAGATTTTTTTTCCCTTTGCTTTTCTCCTCCTAATTACCATAGCTTATACAAGCAGCGGTGGGCAATTATTCGGAAGCGGCATGGAAACATGAATGTGGGAAACGTTTCCAGTGCCCCTCAACTCTCTGAGACACAGCGTGCAGCACGAGATGCAGTGAAAATGGCTCTCGATCCTTATCCAGCAGCCAAAAGCTCAATTACAAATTCTGGTAAATTGTTCTTTCCATCTCATACTGCTTTGTATTTTTATTAGTGTGTTCTAGTTGACAATCTTAAAAAATGCTGTCTGAATTATGAGTTTGTCTTGATGTAATAAACAGCTCAACTGCTTTTGAAGCACATTGGTAGTTTGTAGTTTGCTCTCTATGCATGTAGCTCACATAGGTTTCAGCACTTGCTTGTGTGAGATTCTTACAATTATTCTTTTGACTTGGAGCAGCTGGGAATACTTCTACCAAACCCCACAATAATTGTGTTCCTCCTACCATCACTGCAGAAGCTTCTCCTGCCCAACATCAATCTCAACAGCCCATGACGACAAAATCATCTTCAATATGGCCAGTGGGATCTTCAGCAAAATCTCATGTAATGTTGGCAAAAGCAACAGAAAAATCTATTCTGAGCTCTGATCCTGTGAGAGCTGCTGCAGTTGCTGCTGGGGCTCGCATTGCTACCCAGTCAGATGCTGCTTCGCTGTTAAAGGCTGCCCAGGCAAAAAATGCTGTCCATATCATGCCCACAGGCAGTTCTTCAATCAAATCATCCATGACTGGTGGTGTTTCTACCCTCTTAGATGTCAATCCCAGTACTCGATTTATCTCCAGTGGCATGGCAACTGCACCAATTACCACACGTCCAAGTGGTCCATGCCCTGGTTTGCCCAAAGCTATTTCACCACCCTCTCAGATGAAAGCTGCTTCATCAACAGCTCAGCCTCCACAATCCACCCCTGTCACGTCATTGAATGCGCCAACTGAACAGACTAATTCTGGTTTGGCCAAAGCCACTTTACTGCCACCTCAGATGAAAGCTTCTTCATCAACAGCTCAGCCTACACAATCCTTCCCCGCCACATCATTGAATTCACAATCTGAACCAACTAATCCTGATTTGGCCAAAGCCACTTTACTGCCACCTCAGATGAAAGCTTCTTCATCAACAGCTCAGCCTACACAATCCTGCCCTATCACATCATTGAATGCGCAATCTGAACAGACTAATGCTGAAAGTTTGCCAAAGCAAGGCTTTGTGACCATTAAGGATACAAAAGCTTCTGGGTCGCAAGAAGTGGCAAATGGCCAAGTTCAAAAGGATGGAGCTCATGTCACTGTAAATGAACCAAGCGAGCATGTTCAAGAAGTTATGGCAGCTTTGACAAACCAAGAAGCAGAGTTGAAAAGTCAAGTAGGTACTTTGGAGAGTTCTAATGGTTCGCCAAAATTGATAATGAATGAAAGTGGCCTGGTAAATGTTAATGGCAACCAGGTCGATGGAAGTCGAAATGCAGATGATTATAAGATGGCTTGTTCACCTATCAAGGAAGCTGAAAATCAATCTGCAGTTCAGGAGAATGATGAGAATCAAAGTGAGAGGCAAGCAGAATTGCCAAGCACAGTAAGCAGTGAATCCTGCATAAAAGTGGATAGTATAATCAAAACAGAAGCCAGCAATGGGATGTTGGACGGATAGGATCAGAGTATTGAATGCAAAGTAGCAGAAAACACTATCCTTTTCTGGTTGGTCTCTGTATTTGTATTTTAGACGAGTTAGAAATTGTGTAAATTAATTATTACAGTTGTGGAAAGTAATGATTCAGCCCGTCTTTTCCGTGATGTAATTTCTTCATGCCCCCGTGGTTTTGATTGATCATGTTGCCATGGATGCATTTGAACACCAATGTCTATGATGATAAATTTAATGGTGCTCAAGAAGAAACTAATAATATTTTGTGAACTATTTCTTGGATTCACTTTAAACAAAAAATAAATAGATACAAGTAAGATTGAGATTCGTACATATCATGGATTTTATTCTCCTGTTTTTTTCTTATTTGTCTTTCTTTCTTTTGGGGCTTTGGAGTAATTAATAGGATAGCGAGCACTATAAACTTTTTTGCATGCGTGGAATTTGGACTTCATCTTGAAATCATGTTATCCTTCCCCCCACCAGGTACATAAATCCATCGACTGTGATTTCTTTTGGGTTAAATCATTGGCTCTATGATTTAAAACCTGAAGTTTTCCTTGTAAATCGCAAATAAGAAGACATCTCAGCCTATAAGCCCGCAAGTACTGATTGATTCATGTTTCACTGATTAATCTTTCATCTTTCCCGTACATGCTAGTTGGATGGTTGCGGCCAAAAATGCAGAGTGATCTGCATTTTCTGCAAAACCGATGTCTGATGAAAACCTCCTGTGGATGGAAGGCATGGCGATTGGATAAATTAAAATGTTAATTGATAAGTTGAAAAGTGTTTAGCTTCTGTTGATCCTTTTTTCATTGTCTTGATCTAGAGAAATTCAAATAATGGGCAACAATATAGGGCTGAGGTAAAGAGAGGATCCGTGGTGTTGCTTAGTAGAAATATTCTGATTAGTCACGTGAATTTTACCCAGCGGGTCAGAAAAATTAACAAGGAACTCGTAGTGTTGCTTCAAGTTCTATTTGAAGCATTTAATACTACGACAGGCAAGCCAAATGAAAAAAATGAAAAACGAAAGGAAAATGGTAAAGGAACAATCCAATCTTCAGTGGTGTTGTGGGGGTTTTCCATCCTCTAATATACTATATTGTTTCTGCAGTGCAGGGCTTGCGCATGAGAAGATTGATTGCTTTTGTCCCTTAAGTTTCTTTAACTTGACACCAAACAAGAAAGAGCGCAAGGGAACTCTAGCTTTGTGTAATGAACTTCTATTTTTAGATGCTGAAATCCCGAGTTCCTCATCCAGTCTTGTGAGTAACCTTTCAACTTCAACCTTGAGTCCTCTCACACGATCCAGACCGGTTTGCAGCTCATCTGCAACCTTGTTGCTTTCCTGTTTCATGTTGAGAATCTCACCCTGAAATTTAGCTGCTTGATATTCACTTAGCTCAGCCTCTTCTTCTTTGGAACTTGGATTGGAAACTCTCAATAGCTCATCTTGTATATTGCATAAAGATGCATATCTAGCATGCATTTCATCTTTCATTACCGAATTGTTCTCCAACCATAATGTTAATTCAGTTTGTATTTCTCTCAAATGTGTGAATATTGGTCGAGTCTCTGAAATGATATATTGACTCTTATCATTTCCATCACGCCTTGTTTTTTCTCTGACTTTTGATAGCTCCACCTTTAAGTCATGGACTGAAGTTTGAAACTTTCGTATCTGATGCAACGTGGTGCTAAACCTCAACCAGAACTCCAGATTTTCCTCCAGTAGTCCATCGATGTCTGAACGGATCTTTTCTTCCACAGCTGAAGGAACATGGGGTGAATCTGCACGTTTCAACTTGATCACATTGCTAACCTCTTTCGCAGAGTACCTTCTATTACCTCCAGATACAGCTAATTCACCAATTCTTCCTCTGGCTTCTACATGATGTTCGTGCTCTGAGTCAAAAACTGGCCGCGGAGGTGAACTTAGGGATGAAAGATTTGAATCCAGGAAGCTAGCTGATTGTGTCATAAGGTCGGGAGAACCTTCTGCATGTGAGTACTTATATTTTGTCGAAGCACCATCATTATTTTCGTTGAAATTTTGTTGGTGAGAGCTCATTTCACGCAAAGAATGGATCTCTTCATCCCTCAGGGCAAGAGCATTCTTTAGTTCCCTGATCTGCAATGCCAATTCAAAGAAACCATCCCGATTTTTCTTCTCAACGTCACCGAGCTTCTTTCTAACTTCAGTATAATTCCGGAGGACCAAAGTATACTCATCCAGCAGAATCTTTTCTCTGTCATCTAATCCACTCGCCAACAACTGCCTCCAGTTTGGCTGGTCCTCTCCATCTATTCCCAGTTCCTCTAGACGAGCAGCAAGATCATTTTCTTCCTCATGAAAATCTTTCTGATCATGAGGTGGGACAAGATCATCAGTTATGGCAGTGAGCTTTTGGTTTGGTCCAGATTCATCTGCTTTGATAGAACTATTAACAGCAAGAACATCATCTTTCCTCCCATCCTTTTCCATTTCCATAGCCTTCGATGCAGATGCATTATTGAAAGAAGCCAGATGTTCTTCTTGTTCTTCGACCCCCCTGCCTGCTTTGACATCATCAGCATCTCCTGGTTCTTGGATTGATTCTTCTTTCTCAACTTCCTTGTCTAGTTTCACTGTTTGTAGCTTCACAGACAAATGATCAATGGAACAACTTGCTTCAGTTAAATGTGTTAGAAGGTTTTTGTTTTGATCTTTGATGTTTTCGTTGAGGCATTTCACTCTACGCAACTCCTCTTCCAACTCTCTTAGCTTGCTGCTCATTTTCTCTGAGTTTTCCATCAGAGTCGCCTTATCCTTTTCTAGAATCTTGATGTGTGTCTGGAGCCCATCTGATTCAGATTTTAGTCTGTTTACCAGAGCATCTTGAGAAGAGACTGCAGTTTCCAAATTCACAACCTTCTCAACTAGTTCATCAATTCTCTCAGCCAGTTCCATCACAGTGTGGGATGATTTTAAATCTGCTTCCAGCTCACCTTTAATCTTCTCTCGCAACAAATTCGTATAATTTGGATCTATATCTTCTGATTCAGCCTCCTGTTCATCAGCAGGCCCCAGCAGATCTGATTTTTCAGAAAGAAACTCGCCTTTGAGGGCTTCGTACCTCTGCTGGACTCCCTTAATCCTTCGGTTCTCTACTTTAGCCTCTTCAGCTGATAGCTTCCGTTTCTCTTGCAACTTTACCAAAGTATCCTTGCATGATTTTAGCGCAGTGGCAGCCATCAAAGTTCGGGCTTCATTATCATCAATAACATTGCTAATACCAAACTCATCTTGTAAGCCGCTGATTGTCACCTGCATTTCGGTTATCTGGTTTTCAATTCCCCCGCACTTAGTTTGACATCGTTCAGATACGCTTTGTACAAACTCCTTCTCCGTTTGTAGTGCCAAAATTTCTTTCTGAAGCTTATCAATTTTCTCTACGGCCTCTTCTCGGCTAAAGCCTGAACTTGGAGGTACATTGGCTTTAACAGAACTAGCAGTTCTATTTAGCTGCTGCCCCTTTCTGGACAGTAACATTGATTGGCTTCTGAAAGCTTTCTTTGGCATGCTGGGTACCTTAGGAATATTTGCTTTGGAGACCTTGTGTGCTTCGTTGGGATCATCAGATTCGAAAATTGTGGGGCCACTTTCTTCAAAATCATCATCATCATCCATTGCAAACTGAACTTGTTCTGGGAAGACAGTGGCAATGGTGCGGTTGGCACTTTGCAGTTCTTTTGACAGATGATCGAATCTCTCTGCCAATGCTCGGTAAGCCCGGTACGAGTCTTCCACATGGTTTATAAGTTCTGGCCTCCTTCGGTAGTACATCTCAGCTCTTTGAGCGAAGGAGTCCCCCGAATTTTCAATGATTTTGAGCATGCTATTAACCTTTTCCTCCATATCTGTCATATCAAAGTGTGTTAAAACTATAAAACAAAAGCAATAGAAAGAAGAGCCATACATGTCAATATATAACCATATTCTAAGCTAGACATTTGAAAATGTAATCTCTGTCCTTCTCCCTGTTTCTTGCTTTCTTATTGTTTTCTTCACGAGTTGTGAAACAAATGGGGAATTGGTAAACAAATGCATGATTGATCTTAAACAACGTGGGATCATCGGGAGCAGAACTGATTTCGATCTCTTCTTTTTTATTATAAACATAGAGTTAGTTACTTGTTATTGAGCATGTTAAATAACCAAGAACATAGCACGCACGCTCGCATATTCTGACTGAATGAGACCTTTCCCTTGCGTAACATAGCAATCTCCAAACGGAAAATGGCATGTTGTTGCAGACAATTTACCAATAAGAAGACAGGACTAGTTATGCACCAATCTAGGTTCTAGATCACCGAAAGAGAACATACAGAAGACCTTTAATTCTTAGAAACATATATACGAATGAAAGAAGAAGACAAAAGTACCCACCTTGGAGGTTTTCTTCCAACCATTTTGAATGTTTTGTCCTGATGTGGCTTGCCCACCACCATGAATATGCATTGCTTGCTGCTCTCTGCAGCATTTTACCTCCCTCAAAATGCAAAAGAGATTCAACGCATTTGGGATAAGAAATTGATGATAATAATTCTCAAAGAAGACGAGAAAGAAGATTTTGCCGTTAAACACAGCTTTTGCCTAGAGGGTCTCTAATGAGCAGCGGGGGAGGATACTTAGGGCCATTTGTTTTGCCTTTGACAGCCTCAAAATCGACAGGGACCCTTCGATGGATGCGGCCACGTTGAAGGACCCTTGATTTGCCAGGTTGGTTTCCTAGAATAGAGGGGGGTATGTTTCCCTTTCTTTGATTGCTATTCGTTTTTGGTTGGTTGCTTTACAGGGTTTTTGCTGCTTATTTTCCTTGTTTTGTCACGTAGGCTGTCATTGCATGGTATGTTAGGCTTAGAAATGGACACTCATTTTATTTCACGTAGTGGCTCTTCAATTTGTTAAAACTGAACAAACTGTTTGTGCGTATCTTCCTCTTCTCTATTTTTGACAAAATGCCCATCTTCTTTCAATCAACCGAAAGTTGATACACACAGTGCCACTGCGCACCTTTCCGTTTTTATTACTAACCTTTTTTGGTTGTTTCAGCATTACTCCATAAATGAAAATCAATTCTTTCGGCCAATAAAATAAAGCTATGGTATGGTATTGTTACGTTCTTACAACAAAATAAGGTTAAAATATGTTCTGGTGTACAAGTAAAAACGCAAACCGTTTTTAAAGACTAACTCTGTTGCTTGGAAATGAAAGCAATGAGCCCTTGTTTTGGCCAAAACAATATCTCGAGTTGTATTCAAATGTTCTAAAACAAGACAGGAATTTACCCACAAACAAAACAAATACCAGGCAGCCTCCAATGCTGCAGACGGAGAACAAATTAAAAACATAATTTCAACATCACCACCATCATCTCTCTGTCCCAGCTGTAATATTTGTAATTTACCAGATGGCGCTGGCAGACTATAGGCGTATATAGTAACCATTTAGGCCGTGATTTGCCGGCCGTTGTTTTTCCGGTGACAAAGAAAAACACTTCAACAAAATGAAAACTCTACGAGTAATGCACAGTGGGAAGTTAATTATAACTCGCCGCCTATATTTAGACAAATAAATTAACCAGTCTTCTAATTCCGAAAATCATGTTGTATATGATCTCCATATTTCTAAATATGCTGATGCTTTTCCATTTCATGTTATTTTGTTTTTATTATTCAAGAAAACGAAGAGTGGAGGGAGACAACAGATAAAATAGGAGAATATTTGAAAGAAGAGGGAATATATCTTTTTATATTAAATTATACATGTCAAGTCAGGGATTTTTTATTATTTTAAATATTTAAAGTAATTGATTGGTTTGTTATAAACTACACGGACTAGGTGACAATTAACAGGGATAAATGAACCACAAGCTATCATCGTACAAATTACGAATCCCAACAGTTAAAGAGGACTCAAGTTCTGAGAGAGCGGAAGAGACTTCGATCACTATACAATATTTACAAAATTCTTGCAATTATTTACATAGTTTTTACAGTAGAATATGAATCATGAACCTGCTTCTGCACGTGCAGCCATATTTACATCAAAGAATTGCAAGCACGCACAGCAAAACGCCCCCCCCCCCCCCCCTCTCATTATTTTTCTCGCTGAGGTATTTTCTGACATCACACAGTAATCTCCTCAATCGTGGACAATGACGAGGGAAGCTAGCTTCAGGGGAAAACTCCTTCATAGTCAAGAAATGATTAGAAGCCAAAAAATCCCACCACTTTCAGCATAGATTAGTACTAGCTAGGATAAGAACATCAGCAATCTTCTACTACTGGCAAGCAATAAAACCGACCAGCTACACTCTTTTTTTCTTTCTTTTTCTCTTTTTTTTCTCTTTTTTTTTTTCTTTTAAGTCCTCCCATATCTTTGTACAATATTTTCTACGTTAACAGCAGGATGGGTTCTGCCAGAAAGATCCAGCAGTTACTGAAGAACAGCTCAAGAACACTAAAGTGAAATCATTAGCAGCACTAAATGTCAGATGTTCTGGACCGAAGAAAGCCACTGTTCCATATATTTCTTGCTCTCTGCACATTGAAGTTGCATAAAGTTAGAACTCGGCACAGAGAAACAATCCCATTTAAAGACAGATTGAAAAAGAGAAAAAATACATATTGCTTCCATCAACCACATAGATGCATATATTTGCAATCAATTGACATCACAAATGGGATGAAACAGTGAAAAACTAATAAGCATTGATTAACAAGATATAGTAAAAGGGCCCGAGGAGTGAAGTTCAGTACTCGTTTCTTATTCTTAAATTTCATCAGCTGCGCTCAAACCGTGATCATTCAACAGTTCAGCTAGTGTAAATGGCAAAACATATCTTAAAGGTAATTGCAAAACATGTCTGAAAGATAGATAAATGTAAATTTAGAGATGAGTGCCAAGATATGGCAAAACTATATGAAGGGCGGGAAGGGAAGGGAAGGTAGTTCAGTAGGTGGGGTTCAGACATGGAAATTAAACTATGCTGGAAGTAACTACAAAAATACAGTTTCCCACAAAGAATCCAATCAAGAAGCACCCTGCTTCTAAAAGCTGACCAGGAACAACAATTCATAACATAAAATCCATCAAGTAGGTATCCAGATACATGACAACAAAAAAAGAAGAAGCAAGACGTAGAACAATTTGCCTTTTCTGAACCTTGTTGGAAAGAGGAAAAAGGAAATAGAAGGCAACTCCTAAACACCTAATAACGTTGGAGATATTTTAGTGCATTGATTATGTATGGAATTCAAACACCTGTCGTTTTGACAAGCAACTGCTCAATTAGCTGACTACTAAAATAACCAACCAGTAAGGGGAAAAAAGAAATCTTAGTGTGAAATAATTCAGATTGCTGTCAAGGCTCTCAAAGTTGGAAAATATGTTATAGATGTTTCTCCTTTTTAAACCTCTTAAAAGTCAAATAAATAATAGCCTGTTCATTTATCATTGAAAGGGGAGCTGTTAGGTCAGGAAGCAGGAACAGTTCTAAAAACTTCACCATCCTTTACACCATGGTTATTGTAATACTAATTGCGTGGTAATCTACCGAGTGAACTGTTAATCAATGCAGCATAAAGAAACCCACGCCAACAGCTGAAGAGGAAAATAGAAGATTCTGTAGAAGCAAGCAAAATATAAAATGAACATTGGAAAAGCAGGTGGTTCTTTACCATCTGGAATGTTAACGATAGCACCAAACAGATTGTTCTTTTTATCCTCGAAGACATTATCTTGAACACGGCCATAACATGGGACCAGCACAGCAAAACTGTTATCCATATCATCATCACTCTGGAATTCAGGTCCATGCGGCTCTAACCACCCAATGGAATAATCTGAATCATCAGACTCTGACCCTGAAACACAGCCACCATCAGATGGCACAAGAACAACATCATATTCCCTATCAATTTTACGCTCTTCCCGGCTGTGCCATTTTCTCTTAACCCTTCTAGAGGAGGATGCCACATTAGTCCTCTGAACCAATGGAAATTTGAGAGTATCCGACGATTCCCACAAATCTGGGTCAGGTCTTGCATTTAAAGAAGACCCATTTGAAATTCTGGGTTCCTGATGCTTCCCACTCCATAACCACCATGAAAGATTGGTAAATGCCACAGCCATTAAATCAACAAAAAAATCGCCCTAGCAAATTGATCACAGGATAACACAACTAACTGCAATTAATTCAAGGTCTGATGGCTGAGGACCGGCAATGGATAAGACAGCGAATACTTTACCCCTGTTAAAAGGAATCAACATTAAACACTGTTAAAACACAAAAACAGAGCAACTGATGTTGACAACCAAAAAGAAGATAACAACCTTGTATGCGGCAACAAAACCAACTAGCTTTAAATGAAACAAAAGAAAAACAATTGCCCTTCATGATTTCCTTATGATACTGCTGATTTTCACTTTCAAGATGAAACAACTTCGAAAAGGTTGGGATTTTTTCCACATCCAAATTTAACATCAGATAAAAAAAAAAAAAAAAAAAAAAGGAGAATTACAAGACACAGGTCCGATGAACTCTCACTAGTCAATAAATTCACATATGAAAAATAAGAACATATAATCAAAATCAAGAATCACCCAAGAGAAATCTAAAAATAGCAAAGGACGTGATTGTACCAAAAATAAATCCCTCCCAATCCATACAAAGCGAGCAGAAAACAGAATTCTCAAGCTCAACAGTTGCACGTGAACTCAATTGTTACTACTAAATAAATAAATAAGAAATATGAAAAAACAAAACATTCACTTTCTTTCTTTCGCGTTTTTGGCTTAATCAATTTCAGGATAATGAAACCAATCGATTGCTGGAAGAAAGATATAGGTCCAAAAAATCGAGATCAGATTATAAGCGTAATGTAATGCGGATACCTTAAAAACAAGGAGTTTTGATTTTGTTTCGAGTTTGCATCCGAACTGACGAATGACAAACCCTAGATTTGTCTCTTCTTTTTTAGATAAAGAGAGAAAGTTTTTAATTAATTTAGAGAAAGAAGAGATTGGGAGATTTGAGTTTTGGTGCTTATCGGAAAGCTATGAGCAACTTACAAAACAAAACTAACTTCATTTATTATTCCCTGGATCCGGGTTTACTATAATATCACATGAGCTTGATCTTAATCGTGTGAACATCGGGGCTTTTACGAGAAAAAATTATGTAGGGCCACCTTTAGAGTCAAGATTTGTAAATAGTAATTGAGTGGAGGGCATGGTTTAATATGTATTATTTGTGGAGAGGGAGGCAAAAACTATTTTTGCATCAGATAAAAAATAATTAAATTTGTGTAATTTTTTAAGGGATATGCAGAGGAAATTTTAATGATTTTTTATTTATTTTCGTCCTCATAAAATTTATAAACCCCAAACACAACCCCAAGAGCAAAATCATAAATCAAACGCACCCTTTATTCATCTTTCAATTCGATCCGTTAAATGTGGGAAACTTCGCTCTTTCTCATCTCAAATTCTCAATTGATATCCGAGAAATTGAAAAAAGTAAAGTCTTGGAGCACCGAAATGATTTTTTGATGGAGAGTGAAGGGAAAACGAGGAGGATGGACGATGATTGGGTGAGGGGAGGTTGAGTGTTTGTGTGGATAAGGGTGCAGGAGAGCAGGGCTATTGAATTGGTCAGGTCAGAATTGTGGTGCTAGTGGGAGTAGCTGCCGGGAAGGGAGGCAAGAGGAAAGGTAAAAGAAGAAAGCAATGACGTGGTGTGGGAAATGACTCTTGGATTTGCGTGTCTTTGTGGCTCAAGTAACCGGTACGTGTTAGATACTGTAGCTGCGGCTGTACGATATAAATAATAAACTTTGTTCGTCAATATAATTCGTGAGCTGTTAATCATAAACTTTGGTCAAAACATTTATAAGCTTGGATTCTAATGGGTGGCCGGAATAATTTAAATTTTTTTATAAAATAAAATTCTGATATATTTTCAAGAAAAAAACTATTATAAAAAATAAAAGCTGAAATAAAACAGTACTAGAAAAAAAGGGCTCTAGATACATGTATATAGCTTGCAGGAAATAAATTCATCACGTGAATTGATGATTGGGCTAGTTCATATAAAATAAGCTGAGCTTGTCTATCATTTTGGCTAACATAAAGGCTGCGGTGTTTGATGAAAAAATATCTTCATAGTGTGATTTTTTTATGGTGTTTGACTTTGTATTTCTAAATTATTTTTGAAAAAAAAATAATGTTTATTTTATTTTTTTATTTTAAATTATTTTTCTATCTTTTTGATATGTTGATGTCAAATATATTTTTTTTAAATAAAATATTTTAATTTATTTATGAGCAAAAAAATATTTTAAAAAACAATCTAATTATAAAATTATCATTTTATAATTTATTTACTCATACTATTGCCACCCCGCAAACAATTAAAGCAGTGGACTCACCTTCATCCTTTTTTTTTTTCTTTTTTTTTTTTCTGGCAGTTTTGGAGGGTTTATACCTTTGTACCCTTCTCCATTAGTATAAAATCTGAAACTTGGAATTAAATTATTGTAATTATCATCCAAATATGGCCAACTCACCACTCAGTTCATTAGTAGTGCTACGGAGGAAATGGATTCTGGTGGTAGAAAGGCATCTCCGGTCATATCTTAAAGGAAAAGCTTTCAATAATACTCCTCCACTCTACATCTCTTATTTCCTTGGTTTATCCTAGCCGCTAAAGCAAGTCCATGATGACCATGGCCTTCATAAAGGTTATCAATTGTAGTTCATCCATAGCCCTTAAGATAAGGACAGAAAACCATGAACGGCAGTCCCTCCTTCTCCAACCTCCAAAGTGGTGGAGGTCCACAAATTCTCTCTTCAGAACCACCAATTCCTGTGATCCACCACTTGTTTCCATTCACCGTCTTGGTTTAATCATCCTGAGATGGACTTGCATGCCACATCGATCAGCTAACCACCGGTACACTTGGCAGTTTGTCGTTGTGACAATGACCATGCAATTTCCAAAAGCTGGCCACCGATCATCTTATTATGCTACTGTTTCTCAGGGCTGCATTTGCAAATCCATCGTAATCAGCCTGGAGGAGGGCCTACCAGATACCGAACCCCTTTTGTTTTTGGCCCTCAATTATTTGTGGGATCTCATAATTACTTGTCGGTCCAGCTTCCAAACACACATACAAAAATAATAATAATGATAGTAGTAATAATAATAATAATAATAGTGGTAGTATTTGTTTAATCTTTGGCTGCCAATTGTGCCCAGCAATCAACCGAAATTGATGGTTCCGAGATTTGATATCGCGTGTCGGTCGAAATTCGGCTGCCTACATGCGTATACCCTTGACAACTGTTGAATCTTTCTTTCTTTTTTCCTTAAAAGAAAATTAAAGAAGCCAAGTTTCATGTCATTTGAGACAAGTTAGCGCTTAGAATTCATTAAAAAAAATGCTATCATATCTATCATCTGAATGCTCCACTCGTATAATTGTTTATTAATATGAATGTTTGGGTTAATTTATGTACATGTCAACTAGTTCTATAAGCTTTAAAATTGATAATTATTTAAATTTTCAGTAATTATTATATTAAAAAGTATAGGGCTCGAACCTGATATCGTACCAAAATAAACTTTTAGTTTTAAGTTCTTATCACTAATGTTAATTCCAAAAATACATTATACCTCGACAAGAATGTTAGCTCTGGAATTATCCATTTCATATATAAATTAAAAGCGGGTTTGCAGAAATTAATGTAATTAAGCTCCAAAAATCGAATTCATTGCCCCTGCCATCCTTGGCTTCTTTCTAACTAATTACACCAATAATCACCTCATGTTTTTTTCTCTTAACGGATAACGTGTAGTCTTATAAATCAAATGGAAAACGGAAATCGACATTCATGTAAAATGAGTCACCAAATTAGACTGTCGGCCTAGCAGTAAGAGCCGGCCTTGGGTGAAGCCGAACCTGACTTTCCCATTAGCCTAGACAAGGATTGGTCCGACCTTTCACCTGTCACTTCAGAACAGCTCCAAAAAAAGCCCAGGGTGAGATTGGATTTAGTGGGCCCATTAATAGATTTAACTAGTCTATCAGGCCCAAATTCTCCTCTTCCCAGTCCTCCAAAACGGACGACTCACGCACACAAAGAACAGTTGCGATTCCTCAAAACCCCATTTCACTGGCCGTCTCTGCAATGGAATCGCATCTACTCTCCACTTCACCATCTACTCCCCATTTCCCTTCACCAAAGACCCTCTTCTCCAACAAAACCACACATAGAAACCCAAACTTTGTTTCCCTTACGCCCAAAAGAAAACTAGCGATCCAGGCTAAACTCATGGAGAAAGAGAACAAGTTGTGGGGAGGTAGATTCGAACAGACCGTGACTGATAGAGTAGAGAAATTCACCGAGTCAATCTCGTTTGACAAGGAGCTGTACAAGCATGACATAATGGGCAGCAAAGCTCATGCCTCCATGCTTGCAAAACAGGTCCCTTCTTGCTCTTGCATTAACAGCTTCTTTATTTCTTTCTCTAAGCAAGTGAATTGGGTTATTAAGCTTGTCATGTTGCTTTGTGTTCTGCAGGGGTTGATAGGCGAGAGTGATAAAGACAACATTTTAAACGGGCTCGATGAGATACAACGAAAGATTGAGGCTGGTGAGTTTGAGTGGAGGGAAGACAGGGAAGATGTGCATATGAATATTGAGGCAACTCTTACTGAGATGATTGGTGAACCTGCCAAGAAACTGCATACAGCGAGGAGTAGGAATGACCAAGTTTTGACTGATTTTAAACTGTGGTGTCGTGATGCTATTGATAGAATTGCAGCATCTATCAAAAACTTACAGGTTGCAATGGTGAAATTGGCTTTGAGTAATGAAGGGCTCATTGTTCCTGGTTACACACATTTGCAAAGAGCGCAGCCTGTTTTGTTGCCGCATCTGCTTTTAGCCTATGTCGAACAGGTTTGATTGCCTTGTTACTGATGGCTGATGGCGAAAATTTTAGAATCTTTATGTCTATAAGAACCAGAACTCACTTGTGGGGCGCTTACTGTTTTAACTAACGAGAAGATTGAGACTTGCATGCTTGATCTGTCTACTATTAAAAAGCTTAAATTGGAAACTTTAGTAGTTACATTTAATATTGATTTTGATTGGAGATTTTAGGTGATTTTTGGACATGTTATATGATTGGTTTCTCTGGCACTGGTCAGAGATGGTGTTGTTACTGAACAAAATAGCTTCTTCTTCTTTTTCCCTTTCCCTGTAAATCAATCATTGTGTCTTCATAAGAGTGAACACTAACTTCAATTTTTCCTTGTAGCTTGAACGTGATGCTGGTCGCTTGCTTGATTGTAAACTTAGGATGAATTTCTGTCCCCTTGGCGCATGTGCGTTGGCTGGTACTGGTTTACCAATCGATAGGTTTATGACTTCTGAAGCTTTAGGATTCACTGCTCCAATGAGGAATAGGCAAGCACATACTGTCTTTGATATTTTTTATACTTTGGGTGTCATTTGGGAATCTGAGAAAGATGGTGTTTGTCGGCTGATTAATTAGTTGTCGTCAAGGCCATTTCAATTGGTTTTTGTCTGCCTTTTTCAAGAATCTGGTCATTATTTCTTTCTTACGCATAATGAATTAAATCTTTTTTGTTTATTGACGGTTGCGTGATGACAAACTGCAAGATTTTGCCAAACATCGGAACCTATTTCAGTTTTATCTCTAGATTCTTCCTTAATAACTGTTATATTGGATTTATGCTGCTTGGATAACTCCTTTTTTGAAGCAGCTCTTTGATGCTTCCTGCTCCAGGTAAGATGTCAATTGTTGGCTCCTGAAAATGGGGCGTGCAGGACCATCTGTGTGTGTTCTTATTTACTCTTTCATCTCTTATTTGCTTTTGGATTTCCCTCCTTTCATGATACCTGGATTCGTTGAGTAGTTGGTTATGTTTCATTATTTTATATAGCATTGATGCAGTTTCAGACCGAGATTTTGTCATGGAGTTTCTTTCTTGTAACTCCATCACAGCAATTCATCTTTCTCGATTGGGTGAAGAATGGGTGCTGTGGGCCTCAGAGGAGTTCGGATTTATAATTCCAAGTGATGCTGTTTCAACTGGTAGTAGTATTATGCCTCAAAAGAAAAACCCAGATCCCATGGAACTTGTCCGAGGAAAATCTGCTAGGGTCATAGGAGACCTGGTCACTCTTCTCACATTGTGCAAAGGGCTTCCACTTGCTTATAATCGTGATTTGCAGGTAGGCTCTTTTATAGAGTTGTCTAGTATCTCCAAGATAAAAGTTTTTGGGTGCTTCTTTAGTATTTTGTGGGATACCTGGCCATCCACAGTTGTAGAGAGAAATTTAGCCTTTTTATTCTTGAAGTTGAGATCAAGTTTACCCTTGGAATTTTGCACACGTATCATTGTTTGCTTTATATTAGCTGTGCAGATGCATGCTTCCATGCATTTCCTGCTATTCATCCTTTCTTTCTCTTCCAGTGATCTTTTACCATGGATTTTGATTTTTCTTCTTTATATGAGACAGGAAGATAAGGAACCTGTATTTGACAGTGTTAAGACAGTTGTAGGGATGCTTGAAGTGTCAGCAGAGTTTGCACAGAACATCACTTTTAATCGGGAAAGAATTCAAAAGTCTTTGCCAGCCGGCCATCTTGATGCCACAACACTTGCTGACTATCTTGTCAATAAGGCAAGTTATTGTTATTGATCGACTTCTTTTTTCATTTAAAATAAGCTTGGATTTCTTGTACTTCCATGTTTTCATCATGATTAGGAGGAATGCAGCTACCTAGTAATAGTTCCATGTTCAATCAAAGACTGAACTGAGAGCTTGTGTCTTTCACCCATGGACATTGGTTTTCCTAATATCCAACTAATTTTCAACAAAGGAATTATTCTAGTAAATTACTAATCCAGAATACTATAGAAATGAGTTTCTGTTGTTTCTGGATGCGAATTCTTTTTCCTACTTACTGTAAAGTCAACTTAGTTAAGCGGTGAATATTAATGAAATGGTTTGTGGAGAGGAAATGTGGCGAGTGGAAGGTGAAGGACTGCCTTGCTAAAAACATCTGAATAATTCTTACTCAAAGAGAGATTAAGGAGGGACTAAGTGGTTACAGATGATCCTGAATGGAAAACTATAGTGGCATGAACAGTAATGCCAATCACATTAAGACATGAGCAGTAATAACACCAATCACTTCTGAGGGCTAAACTGAGTATATCCACGTAATAAACTGGCATTGTTTTTTTGTTCCTTTTATGTTTCCAATTTATTTCCAGGCTTCTAAGCTCCTAGTCTCAGATTTTTTTCTTCTGCGTCAGATTTAATTCTTGGTTCAATACCAGAAGTGTGGTGGTTCCTAGCTGTTCCACCAATTATCCATCAACATTTTTTCTGTTCTTTCCAATCCTTTTTGCTCGAACTGTTAAAATCTTCAACTGCCTTCTGTCCTTTTTCTGTTTTGTAGGGACTGCCTTTCAGAACAGCCCATGAAATAGTTGGAACATGTGTTCATCTGTGTGTTTCAAGGAACTTGCGGCTTGAAGATCTAACTCTTGATGATCTGAAACACATAAGCCCCGCCTTTAACCAAGATGTGTACGAGTATCTTGGAGTAGAAAATGCAGTCAACAAATTCAGCTCATATGGCTCCACTGGATCAGCTTGCGTTGCAAGCCAGCTAGATTATTGGGTTACTAAACTCGAGATTAGCAAAAACTGACCTTGATAACAAACGTTGCAGCAGATAATTGAAGCCAAATTTCAGGACCAGGAATATTGCCATACTCTGGGCATCAGAGTTTAGCAGTTATAAATGCGTTTCAAATGTCAACTAGAAGTGGTAAAATACCATTAGGCTAAGTTTTGGTGCTTTTGCAGAATTTTGTCCAGCCCGTTGGATGTTGTATTAGAAGAACTCGAATACATGGCATTGCTTGATGTGGCTTTCCCAATGTAGTGTATCTATCGCTTTTTAACCGCTACTAAGTTTGTAATAAATTTTGATCAACGGAAACTTTCATTAGATAGGTCTTTTGAATCCTCATAACGTCACCAAAACAGGAATAGGCCCGCCAATTGCTAGCATGCACTTCACACACTAAGTATTCGGGTTGTAGGTGCTGGTTTCATGACAGGTGGGATTAGCGGTGTATGAATCAGTGCAGGTGGCCTCTTCAGAAACTCCCCGCCTTCGATGAATAGGCTATGTTTAAAAATGTGCGCTGATGGACAGGCAAAATTTGTTTTTACATTGATCAATAATGTGTCTGCTCTCCGCGGCTGTGAACTTCAGCTATTAGCATTAATTGATCTAAAAAGCAATCTCTCGAAGCATGGCTAGCATCCAGTTCAAATACAAATATAGCTGAAAAATATCAATACAATCAATAGGAATTAGGCTCACATCTGCCTATCTCAAAGCACAAAGAATTCCTCAACCCACACTGGCAAAAATTGATTTCATCCTGTGGTCACAAAATTCAACTGGCTCCATTTCAGATTTGAACAACACACCCTTTATTATTCATGTATGCAGTAGTTGTCTCGTTCAATGCTCCTCCGAGTAGAACACGAGGTATCTTGATAAAAAAAAATCATCTGGCTGCTGACCGCTTTGCCCCTCTTGTTAACTTCAGAGGAATATCTGCCAGAGCAACTTCGTCCATTTTCCTCAGCCCTTCAGCATTTTCTGGCAGCGAGCAAGATTGAGCGATGGTGTCGAACTGTAGGGCTGATTTCTGCTTTCTTGTTTTCTGGACATGTTTTACAGGGCTTGAATTCATCTGTTGGGATTCAAATTTTTGTACAAAGCAATGGAAAAGTTCAAAACTAACAGTAAAGTACTGATACAGAACTGCTGATTACACTTCGAATTATGACAAAATATTAAGAACATTAAAGGGGAAGATGCCGTGAATGAAAAATAATTGCGAATTCAATTTTCAAAACATTACTGTTACCACAACTGAAAAGATATCAAATGCAAAAGGTGGCCCAAAAACAAGAACAGTTAAATGTGGAAGTGAACCATACCTTCACATTCCCAATTTCTCCCAAAGGTTTCCTTGGAGGTTGAAGATCATTATTCAAGTCAGTTGATTGAGACATGATAACATCTTTTCCTGTCTCGGATGACCTGGATACGTGCAGCTTTTGAGCTACCTCTGATTGCTGGGAGTCATCCGCCTTGCTTGAGACTTTTCTATTGGTGCACTTTAATGCTGCACACCCACAACTCGTCCCACAGCTTCCTCTAGCAGCCCGACATTCACATTTTGTTGTCTTGCAGAGGGATTTTTTGCTGCACGAGCAGCAAGCGCCTGATGCGGATTTCCCCATGACAACAGTATTTCCTCCAGAACCTTCTGATTCATATGTATCCGTTCCTAATAGCTCAATACTACTTCCGACTGAAAAAGAGGACTGAACCACACCTACCTGATCAAAAAATGCCACCCCTAGATTAGATCCAAATTCTGGCCTTTCCGCGTATAGACTAATTTGCTTTTCGCTGAGAAAGATTCTAACCGATCAAAGCTTCCTTTGTACAATTCAAGCTCAAAAGATCAAGTAAAAGCAGGACATGGAACCAGCCAACTAGATGCTCTTACCTGTGGGTTCCTTGAATTAACTTGTGCCCTGGCCATTCCCAGTCCACTGACCAAACTATTTAACCTGGTTACTTCTTCCTTCAAGTCCCTTAACTCGCTATCCCTCACCATGCATTCAACTTCCTTATCCTGCAACAGACACCTTAAAGAACACAGAAACAACAGGTTAAATCAAAGGCATACTGATCACATGTACGGGTACAGAGGAAAGAACAGTGTGAATTGAGGGGGGGGGGGGGGGCTCAGCAACTAAAAACACCTGAAATTTTCAAGCCTTAGCTTCTCTGCTTCTTCCTCAAACTTTCTGAGCTCATAATCCATCCTAAAGAAATTTGATAGAACCACTTTGTATCAATTTGATAGCTCAACTCAATTTGAAACTAACAAGATAACATAAAGATTAATATACTATATCAATAAACACTTTGTAAGAAAACCACAAAGTAAAAAAATTACAAACATAAAAAAGGTATGAGCATGACAGGATGAGCCACTTAGCATTGAATAGATTACAAGGACTTACTCTTCCATTTGACGTTCATATTCAGCACGTATTTCCTCCACCCGTGCTGCAACTTTAAGCTCAAGCTCAATACCCTACACGATAGCAAGGGTATAAAATGAATGACCCTATTTTGAGCACAAACAAAGGATCACTCATATCTAAAAAGTGCAGTAACAAATAATAACCATTTTTTTCCCTTGATTCATTGCTGGAAATGAAAAACAAGAGCAGAGTTTAACTCAGACTGCAAACCCTATACTTCAGTGTGACCTTTCAAATCAAACCACAAAAGCAAAAGGCATTTTATGAGCAGAAAATAGATGGCTTCAATGACTGATACCAATCAATTGTTGGCATTTAGAATATGAAATAAGCATTATTTCAGTTCTATCAATTTGTAGACTTAAAAAGGTGTTATTCACCAAAGGTATGTCCAGACAGTCACCATGATATCATCGGGCTCGCCCATGAGAATAAATCTATGTGCTAGTGTCATCCCAAAAACACTACCACTTAACATGCACATAAATACACATTCTATAGAGCACCTCATCATTAACAGATCAGCATGTTCACAGATACACAGGCACACATAATCTAGTCATACTCATCGTCAGTACCTGGCTTCCCACATTGTTGCCTGCTTTAAGGCCTGTACAAGATTTAGGAATAAACAAAAAGTCAACGAATTATACTATTAAACAAAACAAGCGTGAATTGTATGAAACATTAAGCATTACCAGGTTTGTTTTGAGACAAAGCCTTTCGAGATTCTAATAGACCATTCAGCCGTTTAGTTGCCATCGAAGCTTCCTCTGTCTTTCGTTGCAATACCTAATGTTGAAGCATAAGGATCAAGAAAAATGTCTCCTAGAAGTTATTCATGGAAAAAGATAAATGGACCAAAATGATTCTAACAGATCTTCATATGTATTATTAATTAAAAAGAAGGTGTTTGGGGGACCATAGACACTTTGAAAGAAGAAAGAAATTACCAGCTTTTGTCTCTGGTTCAAAGCCAACAGCTTACGCATTTCGTACTGGTTCCTTCTTTGCTCTTTCTTCATCTGTTGATATGGAGACTCAATACATTAATGCCATACCTCCCTAAACACAAAAATTTACATTCCCAAGCTAGAAGATGCTTCAAAGTAATTCAGTGCAAAAATGGCTCCGTTACAGTAACCACAAACCTGAAGAACTTCTCTTTCCAGTGAAGCTTTTGATAGCCTGAATTGCACGGAGTCTAACTTCATCTTACATAGGAGTTGAACCTTGTGCAGTGAGGAAAAAAAAAGAAGCAAATTTAGTAGGTATATTAGTTAAACAAGCAAGTTTTACAACCTGACAAATTAATTTGCAAAGGCGTGCTCCTCAAACAGCAACAACAAAAAATCACCTTCTGAGCCTTCAATCTCTGAATCTCACCCAGTCTCCCTGATTCACCATTCTTTTGTTTTAGCTTTGATAACTGTGAATGTGCATTTAGTTTCTTCTTCAATTCCATGACCTGAAAATGGCACAGTATTTGTTACAGATATGCTAGTGTGAATATCTTAATGACACTTGAAACCCACCTGTTCTTCAAGGTTTCGTAACTTCTGGATGTCATCTTGTTTCCTTCTTCCAACACTGCCACCGACGGAAATAGGTGATGAAATTTTAGCACCAGCTTTTTCCTTCAATTCCTCAATCTCTCTCTGCCGATTGGTGAGAGGAAAAAAAAAACGTCAACCCTTAATATCTCTCGTTTCCACAAAATCAATTGCGAAAAATACTGATAAAATCACTGCCAATGGTTTGAAATTTCAAATTTCCAACTTTCCTATTTGAAAAAAGATTTACAAGATTCTAATATCTTTTCGTTACCGACAACTTCTAAGAGACAGGCAGATTTAAATTTCAAAAAAAAAGAAAAGTAAAGTAAACGCCTGCAAAATCTACACATCAAAGTGTTAGTTTTTGAAACAGAAAGGTTACCTTAAGAGCATCGTTTTCTTTCTCCAGGTCGTGAACTCTCTTGTCGCAATCCTGGTTCTGTTGTGGTTGGTTACTTTCGTCTTTAGATGGTGAAGAGGAATCGGCAATGCTCGATCGCTTCGATCGGCGGTTTCCCTTCTTCATTTTAAGCGCCGATAAGCTGATCGGATTGATGCAATCGTCTCCTCTCGACGGCTGATTATTGGTGAGTGAAGCTGCGAAGATTCATAAGAGCGTCTTTATTTTTTGAATTTGGTTTGGTTTCCCTCTCCCACTTCAGTGGGTATTTCGAGGTGTTGTAAATATTATTTTTCAGTTTTTTTCTCGAAATTTGAATAATATGTTTTTTATTTTTTAAAAAATATTTTTCATATTAATATATGGAAATGTATGGAAATATAAAAATATTAAATAAAAAATATTTTAAAAGCACAAAAACAAGCGGGCTCTTATGTTATTATATTATCATAGAAAACACTAAAAAATGTAGTTTTTTTTTCCTGTTGAGGAATACTGTATACACATTTATACATAGATTTTTATTTTATTTTCAGTGATTCATTTTGTTTCTCAAAGTATTATTTTAGAAGATTTAATCCTGATTAAAAATTAATTACTATTGATCTCTTAGGTACAGGTGGAATTGAAAACAAAAAAGGCATGGTTTGCTATATATTTCATAAAAAATACACCTATATACTTAATTATTAAAAATAACATAATTTATACAATTTACATCCTTTTAATTTTTAAAATAATAATTTTTATATCAAACTTTTTATATTTTTTTCAATCTCTTTTAAAGAGAAAAGATAGAAAGGGATGGTTAGATTTTATTGGTGAGAGAGAGAGAATCATTGTTCGAATAATTTCTTACCATAAAAATAAATATTTTTATTGTCAAAAAATATATATCCAACATGGTTTGATTTCAAGGGTTTTTTTATCCTTTTGGATGTTTTGGAATATTTTGTTGGTATTTTAAAGGGGTTGACGAGTCTTTTTGGACTGAAATGACTTTAAAATTAGGTTTTTAAGGCAAAAAAAAACATTACCCAACAATGATCAAAATCTAGACACATACGACATGTCGTTTGTGTATTTTAAAAAATAGAGACAAATGACATATTATTCACTCGTTTGAAAAAGATTAAAATTAAATAAATAAACTAAGCTCAAGCATGCATGTTTGGGCTTAAAGGTCCACCAACGCACCAGAAATTTTCTTTGCAATGACTTAGACCATTTATATATATGAGTTAAGTATAAATTTAATTATTATACTAATAAATATAAAACTCAAATCTAAAACTAAAAAAAAATAGTCTCCAATTTCTTTAACACCTGGTTGATAGTTCACATCATCCGTTGTTGCTCTCGCATCTTACGCACATAAAATCTCTGCGATACACACACCTTCTTGTTTTAGTGTGCGCCAAAAGCATTAACCTCTCCACTAATAAACAAATAACACAAACCAATGATAAGCATCGATCTCTTAATCAACGGTGATTAAATGATTATTCAATGTTACTTCACTTATCATGAAACACTTGTGATGAATGCTTGGAATTACATGAAACATGAGAGCTTTTAAGATTTATAAATCCATACATAGAATAAATCATGCGTAACAAAATTAGGATTCTCTATCTCATTGCAAACTTTGAACATTACAAAAATTGGTTTTAAGAACTAAATCAGGAAATAAATTAAAAAAAATTCCAATTAATAAAATATTTTCATCACCAATTGTTTTGAATTATACGATGACTTAGAATTAGATTGAATGGGAAAAAAATAGCAAGAAATTAGGTGGTTTACGATCGCGTGTTTAGAAACCAAATTTGAGGATACAGATACATGGTTTGTTTTCTATCATGTTAGCAAAAATATATCAAGCCAACAATTTATTGTTAAAAATTTGTAACCAAAAAAAAAAATCAATAATTATGATAATGGCTGTTGGTTTTCTTGTTATTTCCTATTTTGTTTAAAAGTAGAAAACGATTCCAAACAATTTCAAAAAGTTTACCGTTTGCTAAAATTGTGCTTAAATTTATATCCATAGCGGTGGTCCTGTCCCAGAAATGAGACAGAAAAATAAAATTAATAATCTTATCTAATGACTTGGCACGTATCAAATGTTCAGAGAAGAGAGTTAAACTTCCCAAAGGGCCGATGAATTATGAATCCGCATCGACATTAACAAAGAATTCATACAAAATAATAGAAGAGCAAAGCATCACATCGGAGAGACAGATATGAATTCCTGATCTAAATCTGTCTTGTTTGATTTCTAGAAAGAAATCATCTGCACAACGGGGTACCCAAACAAGTTACCAACTGATAAAACAGAGCTCAATGTCCACCTTCATTTCCCCCAAACAAATCCATCCAAAAATAATGTTAACGGTAATGGTATACATGTTGGTTGAAGTTAACGGCCGTAGTTCTCTTTCTCATCAGATGTTCTTTGCGGTCGGGCAGGGCTTCTGGTAGGAAGCACACCAGTCTCTTTATTTTTTGATTCTTCTGCTTGATCAGCATTCCTGTCTCTCAGAAAGACGCCACCGTGTGAAGCTGATCTCATAGCCCTCGGTAGCCTCAAAGGAATTTCTGCCTCACTAGCACTGTTATCTGTTTCGCTTACAGTATTTGGTGCAGCCGATCGCATAGCCCCCCTCGGTAGCCTCAAAGGAATTTCCGCCTCACTTGCACTGTGATCTGTTTCGCTTACACTATTTGGTGCAGCCGATCGCATAGCCCTAGGTAACTTCAAAGGGATGTTTGCTTCGCTTGGACCACTATCATCAGCCTTTAGGGGGGCAACTTCAGTGTTTTCTGATTTTGTAGTGGGTGGAGGAACAGGAACAAGCTGAATTACTGATTTGCGCCATTTCTTTCTCTGGTTTGCGTTTGAAGCATTGGATTTGGCCTGTAGGAGATATGAATTAAAAGATTTTTTTTTTAAAAAAAAAAGGAAAGCCAGTGAGAATTGATAATGAACTTGACCCGAAAAAGAAAAGCAATTCGCATCAGTGAATTTGCAAAACAAAGAATCACTAATTAATTACTTCAAAACGAGCATACCATCGTGTTGCCTATATCGGACAGAGGCTTCCGTCTCACCATACTATCATCATTTGTTTCTGCAGGCTTCTCAACTAGGGCACTTTGTAGCAACATTGCACCATGAGAAGCAAGGACCTGATTGTTTTCTGTTTCATTAGATCCAAGAGACGAATCTGGAATTGTAGTAGCTCCTCTGTTAGAGCATTTATTTGGCATACAGCCACACGATATCCCACAAACCCCCCCAGATGCTCGACACTGGCACTTGGATGTCTTGCATAATGAGTATTTACTACAAGCACAGCATCCTTGAACAGCTGTGGCTACCTCACCAGAACAATCTGACTTGGTGTTTTCAGGATCATGGATATCTCCTGTACTGGAACGGGCTTTGTTTTTAAAATTTCTTTTCTTTCCCTGCCGCTTCCCTGACATTACCCATTCATCATCAGTCGCCTCTTTCTCTGATTGCACCCATTCATCATCCATCAAATCATTATCTGAATGTTCTGATTCAGATGTATCCATATCATCTAATATGACAGGGGTGCTTTGTTGTGCCTGAACAAACAAACCAACAAATATTGAAAAGGGCTATGTGATTAGAGAAGCGAAGAATTCATTTATAAGGCTATCCAACAATACAAGCTTTTCTATAAATATACCTGTCTACGCATGTCGAGCTTGCATCCTTCAGAATCGGCCTCACTTTTGGTGGAGTATTTTTTCAATGCTGAACTCTATTAATAATGATCATGCATTCAGTATTTGAAAAATTGAGAAATTCAGTTAAAAAAGAAATTAGAAATAGGATGTTGAAGGCAGAATTTTCCAAGTTAGAAACATACAATGAATTTTAGAAAATCCAAGGTGACAAACGCAATTAACGAGATTCAAACAAGAAATATTTGATAAAAAAAAAAGCTATAAAATAGCTGACGATTTCCGATTGTCCATACACACCATGCCATTATATACTAGCAAACCTTGTAATTAGTTTCCATCTAGTTCTTTTGCCTAGATTAAATCTTTCTTCTGAATACCATTTGTAAACAGGGCACTCATAAGACCATTTCTAACGATGCAAGTCATTGATACATCATTGATTTGTAATGTGACAACAGACCAGTAACCCCCCTATCTTGGATAGCAAACCTTTCAGCCTTGCATTGCATTAGGTCTACACTTCTCCCCTTTCCCCAATGAAAGCAATATTCATCAAAGAATTATCATCGGATCAATTTTAATGCAATCAATTGAATCATTTCCACCTTACATGTTATTTGTTTTTTTTAAATCTATTTTTTTTCTTTTAATTTTATTATTCCATATCTGGTTAAATGATTTGTTGTAGTTTGCTTACTATATAATTATTTTAGTCTTATGACCAGTGTTTCAAGTTTGACAAGTCAACTTGGATAATTAATTATTTTAATTTTATTATTTAATATTAAAATTGAATTGATTTAAAATTAACTAGATAATTTGTTTTTGTTTAATTTTTACGAAATTATTTTAATCTTATAATTTGAATCATGAATTTTATAAATTAACCTAAATTGATTCATGTAGTTTTTTTGTTTTTTAATTGAATATTTTTTAATATATTTTTTCAATAACAAATATAAAAAAGTAAATTTTATAATTTATTTCTTTTAGAATTATTATAATAGCAGTTGGGTTCTCGCTTAAGTGCTTATTTAGCTCTGCATTTAAAAAACACTTATAAAAAATTTGAATTTTTTGTTTTAATTTTTAAACTTTTTAGTATTTTAGATAATTTTGATATACTAGTATCAAAAATATTTTTTTTCCCCGATTCATGACACACCAGTTTGTTTGTGTTTATTATGTGTATGTGGTCAATATATGTACTCAACATGGCCACTTTTTTCTCAGTTAATTGTTATAATATCACGGACTATATGTGTACTTGAGGGGCTTGCCACGCTACCGATTTATAATCCCTCTTTTTTATATATATTTAAGCAGCCTTAATGTTTTGCTTTAGGCTCGCAATTAAATTTGATTTTTTATATGTTGATCAATTTAAATCTCAAGTTCTTACTAGAATAACTAACTCAAGCACCTTCCAAATTTGGTCGGCACCTCCTGTTTAAACTGCACAACAAGAATTGTAAAGGGAAATCATGCGTTTTCAACTAAAATTTTGTATGTTCATGTGCATTGCAATGCAAAAGAATATGTTCGAAGTCTTCAGATTTGTTTGAGCAGTATTTTAATTTTGTGCAATTTTGATAAGTCCTTGTTTTTTACATTTCACTTTCATAGAAAAATAGCTAGTGAATATAATCATCAAGGGAAAATAAGAGAAATCTTGCAATGTAAATACAACTACATCATGCCTATTTGCTACTTTAAATTATTTTGTTTTGTTTTAAGGGTAAAAATTGTAACTATGACTATATTATGATATTTTATGAATTCTTTTATCTTCTAATGATCTAATCTGATAAATATTTTAAATTTATAAATCATAATATAATATTATACATGTAATTTTTTGTAGCATACAGGTTGAACGCCTTGGTTCATTTTGGGCAAGCACCTAGCACCTCGGGTATATTCCAGCCTAGCGCCTGTCATGGTTTCACAATCCAGGTAATAAATTTGGTAAATTATTCGAGTTTTTTTTCCGATCTTTTTTTTCTTTTTAATTTATCTCTCAATATTGAATTGATTGATAGAAATTATGCTTCATAATTTATTTTAATTCACTTTTTAAGAGGTTTTTATGGTTTCATGATTGGATCACAAATTTGACATATTAACATAGATTGATGGAATATGTTGTTATCTTAATATTTTTTTAATTTGACATATTAACAAAGATTGATGGAATATGTTGTTATCTTAATATTTTTTTTAAAAAAAATATCTTTTTTGAATCAAACTATGTTTTTAACAATCATTCAGATTGTTTTTGGACACTCCAAATAAACCGGATTATATCGAGTCAACTCTCACATATTTTTTTTTATATTAAAAGAAAAAAATAATCATACTCGTTGTGGAGCTCTGGACATTAATTTAGAGCATACTGAGGACCATAAGCAACACTAATATTCAACTTTTCTTTTAAATCTGTCATGCGACTCTAAACCAGACTAAAGAACAAGTGATTGAATAGAGCTAACCTGTAACTTTACTTGATGAAAGAGTTCTGCCTTCTGCATTTCGAGATGCCTGGCCATACCGGTCAGTTTCACCACTTTTTCCTTCAAATCTCTTATTTCAGTATCCTTTTCTCTGCAGTCAACTTCTTTATCTCGCAGCAAGCACCTGAAGAAATAGGAGTAATCCGGATATATCAATTACACACATGTAAAACCATGGCCTTGTTCAAGTTCTACTGAAAAGAAGCTAGCCAATCCAGATAATAAAGCTCTGATGAAATATTTGGAGTTGAGAAATTCACAATGTTAAACTGAAGAAGGTCACCTGGTGGAGGATGCTATATTGAATAAATAATTCATCACATTTTTTGCATCAGCAAGTGACCGAACTTGATTCCATCGTCCTCTTCCACTGAAGCCCCGTTCATGCTCTTCTGCTTCTGACAATTGTGATGCCATCGAAACCAAGGTGCTAGAAGAAGCAGCAAGCATGTTTTCAAGAGCAAAAATCCTCGAATTTCTAGCTCCAGGAGACATCGCTGAGGAGCAATCACTGCATTGTTAAAGCCAAGAATCTAATTGTTAACTTCCTCAAAATTAATGTTAGCATAAAGTCATAAGAGACCATGAAGGGAAATCAAGATGGAGAAAGGAAATCACCTTGAATTAGTTTGTTTAAGTATCTCTGCTTCTTCCTTCAACTTTGCAACTTCATTGGCCATTCGACCTCTTCTGAAATAACAAGAGGATTTACTTGAATTAGCTAGTGGAAAAGCACTGATAGACAGCCTCAAAGATGTCCTTCATTAGGATAATATATAGCAAAATAATCAAGGTAACAAATCAAGCGCATCCTCTCACTGAATGCTGATGAAGATACAAACATTCTCACAAAGAAATAAATTTAAAAGGAAAGGAATTGAAGAAGATTCTACAGAATATGCATGAAGTTGAGATGCAAAATCAGTGGCTCACTCTTGTAGTTGATGCTCATACTCAGAACGTACTTCATGCACGCGTAATGTGACTTCAAGCTCATGCTCAATTGCCTGCATCAGAGCCTTCACATTCAAAATAGATTGTGTTAGGACCAAGTCTCGGAAAAATAGCAAACCAAAGCCTAACAATTATTTATTTATGCACAATCAAAATGCATAATTTTGATTCTAAAATTAGTACCTGAATTCCAGGGCCATGGCCATTTCCAGCACCTGTAGTGTAGGAAAGCAAATTTTCAACTAAGTATTTACAGAAAACAAAAAGGGAGGGCAGGAAGTAGTAAATCCACCAACCATTCTTTCTTGATTCCAAAAGCTCTTTTAGCCTTTTTGTAGCCATAGAAGCTTCTTCGGTCTTTCTTTGTAGTACCTGTTTCGAAATACCAAAAGTCAGTAGAATACTTCTGTAAATTAGAAATAGCGTCTAAATGCACATCAATTACCATTTTCTGCCTTTGATTCAAAGCTAACAACTTGTGCATCTCGTACTCATTTCTTCTGCCTTCTTTCTTAAGCTGGCAATGAATAAAAAATGTGATCCAAAGAGAGTTATTTCCATGTCATTTAGAATCTACGCAGGCATGAAAGCAACATCGAGAATCTAGAATAAATACAATTTCTTTTAATAAGAACATTTCTAGTGAAAAGGAAGAAAAGATATCTAGCGTTATAAAGGAAAATATTGTTTTATATTTGCTTTTTTACATCTGTGATAAATACAACCCTCTTTATAAAAAAACTATTTTATCTTAAACTTTGTAGATTATACCAGTACAAAATTTGATAAAATCATAAGTTAAATATTTATAGGATAGACAAAAAAAATTTCCCTTTATGCACCTGAAGAACTTCTTTTTCCCTTGATGCCTTCCATAACCTGAATTGCTCAGACTCTTGCTTGATCTTATGTTGAAGTTGGACCTGGAAACAAATAGGCACGTTAATACTGTGATTAAAGGAAATGTAATTTAAAAGAACTATAAACGAACCTTTTGTCTAACAAAATCACACCTTTTGAGTCTTGATTCTATGAATCTCCTCATGCAGTCGTCTGGCAGCCTCATCACTCTTTTGTTTTTGTCTCAATAATTGAGCTTGAGCATCTTGCTTCTTCTTCAACTCTGCAACCTGCAAAGCAGAATATGAATCCGAGAATAATTGCAACTGACAAATATAATGCAGACTCACCTGTGCCTCAAGGACTGTCAACTTTTGAAGATATTCATCCTTCAATTTTTTAGCACCATCATCAGATGTAGATGATATATTGACAAGATTGCATCGCAATTCCCCAATCTCTTTCTGTACATTGACAGCAAAGACAGATTAATATACAAACATGAACCTTGGAAGACTTGAAACATAACATGTGTATTATTACAAAAGCACTGACCTGTAAAACCCTCTTTTCTTGTTCTAAATCGTGAACTTTCTTCTCATAATGTTGCTTAAGAACTGAAGTATCCACACTTGTAAAACGCTTCATTTCAGCCTTCAAAAATTAAAGGAAAAGGGAATGAAGGACAGCGCTCAAAATGCCAACAAATTGTAGAATAAAAATAAGGAACTGCAGGTCCTAGACAGTCAAAACAATAAAGAATCACATAGACCTACAATTCCTACACTTAATTTATGCCAGAACCAGTAAGAGTTTCTTTTGTGGCTTAATTAGAAAGTTTTGTATGAGGTTGCTCATGAATAAGACTTTTGTGTTTCAAAATATGCTTCCACCTCGTTAACTGCCAGGTCATTTATTGAGCAGAAAACAGCAGTAGCCAAAAAGTAGTTAGCTGTAGATATTACATCTAATTTTGACAGCACGGGAATGGGAAGGAAATATTATACAAAAAATAGTTGAGCTGCCTTTACCTCCTTCTGTTCAAGTTTCCTGTCCAATTCTTTCAGTTCCCTGTCCAATTTTTCTTGAAGAGAAGAATGTTCTAGCTCCTTTTCCTCATCTTCAACTTCATCTGCATTTGAGTCAAAGGAAAATAATTTCGGCAATTTTATATAGCAAAATCTCATTGGTGAATATAAAATGCAAGGTTGAGTAGAAAAAACAGAAACAGCAAATAAAACGATGACGAGCATCAATAGTTATCGAAAGCATAACTTATCTAACTAATGATTTTGAGTGATGTACGCATAAAGCTGCCAGATTTAAAAAAAAAAAAATGCATGGTTTTGCCACACATGAGAACAGCATTACCAGCATTAAGGATTAAATATTCAACAACCAAATAATAAATTTACCAAGTAATTCAATCGGAGTGTTCATCATGAAATGAAATATAAAAATGAAGAAAAGACTTTTCAAAAATATAAAATAAGAAAACTAACAATCACGGAACAAAATGAGTTAGAATTCTTTGTATGTTACCTGACATGTCTGCTGCTTTTGTGTCAGAATTGGATGAAAACTCATTTAGAGATTGGAGAAAAGCATTTTTTGAGCCAAACCTCTCATCATCCGAGTTGATATAATCACCAAATTGAATACACTTTGAGGTGGACAAGTTTTTCAAATGCAGCAGCTCTCCTTCTAACTCTTGAATTTTTGATACATACATTTTCACCAAATCATAATCCTGAAAGATGCTTTAAAACTTAGTGTCATAAAAGGATTTTGGTATCTCAAAAGCAGCAATAAGATTGCATCAATCAATTCACACTAACCTGACTTGTACTGGAGTCAATCTCATCCCATGATTTACCATTTCTAGCTGATTCAATTTGCATGATCAATTTGTCCTTTTCAACCTGAAATATTGACTCAGTTGTAATCAAAGCAAAATTAACATCACATGAAAGCTAATAATTACAATAACAGTCAAACTTAATAACCTGAGCTTCGAGAGCGCGTTGATTAAAATGTTCACAGGTGAGTTGTCTTTCATGAAGCTCTCGTTGTAGTTTAGTATTACTCACTTCAAGCAATGATACTTTGTGTTTGAGCATCTAAAAGAACACATATCATTAAGTGATTGAATTTAGAAGATAAGGAGCAGGTGGGGTATTCATCACAAATCGATGTACCTGAAGCTCATCAAATGGGATAGTTGCATCACCACGATAAAATAGCAGTTCAGCCTGCAATTGCTCAATTTGGCTTCTCATTCGCTGCATTTGAGCAGCCATTGGATCACGATTGACCTAAGAACATGGGGGGATATGTCAAGAAGATGAAAAGAAAAGCATGACAAAACAAAACCCAACAAAGAAGTGAAGAAGGCAAAATTACCACTGCTTTATTTTGAATATTGCGAGCACGATTTGCATATTTCAAAGTATTCAAAGTCTCCTCTGCATTTGTGTCAGCAGGGCTAACACATGCTATAATAATACGACAATCAAGCTGTTTAAGGGAGAGATCTAAAATGCAAAAGTAAACTTAAAAGATTGCAATGCATAAAAATAAAAAATGGCATACCGATCATCACTGTTTTGCTGTTTCCTCCCAAAGAATCCTAGAAATTCAAATTCCAGTGACAGTAATAAGTAAGCTTATCACATTTTCACTGTGATCAATGAAATCTCACCTGATCTATTTCACAATATTGCAACGATCCATCATATATAGCATTTATTTATGTTTTCTTGCCTTTTTTAATAAACAATTAGCCCATATATTTTAAAAATCATATGATCATGAATCACAAAAGTTACGAGATTTTGTATAAATATTAGAGGCGTAGATCAACATTAACTAACTCCTTTACCTGTAACAAGCGTGTCAACTTGCTATCACGATAAGGAACATGGCCCCCTTCTTTCCTTCTCTTCTCATCACCCAATGCACTTATCACATTTCCAAGGGCCAGCAAGCCCTTATTGATATGGATGCCTAAAACATGAAAAATCATTAAGTTTTAACAAGATAAACAAACATTGCGTGCCAACTTTGCACTTTAAGCGATCCTGTTGAATAATATCAGGAGTTATTAATATAAAGGCTCTCACTCTCAGCATTATAACAAAAAACATCGGGACTACCTTCCTTGAAACGCATGCCATCAGCTCCTGTTCTTTTTGCACGTTCTGATCCAGCAAGGTCAACCAAGTGTAGTTTTGCACATAATATGTCATCACCGAATTCATCATTATTTACTCCATTTGGACAGGAAGAAATTTTCTTTTGCTCCATGGTAATTGTAAATATAGCATGCGAGCGACTGGAAACAATGCAACAAATCTTTCAAATAGAAAATTTAGATGAGAAAACTAGCGAAGGAAAGTGCAAAGAGATAACAATAATTGCATTGCACATGTTAAGTTCTTTTGGTGGGTTTAGACTGCTTCAAGTATAAACAGGTCAGAAAATGCTTATTCATCAACCGTTTGAAACCATGAGCTCTTTGAAACCAGCCTTATGAAAGAACAATGACAAAGATAAGTTAAAGCAATGGCATGGTGAAATCAGCACCTCGATTGACTGTTCATGTTAGTGCTGCCAGTTGCACGAGATAAAGACCCACGCGACAAGTAAGATGCCATCTCCTCTTTATTTCTAACTTCTGCTTCAGTGACACCAGCAAGCATGATCCCTCCATTAACTGTTTCTCTTATCTGAATTGGTACTCTAGCGGGCACCGCAGGCTTTGCAGAATTCACCCCTTCGGCTTTAGAGAATACTGCCGAATTAGGATCGAGCAAATCGAACACCTCTTCCTTAAATATCTGTTCATTTAACACCAGAAAATTAGCAAATGGATTCACAACAAGTACACAAAGAGATATTGCATTGAAGCACATTTTACCTCAATAAATGAAACCCGTATCAAAAACTCCGTCGATTCTCGAGCGGTCTCCACTCTCTTAAATATACTATCCATTACTTTCGGTATAATCCCACTATTACTTCCTTCTCCAGTGTAGCTAGTCCCCATAGTATACGTTTTCCCCGAGCCAGTCTAATTTTTAACAAGCAAGACACCCCATGTTAGAATCATAAATGTACACAGACTAACAAAGAAAAGAAATTCATCAAACAAACTAGACGTTAGACCTGGCCATATGCAAGGACGGTGGCATTGTAGCCATTTAAAAGTGCCTCAACCAGTGGAGCAACACAATCGTTGAAAATCTCTGAAGAAGGCGACGCCGTGCTCGCATACACGTAATCGTAAGTGAACGAATGCGAACCGATCTGAACCTGAATTTTTTTTAAAAGCAAACAGTCAATTTAACAAATAAAGTCAGATAATCGACGGTGCTAATTATTGAAATCTGGAAAATGTAATCGAACGAGATTTGAAAGGAGAGAAAGACGATACGGTACCTGCGGCTCTCCAGGAACAACGGTAATGATGTCTGTGCAGCCATTGAGAAGCTCTGGTGTGATCAACGGCCGAATATTAACTGCAACTCTCACGCACTCCGAGTTCTCCATCTCTGTTTTTTTTCAAAATCGATTCGGGCACAACAACCTAAACCATAACCAGTATTGAAACCCTAAGTCAGATTAAAATCAAATGCACAACGACGATAGAGAAAAAAGAGAAGGAAGGACAGATTTAAATCTACGCTAGCATTTCTGGTAACGCGTGACTTGAAGAAACAGAGATCGGTGAGCTACCTGAGGGAGATGAAGAAATCAGGGTTTTTTTATTATTGTTGTTTAGGGTTAGATTATCAGAGAGAAAGATGGACGAAGGAGAGGGGAGAGGAGGGGGGGGTGTTTTTGAACGGGTGTGTTGGAGATGGAATTGATTAAGATTATTGAAGTGGAATTGAGGGAAAGGCGCTTCAAGTCCGAATTCAAATGTTTAGTGTGGGTAAGTCACGTGAGGTGGATGTGGTGAGTGGCAACGGTACAATGCGGTCTTTCGATCTGTATTTTCAAAGCATCTGATCCGGACAGCCTCGCCCCCTTCCTAGTTCGGTGGGTGCTTATTGGATTGGGCTGGCTGGTCATGGGTTGTTTCTGCTTTGTCAATTTATTCAATATTTGTAATTAATCTTAACTAATTTTCTGGAGGTTACTGTGTGCTCCGATGTAATTCGCTTTTTTTTTTCTTGCTTGTTTTGGAAAAAGACAGCCAATATCAATTCAAAATAACTAACTTGGATAGAGTGGGAAAAAAATTTATTCATCATTTATATGCATATTTATAACTTTCAGCATTTTTTTATTAGAAGTTATTCTATCAAACTTTATAAGTGATTGTTTGGTATTATGTTTTAAAAAATAATAATAATTTTATTATTTTAAATTTTAAATTTATTTTTTATATTTTTATATCATCTTGATGGGTTGGTATTAAAATAATTTTTTTTTAAATTAATATTTTTATGTATTTATAAATAAAAATATTTTAAAAAATAACTTTGATCACATTCTCAATCATATCTCTTCATAGAAAGGAAAAAACACAATCTATAATCTTCTAATTTTATGTTTTGTTGACTTTTTAAAAAAATGATGTGTTTTATCGATTGTTTCCCTTTCTTAGAATTGTATTTTATTGATTTTAAATTTATGGAAAAAATAATTTTGATAAATCCCTCTAAAATATATCCTTCAGCAGATAACAAGGAGACAACATTTATGGTTATTTGAATGAGCTGATGCAGTTGTTGTGCCTCCTTGTTTACAAAAAGCTAAAAAAATAATTCACAGTATGTTCACATACAAACATTTCAGAGTGTTTAAGAATATATTTTAAAAATATTTTTGAAAAAAATAAAAAATAAAAAATTATTTTTTATTCTAAATTATATTTTTATATATTTTCATATTATTTTGATGTATTAATATCAAAATATAATTTTTAAATATAAAAAAAATTATTATTTAAAAAATAAAAAACTTAATCACAACCACATCAGAAAACACTGTTCAGCCACAGAAATTTCACTGTGACTGGAACAGTGCTTTTCACTCCTTTAAGCCGTTTTCTTGGCATGAGCAGGGGGGGGAAGGTGCCCAGAATAGCTATTTAAAAAATGAAAAATGAGAGGTGAAGCCACGCAACATAATCACAGAGACGCACGTGTAACTACTTTGATGGAGCAAAATCAACCGTCGAAACACTGGCCGATGGATTGATAACAATTCATAGCCGTTGGTTTTAAATTGGATGGTCATTATCGAATGATGGGCACAGTTCCAGCACAGAATTTTGGCGTGTTTCTCAGCCTCTTATCCTCGGCATCTGCAGCATAAGATATGGATCCACGTATTAATTCAATAATGAGGATTGAAATTGTATCTGTCCGTCATAAAATTGATGGTAAAGTAGAAAATGATAGGTTTCTAATATAGAAAACTGTTTTTGCAGTAATTCATTATTCTTTTTATATAGAGATATAAAACCAGTAATATATTAAAAACATATTTTAAAATATAATATTATTATAAAAATGATAATTACTAATATGTTCATATAGGAAATCCTATATTGGGATATAGGAAATACTATATTAGGTTAATATAAAATTTTAAATTAATAATTATATTAATTTTAAATTTTAGTGCATATAATATTTTAATTTAGATAATATAATATTGCTAGAAAAATACATCATACATGTGGACGAAGTGGATACAGCACTATAGCTCTCCTCGCATAACACTATAGATTGCTATAGTGCTTTCCCGGTAATATATATTTTTTCATGTAACCGGGATGTTCAAATCAGTTTATGTACGCCATAACTAGTCCTCGGATCTATTATTTTTCTTTCCCCCCCTCATTTATATATTTTTTTTTTCACATTTTCTTTTCCCACTTGTATTTTTTTTTTTAATAACTAAGGTATCTGAGTCAACTTACACGCACTATTGTTAGTCCTCGTACCCACTGAACACCCAGCAAGCTCAATAGGCAAGCAAGACACTACGGGGGTGATAAACATGCACAAAAAAAATCAAACCCAGGCTTAAAGGTCCCATTTATACATTTATAAATAGTAACTATTACGTTTCAAAAAAATGTGCGCATATTATAAATTTGTCAATTGCATTCCATGCTTTCTGCATGAGTCATGTCTAAAAAAATTATTTTTACACGGCATTGCACCTCAACTAACAAAACATTGTGGACTGCTTCAGTACAAATATAATATTATTGAGTACAGTAAAATAATTACAACACCCTCTGATAAGACAAAAAACAATAGTTAAATTTGGGGCTATTAAGAATGTTGCACATATTTTTTTATAATATATAAATATAAAATAACCTTTATATACATGTATAAAAGAGAATTTCACTCTTATTTTATACCACCAAAGCTAAATTTGCTATGTTTTTTAATGCAAATTATAATTAATACAAATAAAAATAAAAATAAAAAATCTAAACTAATAGCAGGGGTGCATAGATACAAACAAAAAATTAAAAACTATTTTAGAAGGACTGGAAAAACAAAAGGATCGAAACCAAAATAAAAAATAAAAACCAAAATAAAAAATAAAAAATCATATATGTTAAGACTATATAGAAAAATTATTTCTAGTAGCGGAACACGTGTTTATGACTCGTAGTTTACTGGAATAGTGTGAGGAGGATTCTGCCTTTCCCATCAAGAATCGTTCAAACTCCTTGTTAAAGGTAATATGTTATTGCTAGAAGGTTTATTAATTAATCTATGTAAACTATAAAAATATAGTTAGATCATAAAAAAAAAATATGATATTTCAAAATATTAAGATAATAAACTGGATTGTTTTGGACTAATTCACATTAACATGTCAAATTTATGATTTAATTTATCAAGCTATCAAGCTACAATAACATTATATAATACAAATCAAAATAAATTATAAAATTTAATTATTGATCAACTCAATGTTTGACGAAGAAACAAAAAAAAATCAATTAGAGAAGGATGAAAAAAATTAGGTTAACCCACTTAACTCGTTATTTGAGTCACAAAACTGAAATAACCTCATGAAAATGACATTAAAAAAGTCATGAATTTCAATTTCCAACCAGCTCAAATGTCAAGGAATGAAACTAAAAACAACCAAGCTTGTCCATCAAGCTCATAACCCAAGCTATTATACTAGGATAATCTCATATAAAAAAATCATAATAATAATGATTTGGTTAAATCTGAATTAACTTGTTATATTTGTGATTTTAATTGAGAAATTGAAATGACTATTTGTATATACCAAATCAAATCAAATCAAATTATAAAATTTAATTTTCAATTCCCTATAATAGATTCAATGTTGAGTAATGAAGTTCGTAAAAAATTCAACTAAAAAATATAACATAAAAAACGAGCCAGGTCTTGTTAAGCATTATTCTTGTATGGCGAGGCTAAAATAACTTAATTAAAAGCAAGCCTGAATAAACCGTGGAGTCTATTTCTTAGTAAAATATAATATTAAATAATAGAATTGGAGGGAAAGTCACTTAAGAAAAAAATAAATTAGTCGAGTTAACCCGTAAAACTCATGGTCCAAGCAACAATACTAAAATAATTTTTATAAAAATAATAATATATAAACAGATTTAACCAAACAAGAATGATTTTTAGTATGGTTGTTGGGATCCTTAAAAGATCCAAATCAGGTAGGTTCTAAGGTTTTTATTTTTAAGAAACTCAATACCGACAAAAAATGCAAAAGATTAGATTTTATAAGAGAAAAAATGCATTAGATTTACAAGACAGAGGAGAAAAAAGTTTTTAAAATTATTTTTTAATTATTTTCACCGATCATTATTAATAATCACTTGATTTCCTCTCTCCTTCCACTAGCATTTAACCTTTTAATTTATAAATAGACCAGACATATTTTTAAAAAGTAACTCTAATACTTAAAAATGTTATAATAGTAATTATTTCAATAACAATTCACGAATTTCTTTTTATCTGGTGCAAGGCTATTAGTCAGGCCCACATTAAATCCTTATTGGATAACATAATCAACAACAGAAAGAAAAAGAAAAAGAACGCATCCAAGGGCCTCTTCAAAAGAACTGGCGGCGACATTTTTCGAAATAAAATCTGAACCACTTCAACGGCTAACCATTTTTTTATTTCTCAGAGATAACACTTTTCCTTGTTTGTGCTCACTTTTAGAATCATCATTGCAAAATTTGTATCAAAAGGTAAAAGGAGAGAGCAGTTAGGCATTGTAGTTCCAATTAGCATGATTTCATTAGCATGAATTTATGATTTATATAATAAATTTCGAGTTTGAATTAGATGTTAAAAAATAATATAAATTATATTATAGGCTTTTATTTACAGGATAAAATTTTTAGGTGAGATAGTTCCTTAACATAGTATCAGAGTCTTGTTGACCAAGCGGTCACGAGTTCAAATCTCACAACCTCCATTTTATTTGATAAAAATCAAGCATAAAGTAATGTGAGCATGTGCAAGTTTCAAGTTCAAAGAGCTTTCACTTGAGGGGGTATGTTAGAGAATAATATAAATCATATTATGGGACATCACTTACAAACTTAAGTTTTCAGGTGAGATGGTTCCTTAACATCAATTACATATATTCTTGTAAGAGTCTAAAATAAATAAAATTTTACTCGTTTATTTAGATTTATAAAATATATTTTTAGAGAAAGTTTCTTGCATCTAAAAAAACAAGTTAGGCACTGTAACAGTAGTAGAAGAAAATATATCGAGACATAAATTGATTTTTCATAGCCAAAATGGGTTCTCTGAAAATCTCAACCTTTTGAAATCCCTATCTTCTTGTTGGGCTTCATTCTTATTTGTATCAACTATGACATGTTTGATTACAGCCCAGCTCGTAGCCACTCACATTCACCAGCCCTTGACCGATTATTATGATGGCTGCTGTACCGGGTGCCGTTTAGGATTGTATTACAAATACTGTTACTTGAAATTTTATTTTTTATTTAAAATATTATATATATTAAATATTTTTTTAAATAAATAAATTTATTATATTAATGTGTTTTTTTTTTTTATAAAAAAACTATCCTTGCTACTTGTTTATTTGTTGTTCCAAGGGAATACCACCATCAATAAATGACTTTTCAAATATATCCTTCTACACGCGCCTGCGCTCGTCCCCTCTTGGTATATTCATGAGAAATTCATTCCGTACGGTAAAGCAGAATTTTCCTGATCAGTGATTATTTCCGTCGTATAATCAAGTGTACGGATTTACTTATTTCCTTGATTAGTGACGGTTTAAGCGATTGGCTGAGATTTTTTTTTAATTGTTTATTTAGAAATATATTAAACTAATATTTTTTTTTATTTTTGAAATCAATATGTAAAATAATTTAAAAACAGTGAATTTTTTAATTTAAAATAAAAAATAAATCTTTTTTTTTTTCAAAATCACTCTCTAAACATACTCTCATGTACCCCTTAAAAGGCATCTTGGGATCATTTTTACGATGAAAAAAAAAAAAGATGAGACTATAACGTTGTTTTTCGTCTATACTCAGGAAGCTGATTAAAAAATAAAAACGAGGGCAAATTCATTTTACGTGTTTATTTAAAAATACAGTTATGATTATTTTTAAAAGTATTTTTTTATATAGAAATGTGTTAAAATAATATTTTTTTTATTTTTTAAAAATTATTTTTTACATCAGCACATCAAAATATCTAAAAACATCAAAAAAAAATTAAAATAATTTTTTTTTAACTTTTTTAATAAACACTTTCCGATTATAATGCCAAATAGCACCTGCATATTAGACACAGTTTATCATTCACTTATTTAATAGTATAATTATTATTTTATACTTTCAAAAAAATAATAGCCTTCGAAGTGGAGTGGTTCCGAATAATATAATTATTATTTTGCCCTTTTTAAAAAAATAATAATCAATGGTCTTGGTCTGGGCTGATTCACAATCTTCTCCCATGATTCGTTGGTTGTTATAAAATTCACTGTGAACAAATTATTCTTTCTAAATTAATCTTAGAAAGCATAAATTTGTATTAATTCATTGTTCCCCCCCTTTATTTGTAGTCAACGTTTTATTTTTTTATTAATATTATTAAATTGATCAAGTTTACTAGTGTCATCTTATATTATTTTTTTTTAAATAATCTGTATTATTATGAAATATTTTCAACAATATTAAAAATAAAAGTCTATAGGATACTAGTTGCTTCCTAAAATGTCAAACCTTACATGTTAATCGGCAACGGTGAGATCTGATAGTTTCCAAGTGACGATGATGTGGAAGTGTTTGATCGTCCATTGGCGAAGGCCCACAAGAAACGTAAGCTCTTCTTTATACGTGACAAAAGTAATAGTCCATGCGACAAACGCCGTCTAAGAATACCCAAGCACCACACACGTGTTTTTTGCCGAAGTTTATATTTATCTTGAAACTAAGGCTACTGTCCATTGATGACAAGGATTGCCGTGTGTCGTTCAAACTTGTTCCATAAAACTCCACGGCAACTAATACTGCCCATTACCCAACATGTGCGCAAAACAACAAAATTTGATTTGGAACTCTTGGGCAAGTGAAATTGTTTTTTTAGTCTTGGAGCCTTTTTAGAAAACCATTTGAAAAATGTATTTAAAAAAAAAACTATTTTTTTCTTTTTTTACTTCAAATTATTTTTTAGCATTTTCAAATTATTTTAATATAATGATATTTTAAAAAAATATTTTAATGTATTTTAAATAAAAAATACTTTAAAAATTAACTTCAATCATATTTACAAAATATAGTAAAAAACTGGAGGAATTATTCACATTTTAAAGTGTATTCTTCTCTCTTTCTCGATATTATTCAAAGTTAATTGTGATGGGAATATATTTTTTAGACATGCTTACTAGTCAATATATTGCTCGTGGATTATTGTAATGATATTTTACTATTCCCGTACAAAATCATTACATTGACTACGAGGAAAATTGAAGTTCTTACAGACAACATGCTAGCCATTAAAATACCAATTGGGGATCAAGCTTTTTCTCTTCACCCTTTGTGAGCATAGTAAAATCATTACACTTGAAAATAAAATTTGTTAAGCTGATTTACATTTTAAAATACGAGTGTTAAAGTATTTTTTTTAGTCTTTTTACTGTGTTTTTTTATTATTGTCAATATGAGCGTGAATAATTTAGTTTTTTAATAAATCTTTATTTAAATAAAAAGTATTGATACATGCAATGCTCGGACTTAGCTTGCTGAAATCCTTCTTTGTCATGTCATTAAAAACATCTTGATATCCTTTTTTTTTTCCTGGTAGACTTGGTTGGTTTATCGTCAAGAATTTAAGAGGAATTTTACTGAAATAATTAATATAAAATTAAAAAAATATATTTTTTATTCTTTATTTTTATAGCTCAAAGATAAAAACTATGTTGAAAAACTAAAATAATATTTTTAATTCTTATATATTTGATTAAAAGAGCCATAAATTATTTAATATGTTTCTATATAAAAAAATAATTTTAATTATCTCTATATTAGGTATTTATTATTAACAAAAAGTAATATCAATATTATTGATATTAAAATAAAACTGACTCTTCTAAATAATTTTTTTATTAGGCTACAAATATAAAATATATCATATTTATACTATCTGAAAAGCCATATTATTACTAAGACGCTCTAATGACACCTATTCTATTATTTTAATTTTGATTTTGATCCTCATTATTTTAATTGATATTTTTATTGCAAACCATTTTATATATTTAATTTTTTTTTTACAATTCTTATTTCTCTGTTTCGTTGAAAATTTTGTTTCATACTTTTTATTTATTCTCCTTTTTGCTTCCATCATTTAATATTGTTTTTTTTTAAGAAAAATAATGGGCATCTAATATTTTTTTCTCCTGCTAGATTATCTCAATCCTGGATTTAGACACGAGTTTAGTAGAATAATCTCGATTACCTTAACCTTTTTTATGAAACTACTTGTTTAAAGAGAAATTTAAATGTTTTTGTATTTCTCGCTTTAAAATCTGGTCCCATTCCTAATTTACTATGAGTATTTTCTTTGCTTGGTTTATTTATTGCCGTATTTTTTTTTTATAATCCAATTAAAAAAATAAATTCATTTGATAATTTTTTAATTTTTAATTTTTAAAAACATGGTTACCATGTTCGACCATGATTTTTAATGTAAACAAACAAATAAATCCCAGCTTCACGATGTAATGTGGTTGCATCTTTTCAAGTTGTGTGCAGGATGTAAAAATAATTTCTGTTATAAAAATATCAAAATAATTTTAAAATATATAAAAAATATTTTAAAATCTAATAAAAAACACACACTGTCCTCTAATGTTCTAGGTAGCGCTAGGTCTCTAACATGGTTAATAATTTGATAGGGATATATTAAAATAATATTTTTTATTTTCTAAAAATTATTTTTTGACTCTAACATGTGAAAAATGATCTATAAACATGTTTTTTTTTTTAATTATATATATATATATATATATATATATATATATATATTACATTTTTTAGTGTCAGATTTTTTATCTCATTTTTCTTCTTTTTCACTTTATCATAGACAACCTAGATTGGTGCTATGGTGCGAAACTTTTTATAGACAATTTTTTTATTGAGTTTTCGTTGTGAAAAATTTAGAAATGTCATTATTTGGATTATATCAAATTTGATCCTCAAACTTTTAATTGCTATATATAATTTGTTTTGAATATTTATTTTCAATTCCATCTCTTAAAATTTAATATATTAATTGGTTCTTATTTTTATAATTGCTATTTGTTTTTTTATCATTTTTTTATTGAAATTTTTATCTATCAAATTTGGTCCTCATTTTTTTATTGTTACTTATTTTATTTGAAATAATTTATGAAATGTTAATTATTATTATTTTAATTTATTCACCTTTATTTTTATAAAATATTTAGATATGATATCTATTATTTTGATTATTATTTATTTAATTTGAGATAATTTATGAAATTATATTTTTTTTAAATTTAATTCTCATTAAACTTTTTAATTTGTAAGATTTGTTATTATTTTAATAAACTTGAAAAAAATTAATTTATTAATAAATTCATTTTCTCCGAAATTTACTTTCCAAAAAGAAACCACTTTCCAGCAAACAAACAGGGCCTAAATCTATTTTGAATTGGGATGCGTGATTTGCTACTTCAAATTACATTGAACTATGGCGACTTACATCCCACTCCTTTTCTCTTCTCCTACCAATATTCACACTACAACACATGCGACAACCCAAATCAAAAAGTCAAAGCAAAAATGCACCACTTGTTAATTCCCAAAATTTTAAATTTCACGCAAGGTTGTCATTTATGAACAGGGACTAGAAATCCGAAACAAATCTTATACACCGCGGGCTTCACTGTCCGATTTAAAAAATAAATAGAGAGCCAAGCCTGCGTGAATTACATTTATAAATTACACTACTACCTTTCAAATCACACTTTTCAACATTTCAAATCACACGCTGCACGACACGCAAGGCTCCCGCGCGAATCAAAAAATTAAAACACCCTGATTATATCATTTATTTTATTTTTTAATTGTTTTTTAAAATATTATTAGATATTGAAATTTATAATTATTGTAGATGATGCATTCAAAATAATGATAGTAATTGTTCATAATTTTTTCTTATAAATATATTAGACTAATTATATATTTCATATTAGTACCTTAAAAAAATGATAATAATTATTCATAATTTTTTCCTAGACTAATTATATATTTTGCTATTTATTTCATATTAACGCCTTAAAATATATATATTCATTACTTTTTAGAATTTTCATCTCCTTTAGTTATTCTATAAAATAATAATAGTTGTGATGTGCGTAAACTGATTTAAACACCTTGATTATATATAAAAAATGTATAAGTGAGAGAAATAGAAAAAATATTAAAAAAAAATGAGTCTGGGGGATTATTCATGGGACGCTAAGTTAGCCCGGAACAAAAAAAAATATATACTTGAGAAGAAAAAATAATGGCGCGTGTAAATTGACCCGAACACCTCAGTTATTAAAAAAACAAAAAAAAAATACACAAGTGGCAAAAAAAACAGGAAAAAAATATTAAAAAAAATGGATTAGGAGATTAGTCATGGTGCGTGTAAGCTGACCCGAACACCTCAGTTATAAAAAAAAATAAGAAGCTCGATTTAAAAAACAAAAACCAAAAACAATTTTGTTGTTTGAGTGGTTCGAACTCTCGCCCGCTGAAATGTTTGTCAAGACACAAACAACCACTCAGCCAGAACAACTTTTTCTAACAATGAATGAACTAGGTTTATTTTGAAAAATAATAATATCAGTATTCTAAAATACTTTTAATATAATAATATGAAGAATAAATATTATAAAGTAATAAATAATAAATTCTTTTTCTAGCAATAAGTATGGTGTCATCGATAATATGAATAATAATAATTAGAATATGAATTATTTACAATAATATCTATAATGACAGCTACAACACTTATGATAATTTAACAGTCACGATAATAACAATGACAATAATAATCGAAATAATTCATTAGTTGATGTTATTTTTATCAGAGATTGACTTTATACGGCTTTTTTATATATGATATTTCATATCTAATATCATAAAAATAAAAAAAATATACGAAGTGACACGTAGGCGAAACAGTTGAAAAAAATTGGGTAATTTATCTACAATGAAAATTTATACGAGCCAATTATTCTCTATTTTGCCATAGCCATAAACAAATTTTTTAACACGCAAAAATATGTTAATGGTCTTGAATTTTTTTTATAATGCTATATATTTTAACAAAATAATCAACCTGCAAAACTTTCAGTTCTTTTTGTAGCAAATTTATTTACAACAACAACAACAATAATTATCGTATACTAGACTTTTATATATTCATTTTATTATGCAAAATGCGTTTAAAATAATGATGACAAATATTTTAAAGTATTTTTATCTTAAAAATAATTATATATTTTGATATTTTTTTTAATATTAACACATTAAAATATATAAAAAATGAAGTAGGTTTTTTTTTTAAAAAAAAATTCTTAAAGTAATTTAATCCTAGTATTCTGGAATACTTCAAATATAATAATATAAAGAATAAATCTTAGAAAAAAATTGAGTTTCTTTTATAACAATAATGATAGTGACAACGATAATACTGTTAGTAATGATTAAAATATCAACTATCTACAATAATTTTTACAACAATGATAGTAACAATAGGAATAACAATTAAGATAATTCATTGATCAATGTTATTTTTGTGAAAAAATAACTTTTATAATTTTTATATGTATTATATTTCAGATATAATATTACAAGAATAAAAAATATATGAAAGTGCATACAGAATAAAAAATATATGAAAGTGCATACAGACAAAACAAGTGAATGTTTTTTTTTTTAATTATCCACAAATAAAAAATATATGAGTCATTTGCCTGCACTTCGCTGCAGACAAAACCAAATTTTATAACATGTCAAAAAATATTAATGGTTCTTGATTTTTTTAATAATGTTATACATTAGAGCGAAACAATCAATCTACAAGAGTTTTCATTTTTTTTATATATTCATTTTATAATAAATAATGCATTTAAAATAACAAGAAAAATTATTTTAAAGGTTTTTTCTATTACAAATAGCTATATATTTTGATATTTATTTAATATCAATGTCTTAATAAAATATAATAAATAACTAACAACTAAATATTAACTATGCATGTATAAAAAAAAATTATTTTTATTTCACACTATCAAAAATGGATTTATTCTGTTTTTTAATAAAAAAATACATTCAATATAAAGATAAATTGCAGTACTAACTACGTTTAATTAGAACTTATTTATTTTTTTTATTTCAAAAGAGTTTTAATAAAAAAAAATATTTATTTATTTATATATTTTATATCATTGATATAATTTTTTTTAAATAAATATTACTTTAACATTAAGTAACTATTTGAAAATATAATTAAGATTATTTTTTAAAATATTTTTTATTAAAAAATATATTAAAATAATATAAATATTTGATTTATTAAAAATTATTTTTATATTAACATATCAAAATAATTTTAAAAAAATATTTTCTATTTAAAATAAAATAAAATAAAAATATATTTTTTTTAAAAACACTTTTCTATCAAAATCCCAATCACCCCTGAACCGTCTCCGCTACACGAAGACCCTCCAGAATTATCCTTACCGGTAGGCGCGTGGTAGTTGAGTTGTCGCCTAGCAAACAACAACACGCGTATCGCGCACGTTAGCAATGGATGATGCCAGACTCCAGAGGCGCCAAGGCGCCACATAAATCTACACAGTATATTGTAAAAGATTAAAAAAATCAAAGGATCCCAAAAAGAATTACACAAAATCCGAAATCGTGTAATTCTACTGGACCACGTGGTCAGTAGAAAATCAACCTAACGCGCACGTTAGCGCATTCCTTCATTTTGGCAACTTCAAAACTCTCCCTGAGAAAAGAAGAAGTCCATTTTTTTTTCTAGTTGAAAGTGCAGAGAAACTTAACAGGAACTTTAGGGTATCCAATTTCTTTATTCCTTCCCTCTTTAGTTTTCCACTAATCTTCCCGGAGAATGTCACCGTTTCTTTCCTGATAAAAGAACTCAAAGTCGCAGTTTAGATCTTGATAAGGTTCTGGAGTTCTTTCTGTGTTTGGTTGTTGAGAAAGGATTGGGGAGAAGGAAAATCGAAGCCTCTTCTAAAATAATTAGCAATAAGTCAAAGTCCTGTTACATTAGGTTTAAAAAGAAAGTTAAATTGCAATATTTTAGCTCCTAGTTTCATGTTTTTAATTGCTGAGGTAGTTTCTGTTTTGGTTCATGTGCTGAAACTTTGATCTTGGCAGCCTTCAATAATTGTTTGTTTTTTTCACTAATATACGTATTTGATTTGTCGACTCAATTTTTAAACATAGTTTAGGCTAGAGTTTCCAAGGTGAAGCGAGTTTGATTTAGTGAGCAACAAGCAACAGCATCTTCAACATTGAATTTGAGTATGACGCGTTTTAGTTCTGTCAGATTGTCTCATGAATTAAGGGTTCACAATAGTCACGGATGCAATAATCAACATACTGTAAGTAATTCCCTTGTTATTGTTATTTTTATTTTTGAATTCAAAATGAAGTGAAGTCCAACAAGAGAACACAAAACTGAAATTTATACGGTCTGTTTATGTTTCCCTGTTTTTTCACAGAGTGCAAGCGGTAAGAGCAGAGCGCAGTTGGTTAACGCCAATCTCTCTTCTCAATTTTTGGTATGGATCTAAAAACTTACACGTTATTTAGAAGCAATCACATACTAGTGGTGTTCAGTTTTAAATTTCTCATCGCAATCTGTCCATGAACGTTAATGATGCTACTATTATTCTCACTCTGCGTTATTCCTTTTATGATGAGATTTTATTTATTGTGCAAGAAGAACCTGAAACCATAGGAATTTCTGTGTGTTGCATGTTTAGGGTCAGGATCCTTGGAGTCTTCGTTTTCTGAACAGCATACGTGGGCCACTGAGTCCTGTACCTTCCAGATGTAATGTGTTCCTCTGCCGATCTGTTCTAACTCCGGGAGGAGGGAATGGGATTCCTGTACTGAAATCTGCAGCATTGGCCTTCACAAGGTATTATCATTCATTGTGTCATTTACATTCTCTGTGCCCCTCGCTGCAGAAATTTGTTCAAATGGGGCGACTGAATTTGTATCACATATCCACATACTAGCATGTGCTGTGTTACCCTTTAACTTAATTTCTGGTTTATATTTGATATTTGAGTTCACAAGTGAGTATAAATATCAACTGAACTGCAATCCACTGTATTAATCACAAAAATATTTTCACATCTTAAATGATGAATTGATGGCAATTTTCTGCAACCCACCCCCCACGGAATGTGTTGTCTTGAAAGAAGTCTTTTTAACACTTTTGATGTGTCATGCAGGTCCTATGACGCTCTTCGTGGAAATAATCTGGTGCTTAAATTGATCCCAGCTATTGGTGTCATTACTCTTGCTGCATGGGGACTTGGCCCACTCATGTGGTTGGGAAGGACTATTTTTCTCAATGTATTGATTATATTACCATCTTACATGCCTTTTACTTTAACAGGGGTGACCCCTTTATCTGCCTTGTTATTTCAATCATATAATTCCCGATACACTCGTTTCTGTCAATTTCCTGCAGAAATCTGAAAATAGTTGGAAAAAGAGTAGCACACATTATGCTATGACCTCTTATCTTCAACCTTTGCTGCTCTGGACTGGAGCAATACTCATCTGCCGGTACTAGGAAGAAGTTTAGTTAATTCTTTTCCAGATACAGTATCCACCATTCACTTAGCACTAACTATAACCTGTATATTTCAGAGCATTAGATCCAGTAGTTCTACAATCGGAAGTGAGCCAGGCTGTGAAACAACGATTTCTGAATTTTGTGCGTTCATTATCAACCGTGATGGCATTTGCCTTTTGTTTGTCAAGGTATGTATGCTTGGGTCCCACACATGATCTCTAGCAATGATATCCATTTATAATTGCTCTTAGAAATGATCAAATACTTGATTGCTGGTTGATAGGCTCACTGCTATATCTTTCACCTCCACTAATCGCTTAGCAGCCTGATTTTTATGTTGGTTTCTGGTTACACAAATTGGTTGTACTTTTACTTTCAAGCTAATTCCTGATGGCTTTCATTGGATGTTGATGATTTGATATCAATCTTTCAAGTTAGGTTGTTGACTGTCCTAGTATTTTGGTTTTCAATTTCACATGAGGACTTGGAACTATGTTTTTAGATATGACCATTTTTTCCTCTTACAGCTTGATTCAACAGGCCCAAAAATTCATCACAGAGACAAATGACTCCAATGATGCGAGAGATGTATGTTTTCCATAATTTTAAAAATTTCTACTATATTTATCTAACTAGTTCTGCGTTCTCAGGAACTTGTAGTGGATAAGTGCATACTTTTATCACGGAACACTTGGAAGAAAGAATTGATTAAATGTGGTGACCAACACTGAGACTGCACAGAATGCTAGGAATGTCATGCATATTAAGTGTGCTGTGTTAGAGAATAATATAAAACAAATCTTGGAACCTTACAACTTGAGCTTTTAGATTAAGATGGTTCTTTGACACTTTGTTTCTTTTAGTGGTCTGTAATTGAATTCTTGGAATCAATGAGATCCATTTTTTAGCCAGATGACAATGTATCTCAAGCCAATACATAAGCTCACCTTTCATTGAGTTCCCATAATAACGAGTTCAAGCTGGTTCTTTTTCTATCGATCATGCCATAATTTCCAAATGTTGGAATGCCTGCCAATCTCTTGAAAGCTATCTTGTTTTATAGCACATCATGTCTCTATTTGTTTTAGGTAGCATACCAATGTTGTGTTTGACTCGTCTTGTCGGGAATGCATTGCACAAGGACTCACGTGATTATAAATTTATTTATAGAGAGATCGCTTGGGATTTAAGTGAGTAAATAAAGTAGTTTTTTCTTGCTTTGGCAGATGGGCTTTAGTTTTGCTGGAAAAGCTGTTTATACTGCAGTCTGGATTGCTGCTGTGTCTTTGTTCATGGAATTGCTAGGATTCTCTACACAAAAGTGGCTCACAGCTGGAGGACTTGGTACAGTGTTGCTCACACTTGCTGGTCGAGAGGTGAATTATAGCTTACTAGGCATATCATTGCGACAACTCTCTGCAGTTTTAGAATCACTCACCTTGGATTCTAATATTGAAGATACATCATGTTATTTTATTTGACCTTAAATGGAATCTCACTTACCTCATTGGTTTGTGCATTCAGATATTTACGAATTTCCTTTCAAGTTTAATGATCCATGCTACACGGCCATTTGTTTTGAATGAATGGATTCAGACAAAAATTGAAGGCTACGAAGTTTCTGGTACTGTTGAGGTTTGTCCTTTTCTCCTTCCTCTCATCGTGCAACAGGAAAATAGGGAGTATGATTATGACTATTCAGAACATTTCATGTATATGCAAATTATTTTTTCTTCAGTCAACTTCATCTAAACTGAAATAGGAATCAATGATTCGATTCCTTTCTGCAAAAGAGAGACGAAACTGAATTCTAGATGCCTTAACCATTTATTGTTTTTTATTTAATAAAACTCTCATAATGCTCCAGCATGTGGGCTGGTGGTCACCGACAATTATAAGAGGTGATGATCGTGAAGCTGTTCACATTCCGAACCACAAGTTCAGTGTGAGCATTGTGAGAAATCTTAGCCAGAAGACTCATTGGCGCATCAAGACCCACCTTGCGATCAGTCACCTGGATGTCAAGAAAATTAATGTGAGGAGCAATATCAGTTTACCTGCTTGTAAATATATGTAACAATCTAGTACCATTTGCTGTTTCTTTGACCTGAAAGGAAGATGTAAGTTAGGCACTGCATTTTCTACATGCAGAATATTGTAGCTGATATGCGGAAAGTTTTGGCCAAAAATCCGCAAATTGAGCAGCAAAGGTTGCACAGAAGAGTTTTCTTGGAAAATATCAATCCAGAGAATCAGGCTCTTATGGTAAGGCTTTATTGCATTATACTTCTTCTGAGTTGAGATGCTTGCATCTGCTTTTATAATGAAAGCCTAGCAAGAAAGTTGAAGTGGCCTCTGGAAAGAGATCATGATAATTCATTTCCTTGGCCTTCCTTTTGATCAATTTCTCTTTGCTAGTGAAATTTCTATTATTGTAGTGATTGTACAATTTATAGTGGGTCAAACACATGAAATGTCTAGTGACTTGGATTTCTGGACTTCATCAGCTTGCATCATTGCTTCTGAAATGATGTTTTTACTGGCTCATGGATGTTGAGCAGTGTCAATGATTGGTCGAGCATGGGAAAAATAATCAGGCCTGAAGTTTCCTAGATCTCAATTATGAATCAACTGAAATATATAATTCTTTATTTGAGAAAAAAAGAGATCTATTAGATCTATTACATCTAGAGGTTGCTATTTCTGCATAATCACATGTAATGTTTTTAAAGGCATCTAGTTGGCCATATCTTCCAAATTTTTGACATTTGCTTTAGGGTATCATAACAGTGTGTGCTCTGTGGATGTGTTTATTATGGGTTTCTTATTTAGATACACAAAATTATCCTTTTTGCCTTATCATAATGTTTTTCTGATGCAGATTTTGGTTTCATGCTTTGTGAAAACCTCACATTTTGAAGAGTACCTGTGCGTAAAGGTAAGACTAGTTTTTTTATTGATACTTAAATGTGATTTCAGATATTATAGGCTATGATGACAAATAGTTTATTTCTGTTGCTATTTTTAATATTTTCTCTATCATATCTATGTTGCAACTGTTAGACCCTGGCCACTCTGTGATCATGTGTCAATTTCTGAAGAATATATGAAAGAAACCTGAAACAAAACTCGCAAGGAGATTTCACTGTCGTCAAGAAAGCTTTTGCTCACCAACCAAGCTCTCTGACAGCATTGTTTGGGATGCTGAGAGACCATTAGTAATAAATAATGGCAGAGCCACTCGGTTTCTATAAGCCATCAGTGATTGGCCATCTTCTTGACATAATAACATTTGGAATGACAATATATTGTTTTATTTGATGGACTAGAGATCAACCTTATTGGATAGGGTGACTGCTGATCTGCTCTATCTTAGTACTTGAAGCAAAACTGACCTGTTATTGTTAATGGAATGGTACAGGAAGCAGTGTTCTTGGACCTTCTTAGAGTTATCAACCATCATCGTGCTCGGCTTGCCACACCCATTCGTACAGTACAGAAAATATACAGCGAGGCTGATTTGGAGAATGTACCATTTTCTGACACCATTTTCACAAGTTCTGGAGCCACTGCTAACCGTCCATTATTGTTAATTGAGCCCTCTTATAAAATTAATGGTGAAGATAAAGTTAAAGCCTCAAATCCATCACTTCATCCTAATGAGGAAAAAGATGTAAAGGTTGAAGCAGCCCTGGTATCAGAGTTGAAAGCAGATACCAAGGCCGGATCAATGCCAGTTGATTCAAAAAGAGACAAGGTCGTTGCAAAATCTACCTCTGACCTCAGCACAAACTCTAAGGTCTTAGCTGTCTCGGCATCTGATCCTCAACTTATCAGTTCAGTGCCTGATAATTCAGTTAAAAACAGTCCTGGAGCACGGCAGTCTACTGGAAATACGGGGGACAGATGGCAGGAGACCATGGGACTGGATTCTGAATGCATAACCTCTGATGGAGCAATGCCTGAGGGGTCCTCAGTTTCTAACACAGAATCTAGCGGTGAAAGAACCGAGTCTCCTGTCATTTCACATACCAAGCAGGATATTGAGAGATCTGTTGCATCGCCATTAATGACCACACCTTCATTGGAGGAGAACATTGTTCTTGGTGTTGCTTTGGAAGGCTCGAAACGAACTCTTCCAATTGAGGAAGAAATGGATCCATCTCCTTTCCCTTTAGAATCGAAGGAATTGGCTGCCAGGCACAATGGAGGATCATCTCCTTCTGGCAAGGATAAAAAAGACACTCGGGACAGTTCCTAGCACCTCACAAAGCGATTAGCAGGATGAAGGTGACCAGATGCTTGTGTAAAACATGCCTGTTTAACCATTAAATCTATGCAAGAACGCGGCAGCTGTGTTTTTAAAGCTGGCGGCATGCAGTTCGTTGTCATTATTAGTAGCCTATATGTGTAAATGATATAAAAAAAATCGGAGGAAAGGGAGGGAATAGGTATTGACAGTGGATACTCGCCTATGTTTCAGCTCAAGGAATTATATTTAAATTTCTGAGATATCATCTTCATAATGGATGACTAACTTGAGCAAATGGATTGATGTAACTTGCAGACCAATTATCCCAAGCAATCACAGTTTCTACCGGTAAACAAATTTATTATCTATCAACCACAATGACTTACGATTTCGAGTTCAACGCCGTCCGGACATGGCTGCCTGGCATATGTATAATTCGTCCAAATTTTCAGAATTTCAAACATGGCTTTTCGTAATGGAACAACATTAGATGACGCTATTCCAATTGGCAAAATTGAAATCACCGCCAGTTCTTTTACAACGTCACTAAACCCAAATCATCGGAAGCTGTGAGAAAATCTGAAATAAAATTACATATAAACATTTGAATGTACAAGCCACGAACAGAGTTTACTGGGGTATCAATGCTTACAAAAACGCAATATCAAAATTTAGTACCCATCCCAGCTACGACTGACACATACAGTCCGGGATAGGATATGCATATATCGACTGCCTCTCCTTTCTCAACCTGATCTGCCCTTGTCTACTTTTATGCCCACTGAGAACCGCGTGCTGAAATTCTGGCCATTCCATGCTCTTGTTCAGGAAATGCGGGCCCAACATCACCATGTTCGGTCTTATGGTCTTCAGGTTTAGGTAAGTTCTATGTCCAACCTGATAATAGAAGTACCTTGTCACCTTCTGGTCGACAGAATTCATATTGCACAACAAATTCACATAAAATCCAAAGTTGTGCATCGTGGTTAAATGCTACTTGTGGTACTGCAAAAGTTCCTTCCACCAGAGACCTTAAACATGATTGAGGGTAACCCTTTCACATTGCCCAATTCATGATATGGATTGTACTTAATACCATCTATGATCTTCAAGAATTTGGTTTTATTTAAATAGAAAATGTTTATAAATACAAATCAACAGAGAACTTTTCTTCTTACCAAAGCATTATGCATGTTTCCAGGAGAAGCAGAGATAAAGATGTCACTCTGCAAACTCACATAATAGTCAACTGCAGCCAACAAGGAAGCCTTGCCATCAACCTTTGCCAGTTCCTCTGCAGAGGCAAGGCTCTTTTTATCATCCATAAGGGGGAATAATTTCTTTAAAGCAGAGATCCTTTTTTCACCACCATAAACCTGAAAATGGCACCCCTCCAATTGTTAAATTCTCACAGGAGAGCAAAGTCTATTATTTTTGCTAGGCAATTGACAAAAAACATATAATACTAAATTTTGAGTCCTGAAATAAATGTAAAGCTTCCCAATTTCCAAGAGAGAAGGTACAATACTAGCCTTGTGTGATGCAAGGTAGAGACGGGTGCTATTGCTGAAGCCCAAAGCTGCTAGCAGCAATCCAATCTCTTCAGGAGTCAATGGACAACGCCCTTGTTTCCTCAATGCCTCATCAGTGAACTGAGAGTTTAAAACTCTTCCCTGCCAAAGCACTTGACGGTATTTTGCTAGAGCAAGTCTTTCAGCTTTACCCCCACCAAAATCACATGATGAATGAGCAGCCATGTCCTGAATGGGATCAGATTTGGGTAAGAACTATTGAAAAACATGCTTGCTTTAAAAGGAAACTCTAGAGTGACAAACAAATAGTATGCAAAAGTAATCAAAGGCAATCATCAAGATGGGTGATTATAATGCATTGGTAGAAACAGGCTTTATGTGACAATGCATATCAACAAACACTTCTTTCAACAAACAGTTTTTAGATTTCTTAAAGGCTATTGAGGTATGTACGTACATTTACATACAATGGATGCAAGAAAGTTCATACTTCCAAAAAAAATAAATCCAGTTTTGCAACTATCTCCTTTAATAGTCCAAAGAGTTTTCAGAATCCAGATATGAAAAGTTTGTCTGTCATTTGAAAGATTTGAAGACATACCTTATCAAAGCGAAGATGCAACACGACAAACTTTCCAGATCCCTCTGATTCAGTATCATTCATCCTCTCTTTCATGTCAGAGGTATGAAACTTTCCAAAAGGATGGCGGAGACGATTAATGAGTGTATCTCCAAGCACTCTGATATGAGGAACGAAAGCTAGTGCATGAAAATTGACTTTACAACGTAGGCGTTGGATATTTGTTGGCAATTTGTCAAAAGCCAGGCGATGAGAAAATGGGGCAATGGCAGCAATTCCATAACTGCAACATTATAATTCAACTCTGAGCAAGAATCAATGCAGTGCAGTAAACTGAAGATATACTGGTAGGGTTCCTTACATATTTGCCTGTTTAAATCATGAACTAAGAAAATTCAAGTGAATTTAGGCAGAAAAGCATAAAATTGCAACGACGAAATTGAAAGCAGAGGAAGCTTATAATAAAGCACAGTAGTTTTAATTGTCATGTGGCTCTTAAAACCAAATGACGCCTGAGCCACAATGCTCCATTTGTTTTTTATTTTGACAAAAACCCTTGGTCGCCAGCCTAGCTATTCTTCAATTCTTTTCCTTTGTGAATATAAGTTTACTAAAGAATGCCTGAAATTAGAGCTATCTAATTGCAAGGAGTACAGTTGAAAGAGCATGCATAAGAGGAAACTAAATTAATACGAGAAGAATCACAGGATTTGAAATAATTACCCAAAGGATTCAATAAATTACGAGGAATGGCTTTCTTTTAACTCTGACAATAAAATCACCGGGGTCCTCAATTCAATTTAATAAAAAAATTACTAACCTCTTCAGCACAGGCAGTACATTTTCCAGATACCAGTCAGCTGAACCATGGACAGGTGCTGTTTTGATTCTAGTAGCTCGTATGCCTGTACCATAATACTCTCTTGAGCTCCACGAGTACTCGCTGGGTGGCTCTTTTACTATTGCAACATCATGTCTTAAGGTATCGATAAAGTGCTCCACATCAAATATATCCGCAAATGAACTGCGTGCAAGAGTATAATCACTTTAAGGTCTCGAATTTCTACAAGAATATAGAATGCTAGAGAGGTTGCAAAGGTAGCTTACTCGCAAAATACCTTGTATCTTGCCAAACAGCATTCACTTCAAGGTGTGGGATCACAAGTGTTGCATTCAGTATTTTGGCAACAGCGACAGCATCACATATCTTTAGTAACAAGAACGCGAAATCACTGTAAGGATCAGTCATTTTTTCACAAAATCGATTTAAAAATGAGAGAAAAAACAGACATGTATTTTGGGAATTCAGTTACTTACTCCCATTCTTTGTTGGTTCAACCCTCCATCAAGAAACACTTGGATATAGCCTTGGGATTTTGTTGGCAATGCTTGAATAAGAACCCTTGTTAGAAATTGTATTTTCTCATTTATTTCGTAATTTATTGGCAAAAAATCTGGTTTATTGTTTTAACAAGACAGTCCATGCTTACTGTGAATCGGGGTGGTTTCAATGCAAGGCTTCCATCCTTGGTAGGGCAAAGGAGACCATAGCTCATTCTTTTCCCCAACAGGCTAAAAAAAAAAGATTGAATGAAAAGGTGACAAACTGCAAGCTAGAGGGTTTCTTGACAAATCTTAAGAAAGAATAAAAGGGAGGTCACACACTTACAACATGGCGATCTAAAGCAGCTTTCAGTAGAGGCAAATGCCTAGGTTTTGGTGCATTCCACTCCTGAAAATGCAACGACTTTACAGATTAATGCAAGCATAGATGTATATTAAAAATGTTGTGAATAGAAAGTAGGGCGTACGGAGAAGAGAGAAGGATAGGATCGACTCAATGGGCTGAAGAGATGGGGAGATAAAATGGGTAGAAGAAGGACGAAAAGCACAGCAAAAGGCATTCGCTGTGACTGATTCTGATGATGGATCTTCATATGTTACCCGATTCCAGTTTCTAAATTCGGTTCAGAAATCTGAAGCTAATTTCGCTCTCCGATTCGATTTCACAGGTGGATGCTCAGCCGGTAACTCTGTTTGGTTGCGGGAAAGCTGTTGGATTTTGTTTTGGGCTGAGGGCTCAAGTGACGCGTCGTCTAATAAATAAATGACATGTCTTCTTCGCTGTTAATCCACGATTCAAATTCACGTCCACGGCCCATCATTGATCGTGATAAAAGCTAAGGAGTTGCTCGGCCCAAACAGACTTTTTTTAGTCGACTTAACAAGAATCCAGTATGCAAATAAAAGTAAAATATTTTATTTACACGTGTCTATTTTATGGTAATCTTTAATTATTTATAATGAGTTATATTAAAATCATAAAAGAAAAGGTTAATTTATGAGTTTCAAGCAATTCTTAACATGTCTTATTGATCATAATTGCCATGTCAATTTGAAACACAAATTATATCTTTCGAGCTATAGCTTGTTTGGCTTGCATTATATAGAATCCGAGCTGTTTGTTTCATGCTAAGAAACAATGTTGAAGTGAAGCTAGTGTTTTTAAAGAGGCAGAATAAAAATCAAAACCTAGGTACTTGACTTAATTCAACAAGCTTGATTGATTTAATAATATAAATAAAAAACATCAATAGTTAAAATAACAAATAAAATAGCAATAATTAACTAAAAAAACTAAATTATCAGTTTCATCCCATGTTTATATTTAATTAAATAAATCATTTCAAAATAAAATATCTATAAAAAAGCTACATTTAACAGAGAATGATAAATAAACTCAAGATAACTCAGGTCATTCTCAAAATTAGTGAAAAAATCCCATGAAAAAAAGAGTTTAATTTTTAATTAAATAAATACTGATAAAAAAAAAACACGAGCTTGCATAAAAAGGGTTGTCTATGTGCTTGCTTGTTAAATTTGGTCCTTTTTGTTTAAATATTTTTAATTGATAAAATCAATTTAGCAGTAGGATATTTTTTACACTGCAATTAATCAGAAATTTGTTTTCATGATCTACCTTTAGGTTCAAAGAGACTGGTAACGCGGAAAGGAAACCTTTCGTTTTGTTTTTTTTCCCCTTAATCAGGACACCTATCTACTTACACAAGGAATATATGTTCACATTTTGCTGAACCTAATACGATCCGGCCCATTTACTTATTTTAGTTATGCCCATTCGAGTAGAGATCTACGTTACTTTTAGACATAGAGAGTGTTTGTTTTTGCGATGCAAAACTTCCTCTTTTATTGTTTGGTTTATATGAAAAGCAAATTTTTAGCATGGACCCTACATAACAAAACTACATACATGAAAAGCTGGTCCAAGAAAAGCAGCTACAAATTGTTTTTCTTGCTTTTTGCTCTAGAGACAATGCATCGAGGATTATACAAAGCAATGCATCGCTGTTATACAGTGTTTTATCGCAGGGAGAGGGGGATAGGGAGGGTTAATATATTTTTATTATTAAAATAATTTAAAAGTTAATTTTATATATATATATATATATATAAAAAACACACTTTAATATAATTCCACAAATTAAAAACAGTATAAATTTTTTTAATAAACAAACACTTTAAAAATTATTTTGAACCACAACTAAAATACTTTCCATAAAACTGTTTTTTTAAATCCCAACCACAAACAAAATCAATAACAATCACACCTACAATCACAGCGACCTCAAACCTTGAACAAAGTAACCTCCTGCTGCCGCCGCAGCCGCTGCAAGTAAATGCCTCCGATGTAATCACTGTTCTTGCTGGTTAGCTGCAAGAACACGTGGATTCAGTCACAAAAGCAACCTTTTCCATAGAGTTTCCAGTTGTATATGGTTTAAACTTACTTTATGAGCGAAGTGAAACGAGATAACAAAGCAATTTTGACAATAACCATGACAGTAACTGCACCTAAACAATTTTCCTACAGCTGTCCACTAGTAATTGTCAATATAGAGGCATGACACACTATTCACAGATTGATTCATCATCTAGTGAGATCCCAGGAAACAATTATATGTAAGCAAAGTAAGTGGGAAATTTCCATCTTCAGTCTAAACTATAAATGCAGATCCTTTGACACGTTTCTGGTGATTTCTCCATCGACTTCATGGGGAGGGGTAAGCCTGGGCCTCTTTGCAACTTGCTGTTCATCTGATTCTTCTAATATCACATTACCAACGAAGGTTTGCATATCATTCTCTGTGGTCCCAGTCTTCTGCAAATCTTGATGTAATCCATTGCCTACCAAAGCATGGTCTTCTTGCAATGACGCCGAGAAATTTTCCTGGCATGAGGAGGCATGGTTACCATTCTCATTGCCATGACCAATCCTGTCAGTGTCATCAATACTTTCAAGGTTATGTATACCTTCCATTGTTTGCATATCATCCTGAGTGACCTCTGCCTTTTCTGAATCTTGATGCAACACATTCTCTACCAAGTTGCAGTCCTCTTGCAATGGTGCTGAGAAATTTCCCTCGCAAGAGGCGAGGTTGACATTCTCATTGCCATCATCAACCCCGTGAGTGTCCTCACTAGCTTCAATGTTTTGTACTGCTCCAAAGTTAGAATTCTCAAGCATCTCACAAGACGCAGCAGCAAGGCTGCTTTCCAAACACTCCATGTTATCCATCAAAGAAGATGCTTGTTGATCAAAATTTTCTTTCTGGCATAGACCTGCATCTTCTTTAACTGGACAATTTTCAATGATTCCTACATCTGAATCATCTGAGGCAGAGTCTGATGTTTCTGAAGATGAATCATTGTCATCTGCTTGCAAAGATATCCCAGGATTCCAGGAATCATCAGCCCCAAATCCTCTAAAAGAACAAGATATAGAGCTATCCTGAGGAGGTATTCCTGCAATTTGCTGAAAAACAGCTTCTCCGGAAGGGAAATACACAAACTGCTCGCCAGTTTCTGTATCATCCCGCTGCAAAACCAAAAAAGGTGTCATGCATAAAAAATCAGAAGACTGTTAGCAGACATCTTTTTCCACTTTCAACTCACAAAAAGAAAGTATTGTAAATTGCATGCTTACAAAACCATTTAGCTAGAACAATAGATAAGATCGATACCTCTATCTGTGACATAGCATCATTAAGGTGGTAATAAGATGATGACTGGTCAAAGGATGGACACTGTGCAAGTAATGATCCGGCAGCTACTCCTGGCTCAAAAAATTCCCTGAGAACTAAGCCAGAATCATCAACACAATGAGAATTCCTCATAGAAGATGCTTCCAATAGAGTAATTTCAATGCCCTGACCAGGATCAGAACTTGATAAATTAACAAGACAAGCTCCAGCAGGTGTGCATCTCTCTGAAACAAGCCCTAATCCAGATTCTTTCCCGTTCATTTCTGAAAAATCAGAATGAGGTACATCGTTGCAACCACCAGAAGAAACTTCCCGAGAACAATTTTGAAGTAGCTCCGAAATCAGCCTCTGGATTAGAGTACGCTTGAGAGAAGCCTCAGCAGGAGGAAACCAGTCCCCGTTAAGCTGTTCATTGAAAGATCAAGAAAAGGAAAGTAACTGTGAATGACTAAACATATGAAAGGCTGAAAAAACAAATGATCAATTACAGTATCAATAATCAAGTAAAACAGTCCGTGTCTAAAATAAAAATGTTCAGGTCTTCAGGGTGCTTTGCTACATAAATTAACAAAAAAGGATTATTTATCAGCATAGTTCATGCTTAGGGGCAATATAACTCCTCCCATGTATTGCCAAGATTTCCATCCAATATCTTGCAGAATTAACCATGTTCAGACCCTTGGCTTTGGAAGAATAGAAATGCAATACTTTCAGAGAAACATCTGATGGGATGAACTTACAAACTTATTGAACTCATTTATTCTGAATGGGCTAAAATTCAAAGGGGCCTCTACCAAAAACAGCTCCAGATAGTGAAGCAGGAACAGGCCGCAATCAAATGAGTTTTCTTGCTGTGGCAGCTGATATGAACATGAACAAAATGTAAGAGCAATCACAGTACACAAACCCGGCCAGATCATAAAAGCATGCGTCAAACAAACAGAGGCTGAAGCTTATAGCATAAAAATGCGGACAATTACAGCACAAATGCACACTACCTTATCAAAAAGAGCAGTACAAAATTGTCTTTTCTTTAATGAATTTTTAAGCATCATAGTAATATTATATCATTAGGCAACAACTTTCAATGAGATCTGATTTACTTGAAAATGAAGAGCAAGCAAACAGATCCCAAAATATTTTGCAGTCAGGTTATACTTGCATATAATGATATTTTCACTTTAGATGGATTGAGGATTCTAAACATACAGCACGCCACCTTATATAATGCTAGAAAAGAACTTCAGTTCAATGAAACTTAATCCAAGAAAATACTTTCCTCCATTTACTAGACATCATATCCCATTTAAGAGAACACATACAATTCCATAAGCTTAAAGTGTTGGTCATCTGATTTAGCTATTCATACTAAAGGGAGATCATGATCTATAATGTATGTGGAACGAGGACCTGTGAAATAAACCCCCTTCTCTGTATGCCCAGATAACTGAAGATAGCTTCTATTGGAACTGTTCTGCAGTGATATGTTCTGAAGTAGTTAAATTTATTAACCAAGACTAGGCAAATACCTCAAGAGGGACAAACCGCAAATTCAAGAATTGTGAAGACACATCTTCTGATGTGTCCTTCTGCCTCTGTTTCCACTCTTCCCATAAATAACTGTTGTTTCAGTGAATGAAATGAACATATAAATAACAAGGGGTTGCTTTCAAAAAATATACAATAAAATGAAGGTCACCAAGGAAAAGGATAACAAAGAGCAAATGAGAGAGAGAGAGAGAGAGAGAGAGAGAGAGAGGTGCCATAAAACTTGTATTGTTATAAATGAGCAAGACGACATTTGAAAAAAAAATTTTACCATGGCAACATGATGGTTTATCTGTGTGTGATTGACAATTGAGAATTGGCATGACAAATTGAAGCAACATGTCACCTTCAGTGTGATGGGGATTGAAGATGGACAACAATGGGAATTTGGGAATTACTATTTGATTATTAGAAAATTCAGTATAGTATAATAACATTTTTTTAGCAGTCATACTATATTGAACTTCAAAAATAATCTACTAATTCCCATTGTTGTTCCTCTTCATTTTCCCACCAATGTGTCCAGAATATGCATATGCAGATATGTTGCCAAACAAAAAGATTCAGACAAGTATAAAAAGCAATACCTTTGAACTAGATTTTTGAGACCTGCATGAGTTCCTTTGATAGAATCCATGTGCAAAATACATGGTACTTTGACAGATTTTGCTGTTTCTTCATCTGAAATTTGATGCAAACATATAAACACAAGGTTGATCACCAAACAACATCAAGCATTCCACCAAGAACTTACCTTTCACACCAGCTACTTCACCAGGATGGCATATGACTAATAAACTCCAGTGAAGACTGTAATTAAAACATGCATACAAATTACACTAGCAAATGAATGAAGTCACATTGTAAAAGAAAGGTGTTAATTTAACTATTTTCTTACTTGAAATTTACAGGGATGAAAATGTAGTCTTTTCCAAATAAGTCCACTTTTCTGGTCCATTTATGAACACGTAAAAAAGCAGCTCTGCCATCTTTCACACTGGATGGATCTTTGTCTAGATCAGCAAGCTTCCTAAAGAAAAAGCTATTGAAAAAATGGTATCTGTGCTTTTCCTCAGGAGGAATCTGATTCTTTAAATACCTGTGACCCGATATTTTTTTTTCATAAAAAAAACCCCATTATTATAAACCATAGCTAATAACTAATGTGGGAGTATGAAATTGTAAACCACGATAATTTTTTTTCTTTAAATTCTAACAAATGTGGGAGTATGAAATAGTAATAGAGATGCATATATAACTAATAATAAAAATAAAAAAGCATGTAAGAACTTGATCCTCATTTCTTTTCAAAACTATCTCACCGGAACAAAATTACATGGCACAACCTTTACATCATAAGGACTACAATTTGGACTGGATGCAACTAAAAGTAATCGTTGCATAACATAAACTTACTTAATGTAAAAATCAATAATTGTATCATTGACGAAAGTCTCTGGTTGTAATAGATCAACATCTCTCTTGCCAATGGAAACTGCATCTGAATCCCCTTTTGGGTAAATAACATCTTCGAACTCCACATCAAAACTGTGCAATTGCCAAGATTATTCAATAACTTACTTTAACAAGTACAGCATGTGTTTGTACTAATAGCAAAAGATTTACATATCCCACTGGTGCAAAGGAGGCAAAGAACATCTCTCAGAGGATTAGAAAACAATGAATATGCATACAGTGCACAAGCACACAAATAAAAACTAATATTATTGGTTTCAAAATTATAAAAGTCCAAAACCTTCATGTAAAAGCATAATCTGCAATGCAGATGAAAGTCAGTTGAAAAACTGTCAAGTTTTTCTAACACAGTTTTCATATTAACATATATCTCAAAAGCACACTTCATTTGGAGGTTAATGGGAGAGCTTGCATTTAAATCTTTTGGGACAATAATAAATGTTCAAATGGTGGAAGAAAAGAAGAAAAAACACTAATATGTCTATCAGCAATAGATAAAAGAGTCTGTCCCACAAAACCAAAAATGAATTTCTTTTGACTGAATCTTAAGATTGTAGCAAAGATCAAGAACTATGATACTTAATTTTCCTTTATAAACAATAAAAACAGCCCCAGGTTATAATTGATATTAACTTGCATAATTTTAATGCAGTTTGATCCATAAGTGAATACAGAGACATGAAACAACAAAGGAATCTGTAACCAGCAGATGAATTGAAGCAGGGTGGCAAGAGAATCAAGATATACATTTCATTGCCCAACACCAAGGGGGCAATTACTTACCTTGGGAAATAATGCCTCTGTTGAAGTAAGTCCACTCCTCCATCCATTGCAATATCCATACTGAAAGCAAATGGAGAAAAGAAAAGGCAAGAAAAGTTCAATGATAAAATGACAGGGCAGCAAAAACAAATTCACCAAAAAAAAAACTGAGAGAGAGAGAGAGAGAGAGAGAGAGAGAGAAGAGACTGCTGCCAAGCCAGAATTCCTCAACATTTAGCAAACACAAATCTTTCTATCCTTGAGCTAAGTAATTTTTAGTATACCAACAGGATGGATAAGTACTCAATTGTGACCAAGCAACAAGCAAGTTTTTAGCCAGTATCAACTGGCACTACATGGAAAGCAAAAGAAGTTATTTAATGAGTAAAATAGTACCTTCATTGGAGGCACTGGCACAAGCCTCCGAGAGCAATTTAAGCATGAAGCACAATAAATTAAATGAAAGCTAAATTGTAACAAATAACATCATATGGCAGCAATTCAGCGAACTTACTCATGTATAACACTCAGTAGAGCCGAGTACTTCACGTTTAAAGATGTAATCTCTTCCCATTTCCTGGACCAATTTGGTTCATCAACTGTGACCTCCAACTCCTCCACACCTACACCGACAAAGAAAATTAGCAAATTAAGAGACTTGGCATCCATATAACAAAAGCAGAGGCACCTTCCAGAAACCAGCCAGATTAAATATTAAAGCTAATACAATATTTTCTTCAGCAGAAAATTACATATTAACAAACTCAGCATCACTAATCTCACTAGAGCAAGGAACTTTACCTGTGCACGATATAATCATACAAAAACATAATTGCTACTCATCAGATCAATGAGCTCAATATTGAGGCAAATCCACTGTAAATGTATCACCAATTTCACAAATTTGCAATACTGTGTTCATACGCAGTGTCTGCAATGCTAGAATAGCAATTAGCAGGGGAACTTTAAAATACTTCTGGCTGCTCACATGAATTGCCTCGATATTGAGCTCATGACTATGTTGAGACTTGTATAAAAAACAAAAAAAGCATGAAAACAAAATATGAAGCACCAAACCACTACAAGGCTACTAACCTGACATGCCATGTGCGGTATCAGCTCGTACTGCATCCTTTGAAAGTATGTGAAGCTTAATTGTTACAGTTCCAAACTGAACACGTAATAAATACAACTTACTAGGTATGCTAAAATAGCACAAGTTATATTCCAATAAGGTAGCTAAAACTTACCCTTTGGAGATTCTGAGACTCAATAGTAACAATGTCGTCAATTCCTGCTTCAAAGCTAAAGGTTCCTACATCTCCATGTTCAGTTGCACTGTTTATTTTAACACCACCATAAGAGAACGTCACCAGACACCCAGAACAATATTTTCCCCGGTATACAACATAATCAACAACAAGATTAATCCCCCCCTGCAAATCACACAAAAAACACATAATTAGTAATCTTGAAAATTCTTGTTAAAAAATGTACACAATTGAACTAGCACCCATCTTGCTCATTGAACAGCATACATAAAATGAGTGGGGGGGGGGGGGGATATCCCCACCAAGCCAAATATGAAATGGATTGATTTTAAAACATAAAGTACATGTATGAGGTTCAATAATAACTGGTTAGTCATTTTTACAAAATGCAATTAGCATAGCTTAACAAGTAGAAGAGGAAACAAAACCTGGTACAGTACCAAAAAGGTGGAATAGCCACAGAAAAAGCTTTGTAATTTCAACCAATAGCAGCTAAACACATTAGCCTTCAGTGTCCAAGACACTCAAACAACAAATAGTACTCAAATAGGTGTCTACGTATGAGGTGCCTAAGTAACACAGGAATAACGACCTCGACAGATGTTTAGGAGAAGACTAAAATCACAAAACCTACAATTGTAAGTGACTGAAGTCACTGAACACCTTAAAGCAAGTATGATACAGGATATCAAATACAGGATATACTTAATAGAAACCTGTCTCATTTCTGATTCAAAATAAACTTAATTAAGTCATGACAGAAAATCTTGTACCAATTCTGAGTGGCTGAAACAATTGGTTGGTGTGGGGCCATTTAAAATAACTGTAATCATGCAGAAAACCACAGTAAGTTAAAAGAAAAAGAAAACCCAAAGAGATAACACAATATCAAGTAATTGATATCATGAGAAAATACCGCTACCCTCTGTAATATCAGGAGTGGGGCTTGATGGAGAACAATCCTCCACGTGGTCATCAACATCTAATTTCCCGTCAACAGCCTCACTCTGTAGAATTTCCAAACAAAGCAAAGCAAGACTTCATAATCAATTTCATTATTGAAAACACAACCCGTCAGACACAGGAGAAACCAACATACACTGGACCGTGGAGAGTCTCTAAAACCACGGTTTAACTGGCTTTCCCCGGGCAAAGGTGCTTCATGGCATGGAATTATTGTCTCATGTTCACTGAAAAGCCTTTTCGTCTCAAAATCATCCACCCGAAAACAAAAGCCTTCATCATGACTTAAAGAAGTGAATTGGGATACATCAACGGAACCAGAATTTCCTTCATCAGTGATTAAGTCGTCTCTGAAAGTTCCGGGCTGAACACATGCATCAGCATGATCACGGCCTGTAGTATCAACATCTACACAAACTAAACTGCCGGGTTCCTTTTCAGGAACATCAAATTCCTGGGCAACTGTAACACACAATTAACAAAAATCAGTAATATCAAACCCGAAATTAATCTACCAAGACAATAAACACACGCAAATTCTACTTTTACTTCAATCAGAAAAACAAAAAAAATCCCTAAATAATTCGAACTCCCACTATACAATATCAGTACCACAGCAAACTAATTTCTTCTTCAATTACATGATTTTTACGATAATTTTCCATTAAAAGGAAATAAAAAGTGAATGTAAGTACCGCATTCGAGAAACGGATACTTGGAAATGAAGGGATTGTCGAGACTAGGGTTTTTGAACTTGCCTATGACTTTACCAGCTGCTAATTCAGCTATCTCGTTTTCTTCTTTGAAGTCGAAGACTTCGAGTCCGTTCTTCATCGTCGCTACCGAGAGAGATCGCTATCAAAAGCGAGCGAGTCAATAACGGAGTTGGCTAATCAGAGAGGTTTTTCCGAGACCCAGTCGCTCTTGAGGCGTTGGTACGGGTTTTTAATTCATTGAATCGAAGAGAGACCTAAATTTTGCCAAGAGAAATTATACGCCAATTGGGAACGGCAACCGGCTTGCTAGGAGAAAATATTAAATGTTATTTGTTAGAGTTTGGATCTCCAACTAAGCGAATGAAAAGCACGCGTTAATCTGTGGGAGTTCAGTTTCCGTTGGGATCTGATGTCTGAATCCTAATGGCAAAGGGGTCTTTCCACGCTACTAATAGCGCGTGCTGTTTGAGTGTTGTGTTAGGCAAGTGACAAAATGATTTTCTGCTCAAAGAAGTAAAAATTGTTTGCTGTATTGACACTCAGTTCGACTCCAAAGTCTTTTTTATTTTTATTTTTTTATTTTTTTTATGAATATGAATTTTCAACTAAATATTTATAATAATATCAACTAATATAACTAACTTTAAAATTAATAATAATATAATTTTTCAGTATTTATTATATTATTAATAATTATAGAGATTGAATATATGATCATAGAAGAATAAATCTTTTAATTTCAGGTTTACACTAAGGGTCATCTAGTAGATAATTAATTACTAAAGTATAAGTTGATTGTTTAATGTTCCAAATATTCAAATCATATGTCTAGAAATTGTTTGATGTCTTTTATAGTTGGGTGGCCGGAAAAAAAAATTAAAGTGACACAGGTTATAAAATTTACGATGACAGGATAGTTCAGCTAATAACATTTGTTTTTCCCATTTTGATTATGTTTTTTGAAATGTCTAGGAAGTGATTTAAGTTGAAAGAGTGATTTATTTACATGATAACAGGGATGTTTATTTGGTGAAAAAAATAATTTATTTAAAAACAAAAAAATCCATATACCAAAATTTCAATTAGCTTTCTAGTGGTTGAAAAATACACCAAACAAACTGTAATTTTTAGTTCTTGAAAAGAAATAAATATTAAAATATAATATAAATTTTAAGGTTTTATTTATTATTTTAAATTTTTAGATGAGATTATTTTTTAACATGGAATTAAAATCTTATTAACTCAACAGTCACAAGTTCGAATCCTATCTCTTTTATTTTATTTGATAAAAATTAATCATAAAATAATGTGAATCTTTGAGCAAGTTTCAAGCCTCGGGATGTGTATTAGAGAATAATATAAATTATATTATAGAATCTCACTCAATAATTTCAAATTTTACACTAAATAATTATTAAATAACATATTATTATTATTTTCAATAAAAAAAATCAACGTGCTTTTATTTAAATGGGCTAAGCATGCCGGGTCATCCAAACCTATATACATGACCTTTTTATAAATACGAATGTTCTTTGCATGTAAAGAAATCATTGCTCTAAACCTTGCCCTACAACAATTGAATCAAATACAGTATTTGATGATAATGGCTTTGTTTACTACAAGCAATAAAATGACCCAACTAATTTTGTCCTTGAAAATGATATCAAATTAGATAATAGTTATGTTGTACCATATAATCGAGAACTCCTTCCTATATACTAAGCACATATCAAAGTTAAAATGTACTGACAATCAGTATTTATCTAGACATGCCACTAAAAATTCTGATAGATGTATCCTAATATAAATATATATAGATAGATAAATATAGATATATATTCCTCACCATCGCAACACTATATTGTTCTTATTTCAATCCATGCTTAAAAAACCTTATACTGAGAAAATAATTCTTAAATGTTGTTTTAAAAGAAATACAAGCAATTCAAATGCTCAAACTCTTTAGTATTTGCAATTCTTTTCTAGTATGTTTAGTCCCGTAATGAGAAAAATGGATACAATAATCAAATGGTAGAAATGTTGCTTGAACAGCACAACCTGTCGCGGGGGATTTATATTTTAGAAGAATATTACTTAAGCATGTGAAAAGGTCTACCAGTCTTTATGACTCAAGTAATGTGAATGGAATTGTTCACCCTACATTTGAATTGCCTTGCAAATCACATAGCTTTTAGGTGATGATACATAACAGGCTAAAGCAATTGACAAGGTCATTTCTAATCTTCATCATCTCAATTAAAATATTATTTTTTATACAAATACTGTAATTTGTTATGAGATGTTAGATATTTGATATTTCTTTTTGGGAATTAATGGCCGGTGATATATATAAATTGAACTTGTTTTTCTTATTGAAATTAATTTTTAATATTTTAAATTTATTTTGTTGTGCTAACAGAAAAATATAATTTAAAAAGATTAAAAATGTATTATAATAATACATTTAGCCTAGGGTTGGAAGCCTAGTTTGAAAGCCACCACAGACCCCGCGTTTATTTGGAAATTAGTTTTCCCGTGTGAACATGGGACGAGTGCAATAACGCGTAGGAATATTTCGGCCTTGAATGTCACAACATTTAAAGGTTCTCCTGCCTCTCAGTTCTTGATCAATTCACAGTATAATTATTTAGGACCACGTTGAAGTCCCGGGTACATCTCAGTTTTAGATTTCATACACACATCACAAATAGAACATGATACAGTAGTTCTTCAGGTGAAGAAAGCGAATCCAGAACATTCACCAATACGCTTCATTGTCCCATCAACTCGTACATATATAAATAATACCAGTATCTCCCGGGATAAGTCGATCTTCAGGCGACATAATCTTTGTTCCTCGCAAGATTCTACTGGATCAGTTCATATTCCTCCAGCTTTCAGCATCAGATGGCCAGCCTGAAAGCAGTTTTAAGTTGATGGAATTGAGCAATCACTCAATCTTAGAGCACATAACACACTATCTAGATGCCTCATATTGACGTTATAGTACATTTATATAGAGAAAATCTATACGAGTGTGATTTAAGCATTCATTTCATGATCCATGGATCCTTAAAAGTCCAAAATAAGAGAGAATATGAGAAGAGAAACGGAGAAGAAGATTGCATGCAATTTAATCAATATATTATAGATAATTTAGTTCACCCTAATTTGAGAGAGGTATCGGAGCTATCATCCTCCACAGGAGGGCCACTGCTGCAGCTGCAAACATTGGCAGTAGACTCCGATGACACCCCTTCCTCCTGGACTGCTGTGTCTAGATCCACTAGGGCAGGTTTTTTTCCCTTGCAAATGGCTGCGATCTGCATTCAAATTCAAACTCGCTTATCTCACCATTTAGGTCTTGACAGAAAATTATAATATTCAAATCCTTACAAATAAAATTACAAGGAACTTTGATGCATGTTCTTACCTTTTGTTTTAATTGCTTATTCTCTTCCAAAAGCTGTACTCCCTGCATTATTGGAATAAACGAAGAAATCAACGAATTGATGGCATGGACTTTGCTTATCCTTACAACGATTCAAGTATGAAAACAAGACTAATGATTTATAGTGACCCTCTACAGAATTTTTTTAATTTATTTTATTATTATCAGCAAAGCACAGACTTTTGCACAATTCCGTCTATGCAAGGACATCTCTTGACGAAGTCATGACAAGCAGGTCTCGCATACGTACTACCATGAAACCTGTAACTTTCTAACCTTCCTTTCAAGGGTTGATATCTCATTCATAATTCGTTCTCCCTGAAAATAATAATAATATAAAAAAAAGTTAATTGCAAAATAAGCATCTATACATGGTTTTAGGTTAGGTAGTACACGGAGACCAACCTTGGTTTCAAGCACACGGCTAAGTCCTGCTTCAAGCATCTTTTCCAATTGCTGCAAGTCTTCTATATTTAGTCCTTGGAGATCTTCTCCTCTCATCCGCCTGCCATCAATTGAAGGGATACATCCCATTACAGCTACGGTTATAGAGCAGTTAACACCATTTCAAGCTCCTTGCTAAAGGTTACCTTAGTTGATGGGTCTTCTCAGAAACTTCCTTGCTCAATCGCATGTGATTGCTGTTTTCTAGCTATAAAGTAGCCAAAATGACATAGCAGGTTAAGGCAGTCATAACAGTCCGAACTTGAAAAGCACATGACTATGCACTTAAATTGAATAAACTGAAAACATATTTTCCTCACTGTCAAGGTGCTAAACATCACGCAAAACTTGTATAGAGTAAACGATTTACCTGCAACTCAAGAGACGGCTGATTTATTTTGTCGAGGTTATTGGAGTGCAGGTTATATCTTGCAAGCACATCCTTCATACTACACATATATGATACAGTTAGTACATCATACTGCAAGCTCGTGACAGAGAAAATGAAAGAGATCATCGCTACACATGCTTTTTGTTTTTTCCTTTTCTTTCTTGTTTTGTTAAATTAGATATCTTAATGAATAAAAGTTATCCACCGAGACGAGAGGTATCTAAAGGCAGCTACGCCACAATAGACGCAGGAAAAAAAAAACTAGCATTATAGAAGGTCCAAGCCCAAAATTCAACTGGATCATCAGTTCGAGTATACATTGCTGCTTTAGTTGCAAAACTAGGGACAACGTAAAAGCAGATGCCATCCTTAACGTGGCAGGCATGGGATCATTATGAATATATATGGTCCATAAAAACTACTCAGTTAGACATGAAATAATATCGAACCCATCAATTCTTCTCTTACTAAATGAATTTAAAAACGTTTACAAACAAGGATGATTTCAGCTAAAATCGCACGCCTGCTGCAGATCATTAATATTTTTTTCCATGGTGAAATATCTTATTACTTGCAGCAACAATTAAAACAGATATAACTTGAAGCTTTTTTGGTTCAGGTAATTAAAAAAAATACTGTCCTAAAAATCATATTTATAATAGTTCATGGATTAAAAAAAATATTCTATCTAGGTACGCTTCAAGAAACTGAATATGATGGACATCAAGCACAACAGATTTGATAGCGAGTGGCAATCCTCAAATCTAAATATTGTCATTTGATGTTACGTTAGTTCTCTGCAGCATTATAGAGGTAACAAAAGGTGGTGAAAAATACTGACCATGCAAATTTCTCTGCAGCATTTATTCACGTTGGTGTATACAGTTGTGTGCAATATCATGTGTTGTAAGACATGTCAAATTAGCCATACTAAACCCTTCAAACTCAGTAGGAGAGTCAACATCTTGTGTCGCATCAATGGTTTTACTTCCAGGTTCCTATATGAAGACGAACATAATGGCAAGTGTCCTAGTTTCCTATATGAAGACGAACATATCCAGGTTCATAATGGATACAACATTAATATACGCTGGTTGGATAAATGGCTAGAAAATAGATAACTTAGAAACAATTTCCTCGGTTATTCACACTCACAACTAGTGGTATCATTGCAGAAATGGGATACACTTATAATGATTCTTGGATTTGGAACCTTAATTGGAAAAGACCTCTTCGACAAGAGCTTGACCAACTTCACTGCCTAAAAAATCAAATCCAAAGCTGCAAATTTAATGAAGAAGTAGGGGACTCCAAAAGAAACGATCATTACTTTGTCAAAATCTTTGCCATATCTTATTGACAGAACAAATTTATCCAGGAATCTCATCCTTCCCACCTAACCTGCTAAAAAATTGAAACATTCTAATGGTTACTTCTTCAAGGGAGAGTTAAAACAAAGGAGTTTTTGGCTCAAAGAAACATAATTCCTTTAGAGGAAGCTCAATGATGATTCAGTACCCCATCTTTTCCTCCACTGCTCCTATGTATGGAAATGCTGGTGCAAATTTATAAAATGGGTGACTTTTTAGTGGTGTATGCAGCGTACTATTGCAGACTTGCTTCTTGCGTGGAAATATTTGTTTAAAGGCAAATTCAAACGCAAAACCATTTTAAGCTTGGCTATTGAAGTATTCTGGGGCATTTAGTTAGATGGAAACAAGAGGATGGTTTTAAGAGATTCTATTGATTGGGATATTGTCTTTAAGGTAGTTCTTCACAGGGATGGGCTTGCTCAGAAAGCTCAGATGGAATTCTCCTTTGGTCAAATCAACAAGGCATTCAAGTTCTGTTCATTATATGCTAGTTAGTATATATAGCTCAATCTGTTGTTGTTTTGAACCCCTGTATTCTTTTTTCGCTTCCTATTCTGGCCATTGAAATTATTTTTATGGCACTAGCAAATATTAATAACAGCTTCTCGTCTATTATAAGAAGAAAAGACAAAGATTGGCTAGATGCATACAAATTAATCACAAACGCACTGAGGGGGGGGGGGGGGGGGGCTGGCTAAGAGGGATTCAAGAGTGCAGACAACATCCATGAGTAAGACTTGCACCGTTGATTACTCTCACTCTCAAAATCATCACCGGGGAAAATTACGAGTTTCAAGAAAACATCCACAAAAACCTAAGACTGGCATGTAATGGTTATGAACTTGTGATAGCAAAAGAGGTATTCTCAAACCAGTTTACAAGTCAACTGAATCTGAATCTAAGTCTTCATTTTGAATTATCTTAAAAAAAACACACATCCCATGCATTCAAAAGAATTCAATATAATTTTTACAAGTAACGACCCTAAAAGCCTCCTTAAGCACCACATTTTTCTTAGTGTATATCATTGTGGAAATTTCTTGTCTTCCCATTTTTCTTACTGGGATTCATAGTGAAACATTGAAGAGGAAATTGGAAAAGCTGGTTTGTTGTATATTGTTTTGAATATGCTCTTGTTTCTTAAGAAAAACTAAAGAATAAGGAAACCACCAACCAGCAGAAGTTATGCTTATTTTTCAAATAATGCTCTACGACACAAAAAAAAAAATCAACCTCACATAGAAAAAACAAATAACTTTGTTTTTAGAGAAAATCTTTGAATACTTCTTTCTTTCTTAAGACCTAATTTAATGCCGATTGTACTTCGGATTTTAATTGGGCATGCAAGATGTGAGTATCTAATTTAGAATCTGACAAAGGCATTCAATGCTACTATACCTTCATTCAGGCTAATGAAATGCTATAGAGATAGTAAATAATATTTTTAGGATGCAGCACACATATTTTCTAATAAATCTTAATTTTTAATATATAATAAAAAACCAATAAACTATCTCAAAGTTTGGGGATGCCATGGCACCCTTAATCCCATACCTAATTGCATACCTAATTAGAATCTAAAATAATAATATATTTATGAGGTTTTTGATATTTAGATTTACTGGTGGGGATATCACATACTTCACAAGTGATTCACATCATTCCCTTGACGAAATGAATGAAGTTCTAATTATATATAACATAAATTTTAAAATAATGATCTTGTAAGCATCTTCATGTGATAATGCGACCAAGACTTTGTTTGATCTTGTTCGGTTTCTATAAGTTAGACAATTGTTAGTACTAAATATACATGTGCTAAAAACATATTAACAAGGGTTTATGAATATTTTGTTCAAGTTATTGTTCAAGTTGTATTAAGTTCAAAAGCAAACAACAAATGTTAGTTTTATGTTCCAAGTGATATTTGAAAGCATAATAACCAATAAAAATATAAATAGTTTTTCTTATCTATTAGGTTAGACATGAGTGAATATGAAAAAAGGAAACATTGATATGCATATAACCTTCTCTTGTTATTTAATTAAAGCATCCTAGCTAATAAAAGCAAAAGATATATATATATATATATATATATATATATAGTTTCTCAAGTAGAAAAAAAAAAAAAAAAGACTGCTGTAATAAGACCATAATTATTTGAAAAATTAATGAATAATCTAATCGTATAAAACAAAAATCATTCTTAAATTAACTGTGGTAATATATTTCGCTTTTAAAAGAAATATCCCATCCCATGTTTCTAAAGGTTGAAACATTTGAATGATAAGTACCTTGAAAGGTTGAAAAAGACAAGTAGAAGCTTGGTTTTATCAAACACCAGTGTCATGCTAAGTTTTTTTTTTTACCGAACACTAATGCTGTGCTAAAAATTGAAACACGGATTATATGTTGTGAATTTTAGCAAGGTCAGAAGACAACCTAAATGGAACTAACTGTTATGTCATTTATTATTAAAAAAACAAGATAATTTCAGATAATGATATAGATTAATATTATATATCGTATTTTATAGTCAAAAGCTTACTTTATAATCTATATTTATATAATTTTTTCAATTCAAACAATCAGGAATATCTTTGCCTGCGTCTTAATAGCCACCCTTATGAGATTCAGCTTTTAATGTATCATAATATTTTGCTGCAGGAGTGCTTGCTCATGAATATCAGCTATACTCTGACATTTTACCCAGGGCATCTATTTCAATGTTCGGCATTTTATTACTTTAAGCTAGGGTTATTGGAGCACCTTTTATAAATTTGCAAAACAAAGGCTTCACGGATGGGGAAGATAGACCAGCTCCCTTCTATCCAGTTTATGGGGCCATTGTGATTTTAATTTTTCTTTCACAAGTAAAACAGCAATCACTTTCCATTTCTGCTGGAAAATTTGCAGACACAAAAATGAGACCATGACCATACTTACACCATGCTATTTCAACGACTTAAAAAGTTCTTAAGACAATTGGCACTCAACTAAGGTCCACGATATCTTCGGAATATGCCATGGATGCTCTCACTGAATCACAAATTGACTGTCGAAGTTCGATCTTATCGGCAGGGAGGCCGGAGAAGACAGTCCAGTCTGGACATGACTGGCTGGCTAGTATCCAGCAACCTCCACAAGAATCATCTGGCCTCAAATCAATCCAGATTAGATCATCAATTCCAACCATATATAGCTCAATTCCAACTATATATAGCTTGCTAAACCAGTTATAATCCCATACATCCCCCGGGAGCAAATTATAAGAAAGTATGTGCAGGTAGAAAATAAGTGTTTTTTATAATTTTAATTACCAAAAGTTCTAAAAAAATCAGTGTCTTCATAAAAGAGAATTATTTTGTAATGAAGTGATGAATACACGCAAGCTTGCATTTCATTTGATTTTAGCTTGTTATCAATTTGACATTTATATCATAATTATTTTAATAACAATATAAAGTATAAATATATAATCTGATTTTTTTCTGTAATGAACCAGAGAAGAGAGAATGAGAATTACAAGACAAAAGGTAAAGAAGGGGCAAGCTGTGCTCTAAGAGTGGCTAGCCTGAGTGGAAAGTCACGCACACTCCTAACCCCAACATGACAGGGCATCATTAAATATGAAAAAAGAGAGGTGGTGAGGCATTGCTAGACAGAAACAGCACAAAAACAAGTAAACGTGGAATTCTATCAAATAGAGTCGCCACACAAAAATCATAAACCAAAATCTTATTACTAAATATTTTATTCTCAAGTAATCATCTAAAATACAAGTTAAATAACTTTATTTATTTTAATTCTATGTTTGTCTTGATGAGGAAAAATATTCTAATGAATATTTATGAATTAATTGTAAGGATGCCTAGGCTAAAAACAATAAAATTATCACGCAAAATATTTAATTTCCTAGACTCAATAGAAAATATAAAAACACCACCAAAGGAAAAATACATTTCTAAATTAAATAAGAATAAAGATAGATAAGAAAATAAATATTTTGTTTACTAAGAACCCTCATGAACTCATTCTCAAGATTAAATTGTTCTTTCCTCAATTCATTGATATCCAAGTAGGGCTCCTCCTCTTTAGTTTCCTTTGAGTTGAAAAGAATTTCTCACAATCAAATTATTGTTGTCTCAATTTCATTGATGTCCAATCAAGGCCATCAAATCCCTTTTCTTTCTTTGCTTCAAGCGCATTATAGTTCTAGGTTTCTAACTTATGTTAAATCTCGTATAAAATACATCCATTGACAAATTATTTCTCTTCTGTTAGCTTCTAAATTAATGAAATAAAAACCTCAAACATGTTTCATCTATATTTTTTGAATGTGTAAATGATCTTTCAATAAATTTACTTTTGTAAAAATGATAAACTTGTAATTAAAAAAGTAAACAATGCTTAAATTCAATAAATTTATTTTATTAAATAGCTTCTATATATTCCTTGCACTCAACCTCTAGTTTGTTAATGAGGAAACCATTGATAACATCATTGTTTCTATTACTACCATTGTTTATGTCACAATTAACATCATGATTATCATCAAAATACAATAGTTAAATTAGTGTTTGATTCTAGTCCACAAGAAAATTAGAATCATAAAAAAATTCAGCTTAATAATCCCAATCAAGAGGCTGTCACCTATAATCTCACCCCATAATCTAGTTGTCAAGCTTAAACATAGATCCATGATCATTTTTATCATGATCTTCTAGGCTCCTCATTGCCCCCAGCTAAAGAGATAATTTTGTAGCATGTTTCTATCACCAATTTCTACACGTTTATTTCCCGAGAGGAACTTTTCTCATCCCCTAAACCTTTTGTTTGATGATTTTTTTAACTATGGTTATTACCAACTAACAAAGAAGACAACAACTTAAAAAAAAAAAAACACAAGCAGCACAAAATTCTATCAAATATTTTCACCACACAAGAACCCTAATTAAAAAAAATTATTCCTAAATATTCTTTTGAAATACAAGATAAACAATCTTATTTATATTATTCCCAAATCTATCTTGAAAAAGAAAGAAAAAGTAAATAATTATAGACGAGTTATAGAGATTCCTAAACTAAATAGAGAAAATAAAATTATCAAGATTAACATTTGATTTTCAAAACTAAATAACAGAAATAAAAGATATATATAAAAAATATTTTTTAAGCTAAAAAAATAATATAATCAAAAGAAAACAAGTATTTTTCTCTAAAAATATAAAGAAACTTGTCCACTCTATCTCAACTATCTCCATCTCTTTAGTAATAAGAAAATAACCAAACAACTTAATGAAAATCCCTGTAGTTTATGTTTAGAGTATACTACAAGAATGTTTTTCCAGCGTGGAACCATGTTTAAAATCAAAGAAATCATGCAAGATGCATATAAAATTATGTGATGTTTGTTTTTTCACAAAGACCAATCACTCAACTATTTTCAATTTACTTTTACTAGTTATCAGCCATAACATAATTAGTTTGCACAAAGTATCACTACCTTTGTATGCTGCAAATGATGTATCATTGTTGAAACATAAATAACGTCAAGAAGATATGCCATAAGAAAGTATTTTCCAAAATCAGTTCATATATGAGCTCATATTGCGTCAATCATGATAAAACACTCTTTGAATATGAAAAGAAAACATGTGAACACTGCAAATCTCAACAATCTTTGTTTCACTCCATTAATGCAGTTCCTCAGATCTTATCAACTCATGTATCCAAGAAACCCGGTGCTTTTGCTCAAATATTTCTTTTCAACATTGTCTTCATGAATGCAGAGTTAAACCATAGAGTTTGTGAGCATCATTTTCATCACAATCAACCTATGACTCCTCTCCAAGAGGATGCTATTTAAGAGCATGTGGACTTCCAACCTGAAAGTCTTGAGTTCACTTTTTAAGAAAAGTAATTAAGTGAGAAATAGGGACAACTACTTAAGAGTGGACTTCCAACCTGAAAGTCTTGAGTTCACTTTTTAAGACATGTAATTAAGTGAGAAATTGGGACAGCTATTTAAGAGCATGTGGACTTCCAACCTGAAAGTCTTGAGCTCACTTTTTAGGACAGGTAATTAAGTGAGAAATTGGGACAGAAAGAAAGCTTGCCCTCCTTATGTGATACAAGAATCAAGAAACTCTCCAAAAAACCTGCATGTTTTTAATTAAAGTAATTTGATTAATTAACAACTATTTGATGAAATTCGCATTTGTATTTTGGTACAATCCATATTGTTGTTAACAGTGTTGTTACTATGGAGTCATGCTAAAGGCCCTTTAATCATCAGTGACAGTCAGAGAAATTATAGATGATCCGAGATAAACTAAGCAATTAGCACACGAAATTAAAACAATTGATGAATTGGCATAGGGATAAAAAGTTTTGGGGAAATAGTATATTTTTACCTTATTGCACATCTAAAGCTCGACAAGGTAAAACCTTAATCATTTAGCTCAACCGGTTTCAAAAATAACAAGAAAAATCTTAAACCGCCAAAACCAGGAGGTCTTGACGAGATTTTTGATATCTAAAAATTCAACAATCCACAATGCGACAAGATGGATACTATAGAAAAACAATTTTCAAAAACTCTTGTAAGAACTTGAGGACAATCTAACAATAAGATAAAATATCATGATCCTCTTGAGTTGTTATTTTGGTCTGGCTCTGACTCTATCATACCTCCATCATTTAATTATGACAAACTCATATCTAACTATTCAAAATCATCTGTTATTACAAGTTGACTATATCATTGACATTGAAAAATAAAAGACTACTATATGAACAATAATTTTTTGAGATTTTAATTGGAGTTTATTTTTTTAGTGTGCAAACCGGAGTGTATATTTTGGCTCATAAAACATATTTGAAAGAAAAAAATCATAAAATTATGGTTTTTGTGTGAAACGGTCGACTGATTAACACAACTAGATTCAACCGGCTAACCAATTGACCTTATTACACTTTTGAATCGTGACACTTATGAAAAGTCTTTATTTTGAAGCACGACAACTATCTTGTCAAACTTAAAAATAGCAACATTTTGTAAATTTCACGCTTTAAAAACGCACAGGGTAAAAATATGTTATTACAATGAATTTGAAGGGAAAAATATAATCCAAATATTTTTTTATAACAGCTCACCAGCCATTATCTCGCTGGGAACCGGTCCCTACCAAATATCTTCCTCCGAAATTCTTGAGGCCTAGCTATGTTACCAAATTAATTATCTTCACATTTCCAAAAAAACGATGCAACTCTTAAATCCTATGTATCTATGGTTGCCACTTAACTAGCACTTAAATGTTGTTTGAAACTTATAATGACATCATTCATAGGGAACTACAATAAGATATCTAGAGAATTAGACAGCTATATATTTGGTCTAAATGGAAGGGAAAAAAATATTAACTCCCATGTTAACCACAGATCACATACGGCAACCCCCCAAAAGATAATAATGATTGTTTGCTGTTGATGATTTTCTAGCTTATCGGCTTATCATATGTAGCTGTTAATCTTTGAGGAAAAAAAGATTAGAGACTTAAATGGTTTTGAACCTTTTCATCGTGCTACACACCTCCTAAACAAGAATAAGGCAGGCAGGGCAATAAATTACGACAGCGACCCAGACAACCGCTGAAAATAAACCCTGTTAGATTACATTAATGAAACTAAATCCTGAAAAGAAAAGAAGAAACCCAACTTTGGAGAGATCGGATTTCATGTGGTAGAAAAGAATATCCCAAAAATGAAGTGTTTCTCTCTTCTTTTTCAAAGAGAAATGAAGCACAGGATTTGTGTTCAAACATGTAAAGCTGGATATGCTTAATCGTTGAAGGAGGTAAGCTTACCTAATTATCAGTGATGTAATAAACTATATGAAACTCACTGCAAGGGATCCTTGTTCTTCCTCTATCTAATTATTGGACTCTTAAAACTCCATAAAATCAAGTACATGGATATAAAATTTATGTTCGGTGCCTCTAAAATCATACAGTCATAAAACAAGAGTAGAAATCTGAGACTCCGTGACTCTATCTCTTTGATCTCCCACTCTCACGCGCGCACTCACTGATGATTATACTCGCAACAGCATATAGACAGGCACGCAATAAATAAGGGATGGAGTCCGCGAGGAGAGGTCATATATACGTTGATCGAATAAAAGAGATCTTCCGAATTAAAGGTAAAAAAATGCAGTACCTGGAGCTGGAATACTCAAAGAGCTTGCCGGTAGCAGAGAAGATGATGACAGCAACCTCAGCATCACAAAGAACAGAAAGTTCTTCAGCTTTCTTGAAAAGTCCTCGCCTCCTCTTAGAGAAGGTCACTTGTCTCGCAGTCACGTTGTCAATCTTCTTGATCTTGATCTTCTCCCTAGCCATTATGCTTTCCCTTAAGAGGAAAAAACACACAACGTTTACATTGTCCGTACAGACAAGAACAAACACATGAAATGACATGGAAACCGAGCTCGGAAAAGTGGGCTTTTGTTAATTCAAGGCAGGAATTTAGCAGAAACCCTAGCAGAAACACCCAGTTCAGATCCAAGCAGAACACACCCCAAAAAAGTAGAAGACACGCTAATATTGGCTCGTGAGCATGCAAAAGAACTGGAGTAGGAGACATGAATTAATGAGTTTTCCCTTGTTTACCTTATCAGGAGCTGGCTCGAGTTAGGTCTGATCAGAGGAATCACAAGCTTCCTGTTACCGAAAGTAAAACAGAAACCAGAGAGAGAGAGAGGGGGGGGGGGAGGGAGAATGGGAAAACTTCGAGTGCTGTGTGTTCAAGAAAGGAAAGGTTGTCTTCCCTTTTATAGCGAAACAGGGATCCTCATTTTATTATCTTCGGTTTGTGACATTTACTTTTAAAGATAAAATACTCCTTGTTCGAGGCAAAATAAAACTAAATTATAAATGTCCAGAGAATGATCGATTTTTCAAGAGAAGAAGAAACCTCCTCCGTCTATTCCTTTCCTGTCCCGATTTACCTTTTGAAAATTCAAGGTATAAAATCCGGAGAATTCCTGTCTTGAATTTGTTTCTACGAACCTGGTAAGCAATTTTTTTATTCATGGTATAACAATTTGAAGAGTAGGACCCCTTTAAAAATAGAAACAAGAAGACTGGTACTCTTTTTGGTAAGGTAATATAAAATCAGTTTTTTTTTGTGGACGAATCTCATTCCGTACAAATAGGGCCAGACTGCCATCACATCAAGCTAGGGTAATTAATTACTCTACCTTTTACTTTCATGTATTGTCAGATTTCTCTTATTTTATCGCGATAAATTGAACTAATTATCGATCAAGAATTTTCTTCATTGGTTCATGAGCATCTACTTTGAGGGGGGTTTTCTCTTTCCATTGTAATAAGGTTTTAATTGTCGAGCCTGGTTCTAATCCAAATATTTGATTTTTTTTATTTTATTTTAAATAAAAAATAGTAATTTTAAATTATTTTTATGCGTTAATGTTAATAATAATATTTAAAAATAAATAAAAATAAAAATATTATTTTAATATATTTATAAACAAAAAAATATTTAAAAATGAAGCTATATTCTCGTACAGTCACTACAACAGAGCAAAGCAAAGACTCATTGTTCTCAAACGGTTGAAATACAATCAGCAGTGATTTTTGGACGGGGATGACGTCGTACGGGATCCCTCCCCTTTCTGCGTTATTTAGGAGTTCTGCGTTATTTAGGAGTTCTATGGCATGGAGTTTTAACCCCTTTTTAAAAAATAAATCTTAAAACATAAAAATAAAATATTATTTTCAAACAAAAAAATAATAATCGTCATATTCTTAAATATTTTATTAATTACCTTATAGCCAAAGGAAAATGGGAAATTATTGTTCATTCACTATTTATTGGCAATTTCACTCTTTGTTTCGCGAGAGTATATGTTTTTTTTTCTTTTTTTTTTTCTTTCGTGTTACATAGTTAAAGGAGAATGGAAAATTACTGTTCATTTACTATTTATTGGCAATTTCACTCCCTGATTCGCGAGAGTATGTGCTTTTGTTTTTTTTGTGTTACAGTTTTTTTTTCATTTTTATTTTTATTTTTGCTCGATTTCACTATTTTCTGCTCTCTTTTTTTTTACTTCCATATTTTTTATGGGTTACATTTTTCTTTTTTATAATTATTTTTTTTTGCTTTTTATTTTTTACTTCCGAGTTTCATTTTTTTATGTTTTTTTTTTACTTCCGAGTTATATTTTTCATTTCTATTTCTATTTTTTTTGCTTTTTATTTTTTTACTTCCAAGTTAATTTTTTCTTTTTTCTTTTTTTTATATTTTATTCGTTTCTTCCCCTTTTTTTTTCTTATTGCTTTTTTTCTATTTTTTTTTCTTTCTTGCCTTTTTTTATTTCACTTTTTTTTGTTTTTTTTTTGTTTTACTTACTCTTTTTTTCGGGTTATATTTTTCTTTACTTTTTTAATTTTTTTTGCTTTTCATTTTTTACTTCCGAGTTACATTTTTTTTTTTTTACTTCCAGGTTACATTTTTCATTTCTATTTCTATTTTTTTTTGCTTTTTTTTTTACTTTTTATTTTTTTACTTCCGAGTTACATTTTTTTATGTTTTTTTTTTTTACTTCCGAGTTATATTTTTCATTTTTATTTCTATTTTTTTTGCTTTTTATTTTTTTACTTCCAAGTTAATTTTTTCTTTTTTCTTTTTTTTTATATTTTATTCGTTTCTTGCCCTTTTTTTTTCTTATTGCTTTTTTTCTATTTTTTTTTCTTTCTTGCCTTTTTTTATTTCACTTTTTTTTGTTCTTTTTTTGTTTTACTTACTTTTTTTTTCGGGTTATATTTTTCTTTACTTTTTTAATTTCTTTTGCTTTTCATTTTTTACTTTCGAGTTACATTTTTTTTTTTTTTACTTCCAGGTTACATTTTTCATTTCTATTTCTATTTTTTTTGCTTTTTTTTTTACTTTTTATTTTTTTACTTCCGAGTTACATTTTTTTTAATTTGTTTCTTGCTTTTTTTTTCTTAATACTTTTTTTCTTTCTTGCCTTTTTTCTAATTATTTTTTTTCTTATTTTCCCATTACAAAAGAGCTAAAACAAAATGGGTCATATACTGTAGATCACTGTTCACGCACAAACAAAACACTATGTACTGGATTTTGATCCACTGTTTCGCGTCTACATGAGCTCGGTTTTGTTTGTTTTTTTATAAAAGAATTCTTTTTATATATTTGCTGAGTAGATATGATAAACCAGTGGCTGTGGCCAAGTAGTTTGCTGCACGCAGGAGTTCGAATCACTCAGCCACCAAAATTGACTTCAGTTGTTTTCCTCTTTTCTTTTCTTTTTCTAAAATCCTGATTTTGGAAAATTAATGTATGGAAAAGTTGCTTTCCTTTTTTTTCTTTTCTTTTTTTTGTTTCCACTGATATATTTTTTATCACTTTTTTTTTTTCTACTTATATATTTTTTTCACCTTTTTTTCCATGACCGGGGTGTCCGGGTTAATTTATGCGCACCATGATTTTTTTTCTCATTACTGTTCAAAAAGGTGTTTTCCCCTTACACTTTTTTTTATAACCGTATTTTTTTTTCTTTTTACAGTAATTTTCAATGTTCAATACTGTTTGAAAATGTGTTTTCTGTTTTTTTATTTTAATCGGATTTTTTATTTGTTTTCTTTTAAACCATAGTATCCATTACAGTTTATGCGCACCGACTAATCTCTGGATCCTTTTTTTTTTTTGCCTATTTTTTATTACCACTTATATATTTTTTTTCATGACGGGGGTGTCCGGGTTAGTTTACGCGCACCATGATTTTTGTTCTCGTTAATGTTTAAAAAGATGCTTTCTCCTTGCACTTTTTTCATAACCGAACATTTTTTTTTAATAAACGTTGACCTTTTTTTAAAAAAAAATCCATTTTTTTTATAACTAGGATATCCAGGTCGGTTTTGTTTTTTTTAACCGGGCTTCTTTTGTTGTGTTTTTTTTTAAACAAGGTATCCGTGGCAATTTACGTGCACCAAGACTAATCTCCGGATCCATTTTTTTATATTTTTTCCCTGTTTTTTTTCCACTTGTATATTTTTTTTCCATGATCGGGGTGTCCGTATCAATTTATACACGCCACATTTTTTTTCTCAATACTGTTTGATTTCTTTTTTTTTTAAACATGACTTCTATTTTTTTTATAACAGATTGTCCGAGTTAGCTTACACGCCCCACGATTAATTTATGGACCCATTTTTTTTCATACATTTTTTTTCTTTTTTTTTACTTATATATTTTTTTGGTTCTTTTTATAATCGGAGTGTCCAGACCAGCTTACGAGCACCATGATTTTTTTTTCCCATGTATATTTTTTTTATCTCTTCATCCACTTTTTTTTTAGATTTTTTTCCTGTTTTTTTTCTCATTTATATTTTTTTTTTTTGGTTTTTTTATGACCCGAGGTGTCCAGGACAGCTTACGCACACCATGAATAATCCCCGAAACCACTTTTTTTAACATTTTTTTCCCACTTAGAATTTTTTTCTTTTATAACTAGGATGTACGGGTCAGCTTACGGCATCACGACTATTATTTTATAGAATGGACAAAAGAGATCACAATTTCAAACAGGTAATGAACAATTATTTCAGTTGTGGTTTTCACTTTTCATTACTCTTTCAAAAAAAATTTCTTTTTTTATATATTGTTTCCATAATTCTTATTTCTATCCATGTTTTATATGTACATGCTCTTAGTTTTTGTTTCTATTTTTTTTAATCCCCCTGTTATTAAGATTTTTTTTAATATTTAAATTTTAATTTATGTTGGTCATCATTTAAAAAATAATGTTTGCTATTTTTGTTTTCAAGTTAAATAATTTCTTTAAATATAATAATATTTATTTTTCGTTAATATTGTTAGGTATTGAATTTTTTAATTATTATAGACATAACATTCAAAATAATAATAATTATTATTATTAAGTTTTATTTTCTTTTAAATATATAAGAATAATTATATATTTTAATATTTATTTATTATTAAAGCTTTGATATATATTATCACTTTTTGGTGGGGGAAAAACTCGTTTTTAACAGATTTTATCAATTATAATTTTACTAATTAAAAATAAAAATAAAAAATTACAACACGCATAAAATCAGTTAATTTTTAATAAAGATAAAAAAATCCCAGCACATCGCGCAAGTAAATTTGCTCGTAATTACTAATTTACGACACACAAGATGAGGAGAAGTTCAATACTTTTATTTTGCAAAACAATTCAAGACTTGAAATATTGATTCAAGTAATAATATAAATAAAAAATATATCGGTGATAAATAAACTGATAAAATATGCAAAATTCAAGACTTGAAATATTGATTCAAGTAATAATATAAATAAAAAATATATCAGTGATAAATAAACTGATAAAATATGCAAAAAATATATCTTACTGCACTGATAAATAAACTGATAATATATCTGTTGTGAAATGTGAGGGAGGTGTTTATTTGAAAGTATAGTTGAGGTTTTTTTAAGGTGTTTTTGCCTTGAAAATTCATCAAAATAATATTTTTATTATTTTTTTTAAAAATTGATATCGATACATGATAGTAATCTAAAGACACAAAAAAAATCTAACATAAAGTAAAAATTAAAACTTTCAATTTTTCTGAAAACACATTTAAAATACAATGTCAAACATGTCAATATCCACAGTGAAAAAAAAAAGACTACTCATTTTAGTTTTCTTGATTCAGTGTAAAATAATATTGTATTTGAGTTTTTTAAACATATAATATTATTTTTATATATTAAGGTTTCAATATTGATATTGTTATAATATAACATGTTAATATATTTCATCATATCATACTTTTCATGTATAGATATTATATTTTTTATTTTTATTTTATCATTTATTTTATTTTATTATTTTCTCTTTTGTTAAAGTTTTTAGAATTTTTTATTCTTTGATTTAATTTTGTTTTTCCATTACCAATGCAATAATAATAGTAATAATTTTAGTTTTTTTTCTTGCTTTATTTTTTTAATGTTTTTTAATTTTTTTTCTCGGCGTAATTTAAGAATTTTATTGTTTTAGAAGTAATAATAATGATAATTTTATATGTCAAGGATTCAATGTTGTTATTGTTATAATAGGGTGTATTGATGTGTTTTATTATATCAAATTTTACATATATAGATGTTATATTTTATTTTTAAACTAACAAAATCTATTTAATCCCACCAATTATAAAAATTATTTATTTAATCCCTAATATAGTGCGCACTAATTTAACTAGTAATTACTAACTTACAACACACAGGATGAGGGGTAGTTCAATTTTTTTGCTTTAAAGCTTTTTTAAAAAATCAAGACTCGAAATAATGATTCAAGTAATAATATAAGTAAAAAATAAAAGCGTAATAAATAAAGTAATAAAATACTTGATAAAGAAAAAAAATAGAAAATATCTCATTTGAACTCATCCGGATTATTAAACAAACATATATTGAAAGGCCAGATAAAAAAATAAAAAAAAACCATTAAAAACAATTAAGGCATTGGCAATGTGATTTACACCATTAAAAAAACACCTTATCTGCTAACCAAAAGCATCACGCTTGTTTTTAATAAAACAAGTAATTAATTGTATGTATTAATAAATACTAAAATAGTTTACTAAAAATAATAAAAGATTAAGCCAGTAAATTGTGAGATAAATTCATAGGAAAAACAGTGGACCATAGAAACTTTTTGCGCCAAATTATAAATGGTCATTTAGTTTCTTCGTATTTTTTATTTTCATTCTTTATATTTAAATATTGATATTCCTTAATAAATTAGAAGTAATTCACTATTAAATAATTAAATTGATGAAAAAAAAAAGTTTGACAATAAAAAAAGAGAAAAGATGGAGTGCATCAACCACCCTATCGTGAAATTTGAGAGTTTAGTGTTTATTTCAAAATTTGATTGAAAATTTTTAAAAAAGTATTTTTTGTTTGAAAATTTATAAAAATAATATTTTTATTTTAAAAAATTACTTTTGACATCGACACCTAATAATAATTTAAAAAATCAAAAAAATTAATTTAAAGTAAAATATTAATATAATTTTTTTTATTTTTTTAAAAACATGTTTAAAATACAATGTCAAACATGACAATAGCTATAGTAAAACAAACACACAATTTAGTTTTCTTGATTCAGTATAAAATAATTTTGTATTTGAGTTTTTTTAATTATGTAATGTTATTTTTTCAGTGTGAGTAGTCGAATAGTTTCTCATAAATTTTCTATTATGGATCAAATAAAATAAAAACAATTTTAATTTTTTTTTATATGAAACTACATAGATATCATATTCTTAATAATTATATTTCCTTATCTTGTTAAGGGTTTAAGTGTCTCGGTTGAATGTCAAGAAACTTTTCAGCAAGTGCGTCGAAGGCACGCGGGTGGGAGAATATGAGAATTGAAGTTTGTTTTTGTGATGAACCGAGTGTAGAGTTAATTGACTGGAGGTGAGCTTGAAAACTTATATTAATTAAGAAATCCTACGGAGAAGGGAAATAAATTATAAAAAAACAAGAAGAAGAAGAATCAATACGCTACATTAGTGGGTTTTGTTAGTACAAATGGCTTCTCATTTCTCAAAACCCATATATAGCCTTTCGATGTTTCTCTCGGTGGATTGAAATAATTCACTGCTGTATTAATAAGCATACAGGGTTATTTATCACGTCGCTGTCGGGATTAATTTATTTTTAAAATATTATACATACATACATACAGAGAGAGGTATTGTTGTCAAAATCATTACGATTTTATGAGTCAATGTGTATTTATATATTAAATCAGACTAGAATTAAAAACTAGTAAAATCATACTTGACTCATGCAAATTCAATAAAATCCATCCGATTTAACAAGTTTACTGAATTTATGATATGAACAACCACGTTATTTTTAAAGTTGGTACTATAATAATTGTTGATGATTTTGTGACATTAAACATATCTTTCAAACTATATATTGGATCTTATTGGAATTTTATAAGAAAATATTAGATACACAAGAATATATTTTATTAAATTATAAGATTAAACAAAATTCAGAAACATATTATTCCAGAGAGTCAATGTTGTTGGATGAATCTTGTTAGATCAAACTAGATATCATACATTGTTATAGACACGTTTGAAGTTACAAATAAATTTTTATTGCGATTCTAAATAAGAGAAAAACTAAATATCTCAATATTTCTAAATATTTATGATAACTCGGTAATTTATTCATGTAAGAGATAACTGTATGTTTGATATCATGTTGAAATCTACCAGAAATTTATGAAAAATAAAGATTTAGATTACATAAAAAAATTTCAAGGAAGAGTTTGTTTTTATTATCATATTTATTTGTATAATATAGGTATTTTAATGTGTTTTTAATAAGATAAAAACAAGTCTTGTAGGAACTGCCCCAGGTTGATTGACTTGAGAAGTTTAAGGGAAATCTATACAATTGAAAAAAACACATATGATCTGACTATAAAAATAAATTTTTATAATGATTTAAAAAAAACAAATAATAATAAGATGATAATATATTAAATTGACACGCGTCAAGTTAGATTAATATTAAAAAATATGACCCGAGTAATGCGATCTGATAAAATCATGAAAAGTAAATAGATAAATTTTTTTTTATTGAAATTCAATTCTCAATCATTTCATTATTAAATAATAGAATAGATAAAAAAAATTAATCTTGGTTAACTTGTGAAAGTTGAATAATGAGACCATGGTAAAAAAAAAAAAAATTGAATAGAAAAGGTATTTTTATATAAAAAAATAGAATTGAAACTTGATTCTTGATCATTTCATTATTAAATAATAGAATTGATAAAAAAAAAAACTAAGTTAACTTTGATTTACTTGAGAAAGTTGAATCGTGATATTATAATAATTTTTTTATATAAAACTCAATTATCAAATAATTTAATATTAAATAATAAAGTTTTAAAAACAAACTAATTAAAGTCAAAGCATGTTAGTTTATCAAAAAATTTACTTGGATTATAAGACTAAATCAATCTTATAAAAAAATAAAATAAAATAAATTCTAAAACTCAAATTTTGAAAAATATAATATTAAAAGAAAAAAATAAAAAACAATTTATTTTATTTAAAAAATAAGTATCGTTCGGATAAATAATTAACTGCGGGGAGGGGACAGTGATTTCCCTCCTCAATTAGTTTTTGTCAAAGATCCAAATGATATTTCTTCTTCGACACGCATATAAACTCACAATTTTTTCTTTTGTTTTCATGCATGTATAGACCCTAATAAAAATGAAGTTACTAGTTTATCACAAGTCTATAATATTAAATTATTATTTTAATATACTTCTAAATAAAAATTATTCTGAAAAACAATTTCAATTATAATTCTACGCGGCCAACATGTTCTTTGCTTTCCAACCTCTTACCATCACACATGCAATTGAAAAATCAGAGGAGATTATTTAATAAAAAAATATCATCCTAATAAATTATAAAATTTAATTCTCAGATTAATCTATTAAACACTGTTGCTGGGACATGAAACTAAAATATTAGAGAAATAGACAAAATAAATCACAAAGTACTATGGTTAGGGTCTGTTTGGGAGTGCAGTTGCAGTAGCTTTTAAAAGTGTTTTTCGTGTCAAAATATATCAAAATAATATTTTTTTTATTTTTTAAAAATTATTTTTTATATCAACATATCAAAAATAATCTAAAAATATCAAAATATATTTATTTAAAATAAATATAAATAAATAAATTTGAGCTAAAACACCGGTTTAACCACCCGCCAAACCTGCACTTAATCAACCAACTATTGAACTGTAAAAAACAACAACAGCAATGATAAAAAAACTTTATTCATCTGGATCAATAACAGTAAACTGACCCGTAGCTAGCTTGCCAGACAGAGAAGTAGGTGCATTGGTGCATAATGCACGTTTCCCGTATGGGTCTTGCAGAATATTTCTAGACCACAAACTGGATTCCTCTGTATGTAAAGGCAGATGCTGGACCACAGATGTAATATTTCGATGAAAACAAAAGAAAGTGACTGGAGACCGTGGGTAGTGGATATATTTCTGCAAAGGAAAGATAATATTATTTTAGTGAAGAGAAAATATGCATAGCATCAGTAAAATGACTGAAGGGCATTATTAGGCTATGCGACGGTATATTTTCTGTATATCTAAGCTCAGTGTTTACGTTGTTTCAATGTCAAATGAACAGCAAGAAGAGAAGAAAAAAAGACGTGAGCTAGGTCTGTAAAAGGAAGCTTATTTGCATTAACGAGGAAGTCCTCTTCTTTTGACATAAATGGAACCATTGAATCATGTTTATCCAGTCCATTATTGTATGACCTTGTTTACCCCCTTGAACATTATCAGGGTACTTGCTGCGTGAAAATCCAAAGTTCCGTTGCGCTTTTTAAATTTGATTCCCAGTTTTTAGCTGTTTAAAGTTCAGATTGAAGGAGGTAGATGAAACATAAGCGGCCACTTCCACCTTCTTGTAGAAGAAAGATCGTGAGAAAAGTGGAAGGTTAGAGGAGAGTTGCTTTTCTCACGTATTTTGCTTCCTTTTCTTTCCCCCCAGCTGGGATAGATTTGTCCTATTAAATGATTATCTGAGGTTCATGTGAGCAATAATATATATATATATATTAAAAAAATATAATCCTAAACAGTCAAACATGATAAGTTTTAAACTTAAAAGAATAAAATCTGAATATAAGGTCAAGTATTTTTAAAGTACTTTATGATGGAATAGAACATATGATTATATGATTGAGAGATAAACAATTTTTCGAATAAACTTTTTATTTTCGAATAAACTTTTTATATTCCACACTTCCATCAAATATGTGATTATTAAATAAAAAACTACTTAAAAAGGACTGAAAGAATCATAACATTGTTCATTATTGGATGCCCATGTGTTTATAGATAAATTGCTTCAGCTCTCTCTCTCTCTCTGTATATATATATATATATATTAAATTAAAAGATGATGGGCAAGCTGCAGGGAAAAAAAAATCCATGTAGATGTTTTAAAAAAATTATTTATTGTGGAAAGTGTAGGGATTTTCACAATTCATGTGTCATAAAAAATATTTTAATTAAAATTGATTACCGCTAAGAATAAGTTTGATATTTTTTTTTTATTTATATATATTTAAATAGCAACATGTTTGTAGGTCCGGTATTTATTATTTAAATTTAATCAATAATTTTTATAAATTAAGCTCCCAAATTATTTAAATATAGACTAAATTCTTAAGGATTTAATAAACTGGTTATTAAATATACTTTTTTGTTTTTTATATAAAAATATTAAATGATGTTTTTCTGTACATTTTTTTTTGAAGTTTTGGCTCTATGCAAATAAAACATTGTTTTGTTAAATTTTATATTCTTTTTTAGAAAGGTCAAATTTAATGTTGCATTTCAAAAATATTTTTGAAAAAAAAATAATTTTTTGATATTTTTAAATTATTTTAATGTACTAGTGTCAAATTTTATTTTATTTTAAAAATTATTTTAATTTATTTTTAAATAAAAAATATTTTAAAAAATAATATTAACCGTAATCCAAAACTTATCAAGGTGTGTGACTATCTCCGACAATTATTTACGTGAGAGTCCCAAATCCGGCCATTATTTCCCTAAGAATAAAGAGCTCACACGTGTTAATAGTTTCATGCGATATCTTTTTTTATGGTAATGGTTTCATTTATGTCAAGAGAAGAGGACTCCCTCGTTAATGCAAATAAGCTTCCTTTTACAAACCTAGCTAAACTCTTTTTTTCTTCTCTTTTAGCTGTTCATTTGACATTGAAACATAGTAAACAATGAGCTTAAATACAAAAAATATTCCGTAACATAGCTTAACAATGCTCTTCAGTCAAATGCAATGCATATTTTCTCTTTACTAAAAAAAATACATTTGAGTTTGATAAGATGTCAAGCGTAAATGAATATGATAATTTATTATACCGAACATCTTTGAATTTAGTTATATATTAGGCTCAACGTACTCGAATTCAACTATACATTGACCTTAAATGTATATAAATTTAACAGGGTATTATACCTAATTCCTTGAGGTTTATTTATAAGCTGAGACCAGGTGCTTGTGGATTTGACAATATACTACACCCGACACCTTGATTTCAGCTAAATATTGAGATTAAGAGCCTGTTTGGCACAGCTGTTGCTGTTGTGGTCGAGGTTGAGAAAAAACAGTTTCATTAAAAGCGCTTTTAGCTGCGGTTCGAAACTAAAATTGAAGTGTTTGGTTAAAACTATGGTTGAGTTTGAGGTTTAATGAAAAACAGTTTTGAGTGTTTGGTTACCATGCTTTTCATATTGCAGTGAACTTGTGAAATTACTTTAAAAGACATACACATATATTTTTTAAAATATTATAGATTTAACTATCATGATAATAAAATGTAATTCATAATTCAAGTAAATTAGACACTTATTTTTATCTCCCATAAAATTACTTGCAATTCCATCACGAATTAAATTCATGCGTCAAGGCCTCTGCGATTCTTTGCTATTTGATAGATGAACAATATCTGATAAAATATCATCAGGACAACATTTGCGATCCATAAATAGTGTTGTTTCAACATCTTTATCTACATGTTGCAGAGATATAATGGCAAAATCCAATTGCAAGTTTCTTGTCCATAATCAATCGAAACGCAACGGGATTGTGGAGTAAAACAAAGTTACGCACATTTTCTTTTCTGACGTAGCAGAAAATCCTAAGGAATACAACCAACGTTGATATTCCATAAATAAATATAGGATGAGAGGAATTCTCTAAAAAGTTCAAACTTTATTCAATAATTCAAAGATGATTCGGCTAGAGGCTTACAACCATATTTAAAGCAAAAACCCTAACCCTAACCATGTTGGACAAGGATACAATAAATTACCAAAAATGACAAAGTTGAGATAAATACAGAAATTGAAAAAGTTATGAATCCTGAGCAAGCTGGAATTGACGGAAGTCAATTTGGACTTGGAAATCAACAGTCACGGCTAAAACAAAACATTCATGAAATGACAAAAACGACGATTTCAGAGCCTAAACAATGGAATTTGGTCAAAAAAATGACATGCAACAGTAGCAAAATACCGACTTCCTCCGGAAACGCATCAATTGGGTGAGTTTTGTAACATTCTGACTTCAGCATCCGAACTGCAGAAATTCAGTTGTCTTTGAATTTTGTATGTTCTCTCTCGAGCATGTACGCCTCTGTCACTTGTTCTACATAATTTTTTAATTTTTTAAAATATAATTTCTATATATTTTTTTAAAAAAAACTAGACTGGGTTGGCCCAGCCAAGTGGGCTAAGGCCCTGTTGGACTTGGGCTGGGCTGAGAGAATGTCCAGCACAGCTCAGCCCAATTGTTCAAAAAATAACATAAAATTATTTGGTGTTTGGTTAATACACGTTTGACGCTGCGGTGCACCTAAACCGCAGGTCACACTGCAGCGCCAAACACCCACTAAGTGACTGTGGATTTGAAAAAATATTACACTTGACACTACTTGTTTTGACGACCAACAACCCAATATATATACAGATATGGAAACATGTTCTACCCACCACTCTTGAATTTGGAACCATCATATGAAAAATGCACACACAATTGTCTTTATAGATTTTATATTGAATTAAAAAGGTATTTTATGATTACAAAAATTTAGAACAATCATTTATCTACACCGTTAGGTGAATAAAAATATTCTAAAAGCTGGTCATATTCCAATCAATATTAAATATTAATACCAAAGTTATTTTTATCAATTTTAATAATATGCGAAAAATATTTCTTCTCGTCAAAGTTTTCAAAAGAAAATGACTCTCCAACACCTCAACAAAATAACAAGGTTGAAAAAACATACAAACACCATCCCAGCCATCCAAATAAAAGTATCATCTCCTCGTACATTCTCACAGCATTTGACATACAAAAAAACTATAGATGAATATTTTTTTAGTTCATAGGATTTAATGTCCATTCACTCTTTTGTTACAACTCATTATTAAAAAATCTTGGACTCAGTCGTAAAATAATTTGTAAGCTTAAAAATTAAATGTTTTGCAGGAATCATAATTTCCACCACTATTATATTCACATATGATTATTTGGTATCCAAATACTCAAAAATTATATTTCCAAGCATGTTGGATTCTGATATATATTATTTAGTGCCCGTTTAGCAACGCGGTGCAAACTGCGTCTCAAGGAAAACACAGTTTGCATTGTTTGGTAAACATTAAAACACATTTATACTGGTATGAGACCCACCAAAATCACGATTGAAACCATGGTTTGCTGAAAGCAAGAATTTGTAGCTTTTCTGTGATTGACTCCCATTTTTTTGTTACCTGCGTTTCCTGTGAAATTGTCTTTGTTTTTTTATCTCCAAAATAAACCATGCATAAATTAAGGGAACTAACAGAGATTGTAATATACAGTCGACGATCAACAAGCATTGTAATATATAGTAACAGTTATCGTCGATCTCTCTCTCTCTCTCTCTCCCAACACAATCGACAAGCTCTCTCTCTACAGCACCGTCGGTGCCCTCTCTCTCCACCGTCACCGCCAGCTCTCGGCACTACCATCATCCACCTCATCACCGTTATCTTCTTCTCCATGCCACAAGCTCCTCCGTAACCTCCAGAAGCCACAACAATCCCTGTCGTGTAGAGAGCACCTTCCGAGGCTCATACCGACCACCACACAGCACCATTTTCAACGCCGTCACCATAGGAAGAACCACCTTGTCCTTCTCTACTCGTCGGTATCAGCCGTTCACTCTCCCGTCAAAGTCGGCCATGTTACTGTTCACGTGAACAGTAACATGACTGAATACTTCATCAAATGCATGAAGGGTGCAACGCACCGTTTTACCATTTTATGTTTTTAATTGCACTCTTGAGCTGGGTTGTGCTGGGCCTGCTCTTAGCCCAGCCCAAGGCCAGCAGAGTTGGGCCTTTATGGCCCAACTTGGCCGGGGCGAGCCATTTAACTTGGGACAAGCCCATTCCGATTTTTTTTCAAAAAATATTTTTTTTTAAAAAAATGTAGATAAAGATATGTTCTGATGAAAAACAATAACGTGTAACTTCGTTACACTCCACAACCCTGTTATTTTTCGATTGATTATGAATTAAAAACTTGTAACTGGATTTTGCATTGAAATTATAACCCTACAACTGGATCACGAATGTTGTTAGTAATGATATTATTACTATATATTATTCATCGATCAAATAGCAAGGGATCACAGTGGCATTCATGTAACGATTTAGTTCGTGATAAAATTGCAAGTGGTTTGATGAGAAAATAACATCAAATATCTATTTTTTTCATGCAATATTAATTATATTTTATTATTATGATTATTAATCTATAAATTAAAAAAAACAATTTATATATATGTATGTGTGTGTGTGTCCTTTAAAGTAATTTCACTTGTTGATATCAATATGAAAAACATAATAACCAAACACACAAAACTGTTTTTTTTAATCTCAAACTCAACCACAGTTTTAATCAAACACTTTATAATTTATTTTGAACCGCAATAAAAATATTTTTTTAAACTATTTTTTTTAACCTCAACCACAAAAAAAAAAAAACAATACTAAACAAACCTTTAATCGATAAAAATAAAGAGGTAGGTGAAATGTAATTTTCTTATTCTGCATGCAGAAAAGAAAAGAAATGTATAGGTTTTTGGCTGACCGTATGCCCACTAACCTGGGCACGAGACTGTTATCAGGGTCCAATCTCGTACGATAAAATGATACGTACAAGTTTAAAAAGCAGTAGCGACAAAGAGCGATACTGCTGTGAAATAAATAACTTTTCAGCGGGCCAAGGAAGAAAAACTCTCTTGGAAACAGAAAATCACCGCACTTCGAAATTATTTTTTTCAAGAGAGTTGGCTCCCACGCGTGCACATGTATTGCTGACAGGTGGCCGCTTGGTGACCGGAATGGTCATCTTGGGGTTTTGAGTCTGTAGACCGCGCCTGCTGATGATTGGGTGTTTCCATTTGCAGATACACTTTGGGGAGAAAAATAAAAGTGTTGCCGTACACAAGTAGAGAGTAGAAAATTAGTTATACTCTTTATATAGAAAAATAAAACAGTCACCGTACAAAAGTAGCGAGTAGAAAATTAATTATACTCTTTATAATTATATCCACCTGAAGTGTCTCGGTCCGCTAAGAGATGGTATGAATATTTGTCATGATATTGTTTTTTAAAATATATTTTTTAAAGAAATTTTTTATTTTTTATTTTTTATTTTTTTATATTAATATATAAAAATAATCTAAAAATAATAATTTTTTTAATTTAAAAAATAAAATAAAAAATTAATATTTTTTGAAAATATTTATAAAATGAAGTGTCAAACATGCTTAGTGTAAATTTGAAAATGATGTTGAAATTGATTTTTGTTCATAAATGAATTAAAATATTTTTTTATTTTTAATATAAACACATAAAAATAATATAAAAAACATAAAAAAAAATTATCTTTTAAAAAAATACTTTCTAAATGCATTCTCAAACACCGAGCTTCCTGGTTCATGGTGTCTTGTGTGTTGATAGTATTATATATACTTTATTTAATCAAATGTTAAATTCATATAACAACATAAATTTAAATTATAAATATCTCAAACCATTGCTACTTAAGTACCGAAATGAATTATCAATTGCAACAACAGCAAAAATTTTCCCAAAGCAACAGCAACAATACAACTTTAAAATAATAAAAGTTTTACGAGAAGAATTTTCTAATCTATGTCTACTAATAGTCGTAAAAAGAATACACAAACTAATATTTATAAGTAGATCAAGAACATCACTCATTAATTTATTTTCTAATTTTCTTCTTCCATCGAAGAGATAATTAATTAGGATTAATTAATTGATCCTCATGATCAAATTCCATAACCTATCTCCATAATCATGAATTTGTATAATCAAGAACATGAATATGTTGTGAGGGACACAAAAGATAATTTCCAACCGAAAAAAATAAAATAAAAAAAAATATTATTCTAGTAAATTCTCAAATAAAAATGCTATTAGTACAAGATGAGGATCAGATTGACGTGTCCCACTTGCAACTTGATTATCAATTATTTATTTATTTATTTAAAAAAGGAAAGAAATAAAGGCGTATAATTAATTAACCACGTGCAAAAGCCAAAAGCTGAAGCTGCATACGCATGTGGGTACGGTATGAGATACTCGACATGGTTTTCAACCTGTGAAATTGGATTTTTAGCGGTTTTCATAGGCAGTTTCTCTTTGTTGCTCGTGTAACGTCACATATTGTCGCCATAGTTTCGAATAAAATATATGGTGGCAAGTGAATCTCACGAAGGTATTTGCTCTGTATATTTTTTATACTTTAATGTTTACTTATAGAATTTTTTACAGAATAATGAATTAACATGATACATTATACTATCAATTTTTTTTAACTCAATTCACTTGTTAAATACCTTCAATTTATAACTCTTTATAAAATATTTCACATGTATTGATTTATTCATAATATCAATCACGACTATAATTTCATTATTATTATTATTATTGTTGTAACTACTTTCATAGTTATAGTCATCACTCCATGACCACTGTTATCATTTTCATATCACCATTATCATTATATCATAGCCCTAGCATATTATTATTATTTTATTGTCTCTGTGTTTCTTATATTATTACTCGTGAAGCACTGTATAATATTTTTAATATATTTTTTTCATGAAAAAACATTTTACCTGCAAAATATTAATCTTTAATGATAAATTTCATGTAAACAAACATTCTTTTAAACTTCAACAAGTTTAATGGTAGGCTAGCTAAGTGCATGTATATATCACTTTATAATCACCATCTTCATATCACCTCTATCATTACATCTCCATCCTAACATATTATTACCGTTTTATTGTGTTCATATTTCTTATATTGGTACTCATGAAACATCATATGATATTTCTTTCTTGCTTTACTCTCCATAATTTCCCCCTAACAAAATTTAAATTCTTATCTCTGGCCATTTAAAAACCTCATAATGTTTCAAATCCAAATCTTTTTAGTATTTTCTATAAAATATTCACTGAAAAAAATTAAAGACTTTGTTTGTCTCTCTTGTCCCGTCTTTTCTCTCACCGCAATTGAGCATCTAAAAAGAAAAAAGAAAGATCCTATTATGCCTTCACCCCCCTGCTAGCTAAATTGTTTGATTTGTCAAGGGTAACAAATCTAATTGGTCGAAGCATGATCTGATATACCAGTTTTAATTTGTTTATCTTGCTTATATTTTATCAAACTCATGCCAATTTTATTAGTTATTTTGATTCAAATAAGTTTTCAAAATTTCCAAGGGTTTTACACAAAGGTATTGAGAAAAAACTATCTTAGATTTTTATAATAATAAAAATAGCCTTATGAAAGGCTGTTAATCTATATGTACTTGGTTCTCAAATGATTTGAATTTTTAAATAAATTTAACGTATAGTTAAAATTAAAAATATCGGGTGTGTTATCTTACTAGATCTATATACATTTGAGTTCACACGCAGCTAATTATAAAAGTGATAAGTCTACTATTCTTTTATATTTTCATATAACTAGACTAATTATAAAGCATAGATAGATATATATTCCCATTAAATTATCTATTTTTATCATTTAGTTTTCCATCCCATAACCGAAACTTACAAGTTCAGGCTGAACTGTTAGGAGGGCATTTGAATGATTATTTTTGAAATTACAATGACAAAAAAGAAAAAAAAAACATAATTGACTAGCAATAATGGACAAAGTCATCAAATAGGCTCAACTCTCTTACCACCTTCCTTTTCCCATTTTAATTTGTATATTCCGGGATACAATTACTTACATCTTTTCTCTCTAGTTTTTTTCTTGGTCGAGAGACTCAATTAAATTCTACACCGTAAATTTTAAACAATTGATAATGCCTAATCGGAGATCTCCAAGAAAAAAAGTCCTTTCTCCACCGTCGACGGCGAAATGCAAGACCCGCCAATTTTATCAAGGTTTGCTGGATACCAGGAATTATAAAAGCCTGGTCGTCCTTGAAAAGAAAACTTGAATTCGGTCCACTGGTGCAGGATGTCGGAGCACAATGGGCCACAGCACCCCATAGCGGGGCAGTCATCGAAAAACCCCAAGGCCCAGCTTAATGCGACCGAAGGTCTAGCTTCCCCCTGTGTACATTTAGTGGCTGATTGTTGAGGGTGTAGTTTAGATGATTTTTAAAAATGTTTTTTTTTATTTGAAAATATATTAAAATAGTACATATTTTTTTATTTAAAAAATTAATTTTGATATTATCACTAAACATATTTAAATTTAAAATAAAAAATATTTTTTTAATTTTTTTTAAATATTTTTAAAATACAATGTTAAACATGATCTTAAATTTACTACATGCAGTGACAAAGACCATATTTTTTATATTTAAATTTATTTTGTTGACAAAATAATCCAGTGATGTATAATAATAATACCAACAATAAGTATTATTTATACCAGAAAAATAGCAACGATGAAATTTAACAACTCATTTTGTAACTGAATATGAATATAATTATATTAAAAAAAAACTTAAACAACAATTTCAAATTTGATAAACAACTTCAAGTTTAATGCTCACTTTATTTTTATTTGATCAAGTTTATAATTTTTTCATTAAATTTATCCCTACACCTCGATTGAAGAGATAACTTAAAGATTAAAATAGGATTAATGTAGTCAATTTATAAAATTACGAGAGAGGGTAACAATAGCACGAGAAGAAATATATCCATCCTGATTTATTTATTTTCCTGCTTTACAAGACCAAAATACCCCTTCCTCATTTCCAGGGGAACCAAACTTGTCCGGGCCATTTTCCATAAACAGAAGCCCAATTTAGTCCACCAGAAAAAGGAATCCAAGCAAGCTGCTTTTCAATTTCCTCGCCTCCCAAAACAGCAGAACGAAAAAAGCAAAAACACCATTAAGCCCGGTAGCCAAAACTACCAAAATGAACGAAAATACCAACAGGGCCGAAGCCGAACGCCTCCTCGGAATCGCTGAGAAACTCTTACAATCACGAGATCTCAACGGCACAAAAGACTTCGCGGTTTTAGCTCAGGAAACGGAACCTCTTTTGGAAGGCTCAGATCAGATCCTGGCTGTTGCTGATGTTCTTATATCAGCTGAAAAACTCGTCGACGACCACCACGACTGGTACGCGATCTTGCAAATCAGCAGGAAAACTGACGATTCCTTCCTCATAAAAAAGCAGTATCATCGCCTTGCATTACTCCTCCATCCAGACAAGAACAAGTACCCTTTCGCCGATCAAGCCTTCAATCTTGTCGCTGATGCCTGGGCTGTCTTGTCCGATACTGGTAAAAAAGCTTTGTACGATAAGGAACTGAGTTTGTTTTCGAAGATTGATTTGTCTGCTTCAGGGAAATTACCAGTCAGGAGAAGCCAGAGACCGGTTGGTAATAAAAAGGCTGAAAGTGTGAAAATTAATGTTAACAATGAGAGTAATCAACAAGAAGGGCTGGGACATAAAACGAAATTGTCTTCCTTTTGGACTGCGTGTCCATATTGTTATATTCTGTATGAGTATCCTAGGGTTTATGAGAATTGTTGTTTGAGGTGTCAAAATTGCCAGAGAGGGTTTCATGCAGTTTCAATACCCTCTTTGCCTCCTTTAGTTCCCGGGAAGGAGAGTTATTATTGCTGCTGGGGGTTCTTTCCTCTGGGATTTGCACCTGATACTGCAGGGAGTGGAGGGGAAAGTGGTGGGGTGGGTTCAGGGTTTCCTAATTGGATGCCGCCAATGTTTGGAACGGAGCAGCAGCAAGGAGGTGATAAGGATGGTAAGAATGGTAGCGGTGGCAGACATAGTCGTGTTAATGGTGCAGCTGCCACCCCAGTGAGGGTTGGTGTGGAGAGCAAGGATAGAGTGGTGAAGGTTTCTGGTGGGAGGGCAAGGGGCGTGGTTGGGAATACAACGGGGATGCCAGGGCCGAGGAAGAGAGGAAGGCCTAGGAAGTATCCTGTGGTGTCGTAGTTTTTGAAGGCCGATGTGTAGTCAGCAAGTGCAGTGTGATGGAATGGAATGGGATGTGAAGGTGTTGGTGGCTGAAGGATGGGAGTCTCTTTGCAGCTGGCTAGGTTCTGGGATTTCACAGGTATTGTTGATGTAACCTTTTTGCTTTTAGTTGTTTTGTAGAGTTTAAATGTTCAATGCAACTGACTGCGTAAGTTGCTTTGTAAGTTGTAACATTTTATGCTGTAGCAATGTCATTTCAGTAGTTTACGGATCTGTACAAGTTGTTCTGCTTTTAATTAAATATTCATTTTGTAGGATCAATCCCATGCTGAACTCTTTAGGCATTTAGAACCAAAAAGAAATGCAGGCATTGTAAACGATCTTGTTGATTTGCAATGTTAATATATGCGAATAAATTTAGGTAAATGTTACTTGAAAGTTCAAGGTACTCCACCCACCCCGACATATTGCTCTCCATGCCTGCACAAGTATTTTCCCTATAGCGGCTCACACCATTTCCACACTGCCAGTACTTTTAGCTGTCATTAACATTGGTATTAATGTTTTGAGTTTTCTCCAGATAATCAATTGGTTTTCTACAGTTTTTAATCATGTTGACTAGAAAAGTTCCGTAATAGCCTTACATCTGAAAGTCAATTAAAAAATTGTGTTCCCAGTCATCCTGCAGAAATTAGACGATCTGTTTTGGTGAACATTGTGTCAATGGAGTTTTAGGGGCATGATATGCTAGATTCTTGAAGTTGAAAGGTCTTCAGCATGATTTTGGTTCAAATGCATGTATATCATTAGAAGTTGTTTCTAGTTCCTTTCATCAGACAGGTCAATGGTATGTCATGTAATTCAATAAATAGTAGTAGAATTGTCCTTGTTTCGTAGTCATTCCTGTGATGTCCTGGCCCTGCAAGTCCATTTCGAGGCACCTGGTTTTCTTTCTGTTTATGATGGATAAGCCTTTATTCTCCTCACCTGCTCACCGGGAATTGCATGCCTGTCCATGTGACTGGGCAAGGCGTGTTTCTTAGGTCAATCTATTAAGACGCACCGTTCTGTATTTTTTCATACATGGTGGTTGCTTTGTTGACGAATAACCCAAATCTGGACACAAAAAAAGTTTGTTTTAGTTCAAGTGGAAAGAAATATAAGCTTAAGCCAACTGGCCAGCTTTTAGTTCATTCATTATCTTCTTTCCTGGTGAAGCTGTTTTTACTATCTCCGTAGTCATCTCTGGTTTCTGGATCAAAGCTGAATAGAAGAAAGTTGAAAATTATTGTCAACAAGCATCTAATATAAATAGCTTGATCTGGTAGTGTAAGGTAAAGCAATTCTACAGGTGAGCGTTCTTTGGTTGATTGAACAGTATGGCAGTCGAGGATTGAGTGGTCTTTTAGCTTCGATTCAATTGTGGCAGGCTTAATTAACTGGAAATACCTCTGATTTAGTTGTAATAGGCTTAATTAATTTGAGTTCATGTGTATTTTTCCAAACAGCCACAGGACTCTGAAAATAAAGATCAAGGTGTTCTACCAACCCTCTAGGCTTGGAGCTCTACTCGAGCTTGGGGCCTTCGATACTTGAGCGCGGGGATGGTGAAACTAGTCCACGGGTGACGTCCCAGGCAGTTCTAAGTATTAGAATTCCACTGCAGCTGTCTCCACTTTGGCCTCATTGACCTGTATCTACTGAATTAACAATATGTCAGCTTTAATAGTTTGCAAAACATCAATCAGACCGAGCTTGTAACTTTATGGAAATCGAATCGAATCCGTTTCTCCACACAGGCCTAGATTTCTTTCGGACAATGTCCATTCGAGGTTTCTACAATTCAGAGTGGCGTGTATCTAAACAAAATATTTGGAAGACTACTGAACACTTGCAATTGGTACAATCGACGCTTATTGTGATGCTTTTAACTTTAATAATTGACAGTTTGCGGCATACTATATTCCCATCGGTGCAGATGCCAATTTTCAGCCAATCGTTGCATGCCACAGAGGAGGTAAGGATAGCCAGTCAGCCCTCCTAACCTCAGGCTCAAAGCCTCGTTACCTGGAACTAGCATCAAATAAGCATATGCATGGAAACTGTCTATCACCCGCCCAAAATGCTCAAAGAAACACAAGTGCCTGATGGTCCAACCGTGTTAGGATGGTAATCACGTCAAACATGCCAAGTCACAAAACCCTCGTCTGTAGATGAAAGAGTAGTTAACTGGTGTTTTTATTTTATCCATGTTGAGCTTCCAGAATAGACCCGGTGCATGGGCAGTTCTACAAAGGGAGTGCGTATATCATTCACAGGCAAGCTTGAAAACTAACAGAAGATAGTAAGAACAGAAGCACTAGGCGGTGAAAGAATGAACCTAATTTTTCCTCGCATGAAAAAGAATGGAAAGGCAATACTTGGTGGACATTGGTCGAACAATTTATGAGCATGTCCAATATCTAAGAAAATATGAACTCCTTTTCACTTTTGAACAAAGTATACCATGAAATTTCTCAAGGAAATGTAAAAACACAATACCAGACTAATAAAAGACACGGAAAAGGAGCCTCTCAAGATGTTGCAGAGGAGTTGGATAGCCTAAGACACTCACTCTGGCACCTTCGAAGGCAAATATCATTCCAGTTAGGCACCTGGTGTTGATTGATACAAACAGTTCTCGCGCATGCATCAGCACAAGCATCGAGCTCAGAAACACCGCAAACGGTAACACAAGTATCAATAGTTGGGTCTTTAGATAATGCACCAACCTTCTTTAGCATCCTCTTCGACGTGCAAACCCTCTCGCAAACAAAGATTTCATCGGAGCTCTTTTCACGGCCTCTGGCGCTCTTTAACCTCTGCTCTTCAGCTCTTCTTTTCTTCATCCTCCATGCTTGCCCTGCAATTATAGCTGGTATTGATGCCCCTAATAGAGGCCACCATGGGTCCACCATTGCTCTTCTCTTCAGCACACAAGCTCTTGGAATTTATCACCAGGAAGATTTCCTCCTCGATGAAGTAGACTCCTGTGCACAAACACTGGAGACATCAGATTCAAAAATAAGCAACATCGGTTTTGGATAAAATTTTTAAAAAAATCCCGATTAAAATAAATTCGAACAGAAATTAAATTTCCAAAGGGTTCTTCAGAAGATACAAGTTAGTCGATTTATTTGACCTAATTTTCCTTGAAACAGTTTTATCCTCTCTTTTTTATGGATGAAACACTCTTTGATAAAGATCAGCCAAACATAAATTGTCTACCAGTAAAGAACAGTTACTGAAAGCACGATAAAGAGAGATGGAGAGCTTACCGAGCCGGAAATGGTGATGGATCCTCGAGGGACAGGGTTTAGTTTTAAATGGAGAGAGGATTAGAGAGAGGTGGAATAAAATTTGGGAAGAAGGCAAGGCGTGGACTCCGGCACGTGTTTTTGCATCCAACGGGTTAGGATTGTTCTTGTTTCGTGGGACCATTTTATTATCATAACAGAAGAACATGCAGTCATTGTAGTAAGTTACTACCTCACCGTTTTGTAATTCGATATTAGTTATTTTTCCCTTATTAAAGATGTGTTTGGTAATGTTTTTATGATTAGAATTTAAAAAAAATCATTTTTATAAAAAATAATTTAGTTGTGATTTAAAATAATTTTTAAAATATTTAATTAAAAATATGATTGAGTTTGAGGTTAATAAAAGACAATTTTAAGTGTTTTGTTATCGAGCTTTTCATATTGTTTTCAACTTGTGCAATTACTTTAAAATATATAGGTGTGTATATTTAAAATATTTAATAACTATAATATTAAGATGTAATTAATAATTCAAGTAAACTAAACATTTATTTTAATTCTCCAATCAAATTGCCTGTAATTTCATCACGAACTAAATATATTTATGAAGGCCTCTGTAATCCTGGAACAATATATGGTAAAATATTATTTGAAACAAAATTAGGATTGCGAGACAAAAATTATATTGTGATCTACTTATAATATATTTATTTATATTTTGAATAATTTTTGTATTATTTTAATATTAAAAATATTTTTTTATACTAATATACATATATTATGTAAATATTATTTATATTTTAATTAATTTTTAAATTATTTCAATATTAAAAATATATTTTTTATATTAATAAACACATATACACCCTATATAACCCCCGAGCCCTATCTCCCTTTGATCAAAAAGCAAGAAAAACAGTTGTTTTTATTGTGCCGGAGAGCAGCACCAAAATTTTATATGGGGCCATGCCATATTTTTGCCTTTTATAATTAACTAAACATTAGATTATGATGTTTTTTTACAACTTCTAGTTGCATCGCAATCCCAGACATCTTCTGAGGGGTTGTTTGGCAATTAGTTTGAAAAGTATTTAAAAAAATAAATTTTTATTTTTATTTTAAATTATTTTTTTTATGTTTTTTTAGATTATTTTCATATATTTATATTACAAATAAAATAAAAAACAAATTAATATATTTTTAAACAAAAAAAAAAAAAACTCTAAAAAACAACTTCTAAATCGACTCCCATAACTTTTAAGTGGTTGTTTTTCACTATGTTTTAAACCCTGCTCGTAGCTGTAATCAGTAAGTGCCACTGTCATCGTCACTCTTTCCTGATTTTGATTCATTGACAGGCTACATGTTTTTCATCCTGCCCTCCACAAATAACCAAAGATAAAAGTTATGCAGATTTCTGCTCTCAGTGAACTATTTTGGACCTCTGATTGTCTGTGTATGTATCACACGTCAAGGCCCATTAAGGTAGAAGTCTTATTCAGGTCTAGGATGAATATGGGCTTGAAGCCCATTTCTTCCCCTAGTTTGCTATCATTTCTATTGGCCCAATCTAGAGAGTACGAAGTCGCGGAGCCCGTCGCAATATATCAACTGACACCGTGTCTAACTCCAATGCTGTGTGCCTGTTTGCCACAAGGTGCAACCGGAGTTTTGTTAAAAAGAATTTTTTAACATTTTAAATAAAGTATTTTTTAATATGTTTAGATTATTTTGATGTACTGATGTTGAAAATAATTTTTAATAAAAAAATATCATTTTAATATATTTCAATATAAAAAATATTTTGAAAAATAATCACAACCACACTCCACACTCCGAGATTTGTTCATTTATGTGAACAAACTTCACTGCAGCTGAGTTTACAGGAATTAGAATTTAGAATTACAGCTGGGACATCTATATTAGTACATTTCTGTTTTGTTTTCGTTTTCTGTTAATTTCATCAATTATTTTATTGATCAGAGATTGCTTTCTCTGGTTATTTTTCTTTCATGGAAGATTCCAAATCGCCATCCCTTCGCTTAGAAAGGGCAGCAATTTAATCCGAAGATCCACGATCCATATCGGATGCCTTACTGTTCGAGCAAAGGTGACACGGGATGAGTACGAGAAGAGGTAGCCGAAGAACAGCGGGTGTCAACTATGAACGGGGTGCTGGTTTTCACAGCACTGCCTATAGATCTGGCCTCCCTGTGATTAGAAAGACGCCCATTTAGTGCTGAGCTCTGTGGATCAAGAAATACCCTGCTGAAGGCGGAGGAAACAACTGGACCACTTGCGAATGTCATCCGTTGATGGAAAGATTTTCGATCACTGTGGCGAGTGGAAGGAAATAGGCAGTTTCTTTTACATTTTTTAGAGTGGCTTTTGATTAGTTCTTTATCAGGGGCAGATTGTTCATCTTCGTTGCTGGTACTTGTCACCTTGAGATAAAGCATCCCTTCCTTGCTGATCATATCAAGTGTTTTAAAATTGGACTAGACTCTGTCTATGATACAGCATTTTCAAGTAAAAGAGTTATCTGGATAAATTAAAATTAATAATATGTTTTTTTTAAATAGTATAAATATAATATTTTTTTATATATGTACTCCATGGAAAAAATCATTTAGAAAAAATAATTTTATTTTAATATATATATATATATATATATATAATATTGATATAATTATTTATTAATAATAACTGGCTAATATAAATCAAATCAAAATTATTTTTATATATAGAAATATATTAAATAAATTTTAGATCTTTTGATTAATAGATAAAAATAATTTTCAATTTAAAAATATTATTACGACTCTTCAATATAATTTTTTTCTTAAAACTACGAAAATGAATAATAAAAACTAAAAATTTGTTTTTTAAAAAAAAATTTTTTAGATCTTTCACAGGAGATACTTTTAGAAAGAAAGTAATCTATTAAAAAAATCAGGATTATTGGTTTGAACCTCAATGATTAAGATTTCATTTCACCTAATTAGTATTTCGTTAGATTTTATATTTATTTTTTATAAGAAAAATCATTTTTTTTTTAAATTAATGGTATAGATTCACCTAACTAGGTATATTATGATGCTAATAACTGAAGAGGGGTGAGACCCCTTTTAATATTTTTTTTCTAATAATAAAAAAATAAAAACTCAAAAGCAACTTTAAGTTTATCTACCAAGACGAAAGCTAAAAACTATTGTCATATCCTCTTTTTCAATGAAATCCTTTCACATCAAGGCCCGTTTATTTTTCGGAATTTATTTTCTGGAAAATCACTTTCCAGACTTTCCTGTATTTGTTTGTCTTCTGAAAAGTTGGTCAACGGAAAATACTTTCTGGTCAACGGAAAACACTTTCTGGTCAACGGAAAACACTTTCCAGTCAAAGAAGAATTTGGCTTGGTTTTCAGGAAAGTGTTTTCCGGAAAATACTTTCTGGAAGTTGTGAAAAATTTAGAAATATCATTATTTGCTGATTATATCAAATTTGATCCTCAAACTTTTGATTGCCATATATAATTTGTTTTGAATATTTATTTTTCAATTCCATCTCTTAAAATTTAATTTTTATATTAATTTTGGTTCTTATTTTTATAATTGCTATTTGCTTTTTTCTTATCATTTTTTTATTGAAATTTTTTATCTATCAAATTTGGTCCTCATTTTTTTTATTGTTACTTATTTTATTTGAAATAATTTATGAAATGTTAATTATTATTATTTTAATTTATTCACCTTTTATTTTTTAAAAAAAAAATAGATTTGATCTCTATTATTTTGATTATTATTTATTTTATTTGAGATAATTTATGAAATTATATTTTTTTTCAATTTCATTCTCATTCAACTTTTTAATTTGTAAGATTTGTTCCTCATTATTTTAATAAACTTGAAAAAAAAATTAATTTATTAATAAATTATTTTCCAGATTATTTTCCATAACATAAACAAACATTGGAAAGTGTTTTCCAGTTCATTTTTCATAACACTGCCAAACATCGGAATTCACTTTCCAGGAATTCACTTTCCAGGAATTCATTTTCCAGGAATTCATTTTCCCCGGAATTCACTTTCCAAAAGAAAACCACTTTCCAGCAAACAAACAGGGCCCAAGTTTAATTGTTTTGGTTGCCGGAATGCTGGTGGCTGAAAATTCTCTCTTCTTCTCTTTCATTTTTCAATTATTTTTCTCTAATATTTCAAATACAAAATAAGTAAAATGAATTTTTATTAATTATAAGCTAAAAAGTATGGGAAAACATGGTAGTTCCCACACAATTCACTCTAAATTACTACAATATTTTCTTTTTTTTTCTTTTTTTTAAAATCTAATTACGTTTTTCTCTCTCTTGTTTTTTCGTTTCTTTCTTTCTTTTCTTGCCTTTTATTTTCTTCTTTTTAATTACATTTTTTTTTTCTAATTACATTTTTTTTGTTTTTTTTGCTATTTCTTTCTTTTATTCTTGTCACCTTAAATGCACTATAACCAATTCCCACACTAAAAATTTTTTGATAGCCATCTTTCTTTTATTCTTGTCACCTTAAACGCACCATAATCAATTCACATATTAAATTTTTTTTGATAGCCATCTTTCTTTTATTCTTGCCACCTTAAACGCACCATAATCAATCCCTATACTAAATTTTTTTTGATAGCCAGGGTATCCAGACTAGGTTGCGTGCACCATGACTAATCCCCAGATTAATTTATTATTATTATTTTTCCCCTAATAATTTTTTTTGTTCATTTATAGATTTTTTTTTCTAATCCCCGAACCATTTTTTTTCTTGATAAATAGGGTCTCTGAGTCAGCTTAAGTACACAAGATTAATTACCGGACCAATTTTTTTTTAAAAATAATATGGATTGTAAATGGTATGAGGAAAGCATTGTAGCTCCCCACACATAGCATTGTTGATTGCAACAATGCTTTCCCACTATAGTGCTTTGCCCCTTGGTTTTTGCTCTCTTTTTTTGCCCTTTTTTTTCTTACTATGTTTGTTTTTCATTTTTTCCCTAAAACATTTTTTTTGCCTGTTATACTTTTTTATATTTTTTTTCTTTGTCCACTTATATTTTTTTTATAATCGGGGTGTCCCAGCTAGCTTAAATGCATTACAATTAATCCCTAAATCTTTTTTTTATATATATAATCAAGATGTTCAGGCCAACTTATACGTACCACAACATTCCCCGAACCTACTTTTTTTTCTAAAATATTTTCCTGCTTGTATATTTTTTTTTTATAACTGGGGTCTTAGGGTCAGTTTAAGCATGCCATGACTAATTCCTGGGCCAAATTTTTAAAAAACACAATATGCATCGCTACAGTATTTTCATGCTTATATTTTTTTTTCTTTCACTTGTATTTTTTATATATATATAATCACGGTCTCTCGGCCAGCTTAAGCCTTTTCTTTTCTTTTCACTTGAGCATTTTTTTTTAACCAGGATCTCCTGAACAGCTTAAGCGTACCACCACTGCTCCCCATGCCAAATTTATTTTTTGATAATCGAGGTATCTAGGCCAGCATGGACGCACCATGACTAATACACAAACCAATTTATTATTATTATTTTCCTTATACTTTTTTTTATTCACTTGTATGTTTTTTTTTATGATCGGGGTCTCTAGTACATCTTAAGTGCATCACGACTGATTCTCGGATTGAGTTTTTTTTTTAAATAATATGGATTGTTACAGTGTTTTCATGCTTATTTTTTTGGATTTTTTTCACTTATATATATTTTTTATGATCGGTGTCTTTGGGTCGATTTAAGCTTTTGTTTTTTTCACCTATATATATCTTTATAATCAGGGTCTCTAAGTTAGAGTAGGTGCACCATGACTAATCTTTAGATCCTTCTTTTATAATCATGATGTCCGGGTCAGCTGACGCGCACCATGAGTCGTACAAGTATGTATATACCTCCTATAAGGTAAAATCCAAGAGTTGACTATAGGGATGTATAGGTAATTTACCTATTTTTAATTATATTTTTTGTCATGGTGTTTTGGGCATTTCTTTGGACGTGACGTCAATTTCATAGCTCATACACATTTTCAGATGACGCATGTGGCGTCATAAAACTTCTAGAAATATATATTAGTTTTTTATATATTCATTTTATTATGTAAAATGTGTTTAAAATAACGTCATGGTATCGGGGGGTTTTTTATTTTTTTTATATATGTGCATAGTACAACAATCATAATACCCTTAAATGAGACAAAAATCAAGAATTGCCAGTAGAGGTGTCCTGGTAATTTTACTTTTTTAGCGCACAGTAAAATAATTTTTATAGCCTCAAATAAGATAAAACGGAAGAGTTATCTGAGGTAGTTTTTCAAACATTTCACGTTTAACTATAAATGCATAAGAAATAGTTTCACTCTTGTTTCGCACCACCAAAACTAAACTCACTATATTTTTTTAACGCGAGTTGCATTTAATACAAATAATAATAAAAATTAAAAATCTAAACTAAGAACAAAGGTAAATAGATAGAAACAAAAAATTTAAAATTATTTTAAAAAGACCAAGAAAATCAAGAGATCAAAACTAAACTTGAAAAATAAAAACTAAAATATAAAATAATAAATTATATATGTTAAAAGTAAATAAAAAAAATTAATGCCTGCAACATGACTTTTAGAGACCGTAGATGTTTGAATGTGTCAAATGTCTAGAGTTTCTATTTGTTAGGACTCTAGTTTAATTCTGTTAATAACTCCCAATGTTTAGGAGATTATTATGCTTACATTATCATTTGACTTTTTCAAGTATTGTTTACCACATTCTTAGGCCTGTTAAAGACATGGACTGCTATTTGTTTCTTGCAATGGCTATATAAGCCAATTCATTTATTCATTCAATAAGAGAGCACTTTCAAAGTATGCACTTTAAAGTTCATTTGTTCAAACAATGACTAGTATCAAATTAAAAACTATCTTTCAATGAATTTTTAATCGTAATAAACGGCGAATCTTTCGATCGTCCCTGCTTGCTGCTTTTGTGCCAAATTTATTTTTTTGACAATCGAGGTATCTAGGCCAGCATGGACGCACTATGACTAATACACAAACCAATTTATTATTATTATTTTCCTTATACTTTTTTTATTCACCTGTATGTTTTTTTTATGATCGGGGTCTCTAGTACATCTTAAGTGCATCACGACTAATTCCCGGATTGAGTTTTTTTTTAAAAATAATATGGATTGCTACAGTGCTTTCATGCTTATTTTTTAGGATTTTTTTTCACCTATATATTTTTTTTATGATCGGTGTCTTTGGGTCGATTTAAGCTTTTGTTTTTTTCACCTATATATATCTTTATAATCAGGGTCTCTAAGTTAGAGTAAGTGCACCATGACTAATCTTTAGATCCTTCTTTTAAATCATGATGTCCGGGTCAGCTGACGCGAACCATGAGTCGTACAAGTACGTATATACCTCCTATAAAGCAAAATCCAAGAGTTGACTATAGGGATGTATCGGTAATTTACCTATTTTTAATTATATTTTTTGTCATGGTGTTTTGGGCATTTCTTTGGACGTGACGTCAATTTCACAGTTCATACACATTTTCAGATGGCGCATGTGGCGTCATAAAACTTCTAGAAATATATATTAGTTTTTTATATATTCATTTTATTATGTAAAATGTGTTTAAAATAACGTCATGGTATCGGGGGGTTTTTTATTTTTTTTTTATTTATGTGCATAGTACAATAGTCATAATACCCTTAAATGAGACAAAAATCAAGAATTTCCAGTAGAGGTGTCCTGGTAATTTTACTTTTTCAGTGTACAGTAAAATAACTTTTATAGCCTCAAATAAGACAAAACATAAGAGTTATCTGAGGTAGTTTTTCAAACATTTCACGTTTAACTATAAATGCATAAGAAATAGTTTCACTCTTGTTTCACACCACCAAAATTAAACTCATTATATTTTTTCAACGTGAGTTGCATTTAATACAAATAACAATAAAAATTAAAAATCTAAACTAAGAACAAAGGTAAATAGATACAAACAAAAAATTTAAAATTATTTTAAAAAAACCAAGAAAATCAAGAGATCAAAACTAAACTTGAAAAATAAAAAAATAAAAACTAAAATATAAAATAATAAATTATATATGTTAAAACTAAATAAAAAAAATTAATGCCTGCAGCATGCCTAGTATCAAATTAAAAACTATCTTTCAATGAATTTTTAATCGTAATAAACGGCGAATCTTTCGATCGTCCCTGCTTGCTGCTTTTGTGCCAGAGATCGACAGGTGATTTTTATTATCTATATATCTTGACCGGTAAATAATGTGCCCACACAGTAACTGATGTAGATTAAAGGGTTTCTTACCTTGCGTTATATATATTTAACACCTGCCAGTCGGGGCAGCTTTTTTTAAGGACATAAGATCAGCTGGGACCATCCGTAAGGTTTGTTTGTTGCTATTACAGCCCCTCTCTTGAGTAAGTAAAACCTCTGTTTTGCTGCTAACTCAAGGACTTCGCTTTCCCTGTTTGCTTTACCCTCTTGCCTTCCATGGCACAGAGCAGGAAGTGCTGTCCGGGTGTTCAGTTGTTGAGGTGGGCACCCCTTCCACTGGAAAAAATGACATCACTCATCTGGTGCCAAGTGGTCATCGTTTCCTGTTCCTAAATTGAGATCGATGATTGATGATAATCTGTCACTGTTCCTAAACCACGTCTGAGTAATTTTGTGCTCACTGTTCCTAAATCGCGTTTGAGCAATTTTGTGCCCGCGGCCATACCGGTGTTTTGGCTTTTTGTTTTTTTATTTTAAAAACTGGAGGTTTGATATTTTAGATAATTTTAATACGCTGATGTCAAAAATAATTTTTTAAAAATAAAAAATATTATTTTAATACATTTTAGCACGAAAAATATTTTTAAAAACTATCACCACCTCCCAGACAGTCAATTTATTTTTCCTGATGTGACGTTGGAATCCAGGTTTCAAACAAGAGCTAACGCTGTTTCTCTTTTCAGATTCATAATAGAGTGAGCCTTGAATCGTACAAGAGTTTAAATTCTCGTCAAAGCATAGTAAAGCTCATGCTAGGAAGAGGCATCTCCCGAGCTCACAGAACAGGCAAGTTACGGACCTCTCTCACCAGGTGAATAAAAAGCCCTATCCGGGGCTAAAGCAAGCGTATATCCGAGGGCCCAAGCAATTGTACTGTGGATATCTCAATTGCGAGCCTGGAAACACGCTGATTGCAGCGACGAACATGCTTATTGCTATGACGCACTGTAACCTTCAAAGTCCAAGAAATAGGAATTCCCTGGCTTTTTTTGTCCGGAGATCGAGTACTGCCATCAGACGATGATCTTTGGCTTTTATAGTAACCAGATTTTTGTGGTGGTCCACCCAGCACACTCACATGCACGTTTTGCAGACTTTCTGACTTTTATTTCTTCCGTTTGATCAAGTGATCTTTGTCCAGCCATGAAATTCTGACGGGTGATCGCAACGCCATGCAAGCAATATCTCGTATCGCCTCCCTTCATTTAAAATTTCTCACTGACTGCTTTGATTTTTCTAAGAAGCTTCAATGTGACCCCTCGACATTTAAAGATCTAATTAAACCAAAGAGAGTTCCCAGTACTTCCCCCTTTTTTTCATTTTTTTAGATTTAAATGAGTTAAAAAATAATATAAATTAAATATAAAATAATCTACAAATATCAAATCCAAAGAATTTTTATTTAAAATTCAAAAATAATATAAATTATATATTAGAGTTTATTTAATAATTTAAATATTTGAATAACATGATTATTTAATACAATACAGATGATAATTTGCGATAAGAATTTTTGAATCATAGTACTTCCAAAAAGATGTTAAACGCTGGCTCGTCATTACTTTTAACTCTATAAAAACTAACTAGCCTGGGACGGTCATTATTGTGTAGTCTGCAAGTTTATTTCAGTTTGCTTTTGAAAATAAATTTTATTTGATAATATATTAAAATAATATTTTATTTTATTTTTTAAATTATTCTTGATATCAATATATAAAAATAATTTTAAAACATCATAAAAAATTAATTTAATATAAAAATTCAAAAAATATATTTTTTCCCAAAAATATTCACAATGATACCTTTGTCTGATGAGGTGAAATATTCTGTGACCATTTCAGATTCATTCCCCTTTCAGCAAGTCAAATGCGTGGACGGTATTGTAAACTCACAGCGCTATTTAGCAGCCATGTTACAGTTACAATTATATTACAAAAAAAAAAAAAAAAAACATAACCCACTTTTAATTTGGGTTTCGTCTTTAAATATTATGATTGTGTCGTTCTATCGTGTTTTTTTTGTTTTCTAGAGTTTTTTTTTTATTTGTTATCTCACTCTTGTGCTTGAATGCTTGCATTGTTTTATGCTTGAAGTTATAAAGTATTTGTTTGAGAATATAATTAAGATTATTTTTTAAAAATATTTTTTATTTATAAATTATCAAAATAATATACACATGAATATTTATCTTAATAACCTTTAATATTTTATTAAAAATATTATTAATAAAAAATATATTTTTTTCTTGCAAAACAAATAAAAACTCATCTATCAAACTACATTTATTCTTTGACATTTAAATCACTATCTTTCCTATAAATATCTACTTTTATTACAACATAACTAAGTAAAAACTTATTTTCAAAATTTTCTCTCAATTCCATAATTTGAAATAAATAATTATATTAATATTATATATATTAAAATAGAAGTAGCTTTTTTAAATAGATTTTTCACTGAAATATATATAAAAAATACTATATTTATTCTATCCAATAAATTATATTACTAATTTATTTTTTACTTGCTCTTAAAAGTGGTCCCGCGGTCCTGCATTTGGGAGTATACGGGGATTAAAAACAACTTTCACAGCCACAAAACACATTCTGTCGTGAATATCTTCCAACAGATTAATATTTCTTTTCTTTCATTGCAGTGTTTACAGGGAAACATAATAAACAGACAATCATGACAGTGATGCGCCCCAGTGGGAATATGCAGAATTACACAAAAGCGTGGTGGCGTGAGCAGAGTTGCTAGCTCTGGCTGGATGTAATGCAGAGTATGAAAGAGAACGAAAAGCTCTCAAGTGCCGAAGAGGCTGTCGGGCCATTGTCGCCACCGTCGCTTTTGATTCACTTACAAATTTAAGCTAAAAATAAAAGCTTGTCGGCGCCGCCGTATATACGGCAGATGCTTGTGCTTTGAAAATTATCGATGTGCCACGTTTGGCCGTCATAACCCGTAGCTGGATGCTTGATGCGATGCCGCTGGACCAGTGGGGGATTAGTTTAGAGTGTTAACTCTAGTCCAGTTTGGTTAGTTTATTCGAGAAAGGAAACACATTTGTTGATTCAATACTTTATATATTTTGTAAAAATAATCTCTAAATTATATTTCACAATTTCATATAGATATGGTTTGATTCATAAAATATAGTTTCATGATAATAACTTTTTTTTGTGCTTGTTTACCGTTGTAAAAAATAATTAATGACAAATATTTTCAGATAAAGAAAAATCTAGCCTGGTTTCTATTTTTTGTATTTTTGATATAGAACACTTTAAAAAAAAATTAAAAAACTTATTTTTCATAATTTAGTGATATAATATTTTATAATTTAATTTTCACGAATTTACCATGTGTTATGTAATAATATAAATCATATTCTAAGATCTCACTTACAAACTTAAACTTTTATGTGAGATGATTCAATGATATAATATTAGAGCCTTGTTGACCCAACGATCACGAGTTTAAATCTTATCATTTCTATTCTATTTGATAAATATTAAACACAAGATAATATGAATCTGTGTGTGTATATATATATATATATAAACTCACTTTACAAAAAAAAACCCACCTTTTTTAACAAAAAAAATCAATAGGAAAGAATGATCGATGTGGTAGTGATTAGCACCGGTGTACCACTTTCTCACATGGGCACTGTTAGGTATGCATGCCACTCTAAGTGCAATTTGGGTGGGCTTAGGTGGAGAAGATTAATTTAAAGAGTATGACAAAGAAATAAGACCTTCGTAAATTCTAGCAAGTGGAAAATCACTAGTCCTATGTTGAGGTTTAAGCTTTAATTCAACTGCATTGACCAGAGAACGATAAAAAAAAAAAATAGAGTTGAGAAAAGGATTATTATAATTTTAATATTTTCAACGATATTAATAAGAAATTTCAGAGTTGTATTAACAAGGTAGATTATTTGCTGAAAGTTTGTGGGAACTAGAGCGATTGTTAGTATATTTATATGTGTTTAGTATATGCTGATAAATTTATGCTGAATTGAGATGGATTTATTTATTCTATTTAATTACAATTATTTTCTCAATGAATTCTTTAATTTAAAAATTGAAGAGACATTTATTATTATTGAATAAATAAATGAACCGGGGAACGTGAAATGAATTTTGGATTATATTTGTCCATATACCCAAAATTGGTGCTTGGAAGATTCTGATTGCTGACACAAGTACTCGAATAAACATTCTGTCGCATTACTCTTTAAAATTAATTATCAATATTTGTAGGGAAAAGAGGTAAAAAGAGAGTAAAATCAATGATCAATAAGCACTTAACCGAATACACTATTCATAGTGTTTTAAAAATATTTTTTTAAAATAATATTTTTTTTTGTGTTTTTAAATCATTTTCACATCCCAATATTAGAAATAATTTTTAAAAATAAAAATATAATTTTAATATATTTTTAAATAAAAAATATTTTTAAAAGCAGTCTCAATCATATTCTCAAATAGTTTTCTAACAATAAAAAAAAATATCAGAAACTATTGCGTGTTAACTAAATTTGAGTTTTTTTAATTTATTTTAAAAGCTCACATCATATATTATTTTGATGTATTTATATTTTTTTTATAATAAAAATGGACTCAAAACTATAATTCATAGAGCCGAGATGAAATAAAATTAATGTTATATATATATATATATAAATATTTTAAATATAAAAAATAAAAAATAAAAATAATTTTTTGAAACAAGATATCAATCGGTTAGTTATTACCGTGACGACAGTGACAGAATTTGGATTTTAAATACAAAAAAGAGAGAAAGAAAATTGAAAGAGAACTGACAACAAGGATCACCATACTCGCTAATTAAAATCGAAGCCAACTGAAAAGGTCGCGCTAAAACCCAGAGAGCCATGTAAGGCATGCGTTCACACGCTTCTACTATAACGACGCTTCACCGCTAAACGTTTCCTTCACAGTCAGGTGAAAAAAGTACCGTCTTCTCTTCTTTTCTCTTCTTTTTGTCTCCAAAACTCCAGTCTCCTTCTAAAGTTCCACTTCCAACTTTCATTTATCCTTCTTTCTCCTCTTCTTCTCTTCCTTTTATGCACTCAAAAAACACTACTCTCTCTCTGCTCTATCCGTACCAAAAACCTTCTCGAATTTCTTGCTAATCGAAACCTCATTTTCACAACTAAAACACTACTTTTTGCATCATCAAGACTCGCACATACTAGCTAAAACGTAAGAGATGCATCCTTTTCAAAGCTTTTGCTATTTAAATCAAGATGTACATGTACCAGAGCCAAGCTTAGTCAACATGATGGACGGCGGAGAATCAATCCTGAGCTCGGCTTCAGAAACAAAAGCTATAATATCAACCGAGTCATCATGCAAGAGCCACAAAGAAACGGAAAGGAGACGCAGACAACGTATCAACGCTCACCTCTCCACCCTCCGTACTCTCCTTCCCAGCCCCACCAAGGTTATTCTATCTCTCACATATAAAATCCTCTTTCTAATACCTTGAGACTTAAATTTAAACAAATTCACAGACATATAAAATCCTCTTTCGAATACCTTAAGACCTAAATTTAAACAAATTTGTAGGACGCTATTGTACTATGATAATAACTTCGTTAGTTTTTTTTTCTCATGTATAAACGCAGACAGACAAGGCCTCGTTGCTGGCTCAAGTAGTGCATCACGTGAGAGACCTGAAAATGAAGGCAGTTGGGTCGGCACGACAGTATAGTAATGACTGTAGCAGCGGATTGGAGCTCGAAGAGAACTGGCCATATCCAGGAGAAGTAGACGAGGCGACGCTGAGTTGCTTTGGTCATGAAGAGAAGATGATAAAAGTGAGTGTTTGCTGTGAAGATAGGCCGGGTTTGAATATGGATTTGACCCGAGCGATTAAGTCTGTGCGGGCCAGGGCGGTGAGGGCCGAGATGATGACGGTGGCTGGCCGGACCAAGAGTGTGGTGGTGATGAGGTGGGATAGTGGCTGTGGTGGGGAGGAAGATGTTGGAATTTTGAAACGGGCTCTGAACGCTGTCGTGGAGAACCGGGCCCCGGGTACTGGGTCCGGCCAAGTGGTCCAGGGGAATAAAAGGGCCAGAGTCTTTGGTCTGGTTAGTGATGTTGATAGATATAGAATTTGACCGATGAGTTTTCATAATCGACTTTGGATACAGTCAAATGTTTATATCTCCAAAAATAAGCTGATCACTACGTAAGAAGGACTCTGATTATGCATCTGTTTTTTCGTAAATTAGCCTTTTTAGCAGTGGCGGAGCCAGAAGAGTAGCTGGCAGGATGAGGCGCAGTCGTCCTCTCTGATTTAATTTGTTTTCTCTCAATATTCAAGTAGCACTGGATACATGCCTCGTGCGAGCCTATCTATTTTTTTTCACTTTTTTTTTATTCTATAAAATCTGATTATCAAAAAAATATATTTTATATATTCAAATAAAAAAATAAAATTCTAGTTGATTAAGATTTTTATAAAAGATACAAGTTTTGACTCGAACTCATGATCTATTATGCAGATTTCAAATTATTTAACATCACAACACAGTCTAAAAGATTTTTTTTACAGCATTCCCGAAACATATCTTATCTATTAACAAGTTCAAATCTATTAACAAATTCAAATTTAAATAAGAATGAGATAATTGCATATAAAAAATATACATCTTAATTCATAACTAATAATAAAATGATGGTAATGGAAATAAAAATAAAATAATTATAAAAAAAAACGAAAAAAATGGTGATTGAGCCATCATTTAAATGGATTTTTTTAAAAATATATCATCCAATAAAATAGAATGTTATTGTTATTGTTATCTAGCTTGAGCAAAAATCAAACCACATATATAACTTAATCATTGGATTGAGATAATTCCATAAACTTAATATTAAAGAAAAAAAATTAAAAAATACTTGAGTTAAAGCCAATGTATTTGTTGAGTCCATGATACAAGACATGGTATCAGGATAATTCCAATATAAATTTCCAACTACCCTAATAATAATTGATATAATAATAATAATAATAATACAAGTCAACTTGATCTAACCTTCAAGACTTGGGATATGATCGTGAGGTTCAATCATAATATAAATGGCAGGCCCAAAAAAATAAAAATATTAAATTCCAGACCAACCAAAATAATTGAGGATAAAGTTTAAGAAAATAAAAAAGAAATATAAAATAAATAATATGAGAACAAAATTTGACACAATCAAATAAAAACATGAAGGATGAAATTGAAATTTAACTTAAGAAAAACGAAAAATAAAAATCAAATGTCAAGTGATGATTTTTTTTAAAACTCGATAAAAAATTTAAGATAAATACATTTCAGTTAAAAAAAAAAGAACTTCATACAACAATCAAATAACAAGGAATGAAATTGAAAAAAAAAATATTATTAATCTAGTAAATTATTTAAGATCAAATACATTGCATTCAAAAAAATAAATATCTAATTTGACTCAACAAAAAAAAAACCTTTTCTAATGGTCGACAATTTCTCTGGGAGTGGAGACAGGGGATATATGGTTAGAGTTTAACTGTTGGTATTATAAAAACATGAGCCTTGCCACCGTGATGAGGCGCATCAAACATTGTCGCATGCAATAATGTTCAAGGTTTTTTATGGCGCTCACACAAACATTGTCCTGACTATTTACCTCGATCATCTCCGACACTTCATGAGAATAACAAAAAAAACATAATAACTAAATAATCAAGTCCAAGCAGCTAATTGAATTGTGTGAATTTAATGAAGAAATGTGAGTGTGCTCATAAGAGATTCATGAGTTCTTTTAGGTTTTTATATAATTTAGCAATGAACTAGGTTATCCTCGTTATTGTCGCAGCTTTGATTATATTTTTTATAGTACAAAAAACAATATTTAAATTATTAAAAAAATTCTTAGTATTGTTATTAAATTTGATACAATGATTTGTTTTTTTTTTTTTAAATCAACTTAACTTTTTATTTAACATGAGTTTTAAATTAAATAATATGAGAGTTGTTTTGATGTGTACTTGTCAATTGGATAGGTTTGAAGAAAAGAAAAGAAAACAAGTTAAGTTCATCCTAGTCAATCGACAAAACTTGTCACCCGAGTTATGAAAACAACATTAAATTAGGTTAAATTAGTTTGTTTATGATAAAAAAAAATGATTTAAAATCAACTTATTTTTAGATGATAAAATTCAATAAAAAACTAATATTAAAAGATGAAATTGAAAACCAACAAAATCTTGACCCAACTCTTTACTTATCCTGAGTTTTAAGCCAAATAATACATAAATTATCCTGACATGATCTTGTTAATTGGATAGATCAAAAGAGAGAAAAAATCAAACGAAAAGAAACATGCAAAGTTCATTATAATCAACCCGCCAAACTCACGATACATGTTATAAAATCTACCTAAATAGATTAGTTTTTTATTTAATTACATGATAAAAATATTAATATTGATTTACAACCAGCTCAATAAAGAATAGTAAAATTCAATAATCTGGCTCATTATTCACGTGAACAATTAAACTAAACCCAGACCAGCGTTAAGCTCATTTACTCGCAAACACACACGAAGGTTAGCTTTTTTAAGATAAGAGTAAACCCTATTCTCTGAAGGGTTCGAGAAAATTAATAAAATCCAAGATATTTCATATTTTTACTCGAACTAATATATAGTGCTGAGTTCAAATTGTTTTACGCCACGCAACTCTACCGTGACAGTAAGATTTTATTATTTGATATGCACAGCTTCTAAGGCAACATTCTCCCGGTATTTGAGCTAATTCTAGCTCCGGAGGGTTCCATACACTACACGTAAAACTTGTTTGTAGAAGATCGCGGGTTGATGCCCCAGTTTCTCGTTACTGCTCTTCGAAGCCCACTGATCAACTACGGAAAGACCCGTAATTGCTCGAAGTCTGCTGTAGACTTCGTCACCAACGGCGAACATGACCAAGAAATTTACAACCAAACTATTAGCAAGGTGAAAGGGACTGTCGATAAATAATAAATAATAAATTTCAGTAATTTTACATTTTAATGCCTAAAAAGGATGATTTAGCAAGGGTGTTTTGTATTTTAATACCTCTGGTTATAATTCTCGAGAATTTCTAGCATTAATAACTATTGTCTTTAATGATTTTTTCTGCCAAGTCACCTCAATTTTCCATGGGGAACCGATGGTATTAATAACATTTCATATTATATTTCTGTCTTTGATGATTTTTTTCAAGCCATGTCAATTTTCTTTGGGGAACCAATGTGGAGGTAGGAGTTTAACTTTTCCATGGGATGGAGGCAAAAGTCCAGTGTTATTTCTCCTTCATAGGAGGGGCTGGGTTTAGACTTCTGAACCGTGAGAAAAAATAAAAAATTAAAATGGTCCTATGCTTTGTCAAAGCTTTTGGTGCGTAAACGTATGTGCCCACGTTCATATTAGACCGGGGTCATTTGACAGTTGGAGAGTGACACTTCTTCTCCAAGAGATTAGACCTAGTTAACTTGGATGTGATAGCTACAATAATGAACGATGCTGAATATGCCACCAAATAACAGCGAGCATGTTAATATTATTTTTGAAAATATTTTTTATTTGAAAATATTTTAAAATAATATTTTTATTTTTTTTAAAATGATTTTTTTATACTAACATATAAAAAATCAAAGATTTTTTGTTTTAAGTAAAAAAATAATATTTTTTTTAAATATTTTTAAAATATGATATCAGACCACCCCTAAAAAAAACTGAGGTTGGGATTATTTATTTGACTAAGTTTAATAAACTAGTATAATTTTAATAATAAAGAAAAAAAAATTATGATGATAAAAAAAAATTAACAATGAAGAAAGAGAGCAAGAAAACCTAATACTAGCCTAATTGGGTTAGCATGGCAAATACACCGCTTCATTGTGATCATTATCTGAAACTTGTGATCTTGATATTGAGTTTGATGCTAATATTATAAAAGTCAAATCTTAAAAAAAAATAGAGAAGTGGGATTTTTAACCACAAAATTTTGAGAGATGAAATTACAAAGAAAAAAAAATCAATAAAAAAATTAAAACAAAAAATATAGTAATGAAAATAGATGGAACCATGTTTGAAATAAAAATAAATCATAATCAAACTCTAAAAGATGAGATTGGAAATAAAATCCAATTAAAAAAGGATAAAAATAAATAAATGGCAATTACAAAAATAAGTATCAAAATTGATAAAAAAAAAAAAATGAAATGAAATGCTAAGAAACTAATTCGAATATAAATAAAAAACAAAATAAATCAAATAATAAAAAATAATAATAACAACCAAATTAAATATAAAATACAAATGAAAAAACTCTTGTATTTTGCCAAAAAAAAAAGAGAGACAAGGAAAGAGAAGAAAAGAAATCCATCATAGATATACTGTCATCTCACCACCACCACACACTTTGCCACCATGAAAATCTCGATTCTTCACTCCCAATTTCACCATTAAAAGAGCTTTACATGTACCGCCTGAAAGGTCCAGGCTCTTCTCGCTCCCCACCATTTTTTTTTTTGTTTATTTATTTATGACAACATTAAATTGACCTTGCCCCACTTAATAATAACACAAAAACCAGGATGAAAAAGACCAACTAACCCCTTGACTAAGATATTTATATAAGAGTAATTTAGTTATTTTAGTAATATTTTAAAAAGAAAGAAAAACCTGATCAATAGTTAATCAATCAAATTATATTTCAAGGATGTTCTAACATTACAATGTGCAAATTAAAAGGGGCTCATCTATCCCTTCTCGACATGTTTATAATTTTTTATTTATTTTAAAGATAATTAAGTTATTATACTGTAAAAAAATATATAAAAATCAACTATATCCCTACAAATAATTTAATGACCAATATATTATATAAAAAACGAAATCACTCCCGGAACAAAACTATACAAGTTTTTTGAAATATAATAGTTTCACTATTTTTCATGCATATGAAAATGTGTCTATAGTTATGGTGAAATTGCCTCCCTTCAACTCTAAATAATTTATTTATTCACGAATCTCAATCCAATGTTGACAAATAATAATAAGCATGCAAGTCGAGACTTGCCGAGGACAAGGACGGGAAGCAAAATGGTCTGGCGAATCCGAAAGCACAGACGCCCTGATTTCCAAATGTCTATTCTCTGCTCTCAAATGACAGGCTAAAAAACTCGTTCCCTTATTCCAACAATGGCTGCTTTTAGGCCTTTTTCAGTAAAAGGGGAACCCTTTCAGCTCTCACCCTTTTCAATCATCATCGATTCATTCACGGGTTTTCACGGGAATTGGCCGAGTTTGAAAACAGCAAGCTTTTTTTCTCCCAGCCTCTACTTATATTCTGATTGTTTATATGCTAATCATCGATGGCCAAGGATACTAGCTTTCTAGTTTTCTGACTTCTCCTTCATCAGCAGATCACCTTCATTCAAACAAGTTCATGTATGACTTCTCCTTGATTTTAATGTATTGGTTATCCACTGCTTGATTGAGGGTTTATTGGTTTGAAATTATCTGCTGAAACTCGTATGAAATTGTTCCTGTTAATGAATATAACAATGACCCGGCCTTTTAATAAACTTGTTAGCAATGAAACCAAGTTTCTGAAGTTTCACAGGGTTTTTTTCCCAGCAAATGAGACCTCTTTTTATATATATATATAACTTCAATTATTTGTATTTTAGATTTTGGCAGACAACTTGTCAGCTTTCATTTACCCAAAGAGAAAAGAAAACTTGTCAGCTTTCCACAAATGCCAGCAAGGAATCCTAATTATTCTGTTACATGTTTCACTTAACTCTAACAAGGATTTAAATCCTCCTGTCCTGCTTCACACTTGCACATATCAAAACAATTCTTTGTCCCATTTTTGCTTCTCTTTTACCCCGCCAAATGGCAGGATTAGCTCCCCGTGGCTGTTGACGTCATTGATTCTCGGTGTTAATGATCACGCAAGGTCATAGATTCCTTCTCTCTCTTTTCATGCTTTGAAATGGTATTTTTTTTATGAAACAATAATGCAATGTTGACGGTATTCATGGCCAGAATAATTTTATGCAATTTTCAAAAAATATCTACTGCTTGAGAGCAAAGAAACTTCTAATGCAATGTTGACGATATTCATGGACAGACTAATTTTATGACATTTTCAAAAAAATATCTACTACTTGAGAGTGAAGATGCTTTCAGTTTACAGATAACAGATCAAGCAGGTGTAACTTTTGGTGGTGATGCTAAAGTAAGCTATGCTTCCAAGTTCATACGATAAAAAACTGGGACTATAACATGGGTGGCGCATACTTCACTATTTCAATGATCACTTGTCTTAATTTGCCGGGAGAACTGAGATTAAATGTTTCGAGCAGTTCTACAGGACTTGCTCAAGAACTTACAAGCTTCAAAGTACTGAATATGTCCAAAAAAGATGGTGGGGTGGACTGCTTTGATCAAATTAATGAAGCAGAGGTTTCTGATTTTCAAGAAGCACAGATACTTGTTAGTATCAGATAGCAAGCAATGAGTAATATTATGGCATTGATTTAGTCCGTTTGCTTTTTCATGCTTTTGCCATACTGTGCTGTTGAATAGGGGAGAAGCGGCGCAATCCAAAACTCTTTCTGAAGCTCAATCGCCAAGGCATTAAACAAAATTGTTTCTATTAGCCTGGTGATTGCTTGCGTAGACTCTAGAGAATGCCCCGCTAACATCCTGGGATTTCAACCCGAAGAAGCTTTTATGGTTCGAATTGTTGCGAACCATGTTCCCCCTCTGAAGGTAAAGGTCAACTGGTCTGAGATCTTAGCTTCAACATCGCCTAGCAAATTTAACCATGTTAATTTCCGTTTTGTACAGAATGGGCCGACAGAAACTAACTATGCCTTGAGTTTGCTGTAAATACTATTGAAGCAAATGTTTAGGCCATCGTATACATCGAATTTTATGTTTCATATTTTTCTGCAAATGCACTTGTATTTGAGTATGCAAAGTGGTTGGTGCACCCTGCAGGAGCAAAATATACTCGTCATTGGCCACTGTTAGGCAAGAATCACTCCAGCCAATCTCTAGCTCCTCAAGGATCACTCCCCTGCACAAATCATGCCAGTGTAGTAAACGAATCTCCAACCAATCTCCAGCTGAGCAAGAGTCACTTTCTTGCACAAATCATGCTCGCACAATCTTAGCAGCTAGACAAAAGCTTTTTATGTATACAGCTCCATCTACTGTATAAATATCTGACACAAGCATCTATACAAACTATCCTTATATTCAATCAACCCTTGGTCTCTTTTCAGTCCATCTCTCCCTCTTTGCATACGCATCATGCCAGCACTGATTCAGTGTAAGCTCGTGATGATCGTTCCCCACTAGATCCTAGTCAGGCCACATTATTGAGCAAGTGAGCCACCTATTGCCGATAACCCTTCTCCCATACCTGAAACACCCCCCGATACGATCCAAACTTGCTCGGAAAACAACATTTTCAAACCCAAAAAACCCTTTACCCTTATTGCCTATTTCTCCATCTATTCTACCTACCACAACTAAACAAGCTTTCAAACACAGAGTGGAAGGATCCTATGGGTAACAGCTTTGTGTTCTCTATAAAAATGAAACTTGGCAGTTGGTTCACAAATACACTGGTGCCACACCCTCAAGCTTCAATATCTCGTCAAAGTTAGGGGTCTGGCTTAAATTGCAAAATCACTCTGCAATGCTGGAATCACACCAACAGAGAAGTCAAGGATAAATTCTTGAATGGGCAAATTAACACTGCCTCTTCCTCTTACATTATTCTCTTAATAACCAAGCAAATTACAATTCTCCAATCCTAACTAGGAAAGCAACACATTGGGAAATTAAAGCAATAAAGTCAGACAAATAAAAGATTTGATCAAGCAACAAAATTTGAGTAATTAGACTCCTAGAAACAATCGAATTCCAAAACTTCAGCAGCTATATTGATTGCGGAATCTCTTCGTCAATGTCCACATCATCGATACCATTTCATATTAGGCAATGATCACTCCAGCCAACGTCCAACTCCTCAATGACCACCACCCCTCCAAAAATCATGCCAACATGGTACACAAATCCCCAGATAATCTCTAGCTGGTCAAGAACCATTCCCTTCACAAATCAAGCCTGCACATTCTTAACAACCAGAAAAAAGTTTTCCACGAGTACTACTACATCTGTTGTATTAATATCTTAACATGTAGCGATGCATATCATCCTTGCATTCATTCATTCAACCCTTAGTCGTTTTAGCCATATTAGCTCTGCGGGAATTCAAACTTAAATGACCATACAGGATGATGAGAACTCTAGGCTTAGCTACTTGTGTTCTCTTTCTTTATAATTATGAACTTCTGATCATTTTTCTTGATATATCTTGAGAATTATTCAAACTTTCAACATCTGTGTCATGTAGCTTCATCGAGGAGTAGGTTGCTAATGCAAAAGTTGGAAAGTTAAGAGCAAGGGAAGATCGATGCCACACCCCTCTAGCTTTGATCAACAATGCAAACATTGTGAGAATGTGTGCTCGTTTTGGTGACACTTCCACTATAAGATAGAATTTAAAAGCATGTTCTTTCCACGGGCACCAGTTCAACAACCGATGCTAGCGTCAGGATTTTAATCACTAAAGTTTTATGGTTCGAAAAAATTAAGATTCTCGAGTCGTAAAAATTGTAGTCCAAGAAAATGGTCGAGAACTATATTATGTGATGAAAAGTCTAATTCATTAAGGATTATAATTTAATCATAGAGTGACATATTATTCATAGAGATTCTAGAATTTATGTTTTTTATATGTAAAAGTGCATTTGCTCCCGTTCTTTTTGTAAAAAGGTTTTTTGAATGAGAAGAACAAGTGACGAGCACTTGTATCAAAAAAATTCATCCATGATAACCACTAATATTCTTTTCTTGATAGGATGAATAATGGTGTGTTGATCTTGATTTGTTGGAATAAAAACAAAAATTAACCACGTAATAATGCACCTGCTTTGTTTAAGAATACTGGAAAAAAAACTGAATGAGTGTATTCTAATGTGGATGACACGTGCTGTTTCGTAGCGAGTTAAATCAATTTTATTATTAAATATAAAAAAATATTGGAAAAAAATTGAAACCATGTAACAATTGATATGAGATAATTCAGTTGATTTTGGATGTCCAAAAATAGATTAGACAACAAATTTCAAGATTATATTTTTTTTTAATATTAATATAATTCCATGTTGGATTGACTTGAGTCAACTCAATCAACATGTCTACTCCTTTACCCATGTTATGAAAGTATAGTGACGCTATAGAAAAAAAATTAAATAAATTATGAAATTTAATTTTTAATTAATTCATAGTTAAACGATGAGATTAAAAAGAAAAGGCAATTCAAGATAACCTGCCAAATTCGTAATCAGATCATAAAACTAAGATAATCTTATAAAAAATAAATTAAAATATATAACAAAATCTAAATTCCATTTAGCCTAGCATTGAAGAATAAAATTTTAAAAAGAACATAAAAAATCATCCCGATTAATCCATTAAACCTATGACCAAGATCATAAGATCAAAATAACTTTAAAGAAAAAAAAAGAATTAATGAGGGTTAACATGTTAAATCTACGATCATGGTCATGAGATTAGGGCAATTTCATAGAGAGAAAATCAAGATAAATTATTAAAGTTTATCTTTCAATTGATCATGATAGACTTAATGTGAAACGATAAAATGTTTTTAAAAATAAATTAAAAACGTCACACAAAAAATAAGTTAAGTCATCCTAGATTAACTCGTTAAATATTATTCTTAGATCATGAGGTTGTGATAGTATAATAAAAAGAAAATTAAAATAAATAATAAAATCTAATTTTCAATAAAAAAACAATATTAACTGATGAAACTATAAAAAAATAATTAAAAAAATCAAGGCATATGAGTTTACAAGTCGAATTCACAACTTAGATCATGATACGAGAACAATCTAATAAAAAGCAAATCAAATTTTGAAAGATTCATGACCCAAATTATTAAACTAAAATAATTTTTAGAAAAAAATCACCTCAATCAAAATCATAATTTATAATAGTCATTTTAATATTTTTATTATTTATGAAAGTTTAATTGTTGAACAATGATATTTTTATTTACAAAAATAATTGTTATGAAAAAATTAATATTATTAAGTAAGAAATATCATTTTAAATTTATAATAAAAGTTATATATATGAAAATAATTATATATGTGCATGCAATTGTTTTAATATTTTACATTGCTGTATATAAAAGAAAAAAAGTGTTTTGAAGACGAAGAGAAACTTATAATGAAAAATTATCAAAACCTCTAAATTAAGAAAGAACTAAAAGAGGGGAGCCGTTAACTATTCATTACTGATCACTGTGACTCATTGTCATTGTGGATTCGAAATTTTATCCGGTGGTGCGCGCGAGTTCGTCCACCCTTTTTTTTTTTTTTATCTTTTCTGCCCATGAACAGTGAAATGAAGATATCGTCCATCGCAAAACGACAAAAAAAAGCCCTGGTCTGAGGGGCTATCTGGTCATTGCGCATTTTCGGTCCGGTCCGGTCTGATTAGGTTCGTCCGGCCGATTTATTTTTTTTAATATTTATTTGAACAGTGCACTCACCGTTTTAACCCTACAAAACGACAAAATAATGCACATGGTAGGATGGGCGATACGGTAATTAGCCAATTTTTTATTCTTTTTCTCGCCGGATTACTGTTGTCGAGTCCCATCACGCGCCATCCGTTTAAGCCCTCATGCGTCTTTCGAACGGCACGTGCGTCGTCATACGGCGTCCAAAAATGCTCACCCAGCGTCCAAAACGATTCTCCTACATGCGCTCTTCCACATGGTGCGGCGCGTGTAGTCACGTGTTGTCTGGGTACGTGTCAATGGTCATTTGAATTTCCCTCCCTCATTTCTCTCTCGTCCTGCGCAGGCTGACATCAGCGAAGCAGTGTTTTTGGCAAAGATCATTTGAGTCTCTGAACGCCGGAATTTGTTATTCTAACCCTTATTGCAATTATATAAGTTTTGATTTGTTCCAATTGCGTCCTTCAATTCAAAGTAATTATAATATATAGTTTCAGGTCGGTCACTGGACTTTTAATTTTGTGTTTTGGCCTGAAATCCTTAATATTTTTTGTATCAAAGTTTCAATTTATTTTAATTTTATCCTTCCAAGCAAATTAATCATAAATACTTAATAATTTTGGTGCCAAAGTTTAATTTATTTCAATTTTATCATTCCATGCGGATAAATTACATATTTGAGATTTATTACATATATTTTTTTATTGTCTATTTTTTTTATTCCACTGTTATTAGGATTTTTTTCAATGTTTAAATTTTAATTTGTATTGGTGATCATTGAAAAAAATAATATTTATGTTTTTGTTAATATTGTTAGGTATTGAATTTTCTAATTATTATAGATAAAACATTCAAAATAATAACAATTATTATTTGTAAGTTGTATTTTCTTTTAAATATGTCATCCCAATTATATTTTTTGATATTTATTTTAATGTTAGAGCCCAATTATATATATATATATATATATATATATATATATATATATATATATATATATATATATATATATGGCCTAAGTTTTTCTGGAAAAAAAATTAATATTATTGTTCTAAAATACTTTTAATATCATAATATGAAAATAAAAAAATTATGGAATTTTTTTCTCATCAATGTTATTATTTCAACTGTTATCTGGTATAGTTTTTTAATATTTACATTTTAATTTCTGTTGGTGATCATTTCAAAAATAATATTGTCTATTTTTTTCTGTTTTTTTTATTCTTCAATTCAAATAATTTTTTAAAATCTAATAATATTTATTTTTTTTCATTTATTTAGTTTTTTTTTTAATATTCTTGGATGTTGAAATTTCTTATTATTATAGACAAGGTACTCAAAATAATGATAATGATTATTTATAATATATTTTTTTGCTTATATTATATAAAACTATTTATATATTCTAATATTTATTTAATTGAAGCGTAACACACACACACACACACACACACACACACACATATATATATATATATTATGTTTCAAATAATAATAATTTTAGTATTCTAAAATATTTTTGATATAATAATATGAGCAATAAATTTTACAACCAGTTTCATACAAAGGAAAAAATATTTCTAATAAATTTTATCAAAAGAGTTTTAACGGTAGCAATATTCAATCGTTTTTCGATGGGGAAAAAACCGTTTCTAATATATTTGATGAATTATAATTTTACTGCTTAAATATTAAAATAAAAAATTACAATACATAAAAAATCAAATAATTTTTTATACAAATAAAAAAACCCTGCACTTCACGCGGGCAAATTCGCTCGTATATTCTATAATCCAGTATAAATTTTAAAAAATTAGAAATATTATATTTAAAATTAAAGTTACCGTTTTTCTTCCTAAATAATTATGGTTTTTATGAAAACAGTGCATATTATATTTCTTGTTTCTTAACAGTTCCAGACTTCCAGTTACAGAAGGTGCATTGGTTCAAACGGTCATTACAAAAATTCTGCAGGGGTCGAAGTGTAATAACAAAGGTATAACGGGAGAGAAAAACGTGCGGTGAAATATCTGAGGCGAGCACTCGAAGCCAACAAAAGCAAATTGGTGCCTCAACTTCAACTGGTTTGCAAGACTGCAGAAACAAACCGATCGAGCTAAAAAAAGAAATCATGATCTCTCAATTCTTCGTGCTCTCGCAGCGAGGCGACAATATTGTCTTTCGCGATTGTAAGTCCTCTCTATCTCCCCCTGCTGTCCCTGATATTCTTTGCCGATCTGATACTTTTACTTGACAGAGATCTCAATTATTTCTGGTAATCAATTGATCTAATCCAATCTAAGACAACTCACAATTTCCCTGCATTCAGTCTTCCAGTGCCGTGTGTTTCTATTCCATGATTTAAATTGAATTGAATTATTCAATAGGTTTAATTAGTGGTGTTAATATAATTATCGCACAGACCTACTAAGGTTTTTAGTTGTTGAATTGCGATTTGTTATTCTACTGAATGAGAGAGAGAGAGAGAGAGAGTTAAGGGTCCAATGGATTGATTATGATTTCGTTAATTGAAGATCGCGGTGAAGTACAAAAAGGAAGTGCGGAAATATTTTTCCGCAAAGTCAAGTTCTGGAAGGAAGATGGAGAAGAAGAGGCCCCCCCTGTCTTTGTAGGTATCTTATTTGCTGTATAATATCAGGCATCATCATCATCATTATTTGGAACATTTGCCGAGTCTTTCTTTTTGTTAGGTTAGTGAATAGATATTTAGAGTAATGTGCTGATTTCTGACCTTATTTTTTGTGATTCTTTTCTTTTTTCTATGAATAGAATGTGGATGGTGTAAACTACTTTCATGTGAAAGTAGTTGGATTATTATTTGTTGCAACCACGAGAGCAAATGTGTCACCTTCTCTGGTTTTGGAACTCTTGCAAAGGATTGCTCGTGTTATCAAAGATTATCTTGGGGTTCTCAATGAAGATTCTCTTCGGAAAAACTTTGTGCTTGTGTATGAGTTGCTTGATGAAGTCATTGTAAGCTTTCTATCATGCTGTCTTTTTTGTTTTATCAATAGCTCTTGACCTCATGTTTGGTGCTCTATTTGTTGGTATGTGTACTATTAGTTTTTGCCGTTCTCTGGCTTGTTTGTTTGCTTTCTTCATCCTTTGCTATTCAATTTTATATTTTATTGTACTTTGGTTTCAATAAAATGAAGCAAAGGATGAAGAAAGCAAGTAAAGGATGATCGAACTTTATTTCTGTCATAAGAGCTGAAGGTCCTTTATTTTTTTCCTACTTTTTTTTTTTTGGTACAAAAGAAACTTAAAGCAATAGTAATGTTGTGCAAATAGGATGATCGGACATCCTAAACAATCAAAATTGATTAGAAGATGCTTTGTCACCAAAAATTGTTGTCAAATGACATTTGTATTGTCTAGCTTATCCGTTTGTTTGTTAAAGTTCAAAATGACTCATGAGTGGATTTGTATTTATTTCTTGCATCATGGGGCACATGACACAAGTTCATCTGAATTTTTGACAGAATGTACAGATTCTATTGATAGGATGACCTTTTTCCTTGCATGAAATATTATACATGTTTGCTTAGCTGAAGCTAAACTATTGTTTGATTGTTTATTGATTGCTCATCCAAAAAGTTAAACATGTGACTTCTTGCCTTCTACCAGGATTTTGGTTATGTACAAACCACATCCACTGAACTGTTAAAGTCCTATGTATTCAATGAGCCACTTGTGGTTGATGCTGCACGTTTGCAACCTCTGAGCCCTGCTGCCATTTTCATGGTATGGTATCATCCATCTGATCATGCTCAAATTACTTGGATTGCATAATGTTATGTTTTCATGTGCCATGCAAAGACCTTTAAGAATTTGGATGGATGCAGCAAGGGACTAAAAGGATGCCAGGTACAGCTGTCACGAAGTCTGTTGTAGCGAACGAGCCAGGGGGTAGGAAGAGGGAGGAAATCTTTGTGGATATAATCGAGAAAATTAGTGTGACATTCAGCTCTAGTGTAAGCATTTATGAACTCATTTCCTGTAGTTTGGGTTATTTTATTGCTTTGTGCATGTGGTGTCATGGTTTGACAGTCAACTGCATGAGCAATGGATGGCAGTTAAGAATGGTTTCTCCTTCTCATGTTGCTATTCATGGCAAGTTTTATTGTCTTCTTTTGGCATGAATGAAGTAAATGAATTGGTTTACTAGATGAGGATACATGAAGTCACTCTGAACTGTCTTCATCATGTTATAAATTTTTATGTGCTTATTCCTTTAAAATCATCCATGATCTTTCTTTAATCTATGCAATTTTCTCTGGACAGGGATATATATTAACTTCTGAAATCGATGGCACCATTCAAATGAAGAGCTATCTTTCTGGAAATCCAGAAATCCGATTAGCCCTTAACGAGGACTTGAGCATAGGAAGAGGTGGTGAGAGATCAATCCATATATCCTCAGTAAATACTGTCTGTTGGACCACATTATACCTGCATATGATCACCTTAAACATTAACATTTCACAGCTGAGTTGCTCCTTTGTTGAATGTTTGCATGAACAAGTATGGTGCATTTATTTAGGTTTATATTCTTGATGTAATGTTTACTTGTAATAAATTTTCAGTTATTAATTCAATATTGTCATGCTTTTGTGCTTTTTCTTGTCCTTGCTGAATTAATTTTTGAAGTTCGTAATGAGAGGATTTTTTTTCCTTTCTTTCTCTCTTTTTGCATGCTTGTGTGCCTTGTGATAGTCAACCATGATTATCTACTACAATGTCTTCATGCTGCCTATAAATATGGTAAAAAAATCCCTCTCTCACTTACAATATATGCTGCGTGCTGTTGCAGATTATAGAAGTTCATTTGGGTCAGGCGCAGTGATACTTGATGATTGTAATTTCCACGAGTCTGTACGTCTAGATAATTTTGATCTGGATAGAACTTTGACTCTGGTAAGTGAAACTAAAGCAACATGAGCTTGAAAGGTGTGTGTGGATTGAAGAGGTTCAATATACATGTTTCCAGCTTCTAAACATTTTGTCCTGCCAATACATGTCAGGTACCACCAGATGGTGAATTTCCTGTCATGAATTATCGTATGACCCAGGAATTTAAACCTCCTTTTCGCATTAATACTTTGATAGAAGAAGCAGGAGCACTTAAGGTGATTATTTTCCTCCATACTAAACTCTACTTGACAATGACAATAACTTGGCTTGAAAGAATCAATTATAGTGATATAACAACTCGTTCATTGATCAAGAGACATGTTTGCCATTTCTGTAGTTTTGGTTTTGATTCTTCGTTACTCGAACCAAATTTTGACTAAACAAATGGAAAATTTTATTCAGGAGAAATTCATTCAATATTTTTTTCTAATGGACAATTTATAACCATTCCACTGTTCTTTATGTTTGCTGTTTATAGGCTGAAGTGATTCTAAAAGTATCTGCTGAATTTCCCTCAAGCGTTACTGCGAACACAATCATTGTACAGATGCCACTGCCAAAATATACCACCAGGTATTCTTTTATGCAGAATACATTTTTTCTTTTGAAACAGATGATGAGTTATCGCATGCTCTCAGCAAATTATCTCATGATTTTCATAAATTAAGCATGTTTCAATAAATGATTTATCCCCTTTCACTATTTCAGCAAGCTTATGTGTCTGGATCCTGAAAATAGAAACTATTGACAAGTTTGATATCATGATTAAGTTTGATATCATGTCAAAAAAATAAAATAACTCATGAAAGAGCTCTGAAAGAAATAGAATGGAAGTCCAGGATATCATGATTATTAGAAACTATGATTGAAGGTGTAGAAGGCATATATTTGCTATGAATTTCATCTCAAAGGGATAGAAATCTCTTGTTTGTTTTCTGATGCTTTAGTGCATTTTACTGAAAAGATAATCTAGAATCTGAGGGATTATCAAGAGCATGGTAGGCTATATAGTTACCGTTGCAGCAGGTCAGCAGACCTTATAAAATCAGGCATGGTGATTATGTAGTTAAGAGATTGGGTTTGAGAAAATTGCTCTTCATGAGTGAATTTTTAACTCACAAAGGCAGATCATACTGTTTATATATAATTTATAAATTATATCAATTTTTATAATGAGTTTTTTACTAATTTTACGACAGAGTTAATTTTGAGTTGGAACCTGGAGTACTTGGGCAAACAACAGATTTCAAGGAAGCAAATAGGAGGCTTGAGTGGGCATTAAAGAAGGCAACATTTCTTAAATTTCTCAATGATTTCATAACCTCTTCCTTTCAAAGCAATGATCATGTGCTAGTCAAATAAAATGAGTCAATAACGTGTTGTGACAGATTGTTGGGGGATCAGAGCACACCTTGCGCGCAAAGCTGACATTTTCACAGGAGTTGCATGGTACAAATTATAAATCATAATGGTCATGAATGACAATTTCAAATGTTTTCGTGTGTTGTTTCATGAACTTTTTGCTGCTTTATACAGGGAATATCATGAAGGAAGCTGGACCAGTTAGCATGACTTTCACAATTCCAATGTACAATGCCTCACGTCTTCAGGTAAGCCATTACTGGTTGCCATTATAACATGATATTTTATGGTAATCAAATATATTACCCAAGCAACTGCAACAAATTGGTGAAACCCGTAATACTCTACTATAGTAGTGGTAAGAGAATTGCTCAGTATTGATTTGTGGGTTAGCCCAGACTACTTGTATAAAAAATATAAATATGCTGGTATTTGTGTGTGGAGTGGGCGAGAATATTACTAAGAGCGGTAGATGTACTATATATCCTGATCCTGTTTCTCTCCTTCTATATTCATGTCAAGGTAAAAGGCTTGCAATGATTTAGTTGCATTTCAAAGGTGGTCTAATGTTTTTGGAAGGATGCTAAACACACCTGCGATGCATCTCTTATCTTTACTGATTAAAAAAGATTTTACCATTTTATGATTTTTAGTTTTATCGTGTGCCCCAGTTTTTCCCTTTATTCCTTACAGACTAGCCTATCATGTTACCTGGTGCAGGTGAAATACTTGCAGATAGCGAAGAAATCTAGTACATACAATCCATATCGGTGGGTGAGATACGTTACACAGGCCAATTCCTATGTTGCCCGTATATGATGCTCTAATCTCCCTTGCACCTTTTGTTAATGTCATCACCTGTATTTTTGTGTAACATTTTTCTGCCCAGTGATCCTTGTATTATTAAACTCTTTTAGATGATCTCTGCACTTGCAACTGTTTTATTGACCATCTAGATCGATTCTCAACCGAGATATTCTTGTGTTTAATTTGCTCCCCTCCTGTGTCGAGTGTATGGGTAATGCCACATGCTCGAGATTCGGAATTTTATACGAACCAAAGCCTCGAGAGAGGGCATTTGTGTTAAATGATCGGTGGGTATTCCGTTGCCACGTGGCGTTGTTGTCATGCGGATTGCATCAAATAGATGAACAACTCTTGGCTCTTGATAAAATATTTCGGGTAGCTATGTGGAGGACAAGCACCCGCCTGTCTGATATTTGTGAAAAGAGAGATGGAAACAAACAGCATGCATCCGCTCGCCTGCATCTTGCGCCGTAGTTTTTTGACTGGCACTCCCCAGGTGGATCGTCCTTCCTCTGTAAACACTCGAGAAAGCCCTCGCATGCTAACCGTTCTCACAATTATAATGAGCCTCTCATAGTCAAAACCTTGAAGCTGTCAATTCTGAATTGCCAAGCATGCTAATCACCGTCACTCATGAATTATATTCCCTGAATTCCAGTTTCTGAACTTCAATTCCCTCCCCCTTCGTTACCTGAGCAGCCAAAATCTGAATTGCCTGCTTTACCGAAGCACCAGTTGCCATTTGATCCTCATGTCCCAGATTGCAAAACCAGAAAAGCCTAAAGGCCCAAAACAGCTCGATCCGCCACCTTTACAGCATCTGTCTGAGCCTGCTTTGCCTACCTTGGTCCACGAACCCCAACTCTGCATTCCTTTCCCCTCCCTCTCCTCTCAACCAGTCGTCAAGCAGTTGAGCTGGTACCTCCGGCAATAACTTTCAAGATTTGTTCGTTCTGTGGTCTGTAGACGATCCGTGTCACGTTTTATGGCCACTGTAGCAATTATTCTGTTTAAAGATGCCACTTTGTACTTCCTGTGTTTATTAGCATTATACTACAAGCTAAAACAAATCTAGGGTGTCTACCATTAGCGGAGCTACGATAATTTTTCAGGAGGGACAAAACTCATACAGCATAATCTCTTTTTTTCAATCTACCATGCATTCGTTGTGAATATAAAAAGATTCCATGATTTCGTTTTGATCAAAGAAAAATATTAATCTATCCAACTCTAATATTGTCATAGAAATATCGAACAAGGGATGATCATTGAATGATCAAATGATGAAAAATCCTAAACAAGACAGGTAATGCAAAAACTTACTATAGAACCATCTTTGTATGAGGTAAAAGGCTAGGAGCAATATCAGATTGAATCAGATATATGACATTCATTTTATCTTCATAATGCTTTCAGCTTTTTAATCCCATTGGTGTATATCTATTAAATATAAAAATACAAAGTTTATAAGAAACATTAACTAAAACGAAGTAATGTCTATGTCTGGTAAATCTTTTAAAATAGAGTAAAATAACCAAAAAAAAAAAAGGTAAAGATTCTTACATGTTTATTTTAATTGTGCTTTTAGTTCTTTTATGAAATAGAAATAATTGATTATCATATCTATTGTGAATCTTCCGGCAGTTGTTTTTCTACATGAACAATCAAATAATATTCAAGACCTCGATCTGAGTGTGAAGTATTGTTCTAGCAATCTTCATTGTTGAATAAGCTCATTTAATAGTTGTTGTCGAAATAGGAAAGGTTAAAACGGCAGTCTCATTTCTCATTCCATGTAAGGGTAATAAGAAGATACGTGCGAAAAAACTAAAATGAATAAGTGATTTGGTTATGAAGATAACTTTTTAAAACATTAATAAAAAATAAAAAATAAAAAAACTATACGATAGAACTTCCACTCGTGTAGAAGATTATAAAATTATTATTTTCTATTGCAAATCCTTTTTATTCCTTACTTGTCAAGACAAAAGGTTTATTTTGTTTGTAGTATCTTGCTAGAACACTAGAGATCTTTAAATTATTCTAATGTTAATTATATTAATTATTTGGAAGTGTAATTAAATGTATTTCAGATTTTTTTTAAAAATATTTTTTATTTAAAAATATATTAAAATACAGTGATAAACACCTCAAAACTCTTATACTCATGCTCTCAAATTCTTTAAGATTATTTTTCTGATGTTTTAATTTTTTTTTATCATGAGAGAGGAGTAAGCGGGGCAAAGTGGCAGTAGAAAACGATCTGTGATCTTGCCAAGTTGCTGCGTTGCATGTCATCTACCGAAACCGACACGTGTAAAACACCTTGTCAAAAAATATTTAAGACGGTTACTCGTGTTGATCTGGGCTTTAACTTGAGAATTTGATAACGACATTAATTGCAAGGAGTCCACTTCCTGAAGATTTGAATTATTTTATTTTATTTTATTTTATTGTCTTCTTGTGCAGTGCACGGCGTCCGCCAGCCATGGATTTACTGTGTGAAAAGATTGAAAGAACTGGTCCCGTGGGCATCGCTTTCGCCATCAACAACTTGCATCTTGAATCTGTTTCCCCTTTTTCTAAATTATGCGATCCTTTCCTTTTTAGTATGATTTTGAAAATATTTTTTATTTATAAACATATTAAAATAATATATTTTTTAAAATAATTTTTAATATCAATATATAAAAATAATCTAGAAACATTAAGAAAATTTAAAAATAATAATTTATATTTTTCCTTAACTTGAAATGTAATAAAAATTTAAAAATATTAGATTTAATAACTTGTCAAATGCATACTTATTTTAACTCTATTAGGTATGAAAAAGACTTAGATTTATGTTATTTGTGTTCAGTATTCTCTATACAAGATTTATATTTCCATCTCCCTTTTTTATGGTATCAATGCAAAATAATAATAATAATAATTTGGGAATAGAACTTTGATTAATACTCCCAGATACTTGGATTATGTTATTTTTTATTTTAAATTATTTTTATATAAAATAATATATATATATATATATATATATATATCCACTTGAATGATTGGCCGTTTGCGAAAGACACATTTGACAACAATTGAGCCCAGAGCTTTCTTAATGACAAGTGATTGACTACAACTTAAAGATTGTTTAATTGGAGTGGCAGCCGAGGCAATGTGTCCCTTACAAAATAATTTTTGCTTTTGCTTTTCTCTCGAAATGACTAGAAAAACTTATTTTATTTTCTTGTCATGACGCGAAATCACTGGCTTCCGATCAGTCGATGCTTACTTTAACCTGTGAAGATTAACTGCCATGGCACCGAATAAACCTTTGTTTTCTCTATCTTGACATTCACGACAGAACATGTCTAGCCGGTGAGTTCACTGAAAGACAAAAACTCAACAAGACTCTCTTTGAAACATATTTAGCGAAACATTAAAGGGTGGTTAGATCATTATGTCCACACCTGTAAAATACTAAATCATTATAATAGAGTTTTGTGTTTTTTTTTAAAAAAAAAATAAAATTGTATCCTTCATCAACCTAGTGTCTGTGTGTGTGCTAGCTATCTACCCGCTCTTGTTACTGCTGGAATTATATTATTTATAACGTAAAAAATATTAAAAATATGAGATTTTTTTATAATATTATAAATTTTAGCGAATCATAAATTTATATAAAATTCTAGTAGAATATAAGTTTTCAATAAAATATATGAATTTTAAATCAATATAAATTTATTTGTTTTAACAGATTTCAATAAAATCACCAGTATAAAATTAAAAAATTATCATCACAATAAAAAAAATATTTGGATACCTGAATTATCGAATTCATTGTATTAAAATTAGTTTATTTTATAATCTAATTTAAATTAGACATGACAACAAGATATAAATTGTAAAAATATTTACAATAACTAAACAATAAAAGTAAATAGTTGTTTTTCTACCTGTAAACTTTTTTTATAAAAAATTCATTGTTACATTACCATTATTATCAAGACTAACAATTACAATTATTATCATTATTATTATTTAATTCCACATAAATAAAATTATTAAATTAGCCTAAAGAATTAAAAAAGTAATATATTCTTACAAAAAAGCAAGCAAAAAAACATTAAACAAATAATCACTAAAATTATTATTAGTTTTGCGCAAATAATGAAACCATAAAATTATCTTGAAGAATAAAAAAAAAAAATAACACCATGACAAGAGAGCAAAAAAAAATAATAGAAAAAAAATTATTTAACTCAGAAAACAAATAAAAATAACAGAAAACACCAAAAAAAAGAACAAAGAGAAAAAAAATATATTAAAATAAAAATGACCACTAGCATGAATTAAAATTTCAAGATTAAATTGAATAAAAATAAAATTCCAATACAAAAAATAAAAACCAAAAACATAGACAAGAAAAAAAAATTGTCCGGGGATTAACACTAAATAAAAAATTAAAAGAATAATGGTCAAAATAAAATATCTATTTGATTATAGATGAAGGATAAAATCGTTACAAGTCAGAACTTTAGAACAAAAAACAAACAAAGAAATTTCAAACAAATAGCCATGTAATTTTTAAAAAATAAAAGAATACGGATCAAGATGAAGAATAATATATATGATCAATTTTAATTGGAGAACAAAATGGAAACAAATAAAAACATGCAGGCTAAGAATATCAATAGAACACAAAAACAAGTCAAAAATCAAAAGAATAGGTACAGAAATAAAAAACAGCATGTATAATCAATTTCAATTAAAATATATAATTAAAAACAATGAAAAATATCTTTTGAAAAAATCATAATAAAAAGTCAAAAGTCTAAAGAGTGAAATGAAACACGCACAAATAAAGAGGATCAATAAGCATTTCAGCGCTGTAAAAAAAGAAAGAAAGAAAGATCAATCACCGACAATCCTCTGCTCGCTGCACAACGATACGTGCATCGTCGGTAGAAAAGGCACATCCAAAAAACACGACTGATGAATAGTAGAAAAAATTTATTCCACTTAAATAACAGATAAAAATAACATAAAACACAAAAAAAATAAAGAGAAAAAAGAAAATATTTTAATTTAAAACATGAATTAAAATTTGAAGATTAAATTGAATAAAAATAAAATTCCAATAAAAAAACAAACAAAAAAAACCAAAATCATAGACAAAAAATAAACATTGTCCAGTAATTAATATTAAATAAAAATTAAGAGAATAAAGGTCAAAATACAAAAATAAAATATCTATTTGATTCCATGTGAAGGATAAAACATCTACAAATCAAAATTTTAGGACTGGAAAAAAACAAAGGAATTTAAAACAAATAGCAATGACATTTTTTTAAAATAAAAGAACAAGGATCAAAATAAAAAATAATATATATAATCAATTTTAATTGGACAACGAAATGGAAACAAGTTAAAACTTGCAGACTAGAAAAAATAATAAAACAAAAAAAAAATAAAAAGAATAGGTGCTAAAATAATAAAAAAAAATCTAATTTCATTTGAAATGAAAGATAAAACTACAACAAATCAAAACTTTATGACAAAAAAAAACCAGGAATTTTAAAAAAACAGCAATGTAATTTTTTTCAAATAAAAGAATAAGGATTAAAATGAAAAGTAATATATATGATAAATTTTAATTGGGGAACAAAATAAAAACAAATTAAAATTTGTAGACTAAAAATATTAATAGAATGAAAAACAAATCAAAAATTAAAAGAATAGGTACTGAAATAAAAAAAACAACATATATGATCAATTTTAATTAGAAGATATAATTAAAAACAATCAAAAATGTATTTTGAGAAAATAAAAAAGAAATAAATCAAAGTCTAGAGTGAAATGAAACACACACGCACATATAAAGAAGATCAATATGTATTTTACTATTGTAAAAAAAAGAAAAAAGAGAGAGAGAAAGATCAATCACCGACAATCCTTTGCTCGCCACACAACGACACGTGCATCACTAATAGGAAAAGCACATCCAAAAAACACGGTTGATGAACAATAGAAAAAAATTACTTGACTAAAATAATAGAAAAAAGAAAGTAGAGAAAAAATATATTAATTTAAAAATGATCATTGACATGAATTAAAATTTCAAGATTAAATTGAATAAAAATAAAATTACAATAAGAAAAACAAAAGCATAGACAAAAAATAAACTTTGTCCATGAATTAACACTAAATACAAAATTAAAAGAATAATGGTCAAGATAAAAAAATAAAATGTCTATTTAATTATAGATGAAGGATAAAATTGCAACAAATGAAAACTTTATGACCGAAAAAAAAGGAATTTAAAAAAAAACAGCAATGTAATTTAATTTAAAAAAACAGCAATAATATATATGATCAATTTTAATTGGACAATAAAATGGAAACAAATTAAAACTTGCAGACTAAAAAAAAAAATAGAACAAAAAAATAAAAAATCAAAAGAATAGGTACTAAAATAATAAAAAAAACAACATATATGATAAATTTCGATTGAAAGATATAATAAAAGACAATAAAAAATATCTCTTGAAAGAAAAAAATAATAAAAAATCTAAAGAGTGAAATGAAATACACGCAAATAAAGAAGATCAATATGTATTTATTGTTGTAAAAAAAAAAGATCAATCACCGGCAGTCGCATAACGACATTCGTGCCACCAATAGAAAAGGCACATCCAAAAAACACAGCTAATGAATAATAGAAAAAAAATATTTGACTCAAATAACTGATAAAATTAATGAAAAGCACAAAAGAAAAAAAAGAGAGAAAAATAATAATTTAAAAATGATTGCTGGCATTGATTAAAATTTGAAGATTAAACTGAATAAAAATTAAATTTTAATAAAAAACTGAAGAAAAAAAAAACTAAAAGCATGGACAAAAAATAAACACTGTTCAGGAACTAATACTAAATAAAAATTTAAAAGGATAATGGTCAAAATAAATAATAAAATATCTAATTTAATTTGAAATGAAGGATAAATCTACAACCAAACAAAACTCTATGACCGAAAAAAAAAGAAATTTAAAAAAAACAGCAATGTAATTTTTTCAAATAAAAGAATAAGGATTAAAATGAAAAGTAGTATATACCATCAATTTTAATTGGAGAACAAAATGGAAACAAATTAAAATTTGTGGACTAAAAATATTAATAGAATGAAAAACAAATCAAAAATAAAAAGAATAGGTACTGAAATAAAAAACAGTATATATGATAAATTTTAATTAAAAAATATAATTAAAAACAATCAAAAATATATTCTGAAAAAATAAAAAAGAAATAAATCAAAGTCTAAAGTGAAATGAAACACACACACAGAGATAAAAAATATCAATATGTATTTTACTATTTTAAAAAAAAAGAAAAAAGAGAGAAAGAAAGATCAATCGCCGACAATCCTTTGCTTGCCACACAATGACAGACGCATCACCAATAGAAAAAGTACATCCAAAAAACATGGCTAATGAATAATAGAAAAAAAATATTTTACTAAAATAATTGATAAAAGTAACGAAAAACACAAAAGAAAAAAAAGAGAAAAAAATATTAATTTAAAAATGACCACTGACATGAATTAAAATTTTAAGACTAAACTGAATAAAAAATAAATTTTAATGACCCCCCCCAAAAAAAAACTAAAAGCATGGACAAAAAATAAACATTGTTTATGAATTAACACTAAATAAAAAATTTAAAGAATAATGGTCAAAATAAATAATAAAATATCTAATTTCATTTGAAATGAAGGATAAAACTGCAACAAATCAAAATTCTATGACCGAAAAAAAAAAAGAATTTAAAAAAAACAGCAATGTAATTTTTTCATATAAAAGAATAAGGATTAAAATGAAAAGTAATATATACGATCAATTTTAATTGGAGAGCAAAATGGAAACAAATTAAAATTTGTAGACTAAAAATATTAATAGAATGAAAAACAAATCATAAATCAAAAGAATAGGTATTGAAATAAAAAACATCACATATGATCAATTTTAATTAGAAGATATAATTAAAAACAATAAAAAATATAGTTTGAGAAAATAAAAAAGAAATAAATCAAAGTCTAAAGTGGAATGAAACACACACACACACACATAAAGAAGATCAATATGCATTTTCCTATTGTAAAAGAAAGAAGAGAGAGAGAGAGAGATCAATCACCAACAATCCTTTGCTCGCCACACAACGACACGCGTATCACCAATAGAAAATGTACATCCAAAAAACATGGCCGATGAACAATAGAAAAAAAATTATTTGACTTCAATAATAGATAAAAAAAGACAGAGAAAAAATATATTAATTTAAAAATGATAATTGACATGAATTATAATTTCAATATTAAATTGAATAAAAATAAAATTATAATAAAAAAACAAAAGCATAGACAAAAGAATACACTTTGTCAATGAATTAACACTAAATACAAAATTAAAAGAATAATGGTCAAAATAAAAAATAAAACATCTATTTAATTCTATATGAAGAATAAAACTGCAACAAATCAAAACTCTATGACCGAAAAAAAAAAGAAATTTAAAAAAATAGCAATGTAATTTAATTTAAAAACACAACAATAATATATATGATCAATTTTAATTAGACAACGAAATGGAAACAAATTAAAACTTGTAGACTAAAAAAAATAAAAAATCAAAAGAATAGGTACTAAAATAATAATAAAAAAAACATATATGATAAATTTCAATTGAAAGATATAATAAAAGACAATAAAAAATATCTTTTAAAAGAAAAAATAATCAAAAATCTAAAGAGTGAAATAAAACACACGCAAATAAAGAAGATCAATATGTATTTATTATTGTAAAAAAAGAAAAAGAAAGATCAATTACTAGCAGTCGCATAACGACATGCGTGCCACCAATAGAAAAGGCACATCCAAAAATAACAGCTAATGAATAATAGAATTTTTTTTTTTTACTCAAATAACTGATAAAAGTAATGAAAAACACAAGAAAAAAAAAGAGAAAAAAATATATATTAATTTAAAAATGATCACTGGCATTAATTAAAATTTTAAGATTAAACTGAATAAAAAATAAATTCCAGTAAAAAACCCCCCAAAAAAACTAAAAGCATGGACAAAAAATAAACATTGTCCAGGAATTAACACTAAATAAAAAATTAAAAGAATAATGGTCAAAATAAATAATAAAATATCTAATTTAATTTGAAATGAAGAATAAAACTGCAACAAATCAAAACTCTATGACCGAAAAAAAATGAATTTTAAAAAAATAGCAATGTAATTTTTTCAGATAAAAGAACAAGGATTAAAATGAAAAGTAATATATACGATCAATTTTAATTGTAGAACAAAATGGAAACAAATTAAAATTTGTAGACTAAAAATATTAATAGAATGAAAAACAAATCAAAAATAAAAAAAAATAGGTACTGAAATAAAAAATAATATATATGATTAATTGTAATTAGAAGATATAATTAAAAACAATCAAAAATATATTTTGAAAAAATAAAAAAGAAATTAATCAAAGTCTAAAGTGAAATGAAACACACACACACGGATAAAGAAGATCAATATGCATTTTACTATTGTAAAAAAAAGAAAGAAAAAAGAGACAAAGAAATATCAATCACCGACAATCGTTTGCTCGCCACACAATGACATGCGCATCACTAATAGAAAAAGTACATAAAAAAGACACGGTCGATGAACAATAGAAAAAAATTTATTTAACTTAAATAATAGATAAAAATAATAGAAAAAAACAGAGAAAAATAATTTAAAAATGATCACTGACATGAATTAAAATTTCAAGATTAAATTAAATAAAAATAAAATTACAATAAAAAACAAAAGCACAGACAAAAAATAAACTTTGTCCATGGATTAACACCAAATACAAAATTAAAAGAATAATGGTCAAAATAAAATATATATTTAATTCCAAATGAAGGATAAAACTGCAACAAATCAAAATTTCAGGACAAAAAAAAACAAAGAAATTAAAAAAAATAGCAATGTATTTTTTTTTTAAATAAAAGAACAACGATCAAAATAAAAAGTAATATACATGATCAATTTTAATTGGATAACAAAATAGAAACAAATTAAAACATGCAGGCTAAAAATATTAATAGAATAAAAAAAATTAAAAGAATAAGTACTGAAATAAAAAAAAAGCATATATGATCAATTTTAATTATAAAATATAATTAAAAATAATAAATAAATAAATCAAAGTTTAAAGAGTGAAATGAAACACACACATGGATAAAGAAGATCAATATGCATTTTACTATTGTAAAAAAAAAGAAAAAATGAGAGAAAAATGATCAATCACCGGCAATCCTTTGCTCGCCACATAACGACACGCACATCACCAATAGAGAAAGCACATCCAAAAAACACGACTGATGACAATAGAAAAAAAAATTATTTGACTTAAATAATAGATAAAAATAATAGAAAAAAAAAACAAAGATAAAATATATTAATTTAAAAATGATCAATGACATGAATTAAAATTTCAAGATTAAATTGAATAAAAATAAAATTACAATAAAAAACAAAAGCACAGGCCAAAAATAAACTTTGTCCATGAATTAACACCAAATACAAAATTAAAAGAATAATGGTCAAAATAAAATATCTATTTAATTCCAGATGAATGATAAAACTGCAACAAGTCAAAATTTTAGGACCGAAAAAAGCAAAGAAATTTTTAAAAAATAGAAATGTATTTTTTTAAAAAATAAAAGAAGAAGGATCAAAATAAAAAGTAATATACATGATCAATTTTAACTGGATAACAAAATAGAAACAAATCAAAACCTGCAGGCTAAAAATATTAATAGAAGGATAAACAAATCAAAAATCAAAATAATAGGTATTGAAATAAAGAAAAAACAGCATATATGATCAAATTTAATTATAAAATATAATTAAAAACAATAAAACATATATCTTGAAAAAATAATAAATAAATAAATCAAAGTCTAAAGAGTGAAATGAAATACACAGCTGGATAAAAAAGATCAATATACATTTTACTAATGTAAAAAAAAAAAAAAAAGGAGAGAAAGAAAGATCAAACACCGACAATCCTTTGCTCGCCATATAACGACACGCACATCACCAATAGAAAAAGCACATCCAAAAAACACGGCTGATGAACAATAAAAAAAAAATTATTTGACTTAAATAATAGAAAAAAGTAAACAAAGAAAAAATATATTAATTTAAAAATGATCACTGACATGAATTAAAATTTCAAGATTAAATTGAATAAAAATAAAATTACAATAAAAAACAAAAGCACAAATAAAAAATAAACTTTGTCCATGAATTAACACTAAATACAAAATTAAAAGAATAATGGTCAAAGTAAAATATCTATTTAATTCCAGATGAAGGATAAAACTGCAAGAAATCAAAATTTTAGGGCAAAAAAAAAAACAAAGAAATTAAAAAAAAAATAGCAATGTATTTTTTTAAAAATAAAAGAACAAGGATCAAAATAAAAAATAATATACATGATCAATTTTAATTGAATAACAAAATAGAAACAAATTAAAACCTGCAGGCTAAAAATACTAATAGAACAAAAAACAAATCAAAAGAATAGGTATTGAAATAAAAAAATAATATATATGATAAATTTCAATAGGAAGATATAGTTAAAATTAATAAAGAATATCTTTTGAAAAAATCAAAAAAATGAAAAAAAATCTAAAGAGTTAAATGAAACACGCACAAATAAAAAAGATCAACAATAAATTTACTGTTGTAAAAATAGATAAAAAAAAAATCAATCACCGACAATTTTTTTTCTCGTCACATAACGACACGCGAATCACCAATAGAAAAAGCACATCTAAGAAAAAACAACTTATGGGTATTTTTAACAACCCACCTCCACCGTAGTCGCCGACTGAAATTTCCGCTCTCCTTTTCGTGCAGGATCTCACTTTGGGTTTCTGTTGCCCTAAGGTTCGTATCTTTTTTTACCTTCGAGCCACCTCGTTCGGTACCAGAAAACAGGCTCCTGCGTGTAATTCAAGCAATTACCACTTGGACCATGTAAAGGCACTTCAAGTGCTTCAACTATTTTTATTCTAATCGGTTGCACAAGGCAGTGTCTAGTGTCTACTGCTTAATGTACATTTGTCTCCTGTGCTTATTTTAAAATACGACGAAAAATATTTAATTAAAAATATACTGGATATTATTATTATTTAAAATTTTATTTTATGTCAGCACGTTAAAATAATTCTTAAGAAAATAAAAACTTTTAAAAACATGATTAGATCGGAATATCCAATGAGAACGCAGTGCTGGTAGGCAAGGGATTGAAATTACCTCGAACCAATAAAGATAAATTAATATTTTGGTGAATCCCTTTTTCTCCTAGAGCAGTCCAATCAAGAAACGACATCTTAGAATCATTTGGTTTGTCATGTGCCCTGCTGGCGTTGGCATTGCAGCCACGTCGCGGACTCGATTGTTGATACAAAGGAAAGGTTGCCCTTTCAAAAGAGCAGGGGATATTTTTTAAATAAATAAATAAATAAAACTTATGAAAATCGATGCAAGGATGTTAATATCATTTTGGTTTTTTTTATTGATGTAAAATTTTTTGATTTTGAAATATTTTAATGTGCTATTTTAAAATTATACTGTTTATATATATATATATATAAATTAAGATATTAATTTAATAGATACAATTAAAATTCAAGATAAATTAACTTTAAATTATACAATATAAATACAAAGTCAAATAAATATAATTTTAAAATTAAAAACACAATCAAAAGTTAATCAAAATAAAAAGGATTTTAAGGCAGGAATAACATAACCAGAACAGTACCAAGATGTTCCGGTCGGAATTTCAGGAACGTGTCAGAATTAAAACCAAGACGAGACGATATCATTTCATCTCGGTTTTTTTAATGACACGAAACATTCCGGTCATTTCAATTAGAACGAAACTATATTGATAACCCTACATAGAACTAACACCAAATACAAATAATCTATTTATGAAGAAAAATAAACTTCGTTTCCAAACATACTTGAAATCTAAACAAAATTATTTATTTTCTTACATTCTTAGATTTAGTTAATGTTATCTATGTATTTTTATTATAAATATTTTATTTATTTTTTAGAATCTTCGTGATTTTTTTTTATTTTGATTGAAATACAATTAATATTAAACAAAATAATTAATATTATAAATTTATTCAAAAAAATAATCACAACTTAGATCTATTATAATATATGAAGTTTATCTCGTATTTCAGGCAAAGAAATAAAAATCCCCTATAAACATGGTTTTGAGAAACAATTGTCATGTAACATCATATATAGAAGCTATGCAATGTAGTTCGGAACCTTTATCGTATTATAATTCATTTTAAAACAAGACAGGGTATTTTATAAAATTTCGCAGTTGCAACAGCCCTTAGCGATCATTTCATTTTATATAATATATATTATTGACTTTTTTTTTTTTTAATTTAGGCTATGCTTTCATATATAGTAGTTTCTCTATTAATTGTATACAAATATAAATATTTTTAATATTTTTAATTTAACATGCCGTTAAGATTATTTCTGCCGTTAAGATTATTTCTGCTATGCCATGCTCTGCTACTTTGTGTCGATTATATTTAAAGTTATTTTAAAAAATATTTTTTAAAAAATATTTTTGATATTAGTATATGGAAATAATTTAAGAATATCAATTTTTAAAATAAAAATAAAAATTATTTTTAATACATTTCTAAATAAAAAATACTTTTAAAAATAACTATCACCATATTTTTATTGTCAAATGTAATATTTTGACACTAAACTTTATGATTTTAATTGTCTGAATCGAGACAATTTGTTTATTAATTTTATTTTCTGATAACCCTCTGTTTCTCTCCTATTAAGGATCAAGAAAGAAAAAAGAGTTTTAGAACCATAATGCAATTTGATAAACACTTGTAGATAGCTATCAATCCTACACTTCTTTTACTTTTTAGCTCTCAAATGTTTAATTTGATACTTTCACCAGAATTTCAAGAGCTGTCCCATTCAATTATGCTTATAATAGACTTTATTGTGAGGAGAAAAATTACTTAAGAAAAAACAACAAGACTTTTAGACCAAAGTGAGATTTGTCTCAAGATATTAGCTTGACCATTAAAGGTCTCTGTTTTTTCTCTCACTATGTTTTTAAGTATTTTTTTTCTCTGTTTTTAATTAAAAAACTTTATATGTTCGAATTATTTTAATATCAAAAATAGTTTTTTTTTAAAAAAACAACCAATACCAGCATGTATTTGCATAATACGGTAATTACATAATTTTATCACATAATATGTTTAATACTGTATTTTTTTAAAATAATTTTTTTATTGAAATTAATTTATTGATATTTTCAAATTAATTTTATATATTGTTGTTAAAAATAATTTTTTAAAAATAAAAAAAATATAATTTTAATATATTTTAAATAAAAAAATATTTTCAAAAACAAATAAAAAAACACTTAAAGGAGAGGGAGAGGGGGAAATGAGATAGACCTTAATTGCAAGTAGAAAAAGGAAGGAGGGCCCACCGAGATACTTGCCCATAGACATTTTGATGGGTTTAAATCGGGAAAGTAGCACCAGTCTGTGTCTTTTACGAGAGCAGACTCAAACGAAGATGTGCTTACGAAGCAAAAAAGATAGCCTCGAATTATCTTACAACGAAGCTTCAAGAAACTCATCCCTGACATTAACCCAGTCAAAATCGTAACTTGACCATTATAGTCAAAGTAAGTTGGCCGTGGAGTTTGAAACTTAACGGAGTGAGCACATCAGCCCTGCCCAGGGCCAGCTCGAGAGAGGCTGAAGAGAGAGGGGGGGTTCGTATGCCCATGATGAGAGAGAGAGAGAGAGAGATTAGTTCTGAACAGTAAAACCAGAAGTCGATGCCACCTTAGCCAGAAAGGAAGGGCATCAAGATGTCATTATCAATCCGGAGAGGGGGAGGATCCGAAAGTCCGCTCTCTTAACAAGCTCGAACCTAAGCAAAGCTTCAAGTTCAGAGAAAAAACCCAAACCATTCATGGCGCTGCGTGTTGTCTGACAATAAATGAGCTAAACAAGACCGCTGCCCCCCCTCTTCATTTGACAAAACACCTACCTGTATTGAAATTATATGACCCGATTTATAACATTGTGATTGTTTGTGAAAGGTGATTATGATATTTTTAAAAATAATTTTTATTTTAAAATATAATTTTTATATTTTAAAAATTATTTTTAATATTAGTATATCAAAATATAAAAATAATAATTATTTTTAATATTAGTATATCAAAATATAAAAATAAATAATTTTATAATAATAATAATTTTATTTTTTTAAAATATTTTTGAAAAAAAATATAAACATGTATACTTGATTCAGAACTCAAGTTACGGGTTGAACGAACTAATCCTGATCAATTTTATTTTTGTTAGTATCTTGACTCTAATAACACTTGTGAACGTTTAATAATTATATTTGAATAAGTTTTAAAAATATATTTAAAAAATATTAAATTAATGTAGTGTCCATTAAGAATATACATGCTAATAACCTTTGGTTTTGATTATTTTATTTAAAATAATATCCTTTTATTTTTAAAAAATATATCAAAATATTAATTTAATATTTTTTTAAATATATTTTAGTCGTGGCTTCCAAGTTTTCAAATGTGGATCCCACTCTTACATCCCCGGCACCACTGGTCTTCACTTGGTTTCCAAGCACCACTCACCTCTCTCTTCTATTTCCATCTTCAATATTTATCAAGCTATATAATAAACAAATCAAAGCAAGAAGCTATTCACTTCCCTGCTCTTTCTCCATCTCCGCTCTATTTCTCCTCCCTTGTCTTGTGTCCGAGCTTCTTTACTTCTCCTATTTTTTATCCAAATCCAGTCCCAGCCAATCACAACCCATACTTGTTCAAAAAAAAAAATTGAAAAAACAAAAAACAAATTAGAAGTAATAAACAAACATGAAAGGCGAATACGTAGAACATCAGCAATCGAAACATGAAAATACTCCAAGCATGTTCTCCAAACTCCAGCCTCGTCAACATCAACACCAACAGCATCAGCATCTTCCCTTCTCTCCACTCTTCCAATTTTCTCGTGAGTCCGAGGAGGAAGATACTCGTAGTACTGGTGAAGACGCCGCACCCGCCACACAAAAACAGAAACTCAGCGAGCCAAACATCAGTGGTGGCACTGATGGTGCTACTATTGAAGTGGTTCGTCGACCCAGAGGCAGACCGCCTGGTTCTAAGAACAAACCCAAACCACCCGTTATTATTACCCGGGAACCTGAACCCTCAATGAGTCCTTACATTTTAGAGGTCCCTGGTGGGAACGACGTCGTGGAGGCTCTATCCCGTTTTTGTCGACGGAAAAACATGGGAATCTGCGTCCTTACGGGATCCGGCATGGTAGCTAACGTCACTCTGCGTCAGCCATCGACAACACCAGGAGCTACTGTTACGTTTCATGGAAGATTCGATATTTTGTCAATCTCGGCAACGTTTTTGCCTCAAACGGCATCCTATCTGGTGCCTAATAGTCTTACAATTTCGCTTGCGGGTCCACAAGGGCAGATCGTTGGAGGTATCGTAGCTGGAGGCTTGGTGGCGGCTGGTACTGTTTTTGTTGTTGCGACGTCGTTTAATAATCCGAGTTATCACCGGTTGCCGCTTGAGGAAGAAGGGAGGACTTCTGGGTCTGGAGATGGTGGGGAAGGGCCGTCACCGGCTGTGTCTGGTGCAGGTGTTGAAGGTGGACGCGCGGCGAGTGGAGGTGGTGGAGAGTCGTGCGGGATGGCCATGTATAATTGTCATATGCCTAATGATGTCATTTGGGCACCCGCTGCGAGACCGCCGCAGCCTTATTAAGATGAATTATCGGTGGAGAAGACCAAGCAACCAAACTTTTATTTTATCTTCTAGGAAGTTTGCTTTCGAAGAATCACTTTTTTCTCTTTTTAACTTTTCCAGTTTCTCTATTTATGCTAAATCATGTTGGTAATTAGAAATTTTAGTTTCATGGAGATAAAAGAGGAGGTGCAGTGCTCTCAGTTGTCTTAGCTTCCTTAGTTATTGCCCTTTTTTTTTTTAATTAGATTTAGTTTTAATTTAATTAGTGTGGGAGTATTTTATTTGTTCATATCAGATAACTAGAAGGTGCAGAGGAAGGGGTGGCGGTGTTTTTTGACATGGGATGCGACTGTGAAAGTCATACATGTCAAAATCAGTCATTTCTGTCTGTAATTTAGCTGGATTTTTTTTTGAATGGTAGGGGACTTAAATGGGGGTGTGATGGCATGTTTGCTTTGGAGTTTGAGATAGTGAAGGCCAATTTATCTCTGCGATCTGCTGCAGTGGATGCTGCATGATATGGGCGAGCTGATTGATTTCTGCTCCAAAGAAACTGCACCACTGGGTAAAAGATAAGGGCTCTGCGGTAGATTCTTGATTGATATCTTTAGCTTAGCCTAGCTTCTTGACTGTGATAAAGCGTGTGCCAGTGGAGAACGTGGAGGGGGTTATGTTGTGCCAGTTTTCTTTTCAGTGTATCCACACACACAGATTCACAGAGGGTGGTAAAGAGAGAATGGACATGCTTTTATTCAATACCTTCTTGAAAGCTCTCTTCCATGGCTGGCCCACTTCAATTTCTTTCTTTTCCATTTATCCTCTGATCCATCTGTACTTTGTTTTGTCTCTTTCCTTTCGCTGGTTTTGTTGGACGAGAAAAGGAACGAACACGTAATGAAAGCAACGTAATGAAAGCGCAGACGATAAGGGTTGCCCCTCCAATCTCTCTCCCATTTTGATGCCCCTGTTATATTTGATCCTTTAGCTGTTTCTCACCAAAAGACAACTGTGCTTCAACTCTTAGCCCAGAATGGTTATATATTTAATTGAATAGCGAGCCGTGAGCATTTAGGACAGCACACTATTACCAGTCGTTTGCAAAACTTGACTTTTTTCACGAGGAAGGCGATCATCATCACAGTTCAGTTCGCTATTGTATTGGGATCTTAGCTCAAAATATGCCGTCATTTATCGTCAATAAGCGCAATTATAAGACCAATTGTGTTTGATAAATCAACTGGGATCAAAATTAGGTTAGAAAGGAGATGTTTTAGTCTGGAATCTGCAAAACTAAAATGCTGCAAGTAAAATCATTGTATGTTAGCGACTGTCTTGGCTCATGCGGCCAAACTTTTGTAGCGCCGGTGTTGAGAAATAATTGGAGGTATTGAACAATTTGAGTTGGTAGTTTTATTCTTCCGGGAAGAGAAACTGTTCCCCGAGTTGGAAAACACCTACGACGTTCAAATATTTATATGGAAGAATTGCCTAATTTGAAATTTAAATGATCAGGAGAGTGCTTAACTATTGACTTCATTTCCTCGATTCTCAAAACACAAAACAAAAACCTCTAACAAGCTAGGTCTAGTTAGTTAAACTACAGATGTTAATCTGCTCAGATTTCTGGTTCGTCTCCCTTCTCAATGAAAACAGGTAGACTATTTGATATGATGTTAATTCTTGCAGGAATATATTTTAGGGTTTCAAATCTGAAATCTTTATTTGAAGATTCTGAATTTCAATATCGAGAAAAATGAAAGAAAAGTATATGACAGGGGGCTCGATAGTAACTGATGCATAGTAAATTATTAATTATTTATGCGTCTGTAAAAAAAAAAAAAACTTCCCTCTGCTTTTATCTGGAGAGATGATAAATAGGATGTTTTTTTACACCTACGTGGAAGGGGGGAAAAAAAGAAGAAGACTAGGCATGGCCTTTCTTGTCTACTGTTATTTAGTTATTATTTGAAAATATATTTTATTTTTTTTTAAATATATTTTATTTATGAATATATCAAAGTAATAATTTTTTATTTAAATAAATAATTTTTTTTAAAAAATAGAATGATCTAAAAATATCAATTTTTTCTCTATCAAACAACCTTTTAATTTAATGTTTCTTGTTTGTGTCAAGTAAATATATTTTTTATGTATTGGTTAAATTATATCGATGAATCCTTCTTTCAATTATTTATTTTCCTTGCATTATCTTGAGATACACCTTTTCATTTAGAATATCCTTCAGGATCTAATTCCTTGGAAAAATCAATTCCCATTTGAGATATATATTAGTGTTGCAATTCTTTTCTAACCAGCAGTTTTAGGGTTCATACTATAACATGCTATGTGCCGAGTTATGATTTTGGATGGAACAAAATCCTTTGTCATGACAAGTCAGAGGTAGTAATATTTTTATTAACATTGGGTAGCAGAAAAAAAAACGATGTGACAACATGCAAATACATAAATAATGTATGGTATTTTTAATCCGGCTCCCCTTGAGTCTGTTTCATGTGTGGCATCGAAACCTTCCCCATTCTTTTATTAAATGCATGGACTTGGTTTTTCTTCGACCTAGCTTGAGATGTCCAAGGTTGCAAAAGGAGGGCTTGAGCTCTAGCGTGCGTAAGAATGACTATTATCTTCTTCATTTGGAAATCAACCTAGATTAAATAAATAAATATAAAAAAGACGTAAAGTCGACAATACATGGATAGTCAAATGCGGTGATACACGAACAAAAATCCGACAGAAAAAGCAAGGATTGTCAGCAATGGACAGCAGGAGACATTAATTATGAGATAGAATCAACTACCAAGATTGCAAGGAAAGAAAGAAAGAAAGAAGAAAGCTGTTTCTCGAAACAGGCCGGCTAAAATCCAGAAGTGACTCGGTCATGAACCCACATCTAAGATCGCTCAGTGTTTAGATAGCAAGTTGAATAAACATGGTGCTGGATATGATGATTTTGGTCTCAATGTTTGAATTGAACGTCTGTCAAGTGTTTGAAGTCAAAAAAAAAGGCGCCTTGAAGATTTTAAACACTGTCCACCATCTGCTGTAAATGGGCACCTTAGCTCCTCTTTTTTTTTTTTTCTTTTTTCCGGGCCCTTTCATACCGGGAATGGATGTGTTTGAACCGTAAATTCTCGCCTGATACTAGGGTACTAGTCAGCTTTCGACAAGCTAAGCCAGTTTACATAAGAAAACAAATAAGAAACTGGTCAATTAAATCAACACTCTCTCTCTCTCTATGCATGTATATGTTATTTACAATGTATATCTCGGATTTGAATTATGAGCTATTTATTTTGCAAGAACATGAGTCAAACAACATTTTATTGAATTCTTAAAAAATATTTAAAAAAATAGGGTTTTTTTGAATTAAAAAATAATGATTATGCATGTATGATTGTGTATTAATTAAAAATCCAAATTATTTCATAACATTAAGCAACGAATTGTAGTAGAAGGGTCGGGAAATAGTTGACTTTTAACCGGTCGAGAAATCCATATTTTCCACTCTATATATCGCTCGCTCTTGTTTAGCTTAAGTATATTGCTCATCATTTTGTCCAATTAATAAGGTGTGTAGTTTCGATATCGACCAACTGAATATGTTTCTTCAAAATTGAAAATTTATCTCAACCATCACTCTTCTTCGCTACTCGAGTACACTATTATCGACTCTCCTTTAATTTCAATATAAAAATACAAGTGCTCAATCGAATAAATGTATAGCATAAAGTTTTTTATTTTTTAACAAGTGAAAGAAAATACAGCATGTAAATAACTCTGTTCTCTTCATGGATTTTAAACTTCTGCCCCGCATCAATTACAGTGAGTGGATATTTTATATTTATGTGGTAATATTCTAACTATAATAGTAATTAAACTAATAAGTAGGACTAAGATCCCCCCTGCAGATACCTGTACACTGAACAGGTCAACATATATTTTCCTGTAACAGTTGTATAAAGGAGCTGCCAGATAACTACTTGGCTTTAAACATTGTACACATCGAGATAGAGAAACGCTAGGTTTCTTGACATGCAGTGCCTGTTTGGCATTGCAGCGGTTGATTGTTTTTTATATTTTTTTTAAATAAATATATTTTGATATTTTAGATTATTTTGATGTGTTGATGTCAAAAATAATTTTTAGAAAATATATAAATATTATTTTAATGTATTTTAACACAAAAAATACTTTAAAAAACAACCACAACCATGTTCCCGGACACCTGTAATCACCACGCCAAAAATCATTATCTGTTGCTGCTTTGTTCAACATCTCCGGTACACAAGGGATTCTGTGGTGAGGCGGTGGACTTTTTTGTTTTATTTTCACGCATGCTTGTGTTATTACCGTCTCACGGCTCAGGCAAAGCTAACCGAAGGCAAAACCTGTTCTCTTTCAGAAACCGCGGCTAGTTAAAAAGAGCTGGATTAAAAGGGCTATCAAGCAAAGCAGAATCAAGAAAGAAATTGGCAAGATTTCAATCTGCCAGTGGGGGTTGATGGTCAGTCACTTCATCATCTGCGAACTTTTCTTTCTTTCAAGGAGCTAGCTATCGCTAGCCTCCTAGCTAAACAGAGCTTGTTTTTATTAATTAAGACTCGAAACCAAATTAAAAACAAGTTTTGTCCTCTTGTGGGGCTGCTCTGGAAAATGACAAGTAATCCGAAGATGAACATCGAATTCTTCTGGGAGTCTTAATAAGCAGGCTAGAAACATCACAGAAGCCAGGCAAATGCATTGCATCTGTAAAATCTACTTTCTCGTGGACTGAAAACAGTCACACCTGGCTGCATATTGTCGGCAAAGGAGATACGCTATCTATGCACCGTCTTTCTTTTCATTTCCTTTGCTTTTCACTCAAGTAAAACCGCTGGGAGGAGTCAATTTGCAGGGGCGTTGAAGATTTGAAATTTTACGTTTGTTATTCATTTACAGACACGGGGAAAAAAAATATTAACTCTTTATTAAGTACTATGGAAGCAGGAATTATTTATAATTGAATGTTTTTTTAATTCCTTGAAACTATTTAATCAGTCATGATAGTATAAAAAATAATCAAATGATGTCTTAATAGTCGTTTGCTCATACACTTTTTATGATGAATATATTAATTATTATTATCTTTTCCTCAATATTTTTTGGGGGAAAAAACAATTATATTTTAGCAATTTAAATATATCTTCAATATTAATTTGATTGCATGTGTGTGCCTGTATGTTTGTTAAAACAATTTGTTTTTAAGGAAAAGCAGAAATAAATTCTGGCTAGAAGTTCGAATATCCAATGAAATAAAAAGAACTACATGTCATCTAATATGACAGATAGCACATTGCATGACGGGTTACAACTCAGATTTTGGTCGCCACAACAGTGGCTAGAAATGGGGAGATGAGTTTTTTGGGTTGAAAATCCGTTTCTCAACCTATAAACACCCGTCACAAAAAATCAGTAAATTAATGTTAAATATAATTATCTTATTAAAAAAATGATAAATAAAAAGGAAAGTTATTGTGATTTGGGATGAATATTTCTAATAAATTAAATTTTAGAGATGAGATAGAATAATTACTTGATGTGCAGAATGTCAACCCAATAATGAATTTTTTACTGAGTAAAATGAAAATACTTATATAATGTGAGAAGCCGCAAATATTGTAGTTGTGATTTCCATGATTGAAATCAATTGTGATGTGAGAAACCCAAAGCGGGGTTAGCTTAATGTGTATAATGAAGAAAAATGTGTTGGAGAGCATTCTAGACCTGCAATTGAATGTATTAATTTGTTTTAGGTATGAGAAAATTTTATTTTTTTAATTATTTTTTATGAATCTGGATAAAATGAGTAAAATTTTATCCATCTCAAATTTTTACAATGTGATTATATTTTGGCTTGAATTAAGATAAATCTAATGTTTTTTGTCATCATGTTACGCTCTTTAGATATAAAAGTATTAATTATGTAAATGATTACTTTGATTATCTTTTATCAGAGTACCGGACAACTAGGATTTTACTTAAACACCTGGATCCACAAAATATATTTTTTAGAAATAGGATTTTCTTGAATAAAAAAATAATAATTTGGGATTGGACGAGTTTTCTTCATGTTTTATATTTTAGTTCTTTCTCTTTTAATTTGTCTTGTTCACCATAATTTCAAATCTAATTTTATTCAGCCCAACAGAGAGATTTAATTGAAAGAGAAGAAAAATGAAAAAAAAAACCCGATATAAATAATAAACTTCATATAAACAGTAAATCTCTACAGAGTTTTTTTTAGTTCCATTAGGTTATTAAGTAATGACTTCTTGATGTCTGCCCAAGAATACAATTTTTTATTTTTAATAAAACAAATGTATTATATCTAACATTATTGATTTTTTGATTTTAAAAGTGCATGTTTCTTCAATCCCAAAAGCATTGATTACCCCTCTTTATTAGTTTCACCAAAATCTAAAGTTGTACAAGTTGCCCTACACATGAATTGGTCTGATAAACTGATTTTGAATCCCATCTACATCCAATGAACTCTGAGACAAAAAGAAGAAGAAGTCCAACAAGTGTTTTACGAGATAAAAGCTTGTTCGAGATGTATTTAAAAATTAATTTTTAAAATTAGATTTTTTAATATTATTAGATCATTTTAATGTTGGGATATCAGAATATATTTTTTAAAAAATAAAATAATATTATTTTAATTCAAATTTTCAAAGCTCCTCTATAATCCATGGCTTGAAAATTTCTTCTGTCCACCAGCAATGCATCTTTTCGAAGTTGAAAAAAACCAAATTCTCCTCCTACAATGGGAAAAATTTTAAATCAGACAGCATGGGTCTACATGCAGGGGTCGGATGCAAATTGACAACGCAAACTCCACTTGAGACAAGAGGTTTACGTGTCCGCCCATGATGTACAGCCCCTTGATCTCGCAGTTGAATCTTCGGTGAAGTAGGAAACTATAAAGTAGTTGTTTTTTTTCTAAAATAGCACGCTGGCTAAAAACATATTAAAGGTAACACATCTGGAATATCATTTCTTGAAATAGAATATTTCGTGAGTACGCATACTAGAGACGTCGAAATCTCACGTGTGACCTAATTGTTTTATATAGTTGATGCCTATCATACACGTGTTAGCATACCTCATTTGTTTTACTTGGTGCATGCGTTACAATTTTTTATTAAAATGTGTTTCTGATTAGTTTATACATATTTTAACTATTTTTAAAATTTTTAAAATTAATAATTATATAAATATTTAGTGATTATATTAATAATGATATAGCTCGAATTAATATTATAGAGAGAATAAATTTTTTTAATTTTAAATTTTTATCACATGATGTTTGGTGTATGTTATAATCATGAGTAGGTGAGCAATTCGTCGTTTTGAAGATTGAACATGTGACTAATTGTTAATTTCAAATTTAACTTTAGTAATCGAGACTTATCTTATTAATGTTTTTTTAATAGTTATAGAAATATTGTCGTACGAGCTCTAAGATGTCTCCAATGTCTTCTTCTTCTTTTCTCCCATGCTTTTTATTCTTAGCTTCGTTGTCTCTCTAACATTTTTCTTCCTTTTTTAATTGACGGGTCACACAAGTTGCACTTACGTGTCTGGATAGATGGCGTAGGTGAGACTCGCTTCCCTCGTGAAGCAATTATGCCATTTTGAAAACATAAGTTTTCAACTGCATGTATTTTTTTTTTACCCCGATGCTATTTCTGGAAGGACTCGCAAACGACATGTAGTGGTCTGGCAAGTGGGCAAAATAGATCAAAGAACACATCGACATTTCTCCCGTTTTTTTTTCCAGTCATAATCGGTATGACGAGCCATAAAAATAAACGATGGAGAAAACCGATAACCGATGAGGTGCGGGTCCTCTACTCCAGTTCTACGGGGTTCTCGCAAGGGACGAATTCGTCTAGTGCAGGAAGTTTGGTGAGCGGTGGGTGGCCAGTGTTCCTACACCACGTGGTTGTCTTTTCCTCCTGTCAATTGTCTTGCAAGTTTGATACAGTTCCAGTCTTTTGACTTCCTTTAAACGTCGTGTTTGGTGCTGATGGGAATGGGAATGGGAATGGGATGATGATGATTCATTTACTATTTGATTGGAGAAAAGAGGGTAAGGAAAGCGAGAGTGAAAGGGGTGGCTTCTTTTTTTTCTCTCTTGGAACTGCAAATAAAAATTACATACAGCACACGTCATCACGTCGTTGCTTCCGCATGTACACAGATATTAGCAGCTCAGTTTTGTTTTAAAAAAAAACGAGGAAAAGGGCACAATCAACTCAATCCCTGTACGGCGATAGCCGGAATGGAAGGAAGATTTTCCATGATAAAAAGTAAATATCAGATCGTTTTTCTAAAAGGTTCTTTCGTCTTAAGAGACAAGTTCATTTTTAGGCTGTGTGCGCGTGTTGAAATAAATCTAAAATACCATTCAATATAAAAATAAAGAAATTGTTATATATGAATTTATGACAGGACTCTTAGACAAAAAGCATGTTTGCAAGCCAATCAAAATAAAATACAATTAAATAAAAAGAAAAATTGAACAAAGAAAAATAAATTAAATTAAACCCAAGGATGCACAAATCCAAACCATACGAAGCAAAAAAACGAGAAGAATGAGTACTATTATGAGGTGGAAGAAATTATCCATTAAAAATAAGAAATAAGGGAAGGTGTTTATATTAATAATAAAAGAAATTCATATGAAGCACTGCTTGTTGTCGCGGAGCAATGTACCGTTTATCAGAGAAAAACGTGAATTTAAGGAGCTGCTTTCTGATACTAAAAGCTCACAAAAGACTTTAGCCTGTTTGAGGAGTGGGCTCAAACAATCCAGTAGTTCCATATTAGAGTGGGCTCAAGCCCAGACTGTTTTTCATCCGAAAAACATTCTGAAAGAAACTTCATGCACGAAAAGAAATTCAACCGCAATCATATCGACAAAGAAGCAATTATAATGTGATATCTACCTCATCATTTTTATATTTGTTTTCTTGTAAACTGTCTGGGGTTCAAAAACCCTTTTGGGACAACGTTTGGAAAAGGTCCCCTGCACTATACACTTTGAGGACTTCCCGGAAAGGGATTGACAAAATGGTGACGGCCGATCTATTTTAAACAAAGCCCGCTGCAAGATTACATACAGCCCCTCCTTCCCAACTCTTATTTACCCTTTTTAACTTAATAACTCATCATAAAATGCTTAGTTAGTCTGTTCTTTCGCTCACTGATCTTCTCAACGGTAACCCCGGATTTTACACCACTTAAAGGGTTAACTGATCTTAATTTTGTCGGACACCTTACCCCTACAACTATTACTACTAGCTAACTTTCTTACATTGTTCAGTCGTGTTAGGATCCAAAAAACATTTACCCCCCACCCCCTTACCTTGCCAGATCCACCAGCTTCCTGCCACCGCTTGGTATCCTGTCCCAATGATCAAGCCCCCCAATCCTTTAATCTGCATTCTGGTTCTTATCGGAGTGGGGTGAATACCTTTGAGTACAAAGGGGAGGAAGATGAAGAAGTGCCTGAATCAGATGTGTACCTCCAAGAGTTCCAACTTCCAAAAATTTAATCAGAAAGGTCATCAGTACTTGTAGAATCACGGGTGCAGCTGTCAGTACTGCAGGAACCTTCATCAGAATTGCCACTGGCAAAAGAGAAATTGTCACTTGACGAGTCCTCTTCTGAAATCCTCAGAATCCGATGGGACTTCAAATAGAAAGATTCAACACTGGCCAAATTGTTCGAAGGAATTGAATCTGGATGCAATTGGACAACAATGGGTTGCATAGACATGGATTTTGAATTCAATGCAGTGTTTGGTGCCTTGATATTGGAGGGGCTGCATTTATTTTTTGGATCAGAAGATATAATTCCACTCCTAATCAATCTTGGGGCCCTCGGTGAGCACCTGCAAAAAATTGTTGAGTCAAACACCACAACAAAAGAACATTGAAGAAATCTCAATCTTCACAGAACTAATCTCCAGAGACCAATCACCTTGCATAAAGAAGCATGTAAGCGCCTTTTGATAAAACCTTTTCAAGCTCCACAGCTGTAACCTAACCAATAATTGTCAAAAAGGAATTATAGAAAACAGCAGGTGCACAAACACACGGGCATATGTTCTATCCATAAAAAAAAGAAAAGAAGAAAAAAAAGATGCATCGCAGAAACATGTTAACACTGAAACAGTGCGGGAGACCCTAAGAAGAACATGGGACCCAGATAACAATAGGTCTTACAATGAAAAGACTTCCAGACCCAAAACAAAACAAACAATAGCCTTCAAAATACTGCTATAATGAAAACAAATTTTGATTCTTTATAGTTTGCTACCTCACAGACATGGGCTAAACGTAGGTTTGTCTCTGATATTCAAGGATTCGACTTCTTTACAGAGATGAACAATATAAAAAGCACACAGGCTTGGCCATCTAAATAAAAGACTTGATCAGAAAATAATTGCAAATACAACAGAAAATGTAAGGTTCCTTAACTAAAAGCACAGGAGCAACAGAACCAAACTTTTCTTGTAATCAATGACTGATAATTAAAAATAAATTATTTTAGTTTATCTAAGAGAGATGGAGATGTCACGGCAAAGTCAACATACCCAAGGACCAAAGTGAAGATATTGCCACAACTAGAAGGTAATCAAGTACAAACAACCAGGAGGAAAACACATCAAATGACCAAATAAACTTGCTTTTCAAATTAAGATAGAGAACATACTGTGCTGTCATCAATTTCGAACCACTTGTTCTGGATGTTTTTGACATAGCACACGTAGTGACCAGAAAATGCAGCATTCATGACATCCAAGTGAACGATCACTCCATAAAGCCTATATATGGGTGATTTATCACTAGATCTGCTCATATATGGTGCCAAGTCCAGGATCTCTGGGAACCGAATAGATTTGTTGAGCTTTCCAAATTTACCAGACTGTAAAATCAAGCACGGTGAGGACAGAAATAAAAATTTGCCTGTAACAATGGATAAATAATACCATCTTTGATCTCAAGATCTACCTGAAAGCGCTTCAATGCAATTGTAAGGACATTAGGAGCCTCCAATATTGTCAACTTTTTCTTAGCCTTCTCATAAGATCTGCATCTGAATAGAATGATGATGATAAACAAACTCTGAATGCTCAAAGGCAACAGCTCCAACAAAAGAGAAGATTTGATATGAACTACAATTAATAGAAAAGTCAGATCATGATATTTCCTTGGAAGTAAAAACTGGTACAGCAATAGTCAAACAGAATAACACAGCACAACACAGCTCAGTGTGTTTTCAGTTACAGACTGTTTGGTATAGCAACTCAAATATAAAATCTAATATTAAACTATTTAAGGTTGGAATAACTTGGTCAAGTTCAGTTTGCAATGTCTCACTGCAGCATGGAAATTGGTAAAAATAAGTCACCAAAAGAATAGACACATTTGAAACAATATTCTCAAGAGCTTAATCAGAAAAGAAAATTGACAAACCTGCCACATTGGTACTTGTTGTCCCCATCTAGAATCTCGGTACCCGTGAATTGTTGAAGTGCATCTTCAAGATTCCCTATATCCCCCTCTATTTCAACAGTAAGATCCATCATTCTTTCCTGCCACTCTGACTTGTAACGGCACTTCATGCATTTAATCTGCAGACAGTAGCATGTTTGTATGCATGATCTACATTATTGAACCCGTCTCAAAAAAGAACCTAAATGCGAATGAGTGTTGTGGGAAAAGAAAAGGAAATAAAAAGAGAATCGATTTGCATCAAGCCTTTGAGTGTCATTTAACTCTAAAAGATATTACCTTTGAGAGAAGGTAGCCTCCAAATGTAAGGCCTAGGAGAGTGGTTTCTTCAAAGGAGTCTAATGCATTCACCCTAGCTTCCTTAAGGCAAACAGAATGCATTGCATCAACTGTATACCTGTTTGTTTTTCATGTATTCTCTATCAAGAAATTCTCCACAAGCTGAGATCATAAAAACATGCAAATTGCTTTTTCATTGATCACAGAGCAAAGAAACCAGCTCACCTCAGGAATTCATGTGCATCTTCTTCTCTCCCATTACCAAGCTGACTCCCAATATTTTGTAATTGGGACAGCATGCCAGCAGGAGAAAGCGGAGATTTCCCTTCCTTTGCCTTCAAAATCAAAATTTCAAACTCACAAGAGAAGCACCGTTCTTTATTAACACCTGACATTGAAAAGAAAAGCCTTAGCTAATATTGAAAAGGTTGCAAAACATGTTATTCAAAAATGCATACTGAATCTCATGAGTTGACCATGATGAGAAAACATACAGGCTTTAGAGTGGAGCCCTTGCGCAAAATAAGAAGTCAAAGGAGGAGTGAATGCCAAGCATTGTAGAACAGCATTAGCGTAGCAGCTGCAGAAATGGAACACAGGATATGTTATCTACAACTTGGGGTAGTTTATGTAATGCTGGCGTAAAAAGTACCGAAGATAGTCACTAGCATTATTAACATCAAGGCAACTGCATGAGGTATTGATATTGCAAAATAAGGGATAAAGAAGCCATTTTAATTACAACTGGTTGTAGAAATACACAATTCTGTTACTTCAATCTGCTTTCCCTACAGAAGAAACATGTCATGTACCTGTTTCCACAATTGATAAGGCCACAGGGTCTCATTTCCACCTTATTCGACGTGTATAACCTTATAAATAAATCATATGGGAAAAGGCCCTGAAAAGCCAAAAATGAAACTCATGGATTTTTTTTTCATTGTGAGAAAAATAAAATGTTAGAGATGTAAACAAGAATCAATATATAAACCCAAACCTTATAATTATATCCTCCACATTTAGGTCCTCTGAATTGGTCAACAACTTTCCACACTGATGACTTCAATCCATTAATAGAACTTGGAGAATAGCTAGCCATTTGAGAAGCTCCTGGTTCAACATTTCCAACTTTTCCTCCAAGTTTCACACTTGAAACTGAACGCCCATTAACACTAGAAGTCAAATGGGTTTCCGAAGCACTAGATGATAATCTGGATTTTGATAGATGTGAAGTACCAAAAATGCTATCGACAACAACATTTGACCTTTCAGATCTCAAAGCTTGAGATCTGCATACTTTCAAAGCGCTTGGATCTAATTTAACTTCAGAACTGAAAGAAACATGTGCATTAGGAGAGGACGATGATCCAGTTTTACTCTCAAAGGAAACATTTGAACCTCCATTAAAGTTATTATCAACAAGTTTGGACCTATCAGAACTAATGGTTGGGGATCTCTTGACTTTTAGAGCATCAACAACATTCTTTTCTGCTGAAACAGCTCCATCAGCAGGCCTACTGACCCCAGGAACAGAAGGGAGCGCATCATCTGGTATGATGTTGTTCACCTTTAAGCTTTTTGCATCCGAGGTGGGACAATCACTTCCAGATAGACTACACTTGAGAAGTAGGGATGATTTATCATTAGATGACTTGCTGTTACCAGGGCCATTGAAATTTGATGGAGCAGATCCATCCCCATCATCACTGCTGGACCCAACAGAATCCAGAGTTCTCTGCCAGAAGCCAAAAGTAACCTTTGCTGGTTTTGTGATTGTTTCATCATTCCTAGCACTGATGCTATGGCAAAAACTAGATGAGCATTGACTCTCCCTGTCATTTCCATGAGGTTCACTCTGATTTGATTTACTCACTTTATTAAAAGTATCTTTAGAATCAACCAAAGTAGCAAACTTCGGAGATGATGACTTGGTCTTATCCACCTCATTCGGACTGGACTCCAGCGTATCAGGGGCAACATCAGCTGGTGTTTGTCTCTCTGATCCCTCTGTTTCGTTTGAACTAATGCTCTCACTTACCGAAACACTATCAGATGATTCCCCATTTGAATGAGCAGAGAATCCAGAAAATGGAGAGCCAGTAGGGGTGGAAAATCCAGAAAATGAGGTGCCTGGTGATATAGAATCTGCTCCCTCTGTGTCTAAAACAGAATCAACTATAATATCATCATCCTTTAAGAGTGAAAATCCAGGAGTGCAACTGGAATCAGACACCGCAGATTTCACAGAGAATGTTTCAATTGGTCTTTTCTCATATCTGCCACCATAATTATTATGTTGGTCTTGTTTTGCCGCCCTCTGGACAAAATTGCCTCCATCATCATTAATGTGGTGTGTGGCGGGAGGAGGACAGCATTCTTCCTTGTGACCTTGTCGCCAATGGATGATCTGACATTTACCAGAACTGAAACAGGCCAAATTACAGCATAAATACACAAATAGAAAGATCAGAAGCCTACTTAAGGAAGGTGGAAAAAGAAAACAATAAAAACTATTATCACTAAATGAAAAGGCATTCTTATAAATTGTAGAGAAGAACATCACAAGTTGGCTAAACCTTGTTATGTGCTTTTAAAACATGTTTTGACAAAAGTTAGCAAACTAAATCATGCTAAATTGCAGGGTACTCCTGATTGTGCAAAACCACTTTTGTACAGCTACATAACAGAATAGTATTAGATTTACGACACTCCTGGTTCTGTAAAAAACCTTTGTAAAATTACATAAGAGAATAATAGTGGAACTAAACACTATTCATTTCAAACAAGCATTTCATTGTAATCCATGTATACTACCATCTTGCAATATTTGCGAGCTGTAAATGTAATTTGCATCAAAATTTCCCACTAATGCCTTGACACAATTGAGAACGTGGATGGCATGAGCTGCTGGCATGCAATTTAAAAAACAAGAGTTATAGATTGAATTTAATTTCATGTAATGATAAACATTGGATTGCAGTTTGCCAGTAGTGACTTGTATGTGTATAAAACCAGGTGTACAGGTCCTGATCTATAAGATACAGATTTCTAAAAATCCTTCAAGGATTGACACTCGCCACACTCTCTTCTTGACAAACTAAAATGTTTTAAGTTTTCTCCTTAGTTTCCTATGTACTTAATAATGCTAATATATGAATAAAATGTTCATATAACCCACGCAAAATAAGAAACTAGCCAGCTCACATCTAGAATCTTACGAAGAAGATCTATGATTTAGTTTAGCATTGCAGAATTCCCTTCAACAATTAGCACCTAATTCCACAGTCCCCCCCCCCCCCTCCCTCTTTAACTGGGAACAATGTGAAGCAAAAGAATCAGAGTCAACTAAAAGTATACTATTAAAACAGCTTCGCTTCCAAAACATCATTCAACTATAATCAACAATCAAATCTAGTTCACTTCATCACAAACAAAAACAGCAACAAAAGACATCATGTATATAACAAAATTAACATACCAATATCTAACAGCTTTACAGCGGGCACACCGAGTCGTTGTCTGGCAAAAACAAACAGCACACTGGTAATTATTTTTTAAAACCTGAACGGTGCCGTACGAAACCGTGGCCTCAAACTCGGCCCTAGCGGCTTCCTCTGCCGCTAAAACCATCAACCTCTTGATCTCCTCCTTTCTCGCAACCGCGCCCAGCCATTTAAACCTAATTGCAAACCAACCCACCGGAATAACCACTACACAGAAAACAAGGACCACTAGGCTCGAAAACCCTAAATCCCCCTCGACATGCATTTATGAAAATGAGCAGGCATCCACCAAATTTCAAGATATTTAACCTCTTTATCTCGTACATGGATGGTGGTACTGTCTTCGTCGACGATTTTGCATCAGTAGATTGCTAGATGGGAACCGCTGGGAAAAAAAAAAACAAGACGGTGAGGGTTAAAAGAGGATCTGGTGAGCAAAAATTAATTTGACTGGGTTTTTCGATGTCTAGCTAGTGTGAAAGATTTGGGGTCTTCGATTTTTCCTGTGGTTTTCGGACAATCTGATCGAGATTTTAGGGCTTCTTGCTATTGTTGCTGTGAATTGTGATGTTCTTTTTTGCAAGCGTGGGAATCAATTGGGTTTATTATTTAATTTAATTTGTTTCTTCATAAAGAAATTTAATGGTTGAGAGAAAGGAATTTTGTTTTAAGGGGACATCGAGATGCGTGAATTCTTTGCTCATCAAATATTCGGACCTCTGTGGCCTACCACGGTCTCCGTTCTAGTATTGTTTATATATATATGTATATATATATATATATATATATATAATTTTTTATTTTTAAAAAATATATGAAATTATTTTTATTTTATTTTTAAAAAATGTTCTTTAATAATATCGTGTTAAAATATTAAAAAATAATGATTAAAAATAATAATTTAACCGCGATAATACGGCTACTTTTCCTCTTCTCTCCAAGAGAAACAGATTTTAAGGGGCTCCAGATAAGAGAGAGCCTGTTATAAATCAGTCAAAACAGCCATTTTTTTGTGCCCCTCGACAGCGAGAATCCGTGACATGAATTTTGTATTTTCATTTTATTTTATAAAAATAGCAGCAAATGTAGAGGGTTCTTATAATTCTTATTTTCGGGTTTTTTGACTGGGAATTATAAATTTGGTGGCGTGGTAGTTGTAGATTCATTAGTCAATGGATAGTCAGAGTAGGACGCATAGCTTCCAAATTTCCCACCTCTTTCCTAGTCATTTGTTTCCAACTTGTTCTACGGGCAAACAGATCTGGTGTGTAGTTTGGCTATGTGGTTAACTTATTTTGATATAATTTTTTATATTGTTTTGATTAAAAATAAATTTAAGAAATAAATTTTAATTCCTTTAAAATAATGTTTGGGTGGTGATCTATGAAGTTTCTTCGCCGCAATCATGTACTTTTCCCCCTCCTTTCCGTGATGACAGCAGCATTTTTCCATCTCTTTCAGTGTGCAGAGTGAGTCAGTGGTCAAAACAACTGTTTCACACCTGGGAAATTATTGGTGCATGGAAAGGAAAAAAGAAAAAAAACGGTGATTGGTGCGGTTTGAACTTTGAACTGGGATGCCCGGAATTAAATTTTAACCGCGCCGCGAAAACAGAAATGCGTTGAGAAATTTGCGAGATAAAGGGGGTCTTCGTAGTTTGTTTTAAAAATATTTTAAAAAAATTATTTTTATTTTTATTTTAAATTAAAATTTTTAATATTTTTAAATTATTTTTGAGTGTTTGATATCAAAAAAAATAATTTTTTTAAAAAAGTAAAATATTTTAATAGATTTTTTAATAAAAAATACTTTTAAAAACAGCAAAAAAATCATACTCAGAGTCGGGAAATGAGGGTGATTGAGTTGCAAGTTGATAGAGGTTAATCCATGTATAAATGCCTTCCTGCAAAGCTCTCATTTCTAGAGATGATTAGCAGGGGAAATAATAAACAGTTGTAGGTGAGATCTTGGTTGAGCATCTAAGACTATAAAGATATTTTCTCTGTTTTTATATTATAATCATGGCGACGTAAGCATGTGTCAATTAGGTATTCTTGGTGTACGGGCGTGTGAGAAACATTTTAAAAGTATTTTTTAACCATTATATTTTAAAATAAAATAATTTTTAATGTTTTAGATTATTTTGACATATTGATATTAAAAATATTTTTTTAATATATTTCTATATAAAAAACAATCATAATCATATTCTCAGTATTTTTATAATATGAATTTCGTTGATAGATTATATGTAGTGATTTTTTTTTGTTTTTTATTTGGATTTTAGTGAGCCAAATTATTATAGATTAATTTAGACTAATTTGTTACATAAATGGAATTAAAAGATATAGAATCAAAATGTTGAAAAAATGAAGGGAATGGTTGGCATTTTCAAACATTAGTGTGAGATGCATATTTTGCCCTCTTATTAAAAACCAAAAAACCATTATTTTGAAGGTCATTAAGTAATTTACCATGGTCCATTTGGCTTTTGAGATGTAAGGGTATCTCTAACTTGTAAGTAATATGGGAAGGCAAACTTAAAAATTATTTTTCTAGTTCTTGTTTTTACTTTTATCTACTTTTACTGGCAAATCATTTTAATAGCTAAAAATAATTTTCTTATTTTCGGGTGCTATTTCCAGCACTTCAACCAAAAAGCCAAACATATAAAATAAGTAAAAGTATTTATTACTTTCTCCTCCCTCGCATCCCGGGCTGAGCTCTCCTCTCTTGCAATTTGCATATTTATGGGTTTCTGTGGTTGGGACAGGGAATGCTATAGGTGGGTGGGATAGACGGGAAGTGCTTCGAGGCAGGGAGTGCTCATTTTTTTATTTAAATATAATTAATTTTAAATTATTTACTTTACACTATTTTATTTAATCCCTCACCTTTTATTTTATTTTAAATTCATTTTTTTATTTAAAAATAAATAATTTTATTGTTGGATTTTTTTTAAAAGTAATTATATAATTATATAACTTATTCTTATTAATTGTATAATTAAACTATATATAAAATAATTACTTTATAACTTTAATAATATTAAAAAATTGCTTTTCAAAATTACTCTTATTATTGAAGTACATATTAATAAAAAAAATTGTATATACTATTTAAAAAATTATTTTAAAAATTTAACTATCCAAAATAATTTTTTTCTCTAAAGGTGCCGATTACATTCTATTGTTTTACAAAGCACGGTGAAAATATCCGTGTAATTTTATATTAAAAAAATAATTAAAGTTTGTGATTCATGAGTGTTTTGATCTTTTATATTTTTTATAAACAGTAGAATGACCCGTGTGTTACTGGGAGTGAATTTTACATGCCTTTTTCATCCAGTTTTTTTTTATTTATCTGAATTTTTGTATTTGTTTTGTAATTATCTAGTTGGTTTGGGGGTAATTATATAATTTAATATATATATATATATATATTAAATATTTTAAGTCTGGTCATATTTTAACATTTGATCAGTTTTAGATTGAGTTCAGGTTTTTTTTTAAAAAAAAAATAATAATTTTATAGTCAGAAGACTTTAGTCTGAATCGACATTTTCTCAAACACACCATTGCTTCATCTCAAACATCGTTTTCCAGCTCGTTGAAAAATCATATTCAACTAGTGATGGAGCACTATTATTTTTATTATATAGTTCTCTCAATTCTATCTTTCTTGTAATTATCAAGTAAACTTGCTTTTATAATCATTATAAATTTCAATATAGTCATTGTTTTTCCAAAAAATAAAAGAAACAAGATATATAACTAAGTTTAAATAGTCCTTTTTCTGTTTTTCTCGGTAAAATAGTCCATATTAGGAATCAGTTTAAATTATGCTGTAATTCACCAAAAAAGCTTTCACTGTAATTCACCAAAATTAATTAATTAAAATTTTATTATAAGTATTTGGTCAGCATAATTTAAAAAAAAAATACTTTGAAAGATGGTGGTGTGAGAATTATGTGGGCCTTGGAGAATCGAGATTTTCAGGAACCTTCATGGACGAGGCTAGAATAAAGATTTTATGGAATTTTGCAAGGAGCACGGACTGACCCTAAAGCATGGGAAAAATCTTTAAAAGTTCGAAGACTAGAAATCCGAGAGAAATTGCACGGAACTACAGGTTTAGAATAGGTGATGATTTATTTAGAAAAATACCATGAGCCCATTGCATAAAAGGCCTTATTCGGCCCATAAGTTGACCAAGTATTGAGGAGCCGTCATCTTAAGATTCTGCACGTCTCTCTCTCTTTGTCCGTCACTATCTAATTTTCACGTAAATTAATACAAAAAATAAACAAATCTACAGAAACATCCAGGTCTCGGTTGTCAACTCGATCCTCGAAAGGGTAATCAGCAGCTGAGCTGAGTGAGTAAATCAATCCATCAAACCATGAGTGCAAACCTTGGATGCGTTATCGTGGCCGTTGATGGAAGCGAGGAGAGCATGTACGCCTTGAGATTTGCCCTCGATAACCTCAAGCTCCGATCTCCTGCTCCCGGCTCCACCGAAACCCCTGGCTCCTTCGTCATCCTCCATGTCCAACCACCACCGTCTATCGCTGCTGGCCTTAATCCCGGTGCCATCCCTTTTGGCGGACCCAGTTGAGTACTGAAATCCTCTGTATTTTTGAGTTCTAATTTCCGTTTCAACTTAATTACTGAATGGTTTTTTTGAAATGATCAATTAAGGTGATTTGGATGTGCCCGCGTTCACGGCGGCGATTGAAGCGCATCAGAGGAGGATTACGGAGGCTATTCTTGAACATGCATCGGAGATTTGCCGTGAAAAGAAAGTAACTTATTTTTTTTTGTCATGTCATGTCAGCTTCATGAGTTGCTATCTCTTTTAATTGGTTTTGCTATTCTGTTGAGAATTACGTCAGGTGAATGTGAAAATTCAAGTGGTGATTGGGGATCCAAAGGAGAAGATATGTGAAGTTGCTGAGAATCTACCTGCCGATTTGCTTGTGATGGGATCTCGTTCATTTGGCCCTATTAAAAGGTAGCTAGTGCAGCTCGATATTAATGTATTTGACAACAAGCATTGCAGCCCGTTGTTTCTAGTAGGAGTAGCAATTTCAATAATGGTTATTTTGGACAGAAAAGCTAAGGATTCCAAATGGGGACTCTTTAATAATATTCATTCAAGCATCCATTTAACCAACCTTCAAATGATTTCTTTTTCCCAATAGATAGATATATGCACAAGGTTTCTTGTTACTTGCTGTCGAGTTACTGTTTAGATGCTAGCTACTGAACTTTTCATTTCGATTTATTGTTGGCATTTTAAATACATCCATTTACTTTATTCTCAATTTAATCATGCATTTGAAAATTCGGTCGACCTTCAAGCAACAAAGCTCGGCGAGTTTTTATTTTTGTTTCTTTTGCAAGAACATGATCTCATTAGCTACACATAAAGGCATGACTGGCATGTCAATATGCTCCTTAAGAATGCTAAAATTGCTCGTGTTTTGTTTTGTGAGCAGGATGTTTCTGGGAAGTGTGAGCAATCACTGCACCAACCATGCACAATGCCCTGTCATAATAGTCAAGGGAAAGGACCCCTCATCATGAACTAAACTAGGTATGCTTATTAATATTACGTTGGAATAATGGCAGCGCTTTTTGTCTTCAATTCTACGATACATGAATTTTTTGCACACTTTTCGATCTTGTAACGATTCATTTTGTATATTTGTGTTAAACAATCCAAGGAAATAAAGAGAAATACAAAAATAAGAAAGAAAGAAGCCAGTGTTTCATTGATACTGCATAATGCAATAAAATACTCAAGAAATTAATTTAACCTAAGTATTTGTACCTTGTTCCCATATATGATCTCCTAATCGTTGGGCTGTTATATGGGATGCCTATGTTATTGCACAAATTATCATGCGAACAAGCAGCCTTGATTGGACAAATATTGGGTGCTTAAGTTTACCTATTTAATTAACTAAAGTAAGTCAAGGAAAGCGAGAATACATGCAAATAGGTTTGGTCATCAGTTTGGATGGGCTCTTTTCCTAATCTTTGGCATGTTTACTGGTGCTTTCGACAGGAACCCCCTAATGTTTTTATAGAATAATAGTGTTTCAGATAAAACTTTGCAGCAAGAATATGCTTTGAAAAACATCTGTTGAATCTGGACTTCTACATTGGACATCACTACATCGAATTGTTTCCCATGCCATTTATAAATAGTCGGTTGCCCTTTTCTTTAGCTCATATCCCCGGGTTATGTCTATTGCCAATCAATTTTTTCATGGAGTGCCATTGTTATGCTTGACCACTACTGTCCTATTGTTGGCTGCAGATTATTGTGAATGTGACTGGAAAGAATTTCAGCCTGTGGTGCTGTCCTTCACCCTGTTCCATATATTTCACGAGTGAATTTGGAGGAAAAGCATGGTAGTACGGCACGGAGTCATGCGTGCTTGCACTGTTGTTGGGTGTATATTAGCGTCCTGTTGTATAATCATTTGTATGAAAATGCCTTTTATATTCTTTGACAGGCATTGTTTTATTGATTATAGTCTAGGAAATTGATTAATTTCCTCGACCGCGAGTGGATGCTTGAGTGTCAACTGCCCTGTATTTCTACTTTCTAGCTGGGCTTTGATTTTAAGTTTCATACGCTGTTATGCTTATGCGTGAACTGCGGAGTCTAGGAAATTGATTAATTTCCTCGACCGCGAGTGGATGCTTGAGTGTCAACTTCCTTGTATTTCTACTTTCTAGTTGGGCTTTGATTTTAAGTTTCATACGCTGTTATGCTTGTGCGTGAACTGCGGCTTTTACGTTGCCTGGTAAGATTTCCAAACCCGGCCCTCCTTTACATCAAACTAGCCTATGTTCTCGCTTCCCATCGTAGTTGTTATATTTTTTAATATAAAAAAATATTAATTATATAATCTATTTTTTATAATATAAATTTAGATAAAATAATAAATTTATGCAGAAATTCTTGTTAAGTGTAAATTTTTTATAAAATATATAAATTTTAAATCGTTATAAATTTATCTATTTAGTAGCTTTCAACAAAATAATCAGTATAAAATTATTATTATAGTTAAAAAAACAAGAAGATTGTGATATCTGAATTATTGAATTTATTATATTAAAATTATTTTATTTTATTTTATTTTATACTTCAATTTAAATTCAACATAAACAAAAAATATAAATTATCAAAACGCCTGCAATGATCAAATAATAAAAATAAATAGTTAATTTTATATCTATAAAGGAAGAAAAACATATATTAAAAATTCATATCTACGTTAACATCATTATCATTAATATAACAGTTAGAATTATTATCAATATTATTGCTACAACAATTAAAATCATTAAATTGCCCTGAAAAATAAAAAAAATAACAAAATATTTTTACAAAAAATAGAAAAAAATAATCACTAAAATTATCATTATTATGACGCAAATAATAAAATCATAAAATTATATGATCCTATGAACATATAAAAATAACAAAAAACACAAAAATATAACAAAGAGAAAAACGGAGCAATATTAATTTTAAAATGATCACCAATATAAATTAAATTTCCAGGACTAAACCGATTGAAAATAAAATTCCAATAAAAAAAAGATAAAAATAAAAATAAAAACTAAAAGCATTGATGTATAAATACAGATAAAAAATAGACACTATCCAAGAATGACAGAAAAACCAAAGAAATTAATAACAAATAAAAAAATCAAAGAATAAGGACTGGAATGAAAAATAAAATATATAATTAATTCTAATTGAAAGACAAAATTAAAACAAATTAAAACCTGGGGATCAAAACAAATAAATATATTTTTTAAAAAAATACAGTGTAATTTTGTTAAAAAATTAAAAGAGAAAGGATTGAAATGAAAAGTAGCATACATGACTAATTTCAATTGGAGGACACAATCAAAATAAATTAAAACAAACTATATAATTAATTTCAATTGAAAGATAAAATTGAAATAAATAGAATTTTGGGACCAGAATAAATAAACACATTTTAAAAAAATTGTTATGTAATGTTTTTTTTTTAAAAAAAAAACGAATAAGGACCAAAATGAAAGATAGAATACATGATAATTTTCAATTGGAGGACCTAATTAGAAGCAACTAGAACCTATATGCCGAAATAATTAAAATCACCATAAGTAAACCAGAAATCAAAAGAATAAGGATTAAATTAAAAATCAACATATATAATCAATTTAAATTGAAGGACATAATTGCAACAAATCAAAAACTATATTGAAAAAACAGTAATAAAAGAGAAATCAAAAGATCAGGGACCACAATAAAACTTTCACAAACAATAAGGACCAAAGTGTATTTTCGGGTGGTAGGAGAGAGAAAAATGAGAAAGAACTTAAATTCGTCCATTGCAGCTTTACTGACTACCATAACCAGACATGCGCTACACCGGAAAGAAGAAGACATGTCAGCGCACTATGTGATATGGCAAAAATTGGTTTTCGACCACTGCAATGACGAGCACGCGGCGCCCAAATAGCGCTTGTGTATGAAACCCTACACCCGTATTTCTACAACGTGTTTGCCGTGTTTTCAAAAAGAAATAATAAAATAATAAACAAATACTTATACACCCATGAACCCATTGATAACTATAAAAAAACACCATGAAAAATTCAGAAATACCCCCCAGTCTGAGGTGTCTTATTTTTTGTTATTTTAGAGGGCTCATTTAATATTTTTACAGTGCAAAGAAATCAGAAATATCACCCATATTCTCTGAAAATTGCTAAAATACTCCCGGTCTGAGGTGCCTTATTTTATCGTTTTCGGAGACTATTTTCGCAGTTTTAATGTGCAACAAATCTGTAAATACTATTCATATCTCTTGGAAAATATCGAAAATACCCCCGATACCAGAGGTTAAAATTTTTCGATCATAGGATAAAATAGTCATTTCACTATAACAATCCATAGTGAACAGTGTCTAGGTAAAGAGTGGAGAAGCAGAGTAAAATATGCATGACTTTTATATTTCAGTTAATAATTGGAGGTAAACAATCTTTCTGAGTTCCAATTTCATGCTATCAAGCGAAAAATCCTTGTTGGTTGTGCAGTAGTACAAATTTCACGAATTTTGCTGCGAGGTTTTAATTTCACCAAAAGTTAAGGGCATCATTTGATCATGCGTTGGTTTAAGAAATTGTTCTAGACGAGCCTAATGCGGGATACAAAAGGAGAGTTCGATTCTATTTACCTCGGGGGCGTGTATTAGTGATGGTTATGACCCATACCCAAATATCTGAGCATCTGATCAATCGGCTTATTGGTTTTAGAAAGGTGAAATCCTTTAAATGGGTCATCACAGCGACAAAATAGTTGCTGGTGATCGGTGTGGAATAATAAGGATGAGCTAAGCCGAAATACATGCAAAAGCTGCTTGATTTCATAGCTTTGGCCATTAGTGATCGCATCCCTTTTATAATTTTAAAGATTATTCCTTTTAGGTTACCAGAAAAAAAGAAGAGCTGACAAGTTTGGCAGCATTCTGCTCTGTCTACAAGCCGACAATTTTTCATTCGATTCAACGCATTTAAACAGGGGAGCCTCGTGAATTTGACGTGGACCCTCGTAAATCATCCAGGACTTGACAGGGAGTTGTCGTTGTCTATGTCCTCTTCCTTCATTCAAGGGTGTCATTTGCACTGTGTGGAAGCATATTCCTTTGTTTATGTGGGGCTTCCGTCCGTTTTTCTTGAGCTCGTAAGACTGCATCAGATTCAGGTTCTCTTAGACTGGATAGACATTTTTTTCCAGGGAGATCGGATGTACCTTCTTAAGAAAGCATTTGCAAGTGTCTTCCTTCATGCTGTAATGGATCAGGAAAACAGAAGGTGAAGGTCATAGGATTTCGAAACGCACGAAGCTTGTTCTGTCTCACTAGTCGTATCGAAAACGAGGGGAGAAAGAAAAGTGCCATGTTACCGAGCTGACAGAGCGTTTGCATGCGGGGCTTGGTTAATTGACCAGAAAATCCTTGCACAAGGACTCCTTAAGGTTCTGGCTACAGCTAATGCAATCGTCAGACATTCTAAACGACTGATGAGTTTTGGCACTCATTAGGTAGCACAAAAATGAATGTACTTGTTTGCTCTCTTGTTGTTTTATTTTAAGCTATGTATTTAATAGTATAATAATTAATTTAGATTTATATGATTGTTAATTTTAGAATATTTGAATTATTCGAGTGCATACAAATTAATTCTGATATCTATTTTAATAAAAAAATGAACGTTCTTTCTTTTCAAGCCAATTCGATGTCTGTCATGCAGAAACTGACAGCAAATTAACTAGTGAACAGCTGAGAACGTTTTGTCAATTATTCCTAAGAACTATATTAATTCATAAGTGAGCAGAGAGCTTCAAAAATTGTTTTCTGATCAGGGTAGCAGATCGAGACTCAAATTATCATCAAATGATGTTAAAGTAGCACAGAATTAAAGGTTTCGGGAAATATTAAACGCGTTTCGACGCAAAAATGAACAAATAAGAGGCAAAAGACCGTACAGGAATAGAGGAATCTCTAACATGCATTAATGAATAGGAAACTCTAATAAATCATGGCATTTTGCCCTGTTTAGCCTTTAAATACATTGATGAGGTACACATAAAACCCCACAAGGAAAGTTTTTTAAGACAAGATGGATGTACGGTAAATTGAGACTGATGAACTGATTTAATGAATACTTGCAAAACAAGATTCAGGCTGTGTTTAAATGGTTTTTTAATGTTTTAAGTTATTATTACGATGAAGAAAAAAACCCTCAAAAACTATGCTGTGTATATTTAAAAAAAAAAAGATATGATAATAGATTGAAATGATCCTGACGAGAATACAAAAACACCTCGATTCTAATAAAATAAGCTACATAAATTATCCCAAATTTCATGCATAAATTAAGGTCGCTGCGAAGGAGAGATAGGTGAGGTATTAGGCGTATAACTATAAGGCGAGGATGGGGAAGTGCTCGTCTGTTTACTGATCGGTGGACCTATTATTATGGGGAAAAGTCTCTGTAAGCCCGTGACCGACCGCATCCCGTGCAGCTGGCCCATTACGGACAAAAATCTTTATCATCAGTGGAGTGACCCTGACCCTCCCAACAGGAGGTGGATTCACGGGATGCTCTTAGAGCCACTTTTCATTTCCAGGATGCCTTCTCATTCACTTGAGCAATCAACTGATAATGACTCTGATAGATGTGCAAGCAAGAAGGACCTCCTCCTCTTAGCCGAGGTTTAGTTCACTGGAGCGTTATAGCTTAGCCGTCTACCACTCAAGACCCACCAGCTTATCTGTAGCAAGAGCCCGAAAGTGATCAAATAAATAAATAAATAAAATTATCTGTAGTTTGCGAGTTCTTAGTTATCCACATCTTGACACGCTGTGATTATTCTTTGAGCTATAATTAACACGTTCAAACTTCAAATGCCCCCAACTGGACCCCAGATCATGTTGCTTGATGATATGAGCCGAAGATCTGTCTGTCCTGCCTGGAGTAAACTGTTATCACACTGCAATTATTACGAGGGTTTTTGAGTAATTTAAACCCCCCAGAGTCTCACTGCATGTATATTTATATATATATATATGTACATGCATGTCGCTTCCACCCATGCACAGACAGCTACAAATCTTCCCTGGTCTACTACTCTCTCAGTTCAGGGTCCATAGTCATGGACTTCCCTCCTTGTGCTACCGCATTCTTTTTGTTTGCCCTTCTATTCTCGACTGCTAAAGCTATAGATCCTTGTGCCACTCAATCAGACGGCTCTGATCTCTCTGTCATTCCCATCTATAGCAAATGCTCACCCTTTGTTCCACCCAATCAAGATTCATGGGTCAACACGGTCATCACCATGGCCTCAAAAGACCCGGAAAGGCTTAAATATTTATCGACGTTAGCACCCCAAAAGACCACTGCGGTACCGATTGCCCCGGGCCAGCAGGTCCTACACACTGGCAACTATGTGGTCCGGGTCAAGTTGGGAACCCCGGGTCAACAAATGTTTATGGTCCTTGACACTAGTAACGATGCTGCATGGGTGCCATGCTCAGGGTGTACCGGGTGCTCCAGCACCACATTCTCACCCAATGCCTCCACGACTCTTGGGTCACTGGACTGTTCTGGAGCCCAGTGCTCCCAAGTCCGTGGGTTTTCTTGCCCAGCTACCGGGTCCTCCACCTGCCTTTTTAACCAAACTTACGGTGGAGATTCCTCCTTTTCAGCTACTCTTGTGCAAGATGCAATAACATTAGCCGCGGATGTAATTCCAGGTTTCACTTTTGGATGCATCAACGCAGTCTCCGGTGGTTCAATACCACCCCAAGGGTTATTGGGTCTGGGCCGTGGGCCCATCTCATTACTTTCTCAAGCAGGGCCAATCTACTCGGGTGTATTCTCTTATTGTTTACCCAGCTTCAAGAACTACTACTTCTCAGGTTCTCTCAAACTCGGTCCTACTGGTCAACCCAAGTCCATCAGAACCACCCCGCTTCTACGAAACCCTCACCGCCCATCCCTATACTACGTTAACCTAACCGGAGTTAGTGTGGGCCGGATCAGAGTACCTATTCCCCCAGAGCAACTTATTTTTGACCCAAATACCGGAGCGGGGACCATAATCGATTCAGGTACAGTCATAACCCGGTTCATCCAGCCCGTTTATCTTGCCATCCGCGATGAGTTTAGAAAGCAAGTGAATGGCCCATTTTCAAGTCTAGGTGCCTTCGACACGTGCTTTGCTGCGACTAATGAAGCGGAAGCACCTGCTATAACGCTACACTTCTCGGGCTTGAGCTTAGTCTTGCCCATGGAGAACAGCTTGATACATAGCAGTTCTGGCTCCCTAGCATGCTTGTCCATGGCTGCAGCACCAAACAATGTGAATTCAGTGCTGAATGTTATTGCCAATTTGCAGCAGCAGAACCTTAGGATTATGTTTGACACCATCAATTCTCGTTTGGGAATTGCCCGTGAGCTATGTAACTAGTATTCTGTTCTCTTTTCATGTTTAGCGTTTGCTGAGTTATGTTTCTTTGCTAATAGGCCGTGCTGAATAACTAACAGGACACGTCCTGCTGTCATAGAAGCTGTGTTGTATCATAGATTAAGGGTTTTGTTTTTATTATGGAAAAAGATTGAGAGTGGTAATTGTATTGATAAGAATTAATTAAAATTTACCCACATATATATAGATATATGTGTGTGTGTGGTTTGGAGAACTCTGCTTTCAAATGAAAAAGGAAAAGCCCTCCAAACAGTTTTGAACACCCCAACAGTACAATCTCATTGACGATGAAATCTTCAATCACATGAAATAATTTACAATAAGCTCGTAGCACCCCCGCAAGATAAAAATATTTAAAACGACATGAGAGAAAAAACAGTGCATAAATTGAAACATGTTAATTTAAGTTGGTCTCCCTTTTCTTTTTTCGCTCTTGTTCGTTCAATCAACCCCACCACTGGTGCACTGCAACACCCTCATCCCTCAACTTTCCATACAATGCTAGGCATTCCCAGTAGGTCTTTTTGCTTCCATTCCTGCGTGGCTTGCATTCCAAGAAAAGCTCATCCACTAACCTTATTGCCTTGCTTTTCACCATCTCCTCCACCACCTCCGCCTCCGCCTTCATCACCACATACTCTTCCCCCTTCACATTATGTTTCAACCAATCTGACATCCCAACCTCTTCTACCTGAGGCACCTCCTTCCCTGATGATTGCTCAGTCATCGTCTCAATCTTGTACATTTCGAAATCAAGATTTCTTGTAGGGTAATTCTTAGCGAACCATCCATTACCACTTCCACCTTCTTTCTCTGGCAACCCCACATCAATGAACACACGACGAGGATAACTTTCAAGTGAATCACCCATCAAGTCTGGCAGATATCTAGTCTTTTTCAGGTATCTGCTTGATTTACCCGATGCTGCCCGCGGAGGTTCCAGGAGAACATCTTCCAGGTTCTCCAATGCTGCTTTCTTGGCTTCGTTGGCATGATATCCTAGAAGCCGCCTTTGAGTGATCAAATTAGCATCCCCATGTCCTGTTTTCCTCATGGCCAAAATATTAGCGGCCTGAAATCTCCTGAGATAAACTATTTTGTAATTGAAAGGCTTGTCGAATGCAGAGGAAGGATTGTTGCTTAGTTGAACAACCGCAATGCCACCAACTTTGAGAGTCCGGTCAATGAATTCCGAGGTCGTATGGAAGTCATCATAGGTGAAGGCAAGGTCGAATGCTTCACCAGAAATTGAGCTTTGCTGATCCAGATTAGTAGCAGAGATGATTTTTGTATCATTGACATTGAGGATCTCAGGAGTCTGAATGGCATTGCCAATGCCACTACCAACAAAAGCTGCATTGTCCCCCGTTTTAAGCAACCCCTCGTTTGCTAAATCATGGACAAGCAAAGGCAAGACCTTGGCATCGAATAAATAGGAATCAGATTCAGGCTCAAGAATTGGTGACCCAGAGGATATAGAGGCCTCGGAAATTGTTCTCAACAGGGAGAATGTGGCAAAGATCAACGCCAAAAGCAAAGATTGTGCGAGAATCCTCAAGGCCCTGATCTTAGGGAGCTTGATGATCACGTATTTGTCCCCATAAAAATCAACGCTTTTGGTATGCAAGGGCAAGTGCCTGTATTTCTTGAGGTTTTGGGGTTGGAATCCTTGTATAAATTGAATTGCCATAATTGCAAAAATTGATTATGGCAGAAGCAATATTTCAAAAAAAAAAAGGCTGATGAAGAATGCTAGGTATTGAACGTGAATAGTTTCTACGAGAAAATCAAGCTACGCAGCCAGGCAGGAAGGAAGAAATCTAAATCAACTTAAAAGCAAGATGTCTAATCAAATAAATCTCTAAGGTAAATAACGGGAGGGAGAGCAGCAAAACAAAAGCTTAGCGAGTACAAAACCTGGCGGCGGTGTGATTCCCACCCACGAGGGCCACACGGGTACTTTGTATTCTAGACCAAAGTAACATCAACTGCCTTGACCGCTGCACCTCCATTTCTTAATTTTTCATTTCCAGATCGATGATTTATTCCTCTGCCACTGATTAACCTCCTAGTGCTAACACATTAGCGACACATTATCTGCAAATATCTCCAACCATCGATCAGAAATAAAATGGAGGGACGGGGGCAGTTTTTTTTTTCTTTTTTGTACAGGGAATTATTTGATTTGGGGTGCTAGGGATATGTGAATGGAGAGAGAAGAGAATATAAGGAGGAGGAGGAAGAAGAAAAGACGTGTGAAAAAAGAGTATGCCAACAACGTTGTTTTGGTAAAAATGGTTGGTTTCACGAGAAATGAGTTCAGCCATTGCTGCAATCTTAGTCTGTTTCTGTTGCTATATTTTCTTCCTGTTCTCCTCCTTCGGAAGCGCTGACCTTCAATATATATCGCTGACTGTGGACTTTTAGATTAACTGGCGTAACCACTTCCTTTTTTTCTTTTTTTTTTACAATAATTTTGGGGGTGTTTGGGAAGCCACTCAAAAGTGTTTTTGGGTGTTTTTGGTTCTTTTTTTTTTTTTTTAATTTTAAAAACAGACTGTTAGTGTTTTTAGATCATTTTGATGTGCTGATATCAAAAATGATTTTAATGTATTTCGGCACGAAACACACTTTGAAAAGCTACAGCAACAGCTCTCCCAAACACCCTCTTTACGTATGGAACGTTTATAAGTGAGATCCTAGAATATGATTTATATTATTTTTGAACATATCTTCTCAAGTGAAAATCATTTGGGTTTGAAACTTGTACAGACTCATATTATCTTGTACTTGATTTTTATCAAATATAATAGAGGTGATGAGATTCAAACTCGTGACCGTTGGGTTAACAAAGCTCTAAAATCATATCAAGAAACCATCTCACCTAAAAATTTAAATTTATAAATAAGACTCTAGAATATAATTTATATTATTTTTTAATACTACTCGACTGAAATTCCATAATATCATTTCCTTCATTGGATTAATTAAAGTTAGAGGTGTCAACTTCTCATCAATATCTGCTTACGAACTTCCAAAATGTAACAATTTGATTCCATAATTATATCTCAAGTAATAATTGAGTCACGATACATACATCCACATCCATAGTTTATATATATATATATATATATTACTGTGATCATAGATAAATTTTATTATTACAGTAAATAGTGAAATGATATTTATGATTTTTAAGAAAAAAAATTCGTATATTCTCATCTTTTGTCACAGCTAACTAGTAAAGATAATAATTTATTATAATAGAAATAACGGTAGAAGTAATAGTAATAATAACAGTAATTGCAATGATAAAACAACCATAGTAATCTTGATTGTGCTAATTGGGAGGGAAAATATAAAAAATGGTGTGTCTCTTGGGGTAGCGCACGTGTCTTCATTTTCAAGACATCGTGTGTAAGAACACGCCAACAATGACAAACCTCACTGGAGTGTGGCTTCCAAACGCCGCCACTGCCTCCTCTTTTCTAGTAGTTTGTTGTCTAATTTCGAGCGGTTCGGGGAGTCGTGACTCGTGACAGCATTGTTTTTAAAAATATTTTATTTGTCCCAGGAATGGACATTTAAAAATACTGGTTGTTTTACGTGTTCAGTTCTGCATATTTTTGTTGAAACGCCGCGGCAGTTTTTGATTTTTATTTTTTTTATATTTTAAGTAAAAAAATTTAGTATTTTTAGATTATTTTGATGTGCTGATATCAAAAATAATTTAAAAAAATAAAAAAAAAATATCATTTTAATATATTTTAGCACGAAAAACACTTTAAAAAACTATTATAACCGTCAACCCAAATATCCCCTTAACAGCGCAGCTTACATTTGTGCGGGGGAGTTAAAGTTTATTTTTTGTTTAATTTTTCTTGGTATGATATGTTTTGCGTATGAATGGATGTAATGTTTTAAAAACTAGCAAGTGTTTCCATATAAATAAAATAAAATAAAATAAAAATATAGGCATAAAAAAATAATAAATAATTGTGTGCTATTTTGATGATTGAGACTTTTATAAATATTCCGTTAAATATGAACATGAATTGGTGAGTTGGAGGGTTAATTTGACAATACCGTTTTATTCAATCTTTTATTAAACAGTAAACAACTATCCTACGAGCGGGTCATCGACAAAATATAATTTATTTCTTTAAAAAATATCATGTTCTTTTATATTGTTTTATTTATAAATATATTTTTTATAGTTTTTTTATTATCGTAGATGTCTACACAGTTTATGTATATCTTAATTAATCCCACGAATTCTAAAATTAATAATTATATAAATTTCTAATGATCATCATATCAACAATTACAGAACTTAAATTTGAGATCATATGAAAAATAAATTCCTTAGTTCCAAGCTCGTACTATCATGTCATCTATTATATGTTTATACGGATAATTTTTTATAGTTTTTGTAAATGACTTATGATAAAGAGTGTATGATCCAAATTAACATTGTTTCAAATATATTTTTTGGAGTCGATAAAATTTTATTCTTGAAAAACATGTTTTATGGATTTAGGTTAGTCGGTAAAGTCTCGACTATCTCAAATTTTTTTTAAAAATACATGTTTTCATTCAAATTCTAGATCTACTATATAAAATTTAAATCTTTTATCTTTATATCAAACCAATTGTAGACCTTTGTTTCAAATATAATCATACTCAAAACGCAAGAACCTAAAAATCGGGTTTCTGGGTATCACACAAGCATATTCTGTTCCGAGCAAAATAATCCCACAAAACTCACACCTTAATACCTCCTGTATTTTTCCACTTATCGAAGTGATTGACACTATAGAGAACTTACCTTCTGCCCAGCTCTAAAAATGAGAAAAGGCTTGACAGTTGCATATTGATGTCGCAGGATACGGGATCATTTTCCATTTCTTGGTAATTAGTACTTTTTTAAATTAAGTTCTCAGATGTTGCAGGATCTGTATATAATCATTATGCTACTCTGTTCTTGTACTTGCAAGATGTATGTTTTGATATAAATACTTGCAAGATGTATGTTTTGATATAAATTGAGGCTGTTTTCCTCTACAAAATGAATATTTTTTATGTTTTATTAGTGATAGGAACAGAGGTGGTGGCTGTACCCGCTTCTCTGCATATCTTGTTGAATTTTCTGTTTTTTCTTTAACTGTTGTCTGGTGAATCTTAGAAAGCACAAACTTTTGGTTGGCCTTTCTGATGTTATCTTATGCTGAAGAGAAAAAAACACAAGACAAGTTTTATTTTCTAATCGGATTTGACGTCGTTTTAAACATGAAAGAAGAGTTGAAGTGATATTTTCTCTTTATAGCTTTTGATGATCATATGTTTATCATTCTTTTGTTGTCATATTGAAGATCAAAGTCCATCGGGAAGGCCAATACAGGATGTAAGAAAGCTACCTTCAAGTCCTGAAGAAGCAGAAGACCTGCGTCGTCATTCAGAGGCAAATCAGCTGATTGCATTGTCATCACCCAATTTTTGGGTGACTCCCCAAAATATACTAAAAAATAACAAAAATAAAATAAAAGGGGTTAGTGTCGGAGAAAAATTAATGTGGAAATTTTGAATGTTTTCGAAAGCCCGGTCGTACCTATTTTTTTACCCAAAAATGAAGGAAAATGCAGATTCGAGGCGAAGATAATTTATTATTAGATAAATCTACGTAAAAATTAAGTCGGAAGACATAATTATATTTTTATGGGTCAATTTGATTTAATCGTTGGCCGATGTAAAGTGTAATTATGCTTCGGAATTAATTAAGAGCCCAATTGAAGGATTTAATTTAGCGCAAGAGCTTAATTATACTTTAAATGGGTCAAATTAATTTTATTAAGGTCTTAATTAGTGAGAAATTAAGTTTGGAAGCCGAATTTGGGTTCAATTGAGAAAATCAGAATTTTCGGTGACTGAACTCTTCGAAATTAAGCCCAATTGAAGGATTTAATTTAGCGCAAGAGCTTAATTATACTTTAAATGGGTCAAATTAATTTTATTAAGGTCTTAATTAGTGAGAAATTAAGTTTGGAAGCCGAATTTGGGTTCAATTGAGAAAATCAGAATTTTCGGTGACGAAACTCTTAGAAATTAATTGAAAGCCCAATTGAAGGATTTAATTTAGCGCCAGAACTTAATTATACTTTAAATGGGTCAAATTAATTTTATTAAGGTCTTAATTAGTGAGAAATTAAGTTTAGAAGCCGAATCTGGGTTCAATTGAGAAAATCAGAATTTTCGGTGACGAAACTCTTCGGAATTAATTGAGAGCCCAATTGAAGGATTTAATTAAGCGCAAGGGCTTAATTATACTTAAAATGGGTTGAATTAACCTAATTAAGGGCTTGATTGCTGAAAAATTAAGTTTGAAAGCTTAATTTGGGTTAAAATTGAGACGATCGGAATTTTCGGCAACGAAACTTTTTGGGTGAATTCGGAAGCCAAAATTAAAGATAAAAATATCTTTCTTCCTGGTTTTTCCCATCAAAAAATATTTTTTGTCACAACTTATTTATTTCAAAATTTTCAAAAAAAAAAAAAAAGGGAAGCATGTTTGGCCATGCCTGCACCATGCTTCTCCCATGCCTACACCATGCTTCTTTCACCTATAAAAGGGCTGAAAAATTAAAGAAAAAGGGAGGAAAAAGGAGGGGGGGACCCGGAAAAAAAAAAAAAAACTTAACTTCTCTTCTTCCTTTCTCCGGCCGATCAGCCCTTCCCCTCGCCGGCAAGCTTCCTTCCATCTTCCCTTTGCTCCTTTGTCGTCCAGCCCTTCATCGGCCATTCCAGCTCCTCCACTCCCGGTCATCTCCCTTCTCTTCCCCCTTTTGCAGTGTCGTCTGCCTCTAAACCTCCGATCAGCACCCCTCCACTCTTTTCTTCCTTCCCGTCAACCACTGTCCCGATTTCACCCACCAGCTCTCCTCCCCGCGAGCTCACTCTCCTTTCTCTTCCTCTCTCGGCAGATCTGCCTCATAGCCATCAGCAGCCAAGGCTGCAACCCCTCAGCTCTCATTTCTTCATCTCCTTCTTCGGCAACAATGCTGACCACCGACGGCTACCCCCTCGGGTCCCCAGCCAAACCTGACCGAAAGCAGCCCCCATCTACACTCCCTGTTGGTGCCGGTGGCGCGTGGGATGACGCGCCACCACCCCTCCAGCCAGTGCTTCCAGAGTTGCTTTTGTGATTTTTTTTTATTTTTTATTTTGTATTTGTATTTAAATTATTTTTTATGTTTATTTATTTTTGTAAATGTTATGTAATTGTAAAATGTACCAAAAAAAAAGAATATAATGAAAAAGAGAATGGGTGTGTGAGTTGCATAAAAAATAATAATAAAAAAAAACACATAAAAATGACATTTCAAAAAAAAAAAAAGAAACAAAAAAAAGTGTTTTCATGCATACGGCCGGATCCCAAATTTTTCTCACTGTTTTTCGCCGAAAAAATTTGTTGCATCTTTTTCCATGTTTTAAAAGCAAAAATTGGATATCGTAACCAGTTTACGATTATTCGTTGGTATTCGGCCAAAATGTCAAAAATAATTTAACAATTATTTTTTTTATCTATCGCGATGTAAAATTACAATGTAAAGTACACTCGTAGATGGGTAAAATCATGATTTTCAAAATGCAATGTGAAATTTATTTTTGTGGTTAGTCTTTCAACCCGCAATGAGCCTGTAATGAGGTAGATATTTCTCTCGGAAAAAAATCTACGTCAAACTTTAGGAAGAGACTAGTAAAAATGATTTAGGAAAAAACAGCAAATAACAATGCAGCTTACCTTAGGTAGGGTGCACTGGGGGTGACGTGTCTTCCCCTTGCACAACAAGTCTCCTTACCCAAGACTCTCGCAGACCATTAGGTTCCTAGTGACCGTAATACTAGGTGGCGACTCCTAATAATTATAGTCGTAAATTTTTACAGCTATAAAACAAACCCTCTCATTTTCACCGCGCGCCGTTGTCTCCCCAAAACCACGGGGGACGGCGGGGCGCGAAGCGCGAAAAAAATCGCCGTTGCGACATGCATTTTCGTTCGATGAACTAAAACTAATCACAGGAAATTTTAGGCAAGATCATTTGCTGGGTGGAAGAGGATTTGGCTGGTAATCTATTGTGTTCTTACTTTTATTTCTGTGCAATATTAAACCATCTACATCGGGACACCATTTCTATGTATTTTCTTTTCATTCATTTATATGTAAAGCTTCATGTGTCTCCTTGTGATAGACTAACAATTTTGAGGATTTTTAGGTAGAAGTTATATTCCCGGGTCCAAACCTGGAGAAATCGACTGGATATTGCTGCCAGGATGAACATCGGGTTCTGATATTTCGATGAAGTGTGGGAAACAATTTGTTTTCAAGTAACTTAATATTAACCTGTGACATGGATTTCGTAACACATGGCAGAGAAGGGAAATGGAAATTTGGATTTCGCTATCGAATTCTCTAAACAGCTACAGTAAAAGATAACAGCCCAAAACCAAACCGTCTGGTTCTGAAAAAATAAAATAAAATAAATATATATATATATATATATATATATATATATATATATATATATAATCAAATTTGGTTGAATATTTTATATCCAAAATGTTAAATTGAATTTCAACTCAGTATAAAAATGCATCGATGTTATGGGTGTGTTGTGTCGTGCCATTATTTTTTAATGAACAACGCAAAGATGTTATTTATATAGATAGATAAATAGATAGATAAATGGTGAAAAAATTATTAATATTAATTAAAAATATATATAAAAGTGATCTGCCTGCGATAAGATTTTAAGTGCTTATTTGGTAATTTTGTCGAAGTTGTTTATGAAAATGATTTTTATTTAGAAATGCATTAAAATATTTTTTTTATTTTTTAAAAATTATTTTTGACATCACCATATAAAAATACTAAAATTTTTTAATTTAAAGTAAAAAATTAATATATATATTTTTAATTTTTTTCTAAAACATTTTCCAAACACCCCTGAGTTAACTTCAAATATGAAAAGAACAAGATAATTAAGTTCTGAATATATTTAGAAGTACCATGATATTTCTCAATTGAGCAACAACAGAAATGTTGTTTGTGCTATAACAACTTAAGAAAAATATAAACAATAAATATAAAAACAGTTGTTAATATTAATTAAATATAAAACAAGAAGTTAATTTTCACGGTGCAAATAAAAGACAGAGACTATTCTTTTTTTCAAGTTGACGGTTTATTTTAGTTGACTTTTTATATGAGATTTTGCAATATTAATAATAATAATAATAATTTTAAATATTCAGTTAATGTTTGATTTGATAAAATACAAAGTTATTTTAATGATTCAATGTCATGAAAAATTCAGACATCAAATTTCAAACTGGAACAAATATTTAATATTTTTTAATAATATATTATTTATTTCCAACTTTCCAACTCAATTCATGATCAGGATTAATATATTTATTAAGCTTGCAGATAAAAACAACATCCACGTCCTTTTCTTTTTCTTTTTTCCATAGAACAAGAAAGTAGAAACCATTGCTTCATCTCGCAGCGCTGTACAGCGTCGCGAATCAAACTATTATTATATATTTAAACTGGTTAATTTCATTTATTTCCTAAGATGCTTCGATAGTCTTAAATAGCTTTTCTAAAGCGCTTTTAAATTATTATGTGTGTATGTACATGTCTATATATACTAGTCCAATATTCTCACATCTCATCACGGGGGTACTATATTTTTTTTAATATAAAAATATTAATTATATATATTTTTTAATTGTATTATAAATTTAGTCAAAATAATAAATTTATGCAGAAATCTTATGAAATGCAAGTTTTCTATAAAAATATATGAATCTTAAATTGATATAAATTTATCTGTTCAGTAGGTTTTAACGAAATAACCAGCATAAAATTATCATCATTATTAAAAAAGCAAGAAAATTCATATTTTTAATTATTAAATTCATTATATTAAGATTAATTCATTTTATAATTCAATTTAAATCACATTTAAAAATAAAATATAAATGGTGAAAAGACATGCAATAATCAAATGACAAATAAGTAGTTATTTTTTTATCAACAAAAAGACAAAAACATAAATTGAAAATTCATTCCTACATTATTGTCATTTTCATTATTGTAACAATTAAAATTATTATCAACAATAATTAAGATAATTAAATTATCCAAAAAAATCAAAAAATAAAAAAAAATAATCACAACAATTATCATTATTATTGCGCAAACAATAAAATCATCAAATTATCTTATCCCAAAAACATATAAAATAACAGAAAACACAAAACAAAAACAAACGGGAAAAAGAACAATATTAACTTTAAAACTATCACCAACGTAAATTAAAATTTCAAAACGGAACCTAATAAAAATAAAACTTTGACAAAAAAATAAATAAATAAAATCTAAAAATATAAATGAATAAATACAGACAGAAAACAAACATTGTCAAAACATTATATTTTTTAATATTTTTAGATCATTTTCATGTGTTGATTTTAAAAATAGTCTTTTAAACAAATAATTTTAATTTTAATATATTTCTAAACAAAAAAAATATTTTTACTACCCAGACAATTAAAATCATTAAATTACCCTGAAAAATAAAAAATCAAAATATTTAAACAAAAAATAAAAAAAACTAATCACTAAAATTATCATTATTATTGCGTAAACAATAAAATCATAAAATTATTTGATCTGAAAAACTAATAAAATAACAGAAAACACAAAATAAAAAGGGCAAATGAGCAATATTAATTTTAAAATTATCACCAACATAAATTAAAATTTTAAAATGGAACCTAATAAAAATAAAACCCTGATAAAAAAAAATAATCTAAAAGCATAAATAAATAAATAAATACAGATAAAAAACAAACTTTGTATTTATTAATGTTTTTATATTATTTTCATGTACTAATGTTAAAAATAGCTTTTAAAAAATAATTATCATTTTAATATATTTTTAAATAAAAATATTTTAAAAATATCAATAAGCGAAATAAAAATATAATGATAGGGGATTCGAACCCACGCCATTTCTACTGTGTTAATGCGCCTGGACCAGCTCTGGTGCCTGAACATCTCAGTCATTGCTGACAAACAATTATATTGATAGTAAGTTACATTAAAGGTACGCAAACAAAATAAAAATCTGTTGATAACGGGATTCTAACTCAAGCCTTCTTGATTAATCTCCCGCGTCTTAGATCAACTTAGCCACCTGAACATCTTGGTCATAGTTCACGGAAACATATATTAATAGTATATTTTACTGTGGATTCGCATAGTGAAAGTGCAACACGGTTTATATATATACTAGCCACATACCCCCGTGCCTCGTCGCGGGTGACACCATATTTTTTTTAATGTAAAAAATATCAATTATGTGTATTTTTTCATTGCATCATAAATTTAGCTAAAATAATAAATTTGTGCAGAAATCCTGTGAAGTGCAAGTTTTCTATAAAATATATGAATTTTAAATCGCTATAAATTTATATATTTAGCAGTTTTCAACGAAATAACTAGCATTAATTTATTATCATCGCCAAAAAAGCAAGAAGATTCGGGTATTTGAATTAATAAATTCACTGCATTAAGATTAATTCATTTTATAATTCAATTTAAACCAAACAAAAACAAAATATAAATTGTGAAAATACCTGTAATAATCAAATAATAAAAATAAATAGTTAATTTTCTATCAGCAAAAAGTCAAAAACATAAATTGAAAATTCATCCCAACATCATTTTCATTATCATTGCTATAACAATTAAAATTATTATCCATGTTATTATCAAAACAATTAAAATAAATAAATTCCCTGGAAAAACATTAAAAAATAAAGAAAATATTTTTATAAAAAAACAATTAAAAAATCATAAAAATTATCATTATCATTGCTCAAACAGTAAAATAAAAAAAATCATCTGATCCAAATAACAAATAAAAATAAGAGAAAACAAAAAAAAATGAATAAAGAGAAAAATGGAGCAATATTAATTTTAAAATGATTACAAACATAAATTAAAATTTTAGATTTGAACCGATTAAAAATAAAACCCTAATAAAAAAATAAAAACTAAAAGTATAGATGCATAGAGATGAATTTTCTATCGATAAAAAAATAAAAACATAAATTGAAAATTCATCCTCACGTTATTGTCGTTATCATTATTATAACAATTAAAATTATTACAACATTGCTATCAAAACAATCAAAATAATTAAATTGATCTGAACAATCATTAAAAAAAATATATTTTTATTGAAAAAATAGAAAATTAATTACCGAAATTATCGTTATTATTGCGCAGATAGTAAAATCATAAAAACCATCTAATCTAAAGAGCAAATAAAAATAAAAGAAAAAAAAATAAAGGAAAAAAGAAAGCAATATTAATTTAAAATATTATAATAATAGCAATATTGGAGTCTTAACATCTAAAATTATTATTGTTGTTACCACCAAAACAATAAAATTATCAAATTATACCGAGAAAAAAAAAAGCATAGAAAAAATAGTAAGTAAGAAAAATAATTAAATTATTATTATTATTATTATTATTATTATTATTATTATGAAATAATAAATAAATTACTAAAAGACTAAAAAATTATAAAAACTACAACAAAAGATCAAACAAAAAAATACAACAAAAACTAAAAATTATTACTGTTATTATTGCCAAAACAATAAAAATTATCAAGTTATTTTGAGAAAAAAAATCCTCAATAACATTAATAAAAGAGTAAGCAATAAAAATAATTAAATTATTATTATTATTATTATTATTATTATTATATTTATTTTATTTCTGTGCCTCGTCATGGGCGGCATCATATTTTTTTCAATGTAAAAAATATTAATTATGTGTATTTTTTTCATTATATTATAAATTTAGCCAAAATAATAAATTCATGCAGAATTTATATGAAATGCAAGTTTTCTATAAAATATATAAATTTTAAATCGCTATAAATTTATTTGTTTAGTATTTTTAAACGAAATAACCAATATTAATTTATCATCATCATTAAAAAAACAAGGAGATTCAGATATTTGAATTATTAAATTCACTGCATTAAGTTTCGTTCATTTTAAAATTCAATTTAAATCAAACAAAAATAAAATATAAATTGTGAAAATACCTATAATAATCAAACAACAAAAAAAAAAGTTATTTTTCTATTAATAAAAAGTCAAAAACATAAATTGCAAATTTATCTCCACGTTATTTTCATTATCATTGCTATAATAATTAAAATTATTATTAATATTAGTATTAAAACAATTAAAATAAATAAATTCCCTGAAAAAACATTAAAAAAACTAAACAAAAGATTTTTATAAAAAAACAATTAAAAAAATCAAAAAAATTATTATTATCATTGCGCAAATAGTAAAATCATAAAAATAATCTAATCAAAATAACAAATCAATATAAGAGAAGACATAAAAAAAAAATGAATAAAGGGAAAAAGGGGGTAATGATTATCAACATAAATTTAAATTTTAGGATGGAACCGATTAAAAATAAAACCCCAATATAAAAACAAAAACTAAAAGTATAGATGTCTGGACACGAATAAAGAATAAACATTATCAAAGAATTAAAAAAAAATAAATGAATTAATATCAAGTAAAAATCTACAATAATCAAATAACAAATATAAATAGTTAATTTTCTACCGATAAAAAAATAAAAATATAAATTGAAAATCTATCTTCACGTTATTGTCACTATCATTGTTATAACAGTTAAAATTATTATCAAGATTACTATCAAAACAATTAAAATAATTAAATTGACCTGAACAATCATTAAAAAAAAGCAAAATATTTTTATAAGTAAACAATAAAAAATTAATAACTAAAATCATTGTTATTATTATACAAATTATAAAATTATAAAAATTATCTAATCCAGAGAGTAAATAAATATAACAGAAAAAAATAAAGGGAAAAAGGAAACAATATTAATTTAAAATATTATAGCAATAGCAACATGGACGTTTTAACATCTAAAATTATTATTACTATTATTATCAAAACAATAAAAATTATCAAATTATGAAAAAAAATAAAAAGCATGAACAAAATAGTAAGCAAGAAAAACAATTAAAGATTATTATTATTATTATTATTATTATTATGAAAGAATAAATAAATACATGAAAGATTAAAAAAATTGTAAAAACTACAACAAAAGATGAAACAAAAAAATACAATAAAAACTAAAAATTATCACTGTTATTACTGTCGAATCAATAAAAATTATCAAATTATTTTGAGAAAAAAAACCTTAGAAACATTAACAAAAAAGTATGCAAGAAAAATATTATTATTATTATTATTATTATTATTATTATTATTATTATTATTATTATTATTATTATTTTCTTTTTATTTTTTTGGTGTTAATAATCAAAGAAAAAAATATAAAAGACTAAAAAAATCTTAAAAACTTCAACAAAAGATATAACAAAAGAATAAAATAATAAAAAATTATCATTGTTATCACTGTCAAAACAATAGAATTATCAAATCATCCATAGAAAAAAACCAAAAAACATTAACAGAAGAGTAAGCAAGAAAAACAATTAAATTATTGTTATTATTATTATTATTATTATTATGCTAATAATGAAAGACTAAAAAAATCATAAATTTTTTAATAAAATTAAAATCATAAAAAGAAATCAAGGGGTTAAAATACAAAATTAAAAGTATAAGGGCTGAAATGAAAATCAAATATATTATCAATTTCAATCAAATAATAAAATTGAAAAAATTAAAACTGTTGTACTGAATAAATTAATATTTTTAAACCCAATCCTGAAATTAAAAGAAGAAGGACCGAATTGAAATATTAACATTAAATTAATTTTAATAGAATGACCCAATCGAACTAAATCAAAACTTCTATAACAAAAATCAGGACCATACACAAAATTCAAAGTTCAGGGACCAAAGCGCAAATGATGGAAAACCGAGGGACTCTCCTAAACTTTTACATGCAGGAGAGAGAGAAAGGTGTCCAGCAGCTTTAACCGGCCACCACAGCTTCCACGATCGTCAGTTGCCAGAATGCGTCGCACTGGGAGGAAGCCCATATGGAGGCGTATCGAGAGAGACTCTAGTAGCCCATTTTCGGTCACCGCATGAGCTCGCACGCGCCTCCTACACAGGGTGTGAGGTGAAAAACGCTTGGCGCGTGCCCCTCACGCTCTGACAGTTACCGAAATAAATAATAAAAAAAATATGGTCAATTACTGGTCTGTCCCTGTTCCGAATTCATCATTTTTGTCTTATAAGGGCTATATTCGTATTTAGCCAAATTCAAAAAAATAATAAAAAAATCAGAACTCTGGCGAACCGGACCGGATCGGGTTGGACCGAGGGGGAAATGACCACGGAGCCCCTCAGTCCAGACAGCGTGTTTTGTCGTTTTCGGGAGGCAAAATCGTTAATACACTGTTCATTCACGGGAAAGAAAAGAAAAAAGACGGACGTGAGCGTGCGGAGTACCGGATCAAATATTCAGTCCACAATTAATTACCTCACAACGGTGAATCTACAGTGAAAAAGCCACGCCTATTATTTGTTAGTTAATATATATATATATATATATATATATATATATATATATATATATAAGTTACTCATATTTAATTGCAGTCAAATATATATATATATATATATTTGACTGCAATTAAATATGAGTAACTTCTTAAAAATACTTGAAGCAATATGAAAAGTCAATGACAATAGCATGGAAAATCACTGCCATGTAATAATAAACCATTTAAAATTTTGAAACTTGAAGTAATACGACAACAGCATGAAAAGTCGATGACAAGGTGATAGCCTGGATATTACTAAAAAGACCCGATGCTCCACCTCCTTAATGATTTCATGTCTTCCAAAGTATCATGAAGGACATAGTCCCTAAAATTAGAAAATACTTAATTATATGGGATACAAAGCTTGCTATGCTAAAAATAAATACATTTTATAGAGGTAATAGCCATCTATAACAAGGTTACTTTTATCTCTCAAGTTTATGTATATCTCTCTAGACTCTAGACAAGATTTTTATCTTTTTTATTTTTTCAATTTTATTAATTTGAATATCTTATGACTCAAGATATCTATATCTTTGTTTTTCATCCTTAAACTTATATTGTTTTTTTAAAAAGATAGACTTTGTATATATTTAACCCGATAACCATATTTATAGTCGAGTTTTTTTTAGAGTTAAGATCCAGGTTGTCAAAATCATGATTTTGACACAACACGGAAGACGCTTTTGAAACTCGGATCGTAAAATTATAAAATTATACCTTAAAATTTTCCATATAAAATTTATAAAATTACAGCTAAAATCATGTAAGTAGAAAAATCATAAAATTATCAGTATAATATTTTTGAATACAATATAATACAATTATACCCATAAAACTTCATCATCACATGAAAATAATCTAAAATACATACAAAAAAAAAAATTAAAGTAAGAAATAAAAATATTTTTTTAAAAAAAATTAAGTATAAATTTTAAAATTAATATTTAAAACAATATATAAGTATAAAAAAATTATTTTCTAAAATTTGATTTTCAAAGTTTAAACCATTAAAATAACTTTTCAAATCATTTAAACCAGTAATAATGACCACTAGAGAGAGAGAGTGGGGGGCAGGCCAATGGCTTAGTGGACAGAGAGGGGGGTGGCAACCATGTCCTATTTGACAAAGAAAATAGGTGGTAGGTCAATGCAATATATATTGAGCAAGGGATGAAAACTGGGTGTTAGGAAGATTTTTGCTTGGGATCGGTTTTATTTTATGATCCGTATCGATTTTGGTGTTTTTCTTCAAGTTTAATAGGAACCGATTTTTTAACCCAATTTAATAAGTTTTGTTGGGTTGATTCGCAAAATCTCATGATTTTACGAGTCAACTCTCGAGTTTAACATCCATGGTTAAGATAACAAATAATCTCATAATTATTAGCAAACTTATTTCCTTAACTAGGTTGCCTTTCTTACAAAATCTCTAATGATTTTATTCTCTCCTTAAGGTTTTTATTTGACTGGACAAGCTATTCATTTCAACCAGTATAAGTTGTAATTTCTCTTGTTCTTAGAAGCATGGGTAGGATCTTGGTCTATAATCAGTGTGGACTATGGATTGGATACTAGACAAACACTTCATAAATGCATTCAAGATTAATTTAGGCATGAATGAGATCACAATGAAATGAATCTTGCAAGGAAAACATAATGTACAGATAACATTGATACTCAGTTACTTAATCTTGTCAAAATCCTACTTGTCAAGAGTAATAAAAAATAATTTAAAAAATATCGTTTATAATTTTATCAAAATTTACATATACTTTATTAATTCTGTCAGGCCCCGTTGCGAGTCCTTTCTAGTTTTTTCAGGTAAAGGAAGACTGCGAACGGTCATAACTCATAACGGTGTAACTACCATTAGATAAAATAAAATAAAGAAACAAATAGTGCTAGCTAGCTAGCTAGCTAGATCCTGGAAGGTGGGGTGAAATAGGAAAATATAACTTGGAAAATCAGGGACCGTCGAAATATAATATTTATTTATTTTTAAAAAAAAGTCAAGCCTAGGAAGTTTCAGGTCAATTCCGCCCCTCTCGGAGCGCCATTTGCCAACTTGGAGAGTGTATGGCAATGAAATGGAAGGTATTTTTTAAGAATATTGTTTAATTAAAAATGTATATATTATTATTATTATAAAAAAAATAAAAATTAAAATTAAAACGAGCACTATAAAACCTAAACTTCGGGGTTGTTTAGGAGTACTTTTGAAATATATTTATGAAAATATTTGATTTTTTTATTTTAAATTAAAAATTTTAGATATTTTTAGATTATATGCTAATATTAAAAAACAATAAAAAAAATATTTTAATATATTTATAAATAAAAAATATTTTAATATATTTATAAATAAAAAATATTTTAAAAAACAATAAACCTGCTTACCCAAGCAGAAACTTCCCAGCCCCACCAAACCGCGTATTCTATTCTCACGCACCACACGCACCACTACAAGGCCAAAGCATCGAATTTCTTCACAGCTTTCCTATTCTCTCCTCCTGCACCATCCTATATATGCTCCTCAGATCTCCACCCCCTGAAACCATCCAAGTGTATTTTTTTTCCTCTCTTGTTCGCCCTATTTTTATCTAGCATATGTCTCAAAGACGAAAGGTCCCCCATTCTTCTTCCATTTCTCTTAGCCTCCATTCCCATTTCCACGACTCTAGCACCCAACTGGTAACGGGAAATCGTTTAGCCTAGCAAACTCATCGGTCATATCATGGGTGTGAAGAGTTTTGTTGAAGGAGGTATTGCATCGATCGTTGCTGGGTGCTCCACTCACCCTTTAGATCTTATCAAGGTCCGTATGCAACTCCAAGGCGAGAATTTACCCAACCCACAAGCTCACAATCCCCGCCCTGCTTATGCCTATAACTCTGCCGCGATCCCTCACAATTCCATCCATGTCCCTCCCCCACCTCCACCAACGCGTGTAGGGCCAGTTTCTGTCGGCATCCGCATCATCCGGTCAGAAGGTGTCGCCGCACTCTACTCCGGCGTTTCCGCCACCGTCCTCCGCCAGACCCTCTACTCCACTACCCGTATGGGGCTCTACGATATTTTGAAGCAGAAATGGACCAATCCGGAGACAGGGAACATGCCGTTGTTGAGCAAAATAGTCTCTGGTTTGATCGCCGGAGGGATCGGAGCGGCTGTCGGCAATCCGGCTGACGTGGCAATGGTTAGAATGCAAGCTGACGGGCGGTTACCTGTGTCCCAAAGGCGGAACTATAAAAGCGTGGTTGACGCAATCACGAGAATGTCGAAGCAAGAAGGTGTAACTAGCCTGTGGCGCGGGTCATCTCTTACGGTGAATCGCGCGATGATTGTCACAGCATCACAATTGGCATCGTATGATCAGATAAAGGAAATGATTCTGGAGAAAGAAATGATGAGGGATGGGTTAGGGACTCATGTGACGGCGAGTTTTGCGGCCGGTTTTGTGGCGGCGGTGGCATCGAATCCGGTGGATGTGATTAAGACTAGGGTTATGAATATGAAAGTGGAGCCAGGCAAAGCTGCTCCTTACAGTGGAGCTATTGATTGCGCCATGAAGACCGTGAAAGCTGAAGGGGTCATGTCCCTGTACAAGGGCTTTATACCTACAATTTCAAGGCAGGGTCCCTTTACTGTGGTTTTGTTTGTGACTCTTGAGCAGGTCAGAAAGTTGCTCAAAGAATTCTAGTTAGCTAATGACGATGACGAAGAAGATAGTAAGTTTGGGCTGTCGGTATAATTATGAGTATTATAGCTATGATGATTCATCTTTAATCCTATCAATGGAAAGAGTTATTAAAACAAAATGTTTTTCCTAATTTCTCCAAAGTATGGTTTGATTCGGCTATATTGCTTGTTGAAAATTTCAATGATGGGATATTTTTCCGAATTATTTGTTGAATCTCTGTTCAGAGACAAAATTAATGGTGGTCTTGGATTTGGTTCAGGATTGCTTTATCTGTGACGCGATCGGTGTTGTTTTTTAATTTTTATTTTTAAAAATATATTAAAATGTTATTTTTATTTTTATATCAAATATTAAAATCATTCAAAAAAACACACCGCATTCAGTCATTTGTTGAACATTGAACTGGAAGTACCTAAAACCATCGTGACATCGGTCTGAAAGATCAGTAGAGGGATTTCTGCCAATAAAAAATGGTTTTGGTGTTTTGTGCTGACTGTTAGTAGGATTTGTGGGGAGCACGCGGCACCTTCAGATCACGCGTACATTTTTATTGTGTGATTAACTATTATTTTTGGGATTAAAAATATATTTAAAAAATAATGTTAATAATAACCCTTTAAAATAATTAAAAAATAAAATAATTTTTTAAAATCACCAAGTTTTTCAGACAAATCGTTTCACCTTCGCCGCAGAACGTGGCGTATTGTTTATTTTAATGAGTGGCCTCCCTTCATCACCACTTTTTATTGTCAAAACTCAAGTGGTCTTTCTAAGAGGGTCCCTCAATTTTCTGGAGCATTTGGTTTGCTCCTTTGTATTGCCACGTGGAACTTTGAAGTCGCAATTACCGGTAGAAGGGGGGCCGGGGGGTTAGTAGCTAGTTCACTCGCTGGCATGTCCTCGAATCAGTTTTTGCAATTATCCTGTATTTATAAAAATTAACATCCACGCTCGAAAGCATCTCCAAAAAAAATCAGTGGGTGATATTTTTTAATTATATTTTTCTATGCACAAGAAAAACCATTTTAACAATTGATTTGTATTTTAATACGCTTCATATTAAAAGTTTGATTTTTTAATAATTGATGTAGAAATGACCTTTTTTTAAAAAACACGATTTTCGCCCTTCATCTCACTAGAGCTGTAAAATCAGAGGGAAACACTAAGAAAATATTATATATATATATATATATATATATATATATATATATATATAGTTCTTTTGCTCTTCCGTTGAAAAAGCTCCGATACCCTTCCCTATCTTCTACCGCCCTATCTACCATGCACCGGTTTACAGATTTGTCAAACCATTATATTGCTTTCATCAAATTTACTTTCAACTTTCAAGTGCTCCAGAGGTATAAAGGTGGCTGCTGGAAAATGTAAATAAACTTTGTTGAAGTGATTTGTTTGCCGGTATGATTAGCTAAAAGTAATTTTTGTTTAAAAATATTTTTTTTATTTTTTAAAAATTATTTTTGATATCAATAAAATAATCTAAAAATAGTGAAAAAAAATAAAAATATAACATAAAAAAATTATTTTAAAAAAAATACTTTTAAAACACATAAAAGGTGAAGTGCAGAAGCAAAGACCAGAGAGTCATGTTTCTAGACGATGAGGAAATCGGCGAAGGGTCCAGCGATTCCAGCGAGAGAGAGAAATACAATTTACAATACAAGCGATTAAATAAAAATCCTGAATCATCTCTGAATCAGCAAAATTCAATAACTAAATTACCGACAGTTCTTACACAAAAGAGACTGTTATTATATGCAAATCATGTACTTACGGCGGTGTCAGGACTTTGAGCGTCTCAACAAGGGCATATATCTACCTGTAGCTCTGCCACCCCGTAAGATTCTCTAATTTCCCATCACTCATACCTGTCTAAAACAAATTGTTGAGGACATAAGCTACGTCCCCTGTCACAAAATTATAGTCCATATATCATCTCGAGTTAATCCTTGGAGTCGTCTGATGTTTACCTCCGCCTGCATTATAGTATACATTGCCATCAGATTTTCCTCTTTCCAAACTGTGCAGATGATGATCTTCCGAATTTTGTCCACCATTTAGGTCCTGTAGTGATTGACTATCTGATGTTGTAGATTTTTCAGAATTCTGAGGTAGTTTCCCCTCTTCCCCAAGATATTCCAAACCTTTACCTTTTTCTAGATTTTGAACCGAATATATTTCTGAACCTCGGCCCTTGTCCATATTCTGGAGTTCATTCGTGATCTGGCTACGCCGCTCCTTCAGAAAGTTGAGTCGGGTAGTCAACCTTGTCAATGCAGAAGTTGTGGAATTCAATCCCTATTGAGCACAGTTGTGGCAAGTGGCATGAATATATCTGATACTGTATACTTTTATGAAATAACGTGCTTTAGGCCTTGAAATAAGCAATTACTTTCATAGGTTCGACAGAAAACAATGATTGTTTACTTCCTAGGGACATAACCCGTCCGACCCAGACCCAACACAAACAATAATTTGATTTGGTATAGAGTACCCTATTTCACAAGCACAATTAGAAAGTTTAACGCCCTACCTCACTCCTTGCACTAGACCTCTTGGAATTGGTTGAAGAAATGGGTCTGGAGTTGCCACAATGTTTTGAATCCAGCTCCTGGGTTTCAGCTCCATACACACACGTATCCTGCCATAAGGAACACTCCATAGTTGACTTAATCCATGTTATTAAAGAGAATAAATTGGAAGAGCTGAAGATGAACATGTTGATTAGGCATCCTGAGAGGCTCCCGCAATAGATTCTCTCTCACATTCTATTAATCTAATCCCAATCTTAAAAAAAAAGAAGTTTCAGCTGCCATGCACAAATTAATCAGGATTAACAGATTAAGAAATTTGCCATTTTGGTTTCAGGAAATTAAGCCAAGAAACAGAGGCAAACTTGGAGGAAAAAATAAATAAATAAGAGGCATTAATATAATGGCACGAATCGGTTCCTTGTGGCTTTGATGGTAAACTCAGTAATTTTATAATTTTGTCTCTTTCCCTAACTTGGAGAGATAAATTGACCTCCACATTTATACATGAGACTAGAAATAAAGATGTATAAGAGATGTTCAGGAAAGCAACACTTTACTGATATTCAAGCGTCCGAGATGGACAGATTTAATGGGCCAGAGTGAAGCTCATAAGATAGGTCTAGCCATATGCTGCAAGTGCATACCTTGCTTACAGAACGTCCAAACTGTGAAGCAGCAGTTGCTTTAGCATCTTTCTCTTCATCATTCCTGCAAGACGGCAATATTAACCACAGTACCACACCCACACCCACACCCACGTACGAGCATGCCTTTCTTCAGTTTCTTTTTATCACGTACATAAATCATTTGCTGTCTGTTCAGTCCTCTTCAGGAAAAAAAAAGGAAATGGAAAGGGCGTTTCTTTTAAATGATGGTTTCTTCTATACTTCTATCAATTAGAAGTCCCAAGGAGGCTTCATATACGAATGTTGGTGGCTAAAATGTCTAAATACTTATCAGAAGAGGTATGAAAAAAAATACCCTTTTGCCTTGTGTGATGAAGGATTCATAGGCTGATTGCCCAAGCCATACTTTGAACCAGAGCGTTCATCACACTGTTGATTAAGCTGCGCATGTAGATCATCGACCTTCTTCTTCAAATTGGTAACATCTGCCTCTGCTTGAATTATTTCCTCAAGCTCTGCCTTCATCTGTTGCACAATAATAATGTTAAGAATTCAAAGCAACAATCAAGACCAATAAAACAAGTTATAGAAGAGGTGAGCTGACTTTTTCATCAATTGTGACTGGAACTTGCAAGGATCCCTTTGAAGTGTTCAGTCCTGCTTCCAGAAATTTTCTCTTTTCTCTCTCCTTTTGCAGCTGTTCCTGCAGTCTTGCTACCTGTAAATATAAAGAATGCCCATAATTCAAGAAACTCAGAAATCTGTCAGTCCATCTAGTATTTGTAGTTTACTGAGTCAGAAATGACTGTGAAATGCAATCTACATGCGCTGAAAAATGAGTAAGGATATAGTTGATGAAAATTATGGCACTAATGTGTCGTGAACAGAAACAAAGTCATAGCTGTAATTAACTGCAGCTTTATGACATTTTACTCCCTGTGTCTGTTGGTGCCCATTTGTGTCATTACCTTTCATGGTATGCAGCATGGTTCTCAAGAAATACAGACATGATACAATAGTCAAAGCAGTAGCTTCTATTTCCAGATCATTCTTGTTGTCTAAAACGATCATACATTTATTTGTTAGTAGTATACAGACTTTGAATTCACGTCCATGCTGAATAGTGAACAATGTTTCTACGGAATTTAGAGAGTTCATCCTAGCTATAACCTCTTGCAACAATAAAGAAAAGGCATAGTCATTGCATCATAATGTTGTAATAGAAAAGAAAAGAAAATGCAATAGCGATCAATTTATAGTGTCTTGACAACTCTAATGAAAAGATCTTGGAGATGGCTTCGTCCTGCAAAACTTTCTGATTCCTTTATATGCTAAAACTATCTTGAAAAAGACTCGAGTGTCCCCCCCCAGCAGAATGATCTTGGAAGGGGAGGAACAGAGGGAAAAGGGAAGAATCAAAATAACAATAGAAAGAATAATAAATTTTCTCAATAGAACATACATCTTGCTGGAGAGCTAGACGATACTCATGCAATGCCTTCTTTTGGTTTTCCAAGCTGGCTTGCAGATTGGCATTACCCTTGACCTGTGAAGGAAAATACAGCAGATTATTAAGGTAAAAAAAAACAAAGAAATCTACATATACTGACATCAAGAGGCATTATTTAAGTCCCCACCTCTTCAGAAATTCTATTTTGCATCTCAATTTTAGTTGCCTCTAGCTTCTGGATCTCAACACTACACAGAAAAAAACTCAGATAATCAGCATGGCTGGAGATGGTGAAGAACAGTCTATGACACTAAAACCAAGATTTTATATCAATTCCAAACAAAATGTATAACCCGCCATATTATACAAGTTTCTGTATCATTTAATTTAAATAAGATACATAGATTGTTCTATTAATAGTGCTATCTTACAGCCATAATAAAAATCATGGGAGCTAGGCATTACAAAGATGTGACGTGCCTCAATATTGTCCATGCATAAAAAGTGCACTTTTGCCAAGCATTTCCTAATTGAACTGACTAAAGAAAAACTTAAACGGATAAAAGTTGGGTAGCACTGTACCACATGGATTATTTTTACCCAAATCACATCTAAGGACAATGGCACAGGTTCTGATTTACAACAGTTCACCATTGTTTTTTGCATGAATTTATGTAGCAAAAATTTGTGCAGTAATATCTATTACCATTTGAGTGCAGAAAAATAGAAGGAAGAGCTGCAGCATTTAAGCTTTCATAGTAGAGCATTCAAATCTTCCCCGCATACCAAAATTAGAGTCAGCATTAGAACTAGTTGAACAGAATAGACAACATCCTCGCATCATGGTGATGGGGCCACCAACACTAAGAAATCCAAACTACAATCAATCTTCGAGATGAATGAGGGCAAGACACTGGAATTCAATTTATCTAGTGCTAGACGGAACTTCTATTTCAAACCCAAGGTTCTCCTAATTAGTACCACAGATGAAAAGTAAGACAGTATATTAAGTAGAGGTTAGTTCCACATAATTCGTAGACATCAATTTGATCCAGCTAACTTCCTTATTTTGTCCAGATATATCAAAGGGGCCACTGGCTATAAAAAGCCTTACTTTTATATGGGATAGTTTTCTAGAACTGAACTTTACATTAATTAGAATTATTTCCTCAGAATTTGATGTATTTCTTATCCAGTTGAGATACAATGGTAATTGTACTCTCTTAGCTCAGACTTACAGAAAGTGACAGCTGGCTGTGGAAAGTTTTACTCGTGATTGATATTTTCCTACCATGGATATTAAAACGCACCCACATACATGGGCACCTGGCCCCTACTACATAATCTAAACCAACAAAAAGTTGTGTCTAACAGATTCCACATTCGTCTCGTCTGCAAAGTGTAGAGCAAATGGAGAAGGAAAAAAAAACTCCAGCTGCAGTGGTAGTGCCGAGGATGCTGACCACATGTTTGATTAGAGAGAAATGCATAAAGGCTACCAAAGAATCACGAGGAAAATGTTTGTGTAAACACAAGCATGATCCATATAGAGGAAATGTATACGTACTCATCCTCAATAGGATAATCAATGGATTCCATAGAAAGGTTCTTCTTTGCCTGAATTTGTGCCAAAAGAGAAAAAAAAATTAGAAACGCTTATATTGCACAAAAAAGCATTCTTTGTGATGAGACAATTATTCACAGTGGAAAAGTCAAATGCCCTTTCGCAAGCGAAATCATTTAGTTGCAAAACATTAAATTTTGGGGAGATGACTGAAGAAAATGATAAGCCAACACAAAAATCTAGATAACATGCACTCACAGCAGTACGTCCCCAAACAGTAGGACGCTTGCCGCGTATAAGTCCATTTGATATGGTTGTAGGTTTTTTAGCATCTGGGGATGCAATAGAATCGGCAATCTTATTCTCCAAACTTGTTTCAGTGGAAACATCCACAGACAGGTCATCCAACTTATCTGGCAGAATCACCAAATTGTTGTTGCTTTGATCTAGAGTATCAAGCAATGAAGCTTGAACTGGATGTGATGACAACTTTTGTTCAACTTTCAAGTCATTGTCTGCCTCAGCTTCAAGGGACTTGAAACCAGAACTAAGATCATCACTGCCCTGCATCTTCAACGCACACAGAATAAGAAAAGATCTTGCTCTTAAATTTCATTTCACAAACCAAAAACAATACAAAAGGAAACTAAGTCAATTATGGGTCAGATATGTAGATGAAAATACAATAAGATATTCAAATTATAAGGATTTATGAACGGATTACAAAATATTAGACCATGGCTCATGATTCGATGCAACAAATATGCGTTAAGAGCATTGGAAAGATGCCCAGAGGTGTAAAAGCAGGAGGTGTATATCTGTAGTCTTGCTTTAGGTTTGATGATTGCTAGGTTTAAACAAGATCATCACTTTGTATAAAAAAGCAGGTCAGAAAGTCCAATGGATGCACCTCATGGTCAGACAGATCATCTTCGCAAGAGACACCGCTCTGAGCGCAGGTTCCAGTTGATGCATTGTCATGATCATCATCTGTATACACATCAGATTCTTCTGTTGCATCATCTACGTAGGACTCGTCGTCATCATCTGTTACCTCCTCATCCTCGCTTCCACATTCATCTGAATCAGAGTACAATCCTGGGGACATGGAACCTTCCTGCAGATGCAAAGCAAATTCAAGTAAGCATAAAGCAGATGAAGTAAGAAATACATCATGGGAAAGAATGGACAAGACATTCAACTTTGAATGTACTTAAACATCAAATAACATTTAAAAACAGACTCTATGACCTATCCTTGTTCTGTTGAGCTATAAATTTACAGTAACATCCAGGCTTTATGCTCTTCTTGTATTTCTTGTTCCTTAAAGTGCACAGAGTACTAAAGGTCAGGATGAGAAAGATTCCAAGGCATCAGTAACAAAAACTGCAAAGCTGTTAAATGGCCTTTATGCCTTATGGAATATTAATAGTAAATGAAAAAACTGGTGAGCTTAACTTTTGTTATCCATCAAATGAATATTGTTCACGTCATATTCATTTTAGGCTCCAAAGTAAACAGAAATATTTTCAAACCTAGTGAATATTTAGTTGGTCAGAACCCGTCTACACCTGATTAGGAAGATAAAAAAAACTCTGATTTAAGCAATGGTAAATGAAAAAACTGTTGAGCTTAACTTTTGTTATCCATCAAATGACTTTTGTTCATTGCATATTCATTTTAGGCTCCAAAGCAAACAGAAAGTGTTTCAAACCTAGTTAATATTTGGGTAGTCAGAACCAGCCCGCCTGATTACAAAAAAAAGCTTTATAATTTAAACATCTAGTGCATGTAATACATGAAGCTATGTCATGCTCAAGTTAAAACAACAGAAATGTGCAGCTTACACTGAATATTTTTTCATACTCTTCCAATAATGTTATAACAATGGCTTGAGCATGATTAGCTGCAGCTGCTGCTTTCAGAAGCTGAATGGAACCATCACCCCCCACATTAAAATTGGATTCAATTTCACAGTCACCGGCTAGAAGAGGACGAAGAAGTAAGGGTGCCATACAAGCAGCCACAGCAGAAGTGCTCATTCGGTTTACATCTTTGTGAGAAGCTACAGTTTGCATCATTAGAAGAATTCTGAACATAAAAAAAATGATTCAAGATCAATGCTAGAAATAAAGAGAAGAGGAGCAACATCTAGGCCTCGATCCAGAAAGAAAATAGGTAAAAAAAACACAAACGAGATAGTTTGATGCTCCAAATCTACAAAACTAAAAACTGAAGTTCAGTGTACAAATATCATTTATATTTTGTTACATCCTGGAATCTTTAAAATTCTTTCCCGGGTGTCAAATTCCAACATACATGTCAAAGTATGAGAGAATTTATCTACCTTTGCAATAAACGACGGTTTGGCTCTGGGAATGTTTCACATATTGCTACCCGCATGGCATTTACCCTACTGCCTCGATCAGTTCCTAAACATGATAAGATCATCAATAGTGGAAATCAGATAGCTAATAAATTGTATAACAGAGACCACTACAAATACAATATTATAGTACAAGAAAAAATTGTAACAATATTCCACAGCATAATTCCCACTAAATTTTCAAATTTCATCAGTCACAGCATATCTACAGATCCTTAGGATGTCTCAATAAACACCATGGGATTGGGAAGAGACTCAATCTTTGACCCAAGTCATTAACTTGGCCATAAATCCACCAATTGTTTCTAAAACTTATTGCAGACCAGTTTGTTGATGACAAACAGTAAATAAAGCTTCTAACTGATTCTAAACTACATCTAAACAATACCATCATTCTCAATGTTTAACATTCGGGCATATAATACCTTCAGAGGTAGCATAAAGATTCCAATAGTGAGAAAAGCAACCAGATTAATGAAGTGTATGCCCAGATTCATGAAGTGTGAGCATAAAGGACACTAATTAATCAACACATGCAATGCGCATACCTGAAATATGTACATTAAGAAGACAGCACTGATAACTAGAAAGAACACGGATGGAATGAAGTTGGAATATATATGAGCATGCATTACACATGTAGCATGCATTACACATGTACTTGTATTCCATTTAATTCAACCAACAAGTAATGTCATGGTACCTTTTTAGTCTTCCAAAACTCTCCAAATTTGGTAATGAAAGAAACAATTTTTTTGGGCCAGACTATCGCTGGATGTAAAGATAGTGACGGATAAATTGTATATGAAATGAAACGGTTGGGCATTGAAAATACATAATGCACTAGAAAAGTTTTCATCATAAATATTGTAAGTAACACATAAGGCAGAATAGATAAGGATAATGAAATACACACTCCACGAACAGACTTACGGCATGCTTCAAGCAGTGCATTGCAGCATGATGCGGGGACCGGAGATGAAGGTAACTCTCGGAGGAAATACTGTAGTGTTGCAAGACGATATTTGATAAAGAAACATGAAGACAGCTTGCACAATTCATCGGTTACAGGAATGAATTCTAATATTGCATCTGGAAAGAGAAATACCTTGACACAATCAGCAATGACATGTGCATCCTCCTTCAGAGAAAACTCAGTTTTTCCTAAGGCACACCAAATCATTAGTTTGAATAACTAAAACAGAAAAACATAATATTATCATGACATTTCCACGCGACTGGTTTCCTAGCCTTTACTGCTTCATTAGTATAGAGGGTTTTGATTCTTATATTTTCTTGATAATTTGAATTTTAGTGAGCTGCTGTTAATCTTAAATTAATTAAAATGTATATCTAAGCTTTAAAGTGTGATTGGGCTAAATTCTGAAACAAGAGAAAAGACACAACCCATGGGACCTGCATTTTAAAGTAATAAAAATAAAGTAGAGGTTTACTGTGGACATAGGATATCTGGAAAAAAAATTACCCTGTTCATATTCCTTTATTCGATGCTCAACATCATCAACATCTGCAGCTTGCCGCAAGATGCCTTCCACCTTTGTTCCTGTTAATCGTTCAGTCAATCAAATTCAGACAGGTAAGGAAAAACAAAAATATATCATTACATAATTTTCCAATAATGTAAGAAGTCTTCCAAATTCCAAAACTGATGTTAGATTAACATAGTTCCTATAAAGAAGACAACTATTTGTGAAATGCATGAAGGTAAATAGGTTGAGATGAAAATTGAAATGGATGAATGCAGTCTATCCACGTTAAATCTTTCTTTTGTTATTTGTTTGTGTGTGTAAGAGAGGGAGAGGGATAGAGTAGAAGTGATATTATATTGGTCTACGGTAAAAAAACATTTCAAAGTCATAATAATTTGTAACACTAGAAGTAATCTTTAGTCAACCCACATCTAACAATTCATGTATATTTTTTGCGACAGTTTAGAAGCAGATAACCCAGAAAAGTACTTGCAACTTATACAGCAGGTTAAAAAAAATTTCCCCTATTTTTGGTGCTACCACCATCAAATGTGATGGAAAACAATGTTTTTAAGGGGTCACTAATAAAAATCAGAGCGTGAAAGTTGAAAGGAGCGAGTGTCAGCCAGCACAGAACTTCCCTCATTCGTTATAGTACTCGTATTGAAGGTCCTATTGCAGCACTACACAAGCAAGCATCGGATGAAGTATAGATGGTATTCAGACTCTATATATACAATTGCAACAAAAAAGATGCAGACAATGAACTATGGCATAGATCATATCCTTGTGTACCAGAGAAGGAAGAAAACAGGAACTATGCTGTCCCAGGTATTGCCAGTTTTATCTCTCAGTTTTCAACCAAGAGATAAAAGAATCCGTTGATGAAATAGGAGAAGAAAGTGATCCAGAGATGTGGAAAAGGAAAGACATAAACAAACATAATGGAAAAAGAAACCCACCATGGTCTTCTATAAACCTTAAAGCCTTCTCCAGAAAAGATGGAGATCCATCAACATCTTCTAAAGCAAGTAAAATCGGTCTGCCAACAACCAAAGATTTTACAGGCTGCTTATCCTTCACTACAGGGGAAAAAAATGTCAAAATCTTAGGGAACCAGAAAATAAAAACTAAGTTTTTTAAGTTCAGAATTTCATGAGAAAAAGTCCGGCCCCAAATGTTATAATGGTCGTCACAAACACCACATCATGATGCAGAAAAAGAAAATATGAACAAACAAGTCACTGAAGAACAAAAAATATAAAGAAAATGGCATGCAGGCCAGCACATGTCCTTCTTATTTTGGGGGGGGTTGAGATCTAGGGTCCATGAAATCATCATCACCCCCTTTCCACCCAATCTTCAGTGGTTCCATCATACTTTTGCCGAGGAAAACTTTAGTTTCTAAATGCATTTAGGCAATGGCTAGTGATTTTTTTTTCTGAGCTATACAAAAATTCGGATGCAAAAATTACACCGCATAAGCAGAGAGTACACTGATGTCAGCCAAAAAGGATAAATACTGACACTGTTCCAAAGAACCATCAGCTCCATCAGCCTGATCATTTTGGAAAATACCATTTTGCCCCATCACAAGAGAGGCACTCGGTGCCTGTGCCAGAGCATTCTCAAGAGCAGTCTTCCATTCATATAAATCTTCAGAAGTTTCGGCCTGTGGAAGCAACACAAAGCAACCACAGAAACGTAATCAAGATTGCAAAAAGAGGCCGAAACAAAGCACAAAATAGCACACCCAATTCTCATTGAACCCCATACGATTTCCAAGTCGAGAATAACTATGTAGGTTAAATCCATTGTGGAAAAACAAGGATGCTGAGGATGAAGAACAAGTGGGATGGATAGAGCTTATGAAAGGCATTGCGACCTTGTCATACAGAGTCATCTTATATAGTTACAATTATGACCTGTGTAAATGATTGATTGAACTGCTCGTGTTCTTGAGATCATGTATGGTGAAATAGTTTGATGCATTCTCATATCATTTTGTGGGAAAAAACTGAATGATTAAATGCAAACTAAGCTAGACACGAAACTGAACAGCCTGTTTTTTGTTCTTTGCCAAGTTACAGCCCGGATCAAGCTCAAGGCGAGTGAATACCCTTGGCCTAACTCTTTTACAACATCAGGAGATTCTACGTGAACACATATCAGAAATGCTATCAAAAGCAATGTTAAAAGGGATCACAGTGAAACAAAAAAAAAAACACCTTGAGAGTGAATGCCCGTCCATCACGGCCATCAGGAAAGAGAACAGTCAAGAGCTTTTTATCTGCTTTGACAACCACACTGTGAAGTTCCAAAAGAAGTAACACAAAGTTAGAGAACTACTTCCAGTTGTGAACAATGAGAAGAGTGCGTGATTAACAATGTGTAACTTGAAAAAGCAAGCCAACCTGCCTGAGTTGTTGAGGTCAATACCACCGAGGGTCAGGTTCACTTCACTCCCCTTCTGAGGAATAGCGCTCTAACAAAATAAAAAAAGCAGTGGGTAAAGGTTACATGGTAAAAAACAGTGCAACGATGCTGGAAGGGCGGGCGGGGGCTGAACTTCCATGATTATGAGAATTACCACCATTGCCATTAAAACATATGAGAAGCAGATTAAACAGATGCGATAGCTACCATATGCAAAACTACTAACCGGATCGCTTCTGAAGAAAACCAGTGATGTTCGTGTTAGAATAAACCACCTTTTCTTCCAGGATGTCCATCCAATTCCTGTGCAGCAGAGTTAAAAAATATAGCCCCAAGGTGAACAATGATCCTCAGAATATCAGAGAGAAATGCATATTCAAATGCTCACAGTACAGTTGTTCTCGGAAGAAAAGGCTTGCTTTTCTTGATTGGATCCTCAAAAAAGTGACAACGTTACTATTTGTATACATAATATCCGCAGTGTCTAGTCAAGTATGTTAAGAAATGCCTCTTTAGATTTAAGAACTCGCACCCCATCTTCTCTCTCTGTATATGATTTCTTTCTATCAAAATACTATAGCATAGCAGGATAAAACTACAGCATCGAAATAAAATCCAAAAACAAGCCAGCTCCAACTGGGATGAAACTAAAATCAGAAGAGAATATCATCATAAACAGTAGTCGATTAAACACAAGTCAACAGCATTTTTTCTCTCCGTTCCATATCTTGTTATTTGTCATTAAGCGTGAGAAAATTCGTAAAACCAAAAATATAACACACCTTTGGATGAAATAAAAAGCGGTCCGCTCTTGAAAATCTGCAACATGGATTATTATACTTGAGAACAGAAGAAGCAACAGACTCCGATCCATGAAGCCAAAACAAAAAAATTGATATCATCTAGATAAGCTACCTGATCAACAATCAGTATGATCTTGGTCTTGAGAAAAATAAAAGCGTGGAAAAAAGGGGGGAATTACCGCATTGCCACCGTGAAACCGCATATTTTCAAGTTGTCCTGGTGCTGGGGGTGGAGGGGGAGGAGGAGGGCCGCCGTCTCCCTTCACAGACACCATACATTTACGTGATTATGAATCACATTGTGAATTAAAAGAAAAGGAAAGCAAGAGTAAGAAATCATTTGCAAATAAACCTTGGAGGATTCCGTGTTTTTGTTGTTAGTCATCACTTGATCGTCCAGGAATCACAGAATCACATGATGGTTGTTTGGATGTTTGAAAAGGTGATGGGGAGGCAATGCGGAGCGGGGGGGAGAGAAGCGTGAAGAAGGGAACAGAGAGAGACTAAGTTTTTTCTTGACTTTTGTTGCCTCCTGTGGTGGTGGTGAAGGTTCTTAGTGATGGTGATTTCTTCTTTATTTTTCCTTTTCTTTTTCTTTTTCTTTTTTTTTCTTACAATTATTTATTTATCTATTACTTTTTTTGGAATGTATGGGGGAGGGGAATGGAAATGAAATCCCAACGGAAACCCGCTGGTAAAGCAAGAAAGGAGGAGGTCCAAAACAGAGCAAGCGGGGGCCTCCCTCCTAATCCGCTGCGCTTGTACACGTCACCCTCTATTTTTCTCCCTCTTTCTCTCTCATCGGACCGTGGTGGAGGTTACTATTGTGGGAAAGAATATACTTGCACGCGCGCGCGCGCGCAATAAATTTGTTGTTTGTGCTGTGTGGTAGGTAGGAGAATTTTTTATCAGCAAAAAAAAAAATCTAGGTGACTCGAGCATGCTATAAGAAGATTTAAACAAAGTATATCGTAGACATAAACTCAGTCAAGAAAATAAAAATAAGAGTTTGAAGGGAAAAAAGTTAATTTCAGTCAATTAATTATGGAGAGAAAATAGGGATAAAATTGAAGTCTAGTGCAAAGAAACCTCAACTTTAAAACATGTAACCAAAATAAAAAAATAATATTAATCTTCAAAATTTGCAAAAGTAAATCCAGCCACAAATGATAAATTAAAAGACCCAAAACAACCCGTGACATTTTAAAAAATATAAAAAGAAAATTATAAAAAAAGATAGAAGAAGAAGAAAAAAACTTATTTTCTAATGATATAAATGGTGAAATATATATATAAAAAAAAAATTGCTTAAAATAATAAACAAATTCAAGCATACCTTCCAAGCCGGATTAAGGTCTCAAACTTGATCAAAATTATTAAATCATAGACATGGACTAAATAAAAAATCCTGATTCTTAACTACTTTAATAAAAAAATTGCCAAAGTATGTCTAGTAAGAAACATGTACAGAGACTTCAAAAAAACCAGGTAATTTTCAAAAACAACAAGAAATCCTGAGTTGATCTCTAAAATTCATTACCCATGGAATTACAAATTTGAGGTCAATCAGTACACTTAATTTTCGATTAATCTTACAGGTTATTTAAAATAATTATTCTAGATGTTAAATCATATATAAGAAATATTAGTTTAAAGAATTAGCCAAAAAAAAATGGCAAAAAAAAAAGTCTTAAGATAATCAAGGTTATTTTTAAGACCAGCAAAGAATTATACAAAATAAATAAACAAATAAAACCTCAACTCTAATGAAATAAATGTTTGAAGAATAAAAATGAAAAATAAATAGCATAAAAAAATAAAAAAATAAAGAAAACCGTGCATAAAATATCTTAAAACCGGATATAATTCATAAAAATCGCAACTTGTTAAATTATGGACTTAAGTTCAATCAATAAGCTTAGTTACTTGTCAAGTTAATATTTAATGGTAAATCAGTAAAAATAAACAAATTAAAAAACTTGTTAAGGTATAAAAAATAATAATAAAATGACTGATGTTCAGATTTGAAAGGAAAAAACTAAGAAAGGATGAAATTATATTAAAAAAACAAATAAAAATTATCCCACACAAAGTAAGTAACAATTCAAGTAATGATAACTAAATTTGAAAAATAAAAAATAAAAAAGGATCAAATTGAAAAGAATTATAATTCTATAGGCTAATCAAAATATAAAAAATATTGATCAAAATAATATTTGTAAGTGTGATTAGAGCATTGGCCACTATATCACAGAGAGGGTGGTGAAACCTTTTAAATAGCATTATGCAAGGTAATGTTTGGTGACTAGGTGACCCTATATATAAACATGCACAAGTTGCCATTTAGAGGCAAGTATATGGCACACACCATCAAGGTTTTAAAAAAATATATTAAATATTTACTAGAATAATAATAAAATATCCATGGATTAACTTAAAATTGATTTAAAAAATAATGTAAAGACAAGAAAAACTCCTAAAATATAGTTTTGTTAATTTTGAACATATGGGTAATTAAGTAATTTACTTTTAACTGAAAGGACGTAGAATTCCTTGGGCTCGAGCCATCCACTTTTTGTTTTTTGAGTATTTAAATAATTTGATTGTTCTCTAAAAAAATTAAAAACTAATATGACCTTGAAAATTACATTGATTAATGGTAAAAATTCATTTATCCTAGATGATTTATAGAAACATCACACCGTGAGTCACGTCAATCTTTTTTAACTTGTAAAAATGTCAAATCATTGTTAATTTTTATTGGAAGAGAAAATAATAGTTGTGCGAGGATTAATTCAAAATGTCCTGGTAAACTTTATAGATTTATAAGCAACACAAATGACTATTAGAAATATAATTTAACTCGGACTATATATTAAAGAAGATGTTTTTTATAACTACCGGTATAGCAATATATTAAATCATTTTAGATCAATTTTAATCAACCTATCAATCTGTATGTTAGGCTATGGGATCATGCAACCTCGTAAGAAGCAACTTAGAACAAACTATAAAGCTTAATTTTTAATAAATTTGATGATAGATTATGAAAATGAAAAAAATAAATAAAAAAAATGACTTGGACCAAACAAATTAACCTGTCATACCTATATTATAAGACAAAAAACCAAAATAACACGATAGGAAAAAAAATGCTATAAAACATGAAGCTTAATTCCCAACTATATTGGTGTTAAAAGATAAAATTAGAAAAAAAAAATCAAGTAAGAGCACAAAAATAAAAACTAATTTGATCATTTAAAGATAATTTATCAAACTCGTGACTTGGATCACGAGACTAAGATAATATTGTATAAAGCAAGCCGTAATAAGTCATGAAGTCTAATTCTAAGTCAACTTAGTCTCAAATGATGAAATTAAAATAAGATCAATTAGAAAACAAGAGGAAAATTGAGTTGGCCGAGTTAACTTGTCAAACTCGTAACGTGGACCAAGAAACTAATATAATTCCATAGAAAGTAAATAAATAAAATATGAAGTTTAATTCCTAACAAACATAAGGCCGAAGGATAAATTTAAAATCAAATAAAAAACATAATTTATATAAAAAAAAGGCCAATATGAAGTTTAATTCCTAACAAACATAAGGTAGAAGGATAAATTTAAAATTAAATAAAAAAACATAATCTATAAAAAAAAGCCAAAGGATAAAAAATTAGAAAAAAACACCTGCAATGATTTTTTTTTTTTTTTTTGCTAGGAGCAATGCATCAATACAACTCTCGCTTTTAGTTTTTAGTTTAGTATGAAAAGAATGATAAAACTACTTAAGTCAACCCAAGCTAATTCTTCAAGTATATGATCCAAGTCATGGGATGAGGATATCTCGTATAAAACAAATCACAATGTTATTTCTCAATTAATCTTATATTGAAGAATAAAATAGAAAAAAATAGTAAAGAAAACAAAGAAACAACTCGAGCCAATTGATCTAGCCTTTTAAACCTATGGTCTAGATTATAAAAATGAAACAAGCTCATCCGAATTAAATTAAAAAAACCATGAAGTTTAACATCTAGCAAATCTTATGTTGAATGATGAGTTGAAATTGAAAAAAAAATCATAGTTTATAAAAAATAAAAAATATATTATAATGTATAGTATTTTATGAAAATGGGCACAGAAAAACCCCTCTCCTTTTTTAGGTTTTTTTTTTCAGTAACCATGTAACCCGTGCTGTATTGCAAACATGACAAAAATACTTCTAATAACAAATGATGTCAGCGTGAAATTTTTAAACCCTTATTTTCTAAAATAAAACGTAAAATATTCGGGCTCGAATATAATTGTGAAATTTTTATTGATGAAATTACCGATAAATATTGACAATGGTTATGTCTCACTAGTAATTAGCAACTTTACTGGTGATACTTGACACGTCATATTTTCCGAAGAAATAAAAGGGAAATACTCGTCTAATTCTCTTGCCTATTCTCTTGCTTTGATTTTTTTACTGGATAAGAATCTCGTAAAAATGACGGGGAGCTAGCCCTCACACATTGAAATTAAATATTTTTCATTATTCATAATCATACATGCATATCTAAAAACTTATTGTTATTGAATCAATGATCCTTATAAAACATGGTCAACGAGAATTAATTGTTGAAGAAAGATAGACCGGTGAAACAGCAGTAGACACAGAACAAATCTTGTTTTATGTCTGCCTTCAATTAACCTTTTCCTTTCATCTCTCAAGATTCATGAACTGAAATACAATTAAAATAAAGTTTTAGATTAAATCGTACGACTATAGAAACATAAGGACCAGAGTTAAAAATCATAAATTTCGAGGACCAAGATTTCTTAACATCACTGCTTCCCTACAGTGCCGCTGGCAGTACGGATGAACACAGGAAACCGTAAAACCTTTTCCTCTCTCGGGATAATAACAATGGTGCGTGAGGGACTTTGCAGTCATGTGATGTGAGTGTGAACAACGTGGTTTTTTCCTTTTCACTTTTTCTTGAACGTGACTATCGAGTTAGTAGTTTCTTAGAAGGAAAATTACAACACTGGATAGTTATATTTTAACACGTCGCTCATGCCTTCTTCTTCTTCCGTGTTTACCTAACGATTTTGACAGCTTGCTGAGATGGTTGGTGGTGGAAGATTGGAGGTAAAGAACATGGGGTTTATAGAAAGGTTCGAGTCAATAAAACGCACTTGTGTTTTTCTGTGGGAATGTGATTTGTTCTCAATTTGAGAAAAAGAGAGAATAAATGCAATGAGAGGACTGGGATTGGATTGGAAATGACCCAGTCGTCATGTGAATCTTCAGACATGACAGACAAAAACCAATCCATGATGGACATGTATCCTGTTCGAACCAGATAAAAAAAATCCATGATTAATACGGGGGGACGAAGTGTAGTAATTGGTGGCGTTGATCTTGATGCATCAGTAGCCTCCCAAATTTACAGCTGACCTGAAAAGAGCCATGATTTACAGCAATCACGCCGCTGGTGTAATGCCTTGAAATCCCAGTTCCGTCCAGCTAAAAAGCCTACGCTAAATCAATTACTTGTAACCTTTGATTGAGGAATGCTGTCACCTTTCACTCTCAACGACCTTTTAGAGGATCATGAACACAGGGGCCATTGGTGTTTTTTTTACCATTTTCAGTTTTCCGACTCGATGCAAACGCTGATTGCGCTTTTAGCGTAGATAAGGGGTTGAGGTTGGATAGCTCAGAGGGGACCCGCGCGATAACAATAACTTAACATAAAAAGATAAAAAAAAAAAAAAGGGAAGAAGAAGAAGAAGCTAAACGCTCATGTTTTTTTGTTTCATTCTTTAAAGTTTATTTATTTTTTAAATTTCATCTCTAATTTTTTTATAATTTTTCAATTTAATTTCATATTTAATCTAACTCGAGAGAAATTAAGACTCAATCAAGACCTGTCCATGAAAACAATAAAGTAAAGAACAAAAAAGACAAATCATCCAACTTAGTTATTTCACATTTAGAGCGGTTTGATATCATGTTTTAAAAATAATTTTGAAAAAAATAAAAAAAATATTTTTAATTTTTACTTGAAATTAAATTTTTTTATTATTTTTATATCAATTTTATATGTTGATATAAAAAATAATTATTAAAAAATAAAAATATATTATTTTGATATATTTTCAAATAAAAAATAATTTCAACTATACTACTAACAATAATTTAATTCGAGGCTAGGGAGAAGTTAGAGCGAAGGACGTGTGATCGATTAGTATGGTCTGATGTAATTGTTAGCGTTTTATTCTCATTTTAATATCCTATCATGTGAAAAAATTGGTGCTAACATGTTTTTTTAATATAATAATTGACTTCTTACGTGGCATGCAGCGACGTGCGGACATAGGGCTAGTAGTTTTCTAATTAGGAATGGGAGCCCATTCATAGTGAGATTTCAGAGTCACTACTTGCTTCGCTGTTGTCAGGGCCGACCCAACATCAAATGAAGCCCGAACCAGAGCGATGGAGATCAGTGGACCAGCTGGTTACGATACGCGAGCGACAAAATTGAACCTCCTTGATTACGTCACCTTTGTTTTTTTTGCCAACTAGCTTAGAACATCACGAGTTTCGATCAAGTTTTGTTTCTCGTTGATATCATCCTGCCACTGATTTATTTTTTATAGTATTTTACTAGCAAGTGCACCCACAACGTAAACGAGATATTTGCTTATGCTCCTTTACTTTTTAATATTCAATAGTAAGTGCATCCTCTTTGCAGATTAAAATTTCATTTTAATTTCTAACCTATGAAGTGCTGGTATTATAAATATATTTTCTGCTATTATAATATATTTTAAATTAAAAAACAGAAAAAATAAAAATAGATAATTGATATAAGAAAAACACTATGGTGGCAGAGAGCTTTATATTGTTCACCATTACACTCTTTTTTACCCCTCCGTCCAAAAAAACATTACAAAGATTTTTAAAAATATTAAAGTTTTTTATATGGTTTATTTGTTTTTTTCAAAATAATTACCAAGATTAAATCCTTTTTCATGCTGATTGCATGGTGACACTAACAAAATATATTTGAAAACAAAAAAAAAAAAACTAAACCCATCATGAACTGGTACTTCTGTAATTTCATGATGATTTTATGGTTATTGTAATTTATAAATATGTCAAACCCACAATATAGAAATTGGACAACTAGTCAAGCCCAATGTTACTTGGTTCTACAAACATGACAAATCTATAGCACTTGGATTCAACATTAATCAAGTTCTAAAGCTACGCGTTTTATCTTAGAGGTTCCATGGATTAAAATATTATAGACATGATACAACAACATCATCTATATGTTGACCGGATATAGATCTCGTTGGTTTTCACGATTCATCAGCATTTTTTTCAAATGATTTTTCTTATTAAAATATTTTCATTGTATTTTGTGTCATTTTGTAATGTTAATACCAATATAAATTTTAATTATTATTATTATTATTATTACTATCTTAATTCATTTTTAAAGAAAAACAGCCACTGTCTTAAGACAAACAAAACGCACACCCATGACATTTTTATTCATCGATTTGGTTAAATAGTTGGTTCATGGCTGTTACAAAATCCAAGACTTCCAGACGAGATTCCAAACACCTTGACGGATAACCTGTTGTCCCTCAACAACAAATGTCACCAGATATCAATTGAAAAACATAACTTGTTTTCGATCCGGGCTGTATATCTTTCGTGAAGACAGATACAATACAAACAAGAGCGAGTGTTTTTTTTTTTAATTTGCAATATATTATATAGGAATTAATAGCATCATTTTACAGGTTTGGAATTTTAAGTTTACTGAAGATATAATTTATAATTAATCAAATAATAGAGATAAAATAAAAAATGATGAAGGTGTTGATTTCTTAAGAAAAAATACAATATTTAATGGTTGTTTGAGAACGTGGTTGATATTGTTTTTTTAAAGTGATTTTCGTTTATAAAAATATCAAAATATTTTTTTTTATTTTAAAAAAATATTTTTGACGGATAATATAATTTTTTTAATTTAAAATAATAATAATAAAAATTTAAATGTTTTTAAAAGTATTTTTAAAATATAATTTAAAATAATATCAGAACATATCTAAAATGCTGGTGTCCTTAGCTGTTACATATTAAAGGCTATTTATTTTTTTTATAATTATTTTAATACACTGATATTAAATTTAATTTTTGAATATTAAAAAATATTATTTATATATATTTTTAAATAAAAAATAATTTAAAAAACAAATATATCTAAACTCCCAAACACTACTTGAATACGTGTCGTATACAATGAGAACATCACGTGAGCCGTGCTATTGGGATAAAAAAATACCTAACGTTACCTCACCAAAATCCAAATGTGTTGTCAATTAAAATCAATTTTAAATTAAACACACTGCTATAAAAATCAAAACTAAATAAAATTAAAGGAAGAGCTACCCTACACGGCGGCTCCCCCTTCGGCCTCCCCTCCACTCCGCAGTCATCAATCAATACATAGACAACAGTTTGTTTTATAAAAAAATCATAGGATGTCGAATCTAAACACTGCAATTCTTTCCTCTGAAAATCAAACAGGAACAGTTTCTCGGATCCCCAAAGAACACGAGCTATTTTTCTAGGGTTCTGGGAGACAACAAGTATCAGAAAATTCTCTGCGCAAATTGGAATTCTACGGCATGGAACTCGAGGCTTCCAGTCCGAAATCTTCTCCGGCTGTGGATTTGGAGCAGTTTAACAAGCAAACAGACAACGATCAAGTTCGCGTGACAAGAAAAACCTTGACGGTGGTACTGGAACAGTGCCAGAGAGCTCTTGAATTGCTAGATAAATCTGACAGCGTTGACGATGACGATGACGATGAAGGAGATACCAGTGGCGCAGAATACAAGCAAGCGGAGTCGTCGCCGAGCCGAGACTGCTCATCAACTTCGCTCGGCGACCGAGAAGCCGATGAGGTAAGAGTTTTGCTTATTTCTGGCTTAGTTTTCTTAGTTCAAGTTATAGGTGCTCGATCACAAGAAACTTCTTCGTTTAGCTAATACTTATCCTTGGAGATAATCGATGGTCATGATGGTTTATTCATGATAAAAGATTGGATGGTGTGAGTTATTTGAGTAATTAAATAAAGAAACAGAAGAGAAAGTAATCAAATCTGCTTCAGAGATGTTTAACTCTTAAGCTGGTTCAACTTTCTTTTTTCTCTGTTTATTCATTTCGTGAAAATTGCGCAAGTGAAGGAGACAACTATTATTACTCGATTGCTAATTTATTTGGATAATGCCTACACAATTGTAAAATGATTCCTTCAATATTCCTTTGCCGTCATCTTGGTCTTTGGTGGAATCTGTTTGGCTGTTTTATTTGGATAAATTGCAAATGGGGTGTTATTTAGTTATCTTGTCTAAAAAACACCGCAATTAGTTCCTTTTTAAAGTTTTATTTTTTTCTAGATTTTGATCAAGATATGATTGCGGGGGTCATATTTTTTTTTCCCCAATGCAGTTATGCGACCTCCTCAGATCAAGAGTTGAATGCCCTGAATTTCTTGAGAAGCTAGTGTGTGCTCAACAGTCAGTTTCACAAAAGATTACTGGTAAGTGCTGAAAGACTGTTCCTTCTGTAATATAACTGATCTTTTGCTATCATTTGTGTGCTTTTTTTATTTCTATATTGAGATTTAGCTTTAGAAACGCCAATGCTTGGATATCTAGTTGTTTTCCATATATGGCCTTGATGCTAATGAGCTCTTGTGTGGTGGCAGAAGATGGTAGTTCTTGTGTGGTGGCAGAAGATGGTAGTTCTTGGGACATAGTCAGTAAGAATGATCTCTGGGAGGGTGAAAATGATGGATCAGATCAGGAAGATTATGTTCTTGTCCGGCAAGAAGATATATTAGAGGGTATTGCTTGCTTCATGGCTGCCTATTTGTTGTCCCTTAAACAGACAAAGGCATGTGATGTTATTACTTCATGGCACCTTTTTCACCATTGTTTTAGTTATAAACTATGCTAATCATTATGATCTGCTTTGGTGTTTTAGACCATCAACCTTTTGCCCCACCTGTTGTATCTGTAACACACAACAGTTAACAAATTCTCCAGGCTGGTAATTCCCAAGAATTAATAAAACTTTAGTCTCATCTATTCCTCTTGTAGCTGCATATTAAGAAACATGGATGTATAACATATGCACACAGGCTTGAACATACACATGTATACACAGAAAAACCAAATATTGAGGGGCAATCATATTAGTGAATAAGGAAGCTGTTGGAATCAACAATCTATTTTCCCCCCCTGAGAAATAACCTTGTAACATTTGCTTGGTTGAAGGCAATTAATGTTAATCATTAGAATGAAATATCTTGTTTGATCAATGTTCACAGCTGTATGATCTCTTGATGCGAGTTTTTTGAGTAGTGAACTGTGCTTGTTGTATCGCCACAATGAGTTGGCCTTTGATCTGCTGTAGGCGGCAGGGACTTGTTTTGGTGTATTTTGCAAAACCAAAATGAGTATTTTGTCTGATATTCTTACTTGGGTTACTTTCTTCTTGCAGGACCTGGCCCCTGCACAGCTCCAGGAAGGTTAGTCCAAAGCTTTTCTAATTAATTTCAGTCCATCATCTCCAAGCACATTTTATTCTTCAGTTGAAACCAGTTTCTTTTTCAGCACTTTCTGCAAAAGAATTCTGACATCTCTTACATTTCTTTTAGCCCTTTGCAAGACATTCTCAGTCAGAAAGAAAAAAGGAAAGCTTCGGAAGGCATGGGATGGAAGCAAAGTCATTTATAATGTAGCATCTTGGGGAGCAACTGCCATTGGGTAGGCTATCTCATTTAATTTTTTAGTGGTTGTTTCTTTCTTGCACTGATCATACAATTAATCTTTAGTTTTTTTTTGGATTTCTTGTGTACAATATCAATTGATGTTTTGCTCAGTAACACTTTCTGTAGCATTTACTCAGAATTGCTAAATTTTGATTTGCATATGATCATTCAACCATCATTACAAAGTAATATTTTCTGACTTCTTCACAACTTTTCTGGTTGCTCTAATTAACAGGCTATATCAAAACCCTGTACTCTTCAGAGCTGCCTCTAAAGCTTTCTGGACTTCCTGTCATGTGATATCCAAGTTTCTCTGATGTCCTTGTTACATGTTGGGATCCACTGTTGTATGTATGCGTGCACTGTGATTGCAGCTTGGTGTTTCTGTTGTATGCCATTCTTTTCAAGCTACAGATCAATTGATTTCAATGACATGATTTAATCTGTAAATATTTTCCCTCGAAGTATTTCTGAGTGCCAATTCAAATTCATTGGTAAGATGAGATCATTTTAGTTCTGTCCTGTCATTCCCATGGAGTCCTGGACTATTTGCTCTCTAATGTGCGGAATTGTGATCCACGTGTATCTAAGATGTTTCAGTGGATGCTGGGTGAAGATTGGAAATTATGAATTTCCCGTGTTCCATCTTTTCTGGTGTGCCGAGTTTGCTTGCTCGGTAATGAAAAGGGAATGTTTTGGCTGTAAAAAATGGTTTGGAAGCACTACGAAAACAATGTTTGCTTCTTACTATTAGTGCCTTGTGTTTGGAAGCTAAGGCAGCGCTTTATTTCAGAGCTAAATTAGTAGCTCTTCCTCACGCCAGCCATGTCTCTGAAGTAGGAAGCCCGCCAGGCAACTGGAGAGGTTTTTGCTAGTTGCTCCTCCTTTTTCTTTTTTCTGGTAAAATTCCTCTAGTTCTGCGTCAAGGTAACAGAGGAAGAACTGATTGCGGATTACCCGTTTAATGATTCCAGCTTTGCATCTAGGGCTGGCATCCTCCTTTTGCTAAGATGACGGAACGTGCCTTGCAGTCAAGCAATATTATTTCCTGCACATTGAACCCTTCTCTAAAAGCATATATGCTCTTTTCTTCTGTTGTTTTTCTGAGTTGCGTTGCCATGTGTATTTCAAAGTCAGGCGCCTTTAACTACTGGACCAATACCTGATCGACAATCAAAGTGAATTTTTCGAGCACAGAATAATTTATTGACCTACCAGTGATCTTGAATTGCTCAGACGATTTTTTTTTCCCACGGAAAATCGCACGCTCATCATCCTTCTTATTTGGTCCGGTTGCGTGAGATCATGTAGAAACGTGCGACGCCTGTGGGAAGCTAACCCACGCTAACACCTTGCCTTACGAGGTTGGGATTCTCTCTCGTGGTTTGATTTAAAGCTATCCTAAAAAGACCAGCAATTTGCTTACAGTTGTATATTGATAATAAATGACTTGTCATTGGTTGGCATAAGCTGCGTTTTCTTCTAAATAAGCTAACGTCTCTTCTGGGACAGCACATTTAGCATTGTATCTCAGTATTGTATTTTATATTTAAAAATTCATTAAAATTATATTTTTTAATTTTTAGAATTTGTTTGAATATCTGCACAATTAAAAAATAATTTAAAACAAGAAACAAACAGGCTCAAAATCGGAGCTGCAGCTTCTTGTTCGAGTACAAAAGTTCTGACAATGTACGAGCCGTTCTTGCCAAACCATTCAAAACTCCACATGCTTAATGGAAACGCAGGGGGTAATGGAAGACTACAAAAACAGTCGAAATTACAAGAAATAAAAATGTGACATCATCTTCTGCTGCTCTATACATTTTTTTTTTATAATCGTATTATAACACCTGGAACCCTAGTATAGTGGGCACAAGATTGTGAATTTGAATCTTGAGCAGCCGAGTTGCGTGCTCTGCAGACAAAATTGGATGTAGCCGAGAAGTATTCCTGACGACCATATCGCATCAGGCCGACGAGATCATCTCATCTCATCTCATGGGTAACTTGCACATTAAGGTTTTCCAAGTTCCGACATTACGACCACAGCACCATTACCTACAAATAAAACCGATGTTTAATAGTAATAGGTGCTGTCTTTGTGATTTGGAGCATCCTTGCAGAGCATCGAGCGAACTTCCATGATCGATCTAGGAGGCTCAAGGTCTTTCTCCTGCAGTGCATTTCCAAGCAGCTGCTGCATGTGCGAGGCAAAGGTATCATCCAAAACCTGCAAAATTTGATAAAAGGTGAAGTTAGGATCGAATGGAACACAAATATGGAGCTCTTCATTTAAAATGAAATAGCATAGTAGCTTAAGTACTTACAGACACTGCAATTCGTGAACCTTTATACCATGATCGATTTTCTTTCCTGTTTTCCAAGAAGCTTAGAACATCCTGCGATGCAAATAAAATAAAATAAAAACACAAATCATGAGATCAACAAAATGGCTGACCCAGAATCTCACAAAATTACCTGCCCCATTCGGTCCCAGTAACCTCGACAGATTGCAACAAAGACATGAGTCTCAAAAACAGATTGCAGGTGGGTGATTGTGTTTGTCAGCTGGTCTTTCAGTGGCTGCATCCTACTTTGAATATCAGATTCAACCATAGATTCCTTCGATTCTTGGAGAATCTTTTTCAATTTTGTTGGATTCTGTAATTTGGTCTGTAATCAAATAAAATAAGTAAAATGCAGATTCATTGCATCAAAGTATCTAACCATACTCTCTAGAAAATAAAACAATAATCTGTATCAAAGGACAAACTCTTGTTTGCATTTCATTGATGCAAAAAAGACTAATTTAGGCCTACATTTAAAAGATACTCACATTCTCTGCTAGCTTCTCTACAACAGCCTGCAGATAACTTCTAAATTTGGCTCTTAGCATGACAGTCACTTCACTGAGACACTCTCCAGGAGCAGCATGTCCGCCATTGGGCATGCAAGAACCCCATGTCTTAAATTGAGTTTCTATCTTGGGACGCAGGACATCAAGCATCCTCTTCATGGAATTAAGCAGAATTCCAAGCTGAAAAGAACAAAAATTGCAGACCATAAGATTATTGCATAGCTAAAAGCATGCTAGACATTGAAAGAAGTGGCTCACCTCTTCAGGGACAATATATGAACAAACAGATCGTTTTGTAAGCTTCTTCACATACTTGAGGCCAAATTTCTTAGGTTCCAAGTTCTCTTTCAATGGTGCTAGAACATCTGTATATTGCTTGTCCAAAGCTTCCACTATAGCCTTTTCGACATCAGCAATTGCCTTTTTTAACCACAGCCAAGATGCATACACGCGTTCAGTAAATATCATCATCATCATTTTATTTTCATTTAAAAAAAGAGGTCTCCTATCTATGATAAGATAAAGAGGATCCACTGTGGGAGGGAAAGACATGAATCCAAAAAAGCAAATGAAGCTCCATATACAACTACCTAATGCATCTATACACAGTGTTACAAATTAACTTTTTCTTCAAAACAAAAGGAGTCAACAATTGCCATTCTTCTCCCATACTTCAGCTTTAGTTACACAGAGGCAACATCATCATACTAAGGGATTGTTTACCATCTCCATTGGACATGGGAACAACCAGCTATTTGATCCTTTAACCTGGGCTTGCAAAGAAAGCAAGGAAAATTTGATAGCCCGATGCTGATTGGACAGGACTAGGCTCCTTGAGGAAAAGGGTTTAAAGTTTTTGTTGATTAATAACAGCAAAATCATATTCTAAGTGAACTGAAAGCAAAACTAGCATACATATATTTTGCAAGGGAATATCCAGTCCTTACAGGTCTGAGACATGCTTTTGATTGTATTCAATTTGGGTCAACTATTGATATATGTATTTAGATGCTAAATAACCGAACAAAAATTATTTGTAATGAAAACCTTGAGATTGAAAAATAATGGAAAATAATTTGATTGGACAATCTAAACGAGTGTATTGGGCCTGCAAGACCTGAAGATGTTCAATGCACCTCACTATGCCACTTCAGTAAGCAAATGGTAAAGATAAGAAGGGTAGAAGAAACAATATCACAAAATCATGGGATCTGAAACTTACATTCTCTAGAACAAAGATATACTGAGGCCATCTGCATATAATTACTTCATACTGTTCCAGTGTCTCTCTAAGGCGGTCATACATGTCATCCACAAAGGGGGTTGTAGAATGTTGTGTCCTGACACCTGACCATTTTACCTGCAATTAAATAGGCTTTTGAGATCATTCCATACACAATCTTCTTGAAACAAACATGCAATGCAGTCCCACACAGAAAATATATAAATTTTAAAGAAAATACAAAATATTTGCAGATCACCTTCATTGAAGGCAACTAAATCCCACACAGAAAATGAAGGCAACTCACACAAAACTTCTTTACAGATTAAACATTCAAATGCAATATGGTGATCAAGCCTGGTAAGTGAACCATTACAGATGCCTTGATGCAAACTCCAAGTCATGCACGATCACTTTAAGGTTTAAGACAGCTACTGTTGGATGAAAACGGTGCCCATATAAAATTTAATTCCCTGGTCCCTAAATAAGTGTCCTTTTCCTTTTTTGGCAGTCTCGATTTAAATGTCCAACTCAAAAGTCAAAAGTATAATAAATAACCCATTTTACTTTTTTACCATTAATCATATTTTAAATTTACTAAAAAAATAATAATGGTGAAACATAGTTATGGGTTGAAATTGAAAAATAAATTATTGAGAAGAACAATTAATATTTTTTTAACGGTTTCCTTATTAATTGATTGTGCATTCTTCTTGAGGATATACTTAACTACGTACCTTGTCTAATTTGCACGATTCCAGCAAGGACAGACGCTTGTCTTGTATCCATATCATGATATACAGATGAAACAGTTCTTTTGCATCCACTCCTCCTTTCACAGGACTAGGAAAAAAAAAAAAAGACATAAAATGATCTGATAACAATGTAAAGAAACAACAAAGTTGCCTCGAGGATAGTGTTACCTAACATCCCAGCTTGCAAGGTCCTTCTGAAAATCAGCTGTTGCAATAACAAGTTCTGCTACAGGGGGTGAAGGACCAGATGGGGGGCATGCAAGCAAGAAAGCACGCAATCTACTACAAAGCTCTGTACTGTATATGGATGAAGATAAATTTGGAAGGTCTATGAAACTGCAGGAAAAGAAACTCAAATATCAGATTCTTGCATGTCTGACATTGAACCACCAAATTGCCAAGCAAGAAACCATCCAAACATATACAAAAATAACACAGTTCACAAGAATTCATTCAATTTAGATGCCAAAATTCTGATGCAAAAGGATAAACTGACAGACACTGGTAAACAATCTATAGAAATATCCACTGGTACAATACCTGAGACATTGATTAGCAACTGTTCACTTGCAAAGGCTACCATCAACAAGAATTTACACTCCAAAATATCAGACGCTATACATTCATGTCTTCTAGCAGTTCATACTTGGGTTAAATTTCTATATGACGAGCTGTAACATATCCTTGGCAGAAAATACATTTGAAATCAAGATCTAATTAGAACCTGATACATTATACAACCAGCAAGCAAACCACAATTATTCCCGCCAAGAAAACATCATCTAATATGTATCAGTAACTTCATTATATTCACTAGTATAAATGATGCAACTGTTCTCCACAAATACATCGTAAATTAAAAAAAAGAAGCTAATTCTCCCATGTCATTTCAAAAAGAAAAGAAATACCTGGGAAGTATATGTTGATTGTGTATTTCAAAGTCGGTCCGAATTTCATTTTTAATGTTCATACAAAGAGAACTCATCTTCTGATAAGCAGTAGACAGAGCAACAGAATCCATCAATGTTGCTTCATTATTGTTGTTAACAAATTCATCCGTCTCAGTCAAGTGCCTTCTTGATCTTTTCTTGGCAGCCGCCTGAAGAAAGAACCTTTCAATTATACCAAGAATTAAAAAACCTACAGAAAGGTCATTACATGAAAATTCTCAGTTGTCTGTACCTGGAAATAATGAGTTAAATTTGCTTGTGCCTCCGGAGACAGTATGTCATGAAGAAGAGTATAAAGCTTGACAGCAGGCTCCAGGGCAGGTGCTGCCAGCCCAGTTGCAGGCTTGAACACATCCATAATACCAGACAGTGATGATTCATCGAGAGACTTGTAGTTCTCAAAACCCATAGAAAGAACCTGTTCAATCTGATCCTTGATTTCTCCCAGAATTCGGTTCTGGTGAAGCAGATAGCAGCAGAAATCATGTAAACATAACAGCAAAACAAGGACTTGAATACCACAAAGCAACAAGAATAATGACAGGAACATACATAAAATTATATTTTTTTATATGTACCTCTTGATGACTCAACATGCTCTTGCTGTGGCCTTTCATGATAACAGGCTTTAACAAATCATACACCAAAGTCAGGCAGTCAGCTGTTGGTGTAGCTACATCCATTATATATGAAAGGTACCTATCGACATCATGTATTAGAACCACCATTCTAATGAAATGCAAATCATGACAGAATCTGAAAGTCAAAAGTTATGTTGCTCCACATGGCAGTCAAGTTCAAAATCAGGTCATAATTTTTATCTCTCCCTTTGTTAAGCTCAACATCCACATGAGCACCTCAAGGAATTACATAATGTTGGGAATCAAAATCCATGTACAGTTAGCTGAGATCTTATATCCTACCTCAGCTTGGTATAGACATCGGATACCCCATAATATGTGGCAAATTCAGATAGGAGCCATTTCCACGAACCATACAGCAATAAATTCCTTTGTTGAAAATGTTGAACTTTCATGGCAACTTCTAGAACAAGGTCATACGCAACAGTTTCAGCTACAGAGCCACACTAGAATAAAGAAACAGCAATCAATATCAGAACACTATTACATAACATATGATATGCTATGAGAATTAATTTCTGAGAAACAGAGCACACAAAATGTAAAATCAATACTGCACTGAATTCACTCTGTAAGATACCCTTTACCTTTACAGGAGGGGTGAGGAAAGACTTGCTTACAAAGGATGCTTCAAATAAATGAACTGGTCGTTTTATATTTTTTCAGTTGATTTGCACGCACAAGGACAGGAAGTGTTTGGTAATCATAACATAGAAAATCTTAGATAGATTGGGATTTTCCCCTTTGCACATAGGCATTGCCCTTACTATAAGTTCCCTTACAACTGGCTGATGCCTCACTATTCTTACAAATATTTAACACTAAAAATAAAAAACTTTGAGCAACACTGCGTTTCTTGCAATAATTTACATCATTTAACTGTATTTAAACTACTTTAAATGCTACAGTTTGAAACCAATGCTGCTAGTTTCATATACCACAAGCAACATTTTTAATCCTCTTTTAATCACTGCAATATGGTCAACCTGTTTCACAATCAGCCTTGTCTTACAGTCAGTAAAATGTTTTGAGGCTGATAGTACTTGATGTTAAAGCCTTAAAAGCATACAAGTCAATCAATTATAAGACAACAGTTTAGGGAGAGTTCTAGGCATAATCTACTCATTTAGAAGGTAATAATTATAGCATAGCTTTACCTTGAGATTACTGTCATCTGAACTTGTTGAGTAATTTATGTAGAGCTGCAGTTTGCCCACAAGCTCATGTTCTGGTTCTCGGTATATAGACCACCAGCGGAGCTTATCAACCTGCATCCAATCTCAATACGAGTCTTAAAATAAAACAACATACATTGCTTACTGATTTATTCCAGGATTAAAGATCTTTTTAGATAAATACTCGGAGAAGATTACCGAGTCTTCAGCAATACTAGCGACTTGAGCAAGGACACGGCCATAATATTTCCCTTTGTAATCTAGTACTTCAACAATTAGATCATCCCCTAGACTATCTGGAAAGCTGCAGAGTCACCAATACATTTCACAGTTAGAATTGGAAAATCACAGAAATTAAATTTAAAAGATGACTATTGGATAATCATACGTACAATACATGAGTTTCACCAGATCCAGGCTGCAACCTGATGACATCCTCTTCTGCTGAACTTTTCAGTCTCAATGAGCAGGAGTATGTTTCTGTTCACATTTATAGAAAGAAATGCTGTTAAGAATATGAACAGTATCCAGTAGGCTGAGATGTTTGTGCACACCAATGAATGAAGCCACAGTTAACATTTGAACAGTATAATATAATTATCTCTGATGGTTTGGGATGGCATCTAATAAGTTGACAAGCCAAGCACCTCTATCTGACCATCATGCTAAATAGCTTTCCAAATCATTGTATCTGGTTCTTCCTATAAATAGCCCATCTAGGTCATAATACTAAGTCTCTGATTGGATGACTTGCTGATCAAAGAAAAGCTACTGTTGAACAACTCAGAGCAACAAAATAGCATGATCCTCATGTAAAACTCCCATTCACCAACAATAGGTTTGGGGTTTTGAACAATGCATACCTTGCACAGCTTCATACGATGATGAGCTGTTGCGTAAACTAGTAACACCAATCTTCAGAAGTCCTGAAACCTGCTTGATGTAATGAGTGCTGGCATGCACATATGCCAAGCTTTGGCGTGAGAAAGAACCATTTGCAGGCACACGAGGGGCGACACGGATTTTTCGAAAAGTTTTCCAAGCAGAAGAAAGCGATGACTGCCACTTGGATAGGCGATGCTGGACCAAATCTAGTTTTAGCTTTGGTGCTGACAGAGATGAAATACTACAGCCGCTGGGAGGGTCGAGACTTGTTTTAACTTTACGAACTGCACAACAAATGAGATAAAAGGACAGCTGAGCAAAGTATTTTGATGGTGAAGATGTTGATTCTGGGATAAGTATTACCTTGCACCTTCATCTTCCCAACTATTTTCTTGGGCTTTGGGGCAGCTCCTTCACTAACAAGCTCAGAAGAGCGCTTTGCCAATAGTTCCTCTTCTGATTGTAGTAGCACATGATGTACTCTGTCACATACAATAAATGGGAGCTACAGTGAGATCATGGGAAGTTACAAATCAGGAATTTAAGGGATCTTCACAGTGATGCTATAACATGCCAATAGTTCCTCTTCTGATTGTAGTAGCACATGATGTACTCTGTCACATACAATAAATGGGAGCTACAGTGAGATCATGGGAAGTTACAAATCAGGAATTTAAGGGATCTTCACAGTGATGCTATAACATGCATGGCTACCTACAGAATAAAATGATATCACATAAAGATTCTCTAAGCATGGGAGCAAAAATGCAATTTCTTCTTATATCTCAGACACTAAATGTTATAGTCAACTTACTCACAGACTTTGGAGGACTTCTATTAACTCATAAACCTCAAATTTATACTTTGGGAATTGATATGGTTTAATCTGGAAAATAAATTTGCTTCAAAATTCATATTGTTGTCTAAAATAAATTACCATTGCACTGTTTTCTCCTAATTATATACAAATTCTAACACATCAAACCTGATGAAAACAACTAGGATGGCCCTTGACCAATGGCTGCTAAAGCATCTCATCATAGAATTTTGAGATTCCTTATGAATTAGGGTAAATCAAGGGCCCTTTCTTCCTAATAAAAAAGAAAGTCATGTTCTAGCAAACTCTGTCCTAACAGATGGTTCTTTAGATTTGGATGGGGATGCTATCAAAGGGCTTTATTTAGCGATATGTTATGAAGCGTATGGAGATGCTATCGAAGGGCTTTATTTAGCTATATGTTATGAAGCATATGGAGATGATATCGAAGGGCTTTATTTAGCTATATGTTATTAAGTGTATGGAGATGTTATCGAAGGGCTTTATTTAGCTATACGTTATGATGCGTAGGGTCTTAACTAGAGTCACACAAAGCGATAATAGTACAAAAAGGGACAGGCACAAGTGTCAAGGTAAAGAAAACTAGTATGTCATTCTGCTTTCTTAATGCTCCAACAGTTCTAGTTCTAAGCCAAAACATTATGAATGAATATCAAAATAAAAACTGGTGAAACTTTGAAGGAAAAAGAATATAAAATTTTCTTCGCTCTTGCAACAGTAAGGTGGAATTCAAGAATTTTCAAATATTTTCAAGTTGGAGGATATCCCATTCACTTGCATTTGCTTAGTCATTCGCATATTCCTTTTTATAGGAGATAAAGGAAAAGACAAACTCACCCAAATGCCTCCCGAAGTAACGCACATTCATTTTCCAAGAACATTGGTGCTTCCATGCAACCCCTAGCCCAAGCATGAAGGCAAAGGCGCACACACCCATCATATGCAATTACAGAATGCCATGGCCCCAATGCACTGTGTTAATGATAAAATTATTACAAATTTAATGAACAGAGCAAAAGGCAAAAGATGAAATATCAGTTTTATCTTCTTCAACATCAACAGTTATTGTGTTAATTACACAATACCTTGCATGAAATGCTGGGACTCGAGCTGGGTTTGAACCAGATGTGCCAGCCTCTGCACCAGCAGTTGCTCTGTGAAAGAAGAAAAAAATTAAAGATATTTATATGAATTAATTAAAATAAACAATTAAATGCCCATTTCAGTGAAATACTAATAAAGGGACTTCTAAAGTAAAGAGCAGTTGCATCAGTTCAGCTAATACAGAGCCACTAGCTTCACAGACCTTACAAACTGATCAGGATTCTGGTCTCCACTATTGGCCTTCAGTTCAGCTCCAGTTGCATTTTTTACTTTATTGGGATCATTATTGACACAGACACCATGTGAATTTTCAGGGCCAGCAGCTTCATGCATTCGAAATACTTTTTGGGCACCTTCTTTAATTTCTTGACCTCCACAAAATGGAGGTGCACTGGGAATGTCATCGTCATGAGAAAATTTATCGTTCCTCAGGTTTCTGGAATGCAAATCCTGAAAACCAACAAGCTCAGCAACTAAAGTCTGTAAAAACATGAAAGTGCACAAACCATGCAGAAAGCTAATCCTGTAAAAATGAGCAGGTAATCAATGAAGGATGGCACAGACACAATTCATCAATCCACGGTTCAGTTAAAATTGCTAAAAAGTTACAGAGTTAGTGAAAATGATACCATTTCATCCAAAAGAAAGTTGAAATTCAGATTATACAACATGGACACAAAATAATCACCCTTCATTTTGGCTCTCTAGACGCTTGTGTTAGGTTCTGATTCTAGTAAATTTTATATCTACAATACGGTAAGCCAGCCGCAAATGATGCCTCACATCTGCTCAGGATGCTCTATAACATGTATTTATCGAATTGAAAGGGCACAAATGAATGCCTATAAAGTGTTGCTAAATCCTGATATTTATATGCAGATTCATCATGCAGCCTTAGTGATCTCGGTGCACAGCAACCAAATAACAGCAATATGACTACAGATATTCAACATCAGGCATCTAAGCACACATGCACAACCAATCACAGTTCAACACGCACAACATACGCAAATGCAGCCCCAACTCCAAATTACAATTAAACTCAAGAAGTAAACAAACCTTGGTAGCAACAGTTTCCACATTAGCTTGAGAAGGTACACTTGAAGCATACCCCTCTGAAACATGTAATTTACTCCTCGGAAAAGCACTACTAACACTCCCAACTTGACTGGCAGTAAACTCTGAACTACCTGCCGAATCCGATCCCTCCTCATCATCCTCCGTATAACCATTCCTTCCTTCAGAAGCATCCCGCACATTCCCTCTAACCGGTCTCTCAGAGAAATTCCCCCCTCTACCTGCCACAGTCTCCATCGAAGAGCTAACGTCAGAGTACCCATAATCACTGGCATATCGCGATGTCCTGTGGGCCGCATTTCCATATCTTTGTTGATTAGTGGAGGAATTGCGGACTCTTTCGTCCTGTGGAGATGAATCGAAGGAATACCGTCCACCATAAACATCATCCTCGTCCGACTCCGTGACCATGTCATTGTCTGAGACAGACCTGCTATCATCGGCATCAGGCGGTAGGGTTCTAGGTAACGGAATTGCCGAGGACGGTAAGTGCCCACTTCTGAATTTAGAAGCTGGAGGTAAGCCAAACCCTCGGCTGTTTCTAATTGGATCAATTCTAGGTCTTGAACTCGAATGTGCGAATGCAGTTGCTTCTTTCTGCTTTTCAATCAATAAACATTATCAGATCTCAACGAATAATCATCATAAATAAAATTAATTTTGTTGATATTATTATTTTCACCTCTCGAGCCCAGCGGCTGTCAAGTCCTTCACGGAGCATTTTTCTTCTTCTGTTTTAAACCTAGACACAGACACAGGAACATAAATCTCAGTTTACAAAACAAACAAACAAAAAGAGAACCAAATAAATCCAATGAATGTGAAATAAAAGCATTGGAAGAAAGTAGCCAAATCAAACCTCTAAGATTATGAAAGCAACAGGACCTCGGTGAGAGATCACGATTGAGAGAGAGGGGCTGTCAGTGCGAGTACGAGTGTGAAAGAACGAGGATTGAAACGAAATCAACTTGGAGAAGTGGAAGACAGTGAGAGATTTGAGAAAAGTTTGCTTCTCTTAAAAGCTTTCTTTGATAGTACTGTTATCTTTTTTCAGCCACTGCAAGACGCTTAAGCTTCTTTTGGCTTCTCTCTCTTGCAGATCGTTAAATATGAGAATGAAAGACAGACTGAGGGGTTTTTTTTTTCTTTCTATTTTTAGATTCTCTCTCTTCCAAATCACCCAGAGATGAGAGAGTACTAATTACATCACCGTGATTTGTATAAAACGCCGCCGTCTATGTTGCTAGTGAAAAAATACGACGCCGTTGAAGGACAGTAGAGGCGGTATTAAGAAACAGCGGCAGTCATAGCATAGATTAATCAACAAATATTCTATAACAGGCCGATAATAAAGCACACGTAAGAGAGATATGGAAATCGTGAGTCGTGAAAAAAGTAACGGGTAGAGTTGACGTGGCAAAAGAGCTTAATTTTCTTGTTATTTTACATTCAATTAATTACCAATAAATAGTCGAACGTTGTAAAGTGGGGGCAGGCACTCCTTTACTCTATATATTTCCCGCTGAGCATTCATACACTACGCTAAGGAATCACTCACGTGGTTTGGTGGGGTCCCCACGAGACCCATAACACTACTTTTCTTCTTTGCAGTGTTGTTTTGTTAGCTCGTCGGTTCTTTTTTTTTGGCTTTGTCGTAACCAAATTAAAGTGTGATGACCACAATGCCCATCATAAACATTTGATGAACAGATAAAATGTTGTCTTAACAAGCGCAAAGTCACATGGTACAGCATCAGATATCTAATCTTTTGACGTTGGAGGCGGAAGAGGGAAATCGATAGGACTCGAGTTGGGATGAATTCAAATAAAAACCATGCACTTGATACGACGACGAAGATGGTCCACGGTCGACGCATGTGAGCTTCGGGTTTTATTGTTTTTGGCTACACGTGAATTTAAATCGCACAGCAACATAGGTGTGTGTGTGTGTGTTTTGAATTTGTATAGTGATAAGCCAATCATTCCATTGACGTTGACGGTGGAGATCATAGGAGAATATACTTTAATTTGAATTTTTTTGAAAAGCTGGAAACTAGAAAGGGAGGCCTCATTTCATTTTCAATTTTACCAATCTTGTTCACATTTGGTACTTACGGCATAAAGCCAGCCGGGCCACTACTAGCTTGCCAAAGCTAGCCCTCCGCCAGATTAGAGGTATTTTGCTTTGTGTTTAAAAAATAAAATAAAAAAAATATATTTTATTTTAAATTAAAAAAATTAATATTTTTAGATATGCTGATATAAAAATAAATTTTTAAAAAATAAAAAAAATACTATTTTTATATAATTTTAAATAAAAAACACTCAAAAACATCCACTTTTAAAATATTCACCTAATTACCTTGACCCAAGTTCGGTAATCAAGGAAACGACAATGATTAGAAGCCTGGCCCCGCTGCCTCTCTGATGACCCACCTAACCACCAGCCATTTTTAAAGGGTGGAGCAGATAGTCTTGTTGATAGATCAGTTCTCCCTGTCCATAAAATACTCCAACCGTTCAAGCACATCGAGTGCATGCCTGCCTAACTGTCTTCCTCTGTAAAGGTTGATTCATAGAACTCATTGCCATTAACAACCTAAGACTACGCGTGAACCTTGTATTCAGCCTGCACCGACTGAAAGCACCAGAGAAGTGACTGCATGATAAGGGTAATAATATAGGCGTTGCCTTCAAATTTCATGTCTTCCTCTATAATGGTTTTCTTTCATATTTATCCCGTGATCACAAGATTTATTCAATATTTGGTCTGCCATCTTGCATGGAAGCAGAGAATATATAGGTCACTTGAAAGTTTTGGGCAACCACCGATATAATACAAGATGCTTTCAAATGACACTTTAACCCCCCGACAAATACCTCCAACAGGGGGCAACTTTCTTGACAGTGGTTCTAATCACACAAGGACAAAGGCGACTTTATTTTGACGAGTGCCCAAGGTTTTATGAAAATCCCAGCTCAATGCAATACATGCAGTTCAAAATCAACTAACTGGAGCTCTTTCTCTGAACTTAAAGACATGTTTTGTTATGATCTTCAGTGTTTGAAAATTTAGGCATATAGCTCATCCACATTACACTCTCCAAGGAAAACTTTGAGACTGCGAGGTGAACCACAGCTGCCTTCAGCTATAAGTGCTCTGTCATTAGCAGCCATGTGTGCAATAATCTTGTATATCATTTCAATCTGCAACCAGTGAAAAGAAAGTTGCCGATTAAAACAAAAGGTGTTATCTCAACAGTCACTGCTCAAGCAAGTCGAAAGGAGGATATTGTACATACATCTTTGGGAGCATGACAACGATCAGCTACTTCTTCGATTGTCAGTGGTTCCACAGGCTCTTTGCAGCTGAAAAGCCAGAGGAACATGATTATAATCAGCAGAAGGAAAACCACTTCCAATAGAGTAAAAGAAGAAAGCACTGAGATTAGAAGTTTATAGAGTTGCAAAAGTTAGATGGTTTCAAAAGGTCAGAATTCTGGTCTGACTGAAAAACAGTTAGGGAACTACTTTTCATCCAAAAGAGAGTTCCTTGGGGCCAATAGCACAGCAAAGTTGAATCATTCTTCTGGACTTCATAATCTCGTGGAGCTAAACTGTTACTATAAGCAATCTATACTGATGGAAAAGGTAGCAACTGTATAACCAGGTTGGTATGAGCACATGCTATTTGCGAGTGGAGGCAAGGGGTAGCTGGACAGTTCTCCACATGAAGACAACATCGTGCGAAGATTTTTCAATAGTACTGGCACACCAGATAAAGTACAAATGGGCAGGGGGTACAATTGTGCGATTGTCATAACTTACCTTGCCTCATTCAGCACTGCCAAAACCCGCTTCTGAAGAGCTAATACTTCTCCTGCTGCTTTCTTCCCTGCTTCCACACCTGAGATGCCAATTAATTGTAGATACTAACACTAGTTAGACACAGATCCTTCATCAAATGGGCATGCATGTATAGTAGGATCACTTAGACTACAGGGCCAAGCAAGAACAACCACACTAATAACCTTCATTTTTAGAATCAGATGTGATATAGGCAACAGGATACAGCAGTATTTACCAGGTTGATGATAAGCATTGATGTTGACTAGTGAGGCATATATCCCAACTGCCCGCTCATAAAGCCCAATAAGAGCCCCAACAGATCTGGGTGTCACTTCTTGCACTGTGACAGTTATAGATTCCCTGTCATTGGCATACAGAGCAGACCTAGTTCCCTACACAACAAAATCAATTAAAGATGGAACATGTTGAGCATTTATTAAATGAAATCAGTGGAGCTGAAATCTCATCTCCACCATCTGTAACTGAAACCACTATTTGAACTTACTTAGCCAGATAAAAATTTTAAAATATAAAAAAATATATATATTTAAAGGGCAAAGAATTTTTTTAATTGTGTTATTAAATTTAGCTTAATGGATCAATCTTGAAATCTCACAGCCTAACTTGAGTTTCAAAATAAATCATGCGGCAACTAGCCCAAATTAAATTGATTAATTTCATGATCAAAATACAAATGTGATAACCAGTAAAAACAAGGTTTAGTATTTAACAAAACTTTAAGTGATAACTTCTTTTACAAAAAAAATTGAGACAATAACATATTAAATTTAATCTTGGTCCCCAAGCAAACCATCTTATGGAATCCACTGAGTGTAATAATTTATCTTTTATAAAAAAAAAAAAATTATTATGATAAAAATATATGGCCACAAAATAAAGTATCAACCTAAAAATAAAAACTTATCTAAGTAGTGAACCCTAAAGCAAGGAAAAAATGCATACAGATTATTCCCCAACAAATCCAATATTGAAGCATAAAATTGAGAGAAAAAACTATTAAAAACAATTAACAGGCAAAAAAACAAAAAATAACATATTCGACCAATGGATGAATTCGCCAAACCTATAAACCAACACAGGCTAGCACGTCAAACCTGTGAATCATGTTATGGAATCCAGTAGAATTATAAATAAAAAATCTCAAAACTTTTTTTTATTTAACTACATGATAAGAAAATAAAAAATATATATACACGATCACAAAATAAAACATCAACCTAATATTGAGATATTTTAAGAAATTAAGCGCCAAATAAAGATTAAAATATTTAACATCACAAAATAAATGATTCACTTTGTTGTGTTTATTAAATTTCTCTATCAAAATGAATTTGTAATAAAAAAGACATAAATTTTGTAACAGAAACTGACACAATTTATTGAATAAAAAAAATGCAACGATGCACATATACAAATTAGAAAGAAAAAAATCACATATAAATCATACTTAACTCTTTAAAAACTAAACACACTATCAAAAAATCACAAATTAAAACATAAACCCAAAATGTATTAAAAAAAAATACAACCTAATGCATTATTTAAGGGAAAAAAAACTCATTTTTTTAAAAAAAATTAGGACAGGCCTAACACCTGGCCCAATCAAGCAATGCCCCGCGCACAAGCTTGCAAGGTCAAGCCCAAGCAGACCTATATTTTTTAAAATTCTTTGCCCCATGCCTCAAGAAACAAAATGGTGTCACCTACGCCAGCAAACAACGTGTCGTCTGTTTGGCCCCAGAATTTAACCAATGTGGTGGCCAGAAAAATAGGGTTCTTTATTTTTTACGCAAAAACTCATTTTCAACCCATTTTTTGGACGAAAACATCCTAAAGACTTTGTTAAACTAATCTATGGGCATGAAAAATGCAAAACAACCACCCACTTCTCTCTCCAAGTCAGAATCTTGCAACTTCCTCTCTCCAAAAAAATGATTGAAGATGGGGGGGGGGGGGGGGGTTGAATTTTAAAAAATGCAAGAGATTGGTCACCTCATAGCTAAAAAAAAATAGAGGGCTCGAATGATAGAAATTTTTCAATGTCACCATCTATTTTCACTTTTGTCCCCTTTCTTGAAACTCAATCCTTCCTTACACAAAAACATGCAATTTGACTAATTTAAACCCAAAAGGGTTTAACTGTGCAAAAACAAAGTTCAAGGGCCAAGAATTTTTCAAATATTACACTATAGTAATCAATAGTAAAAAATGAGGATAAATAGTGTTTTGTGTACAATAAAGACATCACCTCTTAGCTATATATATAATATATATAATATGTAATATACTCTCTTGTATGCACATCTACCTGTAACATTCCAAATAGGTAGTCACCACATGTGACACCTGGTTCAAGCTCCCAGTCATGGCCAGGGGGTCTATCTCGTAGTACTTCAATGAACGTTGCAAAGAAATTGTGCACTCCTTCTCTCAATTGTTGAATGTAACTGAAAAAATATAAATGGGTATAAGGATGCAGCAAGACAGCACCAACAAATAAATCATTGAAAATTATACATGATCAGCAAAACTTACGCATGCTGATCTGTGCTCCCTTTATTTCCATAGACAGTAAGTCCTTGATTTACCTGAGAGATCAATGAATCTCATCACCTAAGAAATTCTGGAGATTTGATAGGTAAGGTGACATCCCTGTCCATAGATGGGATACCACCCCGAGTATGACTTTCATGATATGAAATATCTCTATCAAATATTTTTACAAGCTTTAGGAGGTGTTTGGGAGTGCGAGTGTGGTTGCGGTTGCTTTTCAAAGTGCTTTTCGTGCCGAAATATATCAAAATGATGTTTTTTTTATTTTTTTAAAATTATTTTTGACATCAACACATTAAAATTATCTAAACACACCTAATCGCCGTCATTTAAAAAAAAAAAGTGCCAACCGCAGCTAACCTGCGGTTTGGCCGCAATGCCAAATAGGCATTTAATCATAAAGCCAACTGAACCAACAGCAAACTTCAAGATGAAAAACTTGGCGGAAAAAAACACGACAAGACAATTAAAAATGATATTTTTTTACTGATTGCACATACCTGATTACCATCAAGATCAAATTCCTTTCCAAGTGATTCCATGACCAGCTGTTGCAAATACCTACTGAATAGCAATAGGCTGTCTTTGTATGGAAGCACAACCATGTCCTGCAGAAATTGAGCAAGCAAGGACAAGAAAAAAAAAATCAATTCTCATAACTGGTTTTGAATTTCTGAGAGCTTATATAGTGCCAACATTTAAAACGAACCCATACCTTAGACCCCACCCCATCAGAAGCCCAATACCAGCATAAGGCTAGCAAAGCTGCAGGGTTATTCCTAAGCTGGAGGAGAAATGTATTGATCAGAAGGATGTTTCCAATGCAATGCACAAATATAAAACAGAAAATAAAACTAAGACAATAAACCCAACATCAAGCCCCAGTTAACCATGCAACTTTTTCATGGCAAGCAAGGTAAAAAACCTGCGGACTGGATAAATCATTGACCTCTAAACAAAGAGCTGAGCATGTTCATAGAAATCACAAAATAAAATGATTAGCTCTCCCACAGAACTAGATACAACAGCAGTACTTGAGAAGGGGCAGCAGAATATGTTGGTTGAATTTCCAGGCCATGACTCCAAAGCAACCTAAATGCAATCATCTAGAAATCTCCTCGACTATGTCACTGGATTAATCCCATTTCTGCAGCTATAAGAGGACGAAGATGAAGCAGAAAGCATGAATTGGTCTTTTTTGTGCTTGGTTGGAACAGGTAAGTGATGGTTAATGCAAGATCCACTTTACATCAAATTTGCATTTATGATATCCTCAGATGACTCATCTCTCTCCTACATAGCCTGCTAAACAGAAGAAGGGGTGGAAGCAGAAAATTCTCGGCAAAGTTACAAATATACTTGGACCAACAGTATTTTAGAGTGACATCCATATTTTTTACCTTCTTGTCATACATTTTTCGTCATCCTAACAATTTACATGATTCAATTGAAAAGGCTCAAGTTCACAAGAGTCTACAACTTATTTAAGCAACCTCCAAAACTTAAAATGTTGGGGATACTGACAAGCATCTAGATTTGTAATATCCTCTCCAAAATGTTCAGCAGGCATACCTAAAAACCATCACCATAAATCAAGCTTGTTTAAATTTGAATTGCATGAGCTGAAGTGCAAGGATCCTGTTTTGGTAACCCGGAATTTAAAATAAACTGGAACCTCTGAGCAAAACAATGATTAATTCGCTAGTTAAATCAACTAGCAAGTTAGCTACTGTTTTGCTCAGAAATTAAAGTTAACATGGTTTTCTCCAAGGTTCCATAAATAGGAACCTCTGAGCAAAACAGTACCTAAATTGAACCAAGAAACTACTCAAAAGCTCAAACAACTAGCGATTCAATAATCAAACATGACAAGTTTATGGTATAGAAATATAAGAATCAATGCTTACCACTGTAGTCCTGTTTGCCTCATCCATCACTGCCGCACCAGCTAGCATTTCTCTGATGTCAATCCCCTGAAGGAAAGATCACCCATAAGGAATCATGTATGATAAATCCGTATAAATGAACACTTATGACTCTGAAAATAAGTGTATTTTACCTGAAGTGCTGCTGGAAGCAGGCCAACTGCAGACATTTCAGATGTCCTACCACCCACCCAATCAAACATAGGGAATCTCGCCAACCAGCCCTCGATTCTTGCAGTGTTGTCTAGCAATGAATTTTCTTGTGTTATAGCAACACCCTGCATCAAATACATGCAACAATTTCATAATTAAAAGAATAGGGAGAGAAACTGCATGAAGGGTACAGGGAATTAAATACAGAAGTAACAGCATCAGTATTAAAAAACAATGCAGCCAACAATTTTAAGAGACAGGTCAGATATTCATCATTTCTATCATTCAAAATCAATGAAGTCATCTGTCACATAAGAGATAGAACCAGAGAAGTTAGCATCTCACACCGCCATCTCACCATGGATAGCACAATCAATGATCCAAAAACAAAGCTAGCAGCTCACCACTAACCTGACTCGGTTCTTCCAGCATACTTGACATGTGGTCCAAACTGGGTATGTGAAAGCAAATGTGAAAGCTACGTTATTAATATGTGAGGCTATCCATAATAAGTGATAACAAACTTCAGTTCTTAGGACAAGACTGCTGAAACAGTGCACCGTCGCAGGCACTTGCATGCACTGATCATCCTTAAACTAATACTGCGACAATGTCAATGCAATTCACTCATCTAAAGGAGGTTTGGCCATGTCAAAGGGTTAGATGCAAGGAAATGTCAAAGAATAGAATAAAAAAATCAAGAAATATAACAAAATGAGCATTGCCTAGATTGGTTATCGTACAATGTAGCATTTAGAAATATAACAAAATGAGCATTGCCTAGATTGGTTACCACACAATGTAGCATTTATTCCAGCTTGGTTCCAATTTAGTGGTGAAAGAAAAGTTTTAAAATCCCTCAATTGGAAGCAAGGGAAAATCACAAAAGCAGAAACAAAAACCTGAGATCAAAACCTGTTTTGCAAAATCCAGGCCAGCTTCACGAAAGGCCTTTTGTACTTCCAACAAACCATTTCTAGTTTCAGGGGTCCCTCCACTCTGAGAAGAATGGCAAAAACATTACATTAGCAACAGACTTACTTGGTAGGGAAATGTAAAAGACTTCTGTGAAGAGAAAGCAATAACACTAATAGAGAATTGCATCTTCCTAGGAAAGAAGTGTTGTCTGTATGGACCTTTGAAATCACGATTACAAGAGTAGAAGCCAGCTCAGGTCCAAGCTGAGCAATCTGATGATCAATTCCAGCAGGATCTGTATTATCAATGAACCTTATCTGAAAGGAGACAGAAAATATTTATCTTCTGCATTCAAAGGATGACATATATATATAGATATAGATATATATTCGCGCAAAGAAACGACAATCAGGTCATGTCATCAGCATGCATTCTTTCTTGGTTCTAACAAAGCAACACAAAACCCCGTAGCAGTACAAGTTAAGGCATTCAGCAAACAATAAGCAACTCCCCATGTGAACAGCAACAGTGATGGTGATGATGGCGGCAACGACATTAGCATAAAATAGAAGAACGAATATTCAGAATTAACATATTTCAGTAGCTTATCGGATACCTTGAGAGGAGGATTGTCGGGCGCCAATGCCTCCGCAACAAACTGCGGACCGAGAGCTGAACCACCAATCCCAACAGAGAGTATTTGAGTAAAACGCTCCCCATCCGGAGTCTTAATCTACATTTAATAATCAGGAAAAAAAAAGGAAAATATAAAAAAAGTACTTGAATTAACCTTGATAATCAGTCTCCGGTGATGAAAAAAAGATACATTGGCCCGTAACTAACCTTACCGCTGACGACTTGATCAGCAAAATCACAAACAGCATCAAGAGCCTTGTCAATCTGAGTTTTCAAAAACGGTTTAGGCGCTAAGCTTGAATTCCTCAACCAGTAATGCCCAACCATTCTCCCTTCATCAGGATTGGCTATCGAGCCCTTCTCCAATTCCTCCATGTCCTTAAACGCCTTTTGAAATCGGGGCTCCATTTCCGAAACAAACTCGTCGGTGAAACCGATCCGACTCACATCCAAATACAACCCTAACTCCTTGTGCTGGTAGAGCCAGTCCACGTATCTATTCCAGAGAGAGTTAGGATCTTTTTCTAGTCCGAGTTGTTTAGGCTTGTTCGGAAGATTGTCGTTTGTTTTTGATAAATCGGCGGGGATATCACGAGCGATTGAGCGAGTTGGAGTGAGTAGAGTCCGAGTTGTAGTGAGAAGAGTCCGAGCTGGGTATGTGAGCGAGGTTTTGAGTAGGGGAGGATTAAGGGTAGTTTTACAAATAGAGTGTTTGCGGTTGAGAGAGGGAGAAGAGGAGCAGAGGCCAGAAAGAGAGGCCATTTTTTTGTGATTTTATGCGATGACAGCGAGAAATTACCAAGGGAGGGAGGGAGGGAGAGGTTTTGGTTTTGATTTTAGGCCATGACTGGCGATATTTTTCCTGCGAAATGAGAGGAGTGAAGAGAGTTTGGTGTTTTGGAGGCAGGAGGGTTCTGAGGTGGGGGTGCGTGTGGGGGTGTACTGGAGAACTCACACGTTTGATTGGTTGGTTTCTTTTTGTTGTCTCGTCGATGGCCAATGAGCGTTGGGAGGAGGGAGCTGTTTTGACAATGGTGTCCTCGTATATTCCTCGGGGTTTTATTTTTCTCTGGAGGCAGTAGAAACAAAGGCTGCAACTTTTCCACCAATGAAAAGGCAGGCAGTGCTGCGAGGAGGTGTTCAGAAAAGCCAGCCACCCAGCCAAAAAAAATAACTAGAAACACTATATTATAAGAAAAATATTCGATTTAAAAAACAGAAAAATCACTCTATTTTATTGAATTTTAGGAATTTAAAATAATGTGAATAAAAAAAGGACATGCATAAAAAAATTAGCAGCCGTCTACTCCGCCATGTGTTTTTATTTTCTTCCTTGTCGACACATGAAGGGTCACCTTGAATCCATTGACTGAAAGCCTTTATTTTTGACAGCAACCCCACCTCTCGGGGTGTTTGAGAGTATAGTTATAATGTGTTTTTAAAATGTTTTTTATTTAAAAATATATTAAAATAATATTTTTTTTATTTTTAAAAAATTATTTTTGACATTAATATATCAAAATAATTTAAAAATATAAAAAAATTATTTAAAATATAAAAATAAATTAAATTTTGATGGTGTTTCCAGCAAACAGAACTCCACCCCCCTGTCCGCTCATTCTCTTTCTCCTTTGCTTATTGAAAACCCAATTCATCGGTTCTAAAAAATCAAAGGAGATCTTCAATTTTCTCTCATTTTAATTGTAATTAGTGGTTAAGTTTTTTCTTGATCTCTTCTTGAATTTACTAATTTAGACTAGGTTCGTTGAATAAACCCATATCAAAATGAAATAAAGATCGATATTCTCTGGTAAATAACAAAGTCGAAAACACGCCTCTCAATCTAGTTCCCGATATTCTCTTGGTTCCTCTGATTTTTTTATCTCCTTTTTTTTTGGTTTGTTTATTTTGATAAAAATAAGGTGTGGGGTTTGTAGGTTGCCAGGAAACAAGGTTTAAATGTAGATGGCAATATACATGTAGATGGCAATATACATACATACATACATACATACATACATACATATCGTTAACTTCGTTAACTTGGTCGTGATATTAGGGTGGTCATGTTTGAAAACAAATTTAATAATACATCATGAAGTTCAGTTATCAAATAACTTGATGTTGAAAATAAATAAAAAATGGAGAGGGAAAAAGACAATCCCCGTTGACTTTTGAAATCAATGACTCTGTTCATGAACCAGGACCAACCTCGTAGCAATAAGAAGAAGAAAAAAGATTCATGTAGGCTAACATGTAAATTTCATGATAATAAGCACATGATTGAGTAATTAGGTAAAAATGAATGGGAAAAAAAATTAAAAATATTAGTTTTAAATAAGTCAAATATTGAATGATATAATTAAAATAAATATTGAAAAAAGTAAGTAGAAGTCGACCAACATTAATTTCTTAAATTGATGACTTTAATCACAAATTGAGACTGGTTTCATATATAAGCAGACATAAAAAATATTAAATCAAAACTCTAATAAAGGGTAACAGAATATATTATTTAAAAAAAAAAAAAAGTTAGTCTAGGTAAAGCACTAAAAGCTCATGATACTGTTATAGTATTTAAAACTCGTAACTTATATTTTTTTTAAATCATGTTCAATCAAGATGATCAGCTCCTAATTAATTTATTTTTGAAATTATGAAAAAAATAATGATGTAAAAAACTCATAACGTGAAAAGGGATGGCAATAAAAATATTAGAGATCAAATTTAATAAAAAAAAAGAATGGAGAAATGCTTGAAAACATCAAAGGGGAGAAAAACATGGGCTGGGCAATTTTTGGATGATGAAACTTGTTCTTATTGTTCTTAATAAGTTCCATTTCAGGATAAAAGTTTGATTGTGTTTGTTTTAAATCTTTGTTTTGTCTAGAGAAATAGATTAATATTGTTTCATTTTGTGTTTTCCAGTTGTTTATAGGATCTTGACTTGATAATTGTTTTTTCTAGGATTCTAAATATGCTTATTGAGAGTCAGATTCTAGATAGGCAGGGCATATAGCTTTTGCCTTGATTATATTGAAAAGAAAAACAAGGATGAAAAAATATTCACCCATTTGAAAGAGAAAAATAATTCTCTTCAAAAATAATTCTCTTCAAACCTGTTGAATTGCTCGAGGCCTGCGCATTTATATTATTTTTAAAGCCTGAGCATGTTGGGCAACCTCAGCCCGGGTATTTGGTCTGACCTCTTTTATGACATTTTTCCTTTCTCTTGTAGGAATGCCAAAAATACAGAGTATATTTTTTTTATTTTACATGAAAATAAAACTGATATTTTTTTATATATATTATTATGGATATATATAAAACTGAGTCCTGATTTTACTTTGCAAATTTTTACTATGAATATAAATATGTATTATTGTGAATTCTAACACTAAAATCATCAACTTACCTCTAGGACCAAAAATTTATAACTCTCAGGATCAGGGGTATTCCCAGATTTTTCAGGGGATATAGATGGTATTTTCTAATACTTTGTACAGTAACATCATAAAATTAGTTCTCCAAAACGATAAAAAATAACACCTGGAACTAGTGTATTTCAAGATTTTCACCCCCGATTTTATCATGGATATCGCTAGATCTAGGAGTGCATGGGTAATTGACTAATTTTTTATTATTTTTTTCTGAAACATTGCAAGCGCGCCATATGAAGGCATCAACAATGCTCTGTCTACTCGCACCTTTTGAGCAGCGCATGCAGCATCCTTGCGACAATGTAAAATGGGCTTCCACCATGTCACTGTGTGTGCCTCCATATCCTTTGACTCCAGACGCGAAGCGTGGTTGGTTAATCGAGTCATATGATCATCTATGGATAATTCCCCCCTAGTTTCTCTCTCCTGCTGCTGGAAGTATGACCTGGTCCTTTATATTTATGGGTATTTCATTTCAGTCCCTGAGCTTTTGATTTTATTTTTCTTATTAATTTCTTCAATAGAAATTTTGAATATTTTTAATTATATCCTTTAATTAAAATTGATTATATATGGTATATCTCATTTCATTCCTTACTTTTTTGTTTGTTTGTTTTTTGTTCTTTTAATAATTTTGGTATACAAATAATTTACTCTATTTTTATCATCCGGTGGAAATTGGTCATATATGTTACATTTTATTTTGGTCATTATTATTTTAATTTTTTCAACAACTGCATTGTATTGTTTTTTAAAATCCCTTTAATATTTTTGATGTTGAAGTTTTGTTTTGTTTCGTTTTTGTCATTTAATTGAAACTTATTCTTTTAATTTCTCATTTTGTATTAACTCCTTTGGTTTTTTTGTCATTCTTGGACAATGTTTATTTTTCATCCATATTTATGTATTTATATTTTTAGTTTTTTTTTAATTTTTGATGTTTTATTTTTTGCCGGGGTTTTATATTTATCTAGTTCCGTTATAAAATTTTAATTTATGTTGTTTAATTGCATTTTGCCTTTTAAAAAAATATTTTATTATTTTTTCAGTCCCAATGTTTGGATTTATTGTAGTTTTGTTATTTAATTGGAATTAATTATATATATTTTTATTTATTTTAGCATTTATTCTCTTAATTTTTTATTTGGTATTTATTCCTTTGATTTTTTCGGTACATCTTGGACAATATTTATTTTTTATTCGTATTTGTTCATTTATACTTTTGGTTTTTGTTTTTTTTAATCGAGGTTTTATTTTTATTTGGTTTAGTTTTAAAATTTTAATTTATATTGTTGATCATTTTAAAATCAATATTGCTCATTTTTTCTCTTTGTATTTTTTTTTTTGTGTGTTTTCTATAATTTTAATCTATTTTTCAGATTAAATGATTTTATTGTATAGGCAATGATAATAATAATTTTAGTTATTATATTTTTATTGTTTTTTATGAAAATATTTTGTTTTTTTTCAATCTTTTGAGCCAAATTAATGATTTTAATTGTCTGTGCAATAATATTAATAATAATTTTAACTGTTATAACACTGGTAATGATAATAATGCAGAGATGAATTTTCAATCTATGTATTTTTCTTTTTGGAGATAGAAATCTAACTACTTATTTGTGTTATTTTATTATTATAGATGTTTTCATAATTTATATTTTTTTTATTTTTTTAATTTAAATTAAATTATAAAATGACCTTATCTTAATATAGTAAATTCAATAATTCAGATATTCGAATCTTTTTGTTTTTTTAATGGTAATAAATTTATATTAATTTAAAATTCATATATTTTATAGAAAACTTGTACTTTACGAGATTTCTGTATAAATTTAAGTACAAGTTTTCTGTATAAATTTATTATTTTATCCAAATTTATATTATAATAAAAAAATCTCACATAATTAATATATTTTTGCATTGAAAAAAGTATGATTTTAAACGCGACGAAGCAAGGCAACCTAATAATTGAAACCTACTAAATAAATAAATTTATATCTATTTAAAATTCATAATATAAAAAACTTGTATTTTACAGGATTTCTGCATAAATTTATTATTTTGCTCAGATTTATATTATAATAAAAAATATCACATAATTAATATATTTTTACTTTAAAAAAAAAATAATACCATCTACGAATGACGCACTAGGGCATTGGCTGGTATAAATAACAAGGCTTGTTAGTTGCTTATGTTATCACATCTTATCTTCCTGATTTACCATTTTTACATCTTTATGTAGTGTGATTTTCTAATACTTGCAACCAAATCCTCAATGTGTTGTTTCATCTAGATCATAAATTTTTATTTTCTCATTTTACACACACGTATATGCATGTATTTCTATATATAGTTTCATTTTTCAAGTGATAAAACAATGTACATATTTTTATACATGGAATTGAACATAATTAATTAATTATAGAAACGAGATGGTACAATATGCAATGTAAAAATTGAAATATATCCACTAAAAAAGTTTTCTCGTGGATCAGGATAGCAATGTAGTTCAACTCAAGATCGATAAAGAAGTTTAACTCATTATAAAAAACATTAGAGGATGGGATCTGAGAAAAAAAACACAAATAAAATAAATAACAATTAAAATAAAAATTATCAAATTCTAACAAATCTCTTAAACTAGTTAAATATTTAAAATTATAATCTTATAAATAGTGTACCCGAGTTCAATCAAAAATCTTAATTTCCAAACAATTTAAGTTAGAATATTAAAATATTTGAAAATATTAATAAAAAGCTTGCAATATAAAAAAAATATAAAAACAAAATGAACGGGGGATGAGATTTTATAGAGAAAAAAATCCAGGAAAGATACAAATTTTAAAAACAAGCAAATGAAATAATTTAAACTAAATAAAAAGTAATTAAAAAAAATCAAATTTGAGAGCTTGAAGTTGTGAACAGTAGCAGATACTGTTCGCAATTCGTGACTCCTTGGAATTTCCAGTCTGGAAATTATTGACAGCTGTCATCTAGTCTATGTGAAAATGATATTTGATACGATCTTTATGTCCATAATTTTCAGTCCATCTGCGGTGAGAAACGACGACATACTGTCCTCTCCAGCTCATCTGGACCACGCCACCACGGAAAAACTTGACCGAACAGTACAAAACGACCCTCACAGATTCTATTCTTGTTTTCTACCTGGAAAATATTTCAAGCTAGATAGTTTCAGAATATCTTGAAAGTGTTTATTTTCATGGTTCCATTGGTTTCTAGATTCTCTTGTTTCTAAGAAAATATCAGATTAATATTTTTAGATACTGCATGCATTATTTTAACATGTCAGTGTCAATATTTTTGTACTAAATATATTATTTTAATATATTTTCAATCAGAATATTCCAAATTATATTACCGAGCACATTTTATTCGGCATAGGTCTAATGTCATGTATTTCATAGTTTAATTCTTATTCTGGAAAACTAGGTACACAATGTAAATGTTATTAACAGGTCTCATAATCTTTGATTTGCAATTTTTTTGCTTTCATTAAAAAAGAATAACCATAATGATGTTCATGCCAGTCATATCAATCTTTGATTTGAACTCAATAAACTCGGTTGTGTTTGTCAATATAGTTAAAAGAAAGTATCGATGATAAATAAAAACAGCAAAAACAATGTTAATGACTAACTATAAAAAATAGGTCATTGGTATCATATTTGAGATATGAAAAACTGGTCGGAGACCAACTGTGATTATATTATGGATATTGCTTCACAGCATAAAAAAGCTCATTTCAACAAATCTATCATCATGGCTAGAGGTTGCCCGACGATATTAATTATCTGTTTGGGAATGTGGTTGCAGTTATTTTTTAAAGTATTTTTTATTTAGAAATATATTAAAATAATATTTTTTTTATTTTTTAAAAATTATTTTTGACATCATCACATCAAAATGATATAAAAATACTCAAAAATTTATTTAAAATAAAGATAAAAATAAAAAAAATCAATTTTTTTATAAACGTTTTTTATAAGCACTTCCAAACACTCTCTAAAAAATATCAATAACATTTCCACAGCAATAATTAGAAAAGCAAGTAAGGTGAAACATCTTGAAATGATTATCTCATACTTATATTTAACTAATTAGTTAAATTTAATTTTAAAATCTCTAGTAAAAGTTATACTTAATAAAGAATGACAATTAAAAAGACACAATTATAAAAAGAGTAAATAATTAACATAAAAAAGTATAGATATCAAAACATAATTAAAAGAGACGAGAGAGAAATACCTTGTTTAATATGGATTCTTCTATTATTTCAAAGTGTAACGAATACAAGACAAGTGGTCTATTTAGAGGAGGAGAAAATGAATTCAAGGGTTATGGAAATCCAAGAAATCAAACTCAAAAGTCATGGACATTCAATACATATAAATATGAATTTATTGGAATTTATAACACCTCCCCTTGAATAACCATGTACTTTAAAATTCAATGGAGGACTTTACATAGACACTTTAAGATCCATATATTAATGCTTCAAAATTCATTAAAATAATATCAAATTGCCTCATTAAAATCTTGCAAAGGAAAACCCAGTGGGAAAAAACCTAAGCAAAGGAACAAGAGTACAATTTGCATTTACTTCTCCTCAAAAGTACATGTCTTATGACAAATCTTAAAGATGACACATTCCAATATTATGGACAAGTTTCTTGAAAATTAAGGCTAGTAAAGACTTTGTAAATAAGTCTGCTAAAATATCACTTAATCTGATTTGTTTGATATTAATTTCTCTTTTTTGTTGGAGCTCGTGAGTATAAAAGAACTTTGGTGAAATATGTTTTGTTTTGTCTCCTTTAATATAGTCTTCTCTAAGTTGAGTGATGTAGGCAACATTATCTTCAAACAATAATTGTGGGACTATTTTTAATGGCTGACAATCCACATTTTCTCTTAATGTGCTGGATAATTGATTTGAGCCAAATACATTCTTGGCTTATTTCATGTATTACGATAATCTCTAAATGATTTGATGAAGAAGCCATTAATGATTGTTTAACAGATCTCTAAGAAATTGCAATACCACCACAGGTAAATAAATAACCTGTTTGTGAACTTTCTTTGTGGGGATCAGAGCGATAACCTATATCTGCATATCCAATCAATTATGAATTTGATATACAATAAAATAACTCAATTTTGGTTATTCTACAGAGATAGCAAAATATATGTTTGACTATATTACAACGTCTTTTGTGGGAATGGAACTATATCTTGCCAATAAATTTACTGCAAAAGATATATCTGGTTTTATATAACTTACAAGATATATAAGTGCTCCAATAGCACTAAGATATGGCACTCCAGGACCAAGAATTTTTTCATCCTCTTCTAGAGGTCGAAAAGGGTTTTTTTTTGCATCAAGTGACCGGACAACCATAGGTGTGCTCAAAGGATGAATATTGTCCATATAAAAATACTTTATGACCTTTTCTGTATACATCAATTGATGTACAAATGTTCCATTTGAAAAAAATATTCAATCTGTAAACTAAGATAAAATTTTATCTTTCCAGGATCTTTCATATCAAATTCATTTTTCAAATAGATTGCAGTTTCTGTGAGCTTTTTAGGGGTACCAATAATATTTAAATCATCAACATATACTGCAATAATAACAAATTCGGATATTGTTTTCTTAATAAAAATGCACGGACAAATCTCATCATTCTCAAACCCTCATTTTAAGAGGTATTCATTAAGATGATTATACAATATTCAACCAAATTGCTTTAACCCATATAAAGATTTTTATAATTTAATAGAATAAACACTTTTGGATTCATTACAAAAAGCTTCAGACATTGTAAATCCTTTAGGGATTTTCATATGGATGTCTTTATCTAATGATCCATATAGATATGTTGCAACTACATCCATTAAATACATATCTAACGTTTTTGAGACCACTAAACCAATTAAAAATTTGAAAGTAATTGCATCCATCACTAGAGAATAAGTTTCCATATAATTAATGTCGAGTCCCTGCGAGAAACCTTATGTAACAAGTCGTGCCTTATATCGCACAATTTCATTGTTCTCATTGCGTTTTTTAACAAAAACCCACTTATATCCAACGGGTATAGCACCTTTAGGTGTATGGACTATAGGTCCAAATACTTCACGTTTCGCAGGTGAGTTTAACTCTGTTTGGATTGTTTTTTTCCACATTGGCCAATCATTTCTATGTTGACATTCTTTAATAATTCATGATTCAAAATTATCATCACTTCTGATTATGCCAAAAGCAATTTCCAATGCAAATACATCATCTATGATAATTTTATCTCTTTCCAAAATCTCTCCTGTATGAACATAGTTTATAGAGATTTTATTATTTCCAGGTACCTAATTCCCTTCAAGAGGTCCTTCTCTAGGAGGATTAATATTAGGAGATGATTTGAACATAAAATTTGATATTTATTTTATGGATGAGGACTCTCTAACAGTACCATCATCTATTCGTTGGAGTTTTTGTTTTCTAAGATTTTTGTCTTTGGCTCTAATAGGTCTTCCACGCTTCAAGCGTGGTATAAATTCATTTAATGCTATGTTGACCCTTTTCTCTCCAGGAATTTCAATTCTAAATGGAGTATTTGTAGTATGAATATGAGATTTAACTATATTTTCACTACTGGTAGAAATATCCGGTAATTGATTTGTAATATTTTATAAATGAATTATCCTTTGAACTTCAAGTTCACATTGATTTGTCCTTGAATCAAAATGAGATAACTTCGGGTTATTCCAAGTAATTTCTTCTCGTGCTTCAGACACTGAATTTGCTTTCTCTAATGATGGTAAAATGTTCTCATCAAAATAACAATCTTCAAAGCGTGCCTTGAAAAACATCACCAGACAAAGATTTAAGAAATCTAATAATAGATAGAGAATCAAAACCAATATAAATTCTTATTATTCTTTGTGGATCCATTTTAGCCCTTTGCGGGGTGCTACAAGCACATGCACCACACAACCAAAAGTTCATAGATGCCATAAACAAGTTGCAAAAGAGAATAATTATAGTAAGCACTTAGTTTAATTCTTACTAGCGATGCATCATGTAATATAGCATGTTCATAGACATATATGGACAATTTTGATTTCATAAGTAATGGTGTTTCAACTAATTGAAGTCGTTTTGTAAATGATTTTGCTAGACCATTTTGAGTATGTACATGAGTAATAAGATTTCAATATCAATTTTAATAAAAGTGCAAAAACTATCAAATACTTGATAAGTAAACTTATCAGCATTGTCTAGCTAAATTTTCTTGATAAGATAATCAGGAAATTATGGGTCGGAATACTTCTGGTGTATCACAAAGTTTAATTCAATAGATTTCATGATCGTATAATAAATTCCGGAAGAGAAAGTAGGTAGTTTCTCAAGTGCAAGCTTCTGGGCTGAAATTCATGCAGTAATATAAAGATATTCTTTTTTATTTTTAATTGTTGTTTCAATATGATAACCATTAGCATGTATATCCTTGAAACTGAGTAAATTTCTTCTGCACTCAGGTGAATATAATGCATCTTTGATGCTCAATCTTGTGTTATTTGGTAATACATTATTAGCTTTTCTATAGCCTTTAATCATGTCTATTGGACCTGATATTGTAGTGATATTAGCTTTGATTGATTTCAAATACTCAAAATATTTATTTTCCTTAAGAATTATGTGTGTTATTGCACTGTCTGTTAGACATAAATCTTCATCGTAAAAGTCATACCACTATTTATTATGTCTTCACTTTTAGTGGTATGATGATTCACTTTTAAAATGATTGTCTTTTCTCCTTTTCCGTTTATTTCTTTTATACTAATATCCTTGGTTCTTTCTTGTCTTCTAGACAAAAGTTTCATCCCTTTCATGGGATAATTTTGAACCTTTTAAAATTATACACTCTAGATTGTTGCTGCAGGACAATGTTTGAGGCATGAAAAGCAAAAAATATTTTCTTTAATATTTGATCGTATGTGATATCTTTACCACACATTTTCAGCTGTGAGGTGATTTTAAAATGAGCAAAATTATATTCAATAGTCGATTTAAAATCTTGCAACTTTAGGTGCAACCAATCATAACAACCTTGAGGAAATGTGATAAACTTTGGTGGTCATATCTTTTATTTAGATTTTGCCACATATTATTTCATTCTTTTATGGTCTTTTAATGATTCATAACTTCTAGATGAATCTCAACGTCAATGTTTCATGACAAATAATTATTTTTTAAAATATCAAGAGCTATAGATTCAAGTTTTGTCCTTCAAGGCTGTTGTTTATTTAGCTTCAGAAATACTAGTTTTTCAGGAACTACATTCAATTTATTTAATCTTTAAGGAAAAATACTAGTTCTTTAGGAACTGTTTATAATTTATTTAATTCTTTAGGAAAATCATTCATTTAAGATTATTATTTGTTTAACTTTATAAATATTAGTTCGTCAGGAACTATATTTAATTAATTTTATTTTTCAGGAACTTGTGATACTAGTTTTTCAGGAGCTGTTTTTAATTTATGTATTTCTTTAAGAAATTATAACACTAATTCTTCAAGAACTATTTTTAATTTATTTGATTCTCCAAGAACCTATGATAATCGTTCTTCAGGAACTTATAATACTAGTTCTCCATGATTTTTTTAATTTATTAAGTCTTCGGGAATCTGTAATATTCGTTCTTCGAGAACTATACATATATTTATATGAATAATAGTGAAAGAAAAATTGCCAAAAGTAAATTACAATAATAAAAAGCGAAGATGTTAAAATTGATATAAGTTGGTTAGAGCATCGTGCTGATACTGTGTTATAAAAAGAATAAATAGTTAAAATAAAAGAGCATAGACATCAAAACATAATCAAAAGAGACAAGAGATAAATACCTTACTTAGTATGGATTCTTCTGTTATTTCAAAGTGTAAAGAATACAAGGCAAGTTGTCTATTTATAGGAGGAGGAAATGAACTCCAGTGTTATGAAAATCCAAGAAACTAAACTCAAAAGTCAATACATATAAATATGAATTTATTAGAATTTATAATAGAATGGGTTTATTTTCAAAACTAGTGGATTCTTTTATGAAAAGTTAATAAAAAACAATAAAACTTAATCCTTTATTAAATAAATGATGAGCGATGAGACTTAAATACATACAATTTAAGAAACAAAAACAAAAATAAAAACAAGTGGGTAAATATAGGCAAAACATCAACGAGCATGTGATTCTCATATTTAATCAATTAATTTATATATAAAAAATTATCTAATAAATTTAAATTCAACAAAGAATAATGATTAAAATGACTCCAAACAAGTTAAGTCAATTTTGAAGGCAATAACTCCATAAGAAGCCCAATCTTCGATCAAATAAACGATAAAATTGAAAAACAAAATATTTTTTTTTTATAAATTGCATAACCTAGTTTCTTGGGCCTATTCGGGGTGATTAAACTCCAGGTAAAAGATAACAGGTTACTTGTATATTTTTTAAAAAATATATGTACAACATGTCATTTTGCCACTTTAAAAGGAAAAAAAACATTAATAGCGAGGGACACACGTAAATAGAGTTGTTCTTAAAAACTATATGTATTGGTCAAACACGTACCCCCCAACTCTCTCTCTATATTGTTTTAAGTTTTTATATAAACATAATTTTTGTAGATATTATTTTATTCAATTCCATTTTTTTTTACTTTGTTCAGGGACAATTATTTATCTTACAACCCATCACAAACAAGTTTTGTTTTTATCGGGTTGTTCTGTCGTGGTCACCAATTTTTATTATTATATAATTAAATAAAAAATATTTTAAAAAAACTTATTTAAATTGATTGGTCCATGACTCGAGTTGTAGGTATGATAAATTGATTGGATTGAACTGATTTGTCATCATCTTGATGTTAAAAAAAAATTAATATGATCCATAAAATTTTGCAAGGGATGACAAAAAATTAAAGGAAAAGAGAAAGAAGAAAAATGAATTTTTATTATAATTGATTCCAAACTAGAAGTGTTTCTGATATACATATTGTGCAATTATGTAAAGAGAGTTAAGTTCTTCCAAACATTGACCTAAAAGATGGTGTTTGGTGGTTGGATAGCCCGTCATCTACCCCTCCACCAATAAATGGTTATTCACATCCAATTTTTTATTTTATTTTGAGTACCTATCTTCCCACATAAAATATCGAATTACTTAGATTGTAACGAAGGTTCATGAAATTTTATTAAAAAATAATTTTATTTTAGAACTAGGGATAAAATACAAGTAGTGACAATAATAAATAAAATTAGTTTTAAATTAAGCAAGATTACATAAAAAAAATTAAATATTATATATCCATTATTTAAATAAAAATGAGAGCATAAATAAGTGTAAAGTAATATCCACTTCGAGAGAGAGAAGAAAACCAAAAACCAATAATTTTTACCATTGAAAACTCCTTTACCCCTACATCCGTGACGTTAACACTGAACCCCATTTTCATGGTTAAATATAAATAAAAACCATGAAATGAAAACTGTAAATAAAAACCCCGGTACGGCGGTCTTCATCCAGAAACTTCGTCCGAAAACCACATGAGTTTAGCCTCAACAGTAAGGACAGAAAGAAGTAGAAGAAAATAATAATAATAATAATAATAACGACAACAACAATGCGCCACGCCGATACATATACTGATACGTATCAGAGGATAGATCCCCTCGGCTGGTGCAGAGGTTTATCCAGGGAAGCAAATCTAAAGTTTGAACAAAGATAAGGGTCTCTCACACCGTTGTTCTGTGTCTCAAGCTCCACCAGTAACACGATGATGTGGGACGAGTGGGACGATTCTCAAACCCAACAACAACAACAACCAGATCAGGATTCTTGCTTTAATTTCGATCTCCTTTCCTTTCTCTCTAAACCCAAGGTGGTTGCACTTTCCTTTTATTTATTATTTATTATTTTTTGTAATATTAGGGTTCGTAACTGGCAATGTATGCAGGATTATTATAAAATACTTGAAGTTGATTATGATGCTACGGAGGATGCTATTCGGTCGAACTATATACGCCTTGCACTGGTTCTTATCCTAGACTTATCAATCTCTTTTCTTGGGTTACCGCTTTGTGATGCGGATGGATTTTTTTTTTCGGTTTGTAATTGGAAGGTTTGGAACTTAAGCTGCTGTCTTCTGCAGAAATGGCATCCTGACAAGCAAAAAGACGAGGACGGTGCCACTTCGAGATTTCAAGAGATAAACGAGGCTTACCAAGGTCTGAATTTTATCCGTTCCCTTTTATATTCTTAAATCCCCCCCTGTCAACTAGTTGAGTGAGAATTTGTGCTGCCTGAAAGTGCCCATAACTTTGTCACTTAGTATTTTTCCTTGAGCGTTCCAAGATCGTGTTTGTGTGTGCCAATTACCTGCTATTTCCATGTATTCTACATGTGCAAGTTTATAGATCTCTGGATAGCTGTGTGCCTGACCTTTATTCACGGCTATTCTTCTTCTAAGATAGTGATTCCAAATGGGTTGAACCCCACGTTGTTTTGCTCTTTCAGCATGAACTCTACAAGTGCAGCAGTATTGTTAAAGATTTTTTGTGCTTGGGTGTCTTAGTGAATGTATAGATCACCGTTTTAGCTGAATAATTTTTTTGAAAAGTCATGGGAAATGCGTACTCTTGTGAGTTTAAAAGGTGCTTTCTTATCATAAAGCAGGCTGCTGCTCCACTCAGTCGACGAGTGGGTTCTCTAGGACAAAAACCTTTTGGAAGTGAATCTCTTAGTTACGATGTTTTTGAAACTTCTGGTCTTATGTTTCCGCTTCTGTTTGTGCACAATTGATTTCGGTGTCTTTCCATGAACTGATTCTAATAAATTCTTACTAGGTGACCAATCTAGATTTCACGCTGAGATTACATAAACTAACATGTTCAAGAAGTGTGTGTAGTAAATACTATATGCAGTGATTGGGCTTTCTATGAACATGCCACTGTATTGCATTCAACAATGTGGTACAGTATTTCTATCAGTTATCATTCTGTCATTCATGATTCCATTGCATGAGCTGTGTTAGTCAAAAGGAGCACCAGCATGTTATCAAATTATATGTAAGGTCTTAACCAAACATCCATGAATGATGAGTTTGGAATCTTAATTAGAATGAGGGCAAGAAAAACATTTTAAGCTGACTTCCTTTTTTAAGCCTTTTTAAAGAATCAATTCTAAGCAATCATTCTGTTTCTCCTTTCTAGTGTAGGCAGGAACAGTTACTTCCGCTTTTGATTAGCAGTTTATCAATGAGAATTAGGACAAGTTTATACAATAATGAGCTCAATACCCAGCAGAATTTTGCTCATGTTATGTGGGTCCCACATAATTAGATTATTCGTGTTTAGGCTGGTATTTCTCCTCAAATAGGTAGGTCATTTCCTATAGGATTTCTGGGGAGATCCTGGAATTAGGAAGATTCATGGCTTTTGGTGGCCATGAGAATTTTGCCCCAAATATTTTAAACAGTGAACTCCCAAATGTAGTAATAGTTGAACTGAGTTTCAGTGGATGGTTGAAATTTCTTTTTCGGTACAGAGAAGCCTATCATACCTAACTAATTGTTCTTTATCATCCATTATTTAATATATGATGATAATCAATGCTTATTCAAATCCTCATAGAAACACTCTTCTGCTATGTATCTTTGTGCCGGTCCTTGTCTGTGTTTGTTTTAATTCTGTGAGAAGATGGATTCCTTAACCTGAAGTGCCATGGGCATGAAGATGCTAAGGTCTTTGCCTCAGTTCAGGGCACTGAATATATAGCTTACTCACAAAATACTAAGCGAAGAACAGCACATACAATTTGTGGCCAATTATCGTGCATTATTGACAATGGAATCTTGTAATTTTCTTTGACAGTTCTAAGTGATACTGTCAGAAGGAGAGAATATGACAAGAAGGGGATGATGCACATCTATGATTACAACATAAGCGTAAGTCTTATTTGCTGTTGAACTTTGTTTTTCTTATGCTTGCAAGTCTTATTCGCTGTTGAACTTTGTTCATCTTATGTTCGTGCATGCTCTGGCCTAATGTGCCACTCAATTACTCTTGTATTGGTTGCAGGAGTACCTCAACCGGTATAAGGGCCTTATATTAACATGTAATGGTCTTGGGATCCGGCATTCAATTTTATAAGCAGAAACAGAGTGCATGTACATTTGCCACTAATCTTCTTACCTGGTGATTCAAACGAGTAGAACAGCTAGGAATTGGGAGCAGCACTGAATGGATGTATTATGGAATCTAATACGAGTGTTAGTGTATATATGGGTAGCAGTATCCTTGCATAAGTGTTTTGTTATGTGACAATGTTTTTCTCTCTTGAGAGGGCTGCGTTCTTACCATCTTGTGGCGGTGTATTTTTCTGATACTGTTGCTTAATTGATGGAATGCTTTAATTTGCCATGACGAAATACATTTTTCTGTCTTCAAGACATCTAACGGGCCTTGAGCTGTGCAGGGCATTTACTAAATTGGATCCTGATCGCATGCAATACCATTACATGGGTGTGTTTGGGATCGAGATGTGATTTTTTCACCTTTTTTAGTGGGATCAAGAAGAAAAAACATGTTAAATTTGTTTTTGGTTGTGATTTTTTGTGTATTAAATGGGTGACACTATCATAACCTAACCACACCACGTTTCTAAACACTTTTATGAGATGAATGAGTAGTCAGCATTCTTGGTGTCTTTGGGATTGGGTAATTAAGATGGGAAAAATTTGTCAATTGGATTTTATTTTGAATTTCTTGAACTGGATTAATTTTTTTATTCTCTACATTATTTTTTTTTAATCTCCTCTGGCTATTTTCACGTGGAATTTTTATTATTTTCTCTCAAAGGTTTGATTTTTCAATTTGATTTTTTTATGTTATATTTTTTTATTTCATAAATTTCTTCCATTTTGCATTTCTTTGGACACTGATCCATTGTTTAGGAGCATTGTTTTTACAAAATTGAACTATAATTGTTAAAAATAACAATTAAAAGAAATGATGATTTGAGTTTGCGTTCTAGAAAATGGAAGCTCTATGTTTTTCATAATGTATTCCACCAAGTACCAACATAAATGAAAAACAATTTTCATGAGATACTCATCAGTGCTGATTTAAAAATAATTTTTTAAAAATATTAATGTATTTAAAAAAAAAACAATAGTAACTACAATAATAACACAGGAATTCCTAAAAATTCCCTGCAACTTTGACTCTTTGTTTTCACTAGAAAAATAGCTTAGTTTATCTCACGACAGGGTGAGGAGAGTAACTTAGGTTTTTACTAAATTAGGAAGGGGTATCAAGATAATTTATTTTTTTTAGTAGTGATCACTCCTAAATTTTAGATCTTTCACTTTATGTTTTAAAAATATTTTTTATTTTTTTCTTTGTTTTAAATTGTTTTCTTTATGTATTTTTATATTATTTTTATGTGTTAATATCAAAAATAAATTTGAAAAAAAATAAAAAAACTAGTTTTTAAATAAAAAATACCATCACAATATCAAATAAACTTGAAATAACCGAAGCTAGCTCCCTGTAACTCAAGGTGCGAAGAAATACCAGCAAGTGGACCATGGTGCCGGAGTGATTCTCGGACCAACACTCCATGAATGCGAACTTTTGGGTGTTTAATTTATTATTCTGTTTTCAAATATTGGCTAAAAAACATAATTCGAATTTTTTTTTTTATGAAATAGCATGATTTATATATATATATATATGTTTTCAAGCTTGTCATTATTTAGAATCGATGTTTCAAAAAAATTATAAAATAGAGTGCACATAGAAAAAGAAATAAGAGAGAAATTAGAAAAAAAAACATGAGATACATGTGAAACTATTATTTTAAATTTATTTTTAATATTAATATATTAAAATATTAAATTTATAAAATAATTTATTTTTAAAAAAATATTTTTAAAACAGAAACAATCTCTACTCCACGAACGCGTGGAATCGTGGATTTCAGATTCAATGACCAGAAGCAGCCATCCTCACATGACATCAATCAGATGACAAGTGGGTTTTTAAAAACCGCTTCAACAAACAAGCGATCTCTTCGTGAATCCATGTTATTAAGATAATACCACTTCTTTAAATATTTCCTTAAAATTAATTTTACGAGAATAACTACCACTAATTTGTGAAATCTCATCGGGCGATTTCACTCATCAAATGAGTGAGATTTCACTGAAAAATGATTTTTTAAAAAGAATATTTCTTAAACTTGGCAGCAGCGAGACCTTGACCTCTTCAAATTAATAATTTTCTATTTAGCATACCGCTACATACACTGCGAAATGTACGGTTATCGGAAACCGGTGACGCCGACGAGAAGAGATCCCCCTGAAGGGACTCTTGACACCTCCAATGGCAGAGTTAGGCCTTCAATTGGCACCGGATAATAGTTTTTGACAGCCCTGCTGCAGCACGGGACTCCACTCCTAACAAAAGCACAACCCAATATTCCTAAACATATAATTTGACAAAAAAAAATAATAATTAACAGTTAAATTACTTTAGGATCTTCAAAAGAAAAAAACTTTGGTCTATGGGAGTTATTGATTTTTTTTTAACTTTTCAATGACTATTGCGCTTGAATTTGAAACTCTCAGGGAATGGTTAAAGGGACTTATTCATCATTTCGTATGTTTTTTTCACTGTAATTATTTGGAAATTGGAGTGACTTGATTAATAAAATAAAATAAAATAAATTATTGATGCGTTCACTTTTGTGTGACGTGTGTGCGGCTAACTGGTTGTCAAAAACTCTATACGGTATCATTACATTCTTGTTGTCATCTTTATCTCTTACTAAACGGTGCATTTTTTTATTAAAATAATATATATTTTTTATTTTTTAAAAATATTTTTGATATGGTATATGATTTAAAAATGTTAAATTTTATTAATTTTTAAAAAATAATATTTTTTTTAAAAAATACTTTTCAAACACATTCCTAAACATCTTTTTACTTATCTTAATTTGTGTGCTAAACTTAAAAATATCACAACAACCCTTCATTCTTTTTTTCTTTTAGTTTTAATCTGTGTTTTTTAGTTTAAGATATAATTTTAAATTGAATTTTTTTTTAATTTTATTATTCTTCAATTTTGTTTCTCTTAAATTTGATCCTTTTAATTGTTATTTTTTGTTTAAAATAATTTATAAAAGCATTTCTTTTACGTTTTCATCCTCCTTTATTTTTTTTATAAGGTTTTATCCTCATTTATTTTATTACCATATTTTTTGCAAATTTTTATTATTATATCTTTTATATTAAATTGATTAAAAATTGGGTTTTTTTCACTTGATTCCAAGTTTGAAATTTCATAGATTAGGATTTTGGAGGATTAATTCGCTTGTTCACTTTTTCATGTTATTAAAATATGATTGTCTTTATACACACACACACATTTTAAATCATCCAAATTTATTAAATTTATTTGACTTAATGACCGGAGTCTCATGTTTTTTTTCCCCTTTAAAATCCCAACACCCCCTTAACTTTTTTCTTTTAAAATCCAACCCCGCATCACATGATGTTGTGTTGGCAACTGACATAGATTTATCTGAGTTATTTTGAAAAAAATTATATCTTTGCTCTTGATTTTCAATATATAATTAATTATAATTGAATTTTTTGATTTATACTAATATAAATTTTATGGTTTCATGACAATATTATAATCTATATTATAAGTTTTGCAAAATAACCATGCAACCATAGTCAATTAAATATATTATCTTATTAATATATTTTTTTTTGAAAAACATGCCATTTAAGGTGTTACTGCTTAAATAATTTTAAATGCTTTTTATGTAAATATAAATAAAAGTTTTGACTTTCTAATGTTATTTTTAAAATAATTTCTGTAATGTAGCGCAATAAAAAACTGATAATATCTGTTCTCAATCAATCAAAAGTTGATCTATTAACGTGGCTTATTTAAAGTGATTTTTAATTTCAAATATATTAAAATAACACACACACACACTCTTTAATTGTTTTTTAATTTCTAAATTACCCTATTTACCCCGGAGAAAAGGAAACAACCGCCACTCGCACAATTCCCCGTATCCAAAAAACAAAAACCATCAACCAACGAAACAAAGAAAAACCACTTTTTTCTCCCACTTGGCTATTCCTATTAAAACACGGATCCATCCCCCCTCTCTTTCAAAACAAAATGGCAACCACTACCACTATCCCGGACAACCTCACCAGAGACCAATATGTGTACCTTGCCAAGCTCGCCGAGCAAGCTGAACGTTACGAGGAGATGGTCCAGTTCATGCAAAAGCTGGTCGTCGGCAACACACCTGCCGGTGAACTCAACGTCGAGGAACGCAACCTCCTCTCTGTCGCTTACAAAAACGTGATCGGCTCACTTCGTGCTGCCTGGAGGATTGTGTCTTCAATCGAGCAAAAAGAGGAAGGGAGAAAGAACGAAGAACATGTTGTACTTGTAAAGGAATATAGATCTAAAGTTGAGAGTGAGTTATCTGATATTTGTGCTAGTATTCTGAGGCTGTTGGACTCGAATCTGATACCTTCCGCTACTGCGAGTGAATCCAAGGTTTTTTATTTGAAGATGAAAGGGGATTATCATAGGTATTTGGCCGAGTTCAAGGCTGGTGATGAAAGAAATGCTGCTGGTGAAGATACTATGCTGTCTTATAAGGCTGCTCAGGTATTATTAATAATCATAATCTTCGTTCTGTTTTTGAAGTTTATCTTGTTCTGTCCGGTTTATTTTTTTATAAATTTTGCTTAACCTAACATTTTGTTTCTAGGGTTTTGGATAAATAATTTGGGGGTTTGGCTTTACAGTTAGAATCTATGATTTCAAGCAGTATTGGTGATGTGTTGCTGTAAGAATCTATGATTTCAAGCAGAGTTGGTGATTTCCAATTTTCCTTTCTTTTTTTTTGCCTTGGGGGGGGGGGGGGGGTAGAATTGAGTGAAGAGTTGTGAATTAAAAGTTCGATTTCATGGAAAGTCGTGTCTCAATTTGTTTTTCCTGCTTTTCGATTTGATTAATGTTGATGTATTGTAATTTTGAAGGATATTGCGTCTGCGGATCTTGCACCAACTCATCCAATAAGGCTGGGTTTGGCACTGAATTTCTCCGTGTTCTATTATGAGATTCTCAACCAGTCTGATAAAGCCTGCAGCATGGCGAAACAGGTATGCTCTTATTATTTCTAGAAAATAATATAAATCATATTTTAAGGCTGAAGCTTTGAGGTTAATGATCTTTTGAGATGGTAAACGTAGTCTTAATGGTTAAACACGGGTTTAAATTTTAGCATCTTCATTTTCTTCTAATTAAAATCTAATTAATAAGATAATATAGGTTTGTGCAGGGTTTTAGGTTCAAAAAATTTTCACTTGAGAAAGTCTATTAGAGAATAATATAAAATCATATTTTAGGTTTAACCCAATAACTTAATTTTTTGGATCAAGATGGTTCTTTGATATTTATCTTATTCTCACACCGTTGATAATAGTGATGATTTCCATATAGCTGGGAATACTTGAATGAATCATCAACGTTTTCTTGTGTGAGTGGATATGAACTGGAATTTCTGAACGGGAAAATGCTTATATTACAGTCTTCATCAATGCATGGATGAACAAAATCACTTGGGACTCTCGTGAGCTTTTCATGTAGTTTCAACTGCTTTATGCTGTTGTGTTGTGCTAATGCACTTGCTATGCACACACGAAACTTGACAGAAGTCCCGGGATGTTCCTTCAGTGTTCCTGGCATTCACCTTCACCAATGTTTGTTTCAATGTGTCTGGTTCTAGTCGTACATTGTTTCTCAGCCATTGTCTTTTGAAATGACCAAGGTCTGCATTGCCCTTTGGTATACGCCAACAGGAGATTGCCACAAAGTTATGTAGGCCTTTTGTCCATGAATAAATTTTGTAACTTTTTTTACTTGTCTTACCAACTTTATGTGCAGGCGTTTGAGGAAGCTATTGCCGAGCTAGACACTTTGGGAGAAGAATCCTACAAGGATAGCACTCTGATCATGCAACTCCTAAGGGATAACCTCACTCTTTGGACTTCGGATGTCCAGGTTAGTACTCCTCTCCCTCTCCATGTGAGCTTCTAGTCAATGATGCTCCAGCTGGTTTCTCTTTGTTACTAGAGAACCTGATCGAATGAGATCTAACCCTTGGTTACTGTTTTCTTCAGGACCAGTTAGATGAGCCATAGAAGGCATCATGAAACTTGACCGGTCCTAGTCTTCTTCTGGAGGAGGTGGGCTTTGAATGTCATCCATTTGTGTCCTGATTACTAAGTGTGTTAATTTTAGAAAATTGGGCATAGCCCTTGTGACATGATGTTTTTTTTTTCTCCCTACTAAACTTGCTTTTGAATTTCAAGTGCTTCGGAAAGGGTGGCATTTGATGTGGGTATATTTTAATGCCATGGGTCTTGTTTATACCATAGTCTCTCCCTTTAAGCTATGCGTGGAAGATTTACATGATAAGGTGACGGAAAATACGTAGACTTAACTTCGCAGCGCTTACTCCTCAGAGAAATCTACCCCGTATTTTAAATATCTTAAAACAACCCAATGCAAACTAGGCTCCTGTTTCTGTAACATCTTTTCAGTGTACACCAGCCTCGCTGGTTAGTCATGGTTTCTGGTCGAGGTGTTTCAAATTGTATTTTAAAAGTGTTATTAAAAAAAAAATATTTTTATTTTTTACTTGAAATTAAATATTTTTTTATATATTTTAAAACTATTATAATGTGCTGATATTAAAAGTATTTTTTTAAAATAAAAAAATATTATTTTGAAATAAAAATTATTTTTAAAGAAAACCAGAAAAGTGATAACGATTATGAAAATCTATGGAAGCTTGTCGTTGAAAGATCTAAACCCAAAACAATAAAATGAACTGACACTTGTTGCAAAGCTATATATTCATTGATTTACGGAGCCTGACTTCATTACATGATGCTTCATTTCTTAATTCTCAGCTCAATATGCACTCGACGCATGGGCTCCTAGCATCAGTGGCCAGACAAGGATGGCTTAGGGTCAAAGAAGAAGCTCGTTGGGAACCGATATCCTAACAGCAGTTTAGATTATTGGCGATTTTCTACACAATCATGTCACTGCCAAATCGTAAGTGACCGAAAGCACGTGCAAGTAATTTCTCACGAGGCCCAGCCAATGACCACCACACATGCACAAGGCCGGCGGAAGACACCCAACGGACAATACAACCTGAAGAAGACTTCGTTTAACAAAGCAAGCAAACACCCATGAAATACATACCGCGCGCTAATTATACTAGCAAAGTCGCCGACACAACATTAAGGGAACCCTTGGTATATTATAACAGGTCCCAATTACTACAGCTAGATGTAATATGCAACCAACACTGATGGGGGGAGAGAACGTCTGACGTGTGTAAAACACACTGATGATGCAAACCAGTCCCGAGCACTGAGATTTTATACACTCAGATTTTACAGATGACATGGGTCAGTCCCTCGTGCTGTCTTTGAGCCATTTTAGGTATGGAATGCTTCCACCAGTGATGGGCAAGGAGATTACTTCTGGTACCCTGAGCAAAAGAACAGAAATAAAAAGCAGAATAAATCTCACTGGAAAAAGTTAATTCTTTTGCTAAATTCATTTCCACCATCTCAACATCATGTTCTTCTGAGCCTTGAGCAAATGCAAGTGTATAGAATCCTAGGAGATATGGCAGCAACATTCCTGGCAGGTAAAAAGTTTAACCTTCTTGCGCACCCATAAAACTGCAAGTGTTTCTTAGGGTGTGTTTGTTTGTCCACACCTCACAAACAAACACACTCTTCACCTCTTTAGCTTGCAACAGAGATTTTTTAAGAAACTTTGTTACTTCATTATGTACATGCTACATAAGCTTTAAGCTTACTCATATTCATGGTTTGCTTTGACATGCTCTGTCAGTGCTTCCAGCAAGGACTGCCTAGTCTTGATAATCAACAGTTCCTCAGCATCTGACTGAATCTACAATCAATATATAAAAAAAAAAAAAGCAACTTTAAACTTGCATAAGGGCTTCGATGCCCAAAAGATCACACTATAGATTTAAGCATATACACTCTTCTTCAAGTTTAAGCACATCTTAATTAATCAGGGGAAAAAGATTTATACCTCTCCCTGCCATTGATACACTGATTCGATACCTGTATTCATGAAAAAACATTGGTTGTTTCAGAAAGTATTTTGATAAAGAAGCTATAAAACATCCAATCTGCAAAGTTCAAGGCGATGTTATGACAGGAAAGAGAAAGCCTGACTTAATGAATAGCTAAAGCGTTCCTGAAAACCACACAATTAATGAAATTTTCCAAGAGACCATATAATCTATGGCGAGGCGAGTCACCACCTAAAATTAAATCAAAAGAACAAAAGAGAGACAACTGTCAAAGGATATTTGTACAGGCAATCCACTACGCATAGATGAATCGCTATTCCTAGGGAAATGGAAAAAGTTTGGAAAACATGCCATTGTTCTTTAAGTTCACATAAAACCTACGGTTGTCTTTACTTTCACAATATTGTTTTGCAGTTTAAATCTCTAGTTTTCTTATTTATTCTAAAAGATTTTTCCATGAAAAAATAAGAAAATATATTCATTGGCTACAAATTACCGAAATGAAAAGCAAGGCCCATGTTTGGCTTAACTTAAAATATATAAAGGAATGGATATAAAAAACTAGTTGAACCGAACAATGCCCTTGTTTTTTATGATGGAAAACTTGTAAAACAACTTTTTTCTAGAAAACTAGAGAAATATAAAACAAGCATATCCAAGAAAATAGCTATAATTTACAAGCAGTAAACGCATTTTATATAGTTTTCTATTCCCTAGAAAAAATTTCAAGGAAACTGAAAAGCTTTCCGCAACCAAACACAGCCTAACTTGCTGCATAATATATCATCCAAAGAAAAAAGTGAGAAAAATCGTCATGCAACATGAAGGTACATTGAATATTGGACATATTATAGATGATAAGATTAATTTCCCAGTGCTCTCGTCTTTATTTACAAAGCAGCTACAGGGTTACCCTTCTTTTATTTAGAGAGGGAGGGAGCAGAGAGGTGTTGTGGTACAGGGATGAGTCTCAGCAACAGAAAAGCACCAGGGGAGAGTACATGTGCAGCAGGGTATTGGGCAGGGTGTAAAGGAGGGGAAATCAATTTATAACTCATCCTGTTACAATGTTCCATTCCTAGTCGAACCTGGTATTACAGTTTATTGTGGTTTCACTCAATTTCTCAAAACAAACTCAGATTGTCCAACATGGAAACATGGGTTTCAACTTAACTAACATGCTCTGAAGCGGATACAGAACCTTTATTAAAAAAGTGAAAAAACTATCATATTAGCAAAAATCCATAGCATATAAGAAGAAAGAGGCACATGCCTGGTACTATGTTTACACACGCTGCCAGCTTCTCTTTGACAATGCTGTTAGCCAATTTCTTTCCTGCAGGCATATTGAGAATCATAAATTACGAAATCAAGCGTTCAAAACATTGTGTTTTTTTAGACCAAATAGAGATCATGAATCACAAGAGCTAAGAGATAGAATCAACTTCTGATATGTTATATACATATTGGAAAACAACAGGAAAAGCTGTAATAACCAAGAAGTACAAAATAAAGAAAACCTCAAAACTAAAACAAACAAACAAATAATAAAAAGAGAATTAAACTAAGTGGGAGTAACATGTTTGATCATATCAATTCATTAACAAGGAAATGAAGAGAATATATGTATATAAAGATGTTATCAATAAGCAGAGCTTCTCTAATTCTGCGGGCAACAATTGCTTGATTATTTTTCAACTAATGAGGAGGGTAATGCTTGATTAAAATCAGAATTAAGCATCTAAATTGATCCCTTAAGAATGAAAAAACAATTAATAGATAGGTTAACAAATAAAGAAGAGAAACGAAACAAAGAAAAAGACCCAAACCTGCTTCTCTATTAGGGACAGTAACATAAACAACAATACTTGGTACGGTGTCGGAACTCCCTTCCATTCTGATGTTACTAGCTTGTGCTGCTGCTGCTCGGCTGCTGCTGAACTTTGATCTAATCCAAACGTTTGAATGAAATTAATTAAATTACAAGGTAAGAGTATAAACATGGCACAAAAGAAGAAGAAATTTCAAGGCTTTTTATTTACCTTAAGAGAGGAATAAATGAGAGAGATTGAGCGCTGCCCGTTTTGAGAGAAGAAGAGATGGTTGTTGGGCATAGATTACAGAGGCCTAAGCTTAACATGCAAAACGCCCCGACTAGAGGCAAACGCCGTCGTATTGTTGTTGAAGAGAGGATTGGTGTAGATCTTGAAAAGACAGAGGAAGCCATTGCTACTTATAGTCCTGTCAACTAGTACAATAATATTCATTTCTTGATCTCGAGTTTAGTTTGATACTCTAACCGTCCGAGGAGGAAAGTTTCCATTCCAGAACTCGCTGATTCTGCCACGTCATTTATTTATGAACGGTTTAATTTAATCTAACGGTCGTGGGGTCTTGTTTTAGTTATGAAGGAACGAAGTGCGTGACAATCACAATCTTGCTTGAGTGATATGTCGTTCAGGATCGTAAGGAGAAGAAGTTCTGGACATGCCTCCGAGGAAAGACTTGCCCATCGTGGGAATACTAAAGACAATTTTCTGAATAAATAAGAGATGAAAATCCTGTGGTAATTTGAAGAGAATGGGTTTGCTTCCGTTTGTCACCATGAATGCTTCAATCTTGGTTAAGCTGCAGATATGTTTGGTATATTTCATAACAGATATCAAAGAATAGAATGTGATAATTCCATCAAGCTCACAAAGGTACAGAATTTTCACATTCATTCGCTGTTAACTCATCAAGCAGTTCAAATGCAAGCAGCAGCTTTCTCTCTCTGCATACAAATTCAACTAAAAGAGCCCAGGAATCAGGTTCTGGTTTGAATCCCATCTCTGCCAATCCATACAACGCCACAACTGCATCATCTGCCATTCCAGCTTTACAAAGGCCAGCTAACAACTCGTTTGAGGTTGCATGATGGGGTAAAAAACCTCTGCTAAGTGTCAAACCCAAAAGCTGAAGAGCCTTGTCCAACTCACCGTTTTGGCATAAGGAATTCAATACAATCCTGTAACTCGCTTTGTTTAGATAAATACCTTCGCTAGAGAGTCTGTTAAGCATCCCAAGTGCCTCCTCGGTCCTGCCCTCTCCACAAAATCCTCTGAGTAACACGTTAACAGTTACAACGTCAGCTTTGCACTTGGTTTCTTTCATCTCTTCGAGCAACACCATGGCTTCATCAATTCTACCAAACCTACAAAAGTAATTTATCAATGTCGTATACCCAACCGTATCATGTTTCAAACCAAAGCTCTTCATCTCTTTAAAAGCATCCATAGCCTCCTCTAACCTTCCCTCTTTGCAAAATCCACTCATGAGGGCTGAGTAATTAAATACATTTGGGCTACATCCATTACTCTTCATAAACTCCATTATCTTCTTTGCCCGGTCAACTTTTCCCCAACAGGAAAAGCCATTGATCAGAACATTATAAGTAAGGGCATCAGGCAAGATTTGATCCTTCGACACCATCTCCTCGAACAATTCAATTGCTTCTTTTAACCTTCCCCTCTGACAGAGACCATCCATCAGAGTTGAGTAGGTGATCAAATTAGGGTAAGAAATACTAGACTTCTTCATCTCCTCCACCACTGCAAAAGCAGATTCAAGATCACCACTTTTACAATGATACTTGATAAGGATATTGAAAATGCAGGTGTTTGGCTTCAGCACATGGCCCTTCTTCAAATCCAATAAAAAATCCCGCAACAAATCAACCTGCTTTGATTCAACCAGAAGATTCAGGCATGTGCTGATGGCTTTAAGCGATGGCTTTTCACGAACAATTGGCTGGATTTTATTAAACATCTCGACCACTCTTTCATACACAGATGACTTGGCAAAATACTTCATCAGATTAAGGAATAAACTCTCATGAAACTTACAAGTTTCATACATCATTTGCCGAAGAAGAGCGTCAACAGCCTGAAACTTCTTAGCTCGAGCAAGCTTATCAATTATAGTTGAATAGGTGGCATGATTATGATTAAAACCCTTCTGCTCCACTACCATGTTAAATATTTCCAAGGCATATTGAGGATCCCGCTCATGTTTGATCAAGTTTATGGCAGTCTCGTGAGAAATAAATTTGGGTTTCCTTCGTGGTTCCAGAAGGGTTTTGGGCGGAGGGTCCAATTTAGGTGTTAAGAAATGAAGAGGAGAGATCCATGGAAGCGAGGAGAAAGAGCGATGCTTGTGGCAGATCACAGCTCCAGCAGAATTCATCAAAACTACCGCTTCCCTTTTTATAGCACTTCATAATCTGAAAAAATACGACCCCGTTAGCTTTTCTTAATAAATATCAGAAAAGCAAAACCATTTCGAAGCCAATTTTATTCACTTATTCCATACAAAATCATCATTCAGTACAAATTATTATAGCAATCTAAGAGTTTAAACAGAAACCAAAACAATGATTACGTCGAAGACAATACAGAAACACAGTTAAGGTTACCATTATCCTCGTGATTAATTCATCAATAAACAGGGAGGTAGCAAATTGTCCCCCACAGGAGTCGAATTAAGGAATAGAAAAAATCAAGTACGTGAAGTTAAATAGCTAAATCTTCATGAAAACAATGAGATAAGAGAGAATCTAACCTTTTGGTGTCATAGGGGGGGTGAGATGGGAGAGTGACTGCGCGAGCTCCGTTTGAAGAGTGCAGGGCTGGGCGGATGTGGAAGAACAAGCCAGGGGGTCGAGTACAGCAGAAAGAAACAGGTTTTTTTCTCTAGGATGAGAAGGCATGGCCCATTAAGTTTCTTTCATTCGGAGAAATAAACAGAAAGTGGATCTAGGATTCATTGCAAACCAAGCTCTGTTTTGGGCTTAAAGAACTGTCATGGGCTTTCAATAGGTATTGTATTTTGAGAAAGAAATTCAAAATAATCAGCGAAGGTTACTGTAGTTTAGCAAAACCAACTTATCAGCCCTTGTGATTTCATAAGTTATATATTTAATCTTTTTTAAATCAATTAGAATTTATTATTTTTCATCAATTTCATTTTTTTAAAATAAAATAATTTGATAAAGTGGGAGGATTGATACGAAAAGAATGCAATTGTTTAGAACAGACTAGTTTTAATTTGAGCACAATGGGCACTGGCCAACGATGTATAATAAAATTGTATGATGTATAATAAAATTATAAAATAATCTTGATCACGAGATGAAAACTTTATTGAATTTAACAATATATATCATGAAATCTTTTAGTTTTTTTTTAATATTAAATTAACCGAGGGTTGAACTTTTCAATTTATGTATTGCAAGATTATCTCCATGAGTTTTCCATGTCAATTAAGGTAAACCCAATATATTTTACTTTTAATATAGATAAAAATATTTGTCAGTATACAAGTGATTTTGAACTCTTATTTAAAATATTTTTTTTATATATATACACATTAACAATGCTTAATTTTTTTTTTTTTTTGAAAAGTTTTATGCCCCAGCACATGCATAGCACAACCACTATTATTACAGTTTAATTAAATATAGAATTATTCTAATATGATAAGTTATTAAATATAACTGGATAAATAATCAATGTCATGAGATCAGAATTTTTAATTCAGACCCATCTCTCTACTTTCTAGTTTAATTTTTATTTATGATCAATAGTTTTTTTTTTATGTTTTATTGGTATGGATAACTGTTTGATTACATAATTTTGTATTAAAAGAAACAAATTTATTAAACACAATTTGGTGCATATTCACATATCATATATTTTGATTTATATTTATGTTTTTTTTTAGTCTAGTTTTTATTTACCATCAACTACTCTTTTATATCTATATATTATTGGTACAAATAATTAAAAATGAATTTTGACAAGCAGGGGGGACAGCAGGGAAGGGTGTACCCGCCAAAAATAGGCAGTGTCCAGTGGAAACAGACAATCGCAAGGCATGCTTACCGAACTAGAGGGATCTGACGCCATTAAGCACAGAACCCTTATGCCAGGTTGGTTGTCATGACGTTTTCCTGATTGGCATTTTCTGGTATATAAATTTGACTAAATAATTAATCATTAATTCAGGCTTATAATGAATCCGATTGAGACAAGAGTGGCTTCGACGACTTGGATCATAGAACCGCTTCATCCCCCATGCCACAGCATCTGGTCCCTGGCTCTAGCTAGCTCGCAGAATCCCAAAAGCATAACCGAAATGTGTGTTTTTTATTAAAGACACCGAGAACTCTGATAAAGACATAACTCAGGCCAAGATTGGTGACTTTGCCAGCTCAAGTCGACTTGTGGTTTTATCGCATGTACTATATTGGAGTGTCAATCCCTAGCGAGGGGACCAATCAGGATTGCAGACAAGATGAAATTAAAATACCATCAGAGGCACCAAAAGACGGGAACTTGTGGACCCGATAGCACTCCACGTGGATTTATCTCTTCTTCTTTTATGGAGAGGTGGTGCTTGATAGTGCAGACACAGGAGATACGGCGGATGTTCGGGATGCTTTTGATGGCGGACCACGGTGTTGCAAGGAGGCGCACATGCCTAGATGACCAATTGCTACAAACTCAATGCAGGGGTCTTTATTTTTTTTTTTATCCTTTTTAATATACCAAGATTTTTTAAAATCATCTCTGGATACGCAATTTTTGTTTTACCAGCAAACTCTTTCTTGACTGTGAAGTGTAGAGAGGCTGTGTTAATCTATTGATTTGGTGCAACCCAATAACCATTTTAAAATTTGTTTACCAGGCAAGTATGAAACTATTTGTTAAGGGAGTCCTGGCACTGCTTTAATTAGTTTCGTCAAAGCCTTAAATATATGCTCTGGAATTTAGACACACTAATTCGCGCGCGCGCGCATATATTTTGTAGTTAATCAATTTGTTGTTATATATATATATATATAAAAAAATTATATTAATAAAAACTTAATTTATTTTGAATATTTAATTAATATAAATGATTTTGAAAAATCATTTATGAATTTGTTATAATTGGGATACACGGAACAACTTTACAAGGATGCTTTATGATATAATGAGATAAAACAATGTATAAAAAGAGATCTAAAATGTGTAGAATAATTAGTATAATAAAAAAAACTTATAATTTTCGACTCAATTATTGAATCGTGCTTAAGTCTTGTAAGAAGATTTTTCAGACCCTATTTTACTTGTTTTGATGTGTCGTGATCAATTGAGATTCAAAAGACCACCAAATTAGGTCTAAGAGATTTAATTCACATTAGTTTTATTATTTATTTTTATTTTGTTTAGAACTTCTGTAGCTTTTTTTCCTATTTAATCTAGAACTTTTGTTGCTTTTTTCCCTTTCTAACTAGTACGATTAGTTTTATACTTTGTTTAGGTTAGTTTTTTAAATTTATTTAAACATTGTGGACGAAATGCTTGAAGAGCAATACTTGGTAATATAATTCTAATTAAAAAAATTTGTGTTGATGTATTTGGTAAAATAATATATTGCCCGTGTTTATTGTCTTTATTCTCCTACTGTTTGTCATTCAATCTCTTATAATCTTTTACATCGCTCATGCATAACATAGCCTTAGAGGCTTCCAGTTTTATTTTTTATATATATATTTGAACTAATTTTATCATTGAAAGATTTCGTATCCTACACTGAGGACTTGTTTTGCAAGTTATGGTGGAGTAGCAATCTTGATGGCTCAATTCTTTTCCTCGTCATCTTAGTGTTTTTTTGATAAATATGATAGAAATTATTTTTTAAATTATTTTTTATTAAAAAACACATCAAAATGATATTTATTTTTATTTTTTAAAATTAATTTTGACATCAGCACTTGAAAATGATTAAAAAACACTAAATTTTTTTTTTTCAAAACACTTTTAAAACATAATACCAAATAGAGACCCGGTACATCCATAATCCTAAAAAAAAAAAAAAACACTTGATTTCTAAGAGTTTTCTACCTTGTCATTTTCCATGGCAACATAACTCATTCAAAGTTTTCGGGGTGGAGAGAGAACAAGAAGGTTGCTTTCCATTTTCTCTCAGTTTTGTTCAGGAATTTTATTCATGTGTTGTTACAAATTACAGCTTCAATTGCCTCCAAGTACATTGTCATAGAGAGCTTAGCTGCATCACTGATGAATGGTGACATTGTTAAGGTAAAAGCAGATTCCTAATTATGCCAGGAAAATATTTCCTAGATATAAAATATATTTAATTATCAACAGTAATCAAAAGAACTCGTTTACCATCTCTATTTATTTTTCACGTCAAATTAGTAACACCACTAGATTAGTTCACACGTCAATCAAAATTATTACTTTTTAACTGATAGAGTCAAATAAATTGACCTGCATACTAATCTCAAGATTTAACGCCATCAAATTCTCTGAGATTAATTGTGAGAAATATTGCTCTGTCTAATATGACGCATGGTGCTAAATAACCCTGTCGTGCCAAATTCAAGTCTTTATCCATTCTCCATAAACGTCCTGTGGCTGCTCTTAGGTAGTTATTCAAGATTTTGAAGGGGATGTATAGAGACAGAAAGGGCTGCAAAACCCTTTCACTGGGAAAAAAGACAGGGAGAGAGAGAGAGCTTATCCCAGGTATGATCGAATATTTCCTCAACGAAACAAAAACAAGATGAATCCTATTGTTTGTTATTATATATTTTCAAGATGATGAGAAATTTTATAACAGCTGTGTGGATCTCCATGAGAGCAAACACACAGAAGCATGTGTTGGAGGGAATGCCCCATTAGACATTAAAAAACCTTAAAATTTAGTAGGATGGTACTATATTCACGTAACCAAATAACAAAATGAGGCATGGGAATCCCTCATTACGTGATCTATTGTTAAAGAAAAAGGTTGTATGAGCGTGTATCAGTTTTTTTCTTCCCCTTCTGCCTTGTGCGAGACAGTGCAGTGCAAAGAGATTCAGTCAAATGCGGAATATTGGCTTAATCCTGGTCATGATCATATGACCTAACATCGGGTTTGTAGCAGTAAAAATAAAGGAGAAACTAAATCAATGGATAGGTTAAAATATTGAGGTGGTGGGTGTGAGAATGTGAATGACACTCTGTTAAGCTCGGATCTCAAACGGGGAGCGAAGACTCTCTTTAGACCAGAAATGTGAATTGTTATACCAACAGTGGGGGGCCTCGCTCGTGCTTCTCAGCTCTCATTTTTCTAATGGAACAGAGTCTTCGAAATTAGCACAAAACTGACACGAGCCATATGAGGAGAAAGCGTCTCATTTTTTTAAGTCGAGAGAATTTTTGAGAGTGAAAACTGCGAAAGTGGAAAAACATGGAGAAAAAGGTGAAATTCAAAGTAAAGAAAAAAGAGGATTTCAAAGAAGTGATAAGCTAGAAAAGGGTTAGAAATTTGTGTCCTTAAAGCCTCTTTAGAGACCCATTTTTAAGCACATGTCCATGAAAGCAATACCAGGGATCCTAAGTTAAAACCCTCACCCTTATCATCATCATCTACCACCAATTCTTACCGTTAAGTCATGTGGAATTTTACTGTATCATGTCTTGCGCATTTTGGTAAACACGTAGGGATCATCGACCGACCCCCATTAACCTGTAGCAAACAGGTATCTACTATTTGATTGAGCTCCTGCTGGTGTAACGGGGTTATGAAATATACTGCAGGTTCTCGATACGACCACTCACATACCTTCACCAAATACCCTAGCTCGTGAACGTGGCCAGCAATCCATCATTCTCAGATAGAAGGATAAAGATTATATAGTACACCTAGAGAAAAGCGAAATTGACCCCAGATTATTCGGGCTTTATCAGAACAAGATCGGTAAACAATGGACTCGACCAACAAAACCTAGTCGAGGGGCATCTAGTGAAGAAAATGAAACCATTGGACCAACTGTTTGGAAATCTTGCTGCTTGTATGACCCTAAAGTTGATCTTGACTTGCAATAACGGTGATTCAAACTCATTCTCGCACCATTCCCTAGTAAAATTAATGATGGTTTTGTTAAAGACTTGTGGCAGTGTACTTAGCTTCATAATCACATTTAAAATATCCAATTAGTGACTTCATGACCTCTAATTGCCCCTGACAAAACTTATTCATCTTCCTGATTAACCATGCCGTCCAAATCGAGCAGTCATTGCTGGATGTCGGAGACAACTTGTACTTTTTAAGATTTTTACGTTTACAGAAAACTAAAGGAGACGCTCCTAAAGGGGGGAAAAAGCGAAGGGACAGCTCTTTTTGTGATTCTTTAGCCGGTAAAAGACCATCCTTTAAATCCCACACCATAGATTTTGGATGATTTTGAGAAAATTTTCTAAATTCATCATCGAATTCTTGCTTTTTCGATGAATGGGGCTGGGGCATTTGGGTACAGGTGTCGCTAAAATGCAACGCATGCCTTGGACCTTCCTTTCTCCTTGGAAATTTTAGATTCTCCTCGTTGCCTGAAACTAGAAAGCTACGAGGGAAAATTTGTGCTCAAGTCCATCGTTTACCTGCTTTTGACAAAACTCAATCCATCCATCCAGAATAAAATATAATAATTAATTAGAGACCCTGCATTTTCTACTGGTGATTAGCCAACGCGCATTCCTCTATCCGGGCTTGATGCGCATTTGAAGCTTCAAGCGAGAAGAAAAGAACGATGCGAGCATCAGAACTCATCGACCCTGATTCAATTTCGTACGGATTTCACGACCACTGCTGATAGAACAATCAAAAAACTGTAACCTATTATTTATCCATACTTCCCGATGATTTCATGCATTATCTTTTTCAAAAGTGGGTTTGGCAACCTATATTCATTGAAAGAAGGAAACCAGAGATGTCAATTGCGTTGGGAACTCGTCTTTTAGCTAATTCGTTCCATTAAAAAAGAAATCCCGAGGGTCTTGAATGGTAGGGCTAGAGCAATGATGTTTTCCCTTCCATTACAAAAATCAGAAGGCTTTTTTACATAATAAAATTATATATTCTCAGTCTTCAAATAAAAAAGATAAAGAAGGTGTCAAAGGATTATTTTATTTTTTTATCATGGTTTCTTCATTGTATTTTTTTTTAATTTTTTTAACAAATAAAAATCTTTACAAAATAATTAATGCGTGTGGCGTATATATTCAACATGTTGTCTAGAGCATCCATCAACGAAGTAGCTCATGGGATGACATGTGTGAAGAAACTTAGTACACCTGGGTGACTACAAAATTTCTCCTCTGCTCTTCTTTTCTCTCTCTTATATTTCCTGAGATTCGTGCTATATTAACCAGAATTCAGAGTTGTCATTCTGTCTATTTTTATTTTTAATTGTGCTCTTTTTTTACTTAGTCTTTATTTTTTTTTTTCAATTTCATCAAATTTTGTTATTATATTTTTTTTTTTACATTTTCTTATTCTATAGGGTTATTAAGGCTGTGGGCGGTTAACCAAGGTTATTTTATTTTTTTAATATGTTTTTTAATTTCATTATTTTTAAAACGATTATCATGGGTCATAAACTAATCAAGTTAACTCGGGTGATTCAATTTTTTTATCTTGATATTTTATTTATTTATTCATTTAACTTTATTCTATAGAGATATAAGCATCAAAAGAACGACAGCTATAGATATATATATTTTAGTTCGATTCTCTTTTAATGAATAGTAACAAGTAGATGATTGATTGGTATAAGACGATGATGAACAGTGAGATTTAGTGAGCACTCCATCAAATCGCAAAAGTTTCTAAAAGAGTTTCTAGAATTGCTGTGCTGCACCTATCCGAGAGTATTATTATGTTGTATTAAAATAAAAAATCAATTCATCACCAAACTTGCTACACACACACACACACACACACACACACACACATGAGAGAAGAGGAAGAAGGACGGTCTAAAATCCATCCTGACGGGCTGCTAATCCGCACATCACGTTAATTGTAGCTTTCCAGACGCTCATCAGTTTCGACCGAGAAATGCTCGGTAAAAAATTAAACCCCCAAGCTTATATATATATATATATAAAACTGACAGTTGCAATTTTGTTTTCAATATTACCCCATCAAAGGAATATAAAATGATTAAAAATTACGTCCAATAAAAATAAATAATGAAACATAGTTTTTATGGTAATAACAAGTAGTCCAACGTTGTAGCCCTGTCCACAGCTGATATCCTGCTAAAGAAAGCAAACGGTGTGATATTCATCAAACACCTCTACCGTTTTTACCCTGATCCATCATCGGAATGTGGTGGTATTCATTGAAAGCTCGGCGGAATGGTGGCAAATTACAGCTACCTTTTAGGCAACCAAATTTAATTGCCGACGTAACTTGTAAAAGCCAAATATCACTTCTACTCTAACAGTCAATTCCACAGCTTTTCGGGGTTCGACGGCATCGTATAAAAATATGGAAAAAAAACCAATACTCTACAGGCTATAACTAATCAATCATGCAGGGGGGTTTTAAGAAAAAAATTATTTTATTTTATTTTCTAATATTTTTAAATTTTCTTAATCTATTCCCAAACTAAATTCAACAAAATCGAAACACGTGATTCCTCCTCCAACTCCATTCTCAATTAAAACGCATCATTCTGGGCACAAACAGCAATATTTTAATAAAACAAAATTGAAAAAAATTGTTTTTTTTGTTTTAAATTAATTTTTTTAGTAGTTTTTAAATCATTTTAATTTAAATATACTGTGGTATCTGAAATAATTTTAAAAAATAATAGAAATATTTTAATTAATATATTTTTAGATAAAAATAAAGTAATCACAACTATCCGAGCAAACATCTATTTATTTGGAATTTGGATACTGAGAGGATTTTAAGATTATTGAGAAAACTACCAGAAATTAGAGATTAATAATATATAGGAAGCGAAAAAGTTACCATTAGGGGCATAAAAGGCAATAAATAAAAATATACCCCACCTTAATCTCTACTCTGCCGTCAATGGGGTGGTAGGTGTTAAAGAAGTAAGGAACTGTCCTTGGACAGGCAACAAATCCCTGTAAAATCTTGTAAATGCCCTTGTATTTTGTTGTTTTTTGCTCCTCTTGTTCCATTTCTCCGTGATTCTCATGCCTATTCTGCCCCCACCCTCCTCTCTCTTTCTGCTTTTTACCCTAAAAAGAGCCACTCATTCTCCCTTCATAAACCCCTGCTTGGAGTAGCAGTCTTTTCAGCCCCCAACTTCGATAGATAGTGTGAGAGACTGATAAACTGATATACAGAGAGACATTTGGTTTTGTTTTTCCCTTCTTTTGCAAAAGACTGTTCTTTGTTCTTCAATTCGTTTATATAAAAATCTGTTTTTTTGTTCTAAAACACATTTAAAATCTCTATACACACAAGAATCCTTGCTTTGAACCGCTTGCTGTTTAATGAACTTTATTGCTTAGATACACAACAGAGAAAAAAGTGATTTTTCGGAGAGGTTTTATTAAATATGGCACCAAGTTTTGATTGTGCAGTTTCAAACCTTCTATGTGCGGAAGATAATAGTATCTTCGATGATAACGATTACTATGATGCTCCCGTGGAGGAGTTTGAGGCCACGTGGCATCATGGGAACCATCAAATCTGTAATCAAAATGGTGGAGGAGATGGCTGGTGGTTGCCGATGCAGAGTGATGAGTGTCTGATTTTGATGGTTGAAAAGGAGTGTCAGCATTTACCTAGTGGTGATTACTTGAAGAGACTGAGAAATGGGGAACTGGACATGGGGGCTAGAAAAGAGGCTGTTGATTGGATTGCAAAGGCGGGTTCTTTACTTTCTTTTTCACTATAGTTTGATGTTCTTAAATGGCGATTACATGGGATTTTCTATATTTATATTTTTCTTGAATGGTTTTCAAAATATGAGATTTGGTTATCCAAACGGGGATTTCTTTTCACCTTACAGTGTATAGTACTTTTCTTTTTTTTTCATTTTCGGATTGGTATATTGTGATGATTAGTGGTATCTGTGTTTGGTGTCTGTAGATAGATTTGCATTTTCTGTATATTTTGATTGATGTAATGCTATTTTTCTATTGTTGATTGTGCTGAGTGACTCCTTGATATCGGTGTTGTGAGTATTTTCAAAGCTTTCGATGAAATAGGTTGCGTTTTTTCTTTTTGTTTGATGTTCTATTTTCATCTCCATCAACTTATCTGAAGTGAGTTTGGTGGGTTCCCTTCTTTTTCCCTTTTTTGGGGCCGGTGCTAATTTTTAATTGCATTTCTACGTGGTCTTTTCTATTTTTCTTAGAAGAATTTTTGTGCGTTTGTTTTTGCCTTCCCCTTCCCCTTTCATTTGATTAGCCTCGCCCTAACGCTGATTGATGTTTATGAGCTGTTAGGTTCTTTTTTGTTCTATTCAATTATTTCGATTCCTCAATTGAGCTTTTGTTGATGATCAATACTAATGGTCTTGTTGCTCAACAGGTCCATGCCCACTTCGGTTTTGAACCACTTTGTGCGTATCTATCAATAAACTACTTGGATAGATTTCTCTCTGCCTATGAATTACCTGTAAGTTGTTTGGCTTCTCTTTTACGATCCTTTACGTCTACTGGTGTGCTGCACCTAAATCCATTTTGATCGCGTTTAGTTTAATCCTGCCGTGTGCAATCCGCAGAAGGGTAAAGCGTGGATGATGCAGTTACTAGCTGTGGCATGTTTATCTATTGCTGCCAAAATGGAGGAGACTGATGTTCCACTATCTCTAGATCTACAGGTATAGATCCATTAGAATTTCCGTTTGCATTGCCTGTGAAGTTCATCTAATAAATTCAAGGATCCTGATATTTGATAGGTGGGTGAATCAAGCTTTGTATTTGAAGCAAGAACTATACAAAGGATGGAGCTTCTTGTATTGAGCACATTGGGCTGGAGAATGCAAGCAATTACTCCTTTCACCTTCATAGACTATTACCTTAGCAAGATCAATAATGATCGGACCCCACATAAGTCTTTAATCTTGCAATCAATCCATCTCATACTGAGCACAATTAGAGGTCCCTTTCTCTCTCTTAAGCACACATTGGCAATGTATTATCTAAAATAATTTCTCCTTGCAGTTGGACAAAAGTTATGATGGAGATATTTGAGAGGGGGTGTCTGATGTTTTTGGTGGGTGGGAATTCAATGCAGGGATTTACTTCTTGGAATTTAGGCCTTCTGAGATTGCAGCAGCAGTGGCAATAGCTGTTGTGGGGGAAACCAAAACAGTGGACGCTGAGCAAGCAATTTCTGTACTCACTCAACCTATACAAAAGGTAAAGTTGGTGCCTTGTGGTCCAAATCAATAAAGAGAGACATAAATGATGACTCTTTTTGGTTATATCATTTTGAGTTTGATTACTTACATGTGTGATCAACCGAGACATGTTAAATACATGAACCATTGAATATGCTCTTCGGTAATTATTTTTTACAGGAGAGAGTGCTGAAGTGCTTCCAACTGATTCATGATTTGTCGTTGTTTGGTGGATCTGTTAAGGGAACAAGTGCTTCACTCGTATCAGTGCCCCAAAGCCCCATTGGGGTGTTGGATGCTGCCTGCTTTAGCTATACTAGTGACCACACAACTGTTGAGCCATGTGCAGATTCTTCACACAATACCCCGGATGCTAAAAGGAGGAAGATAGACAAGCCCTGCGAAGTGTAGTACAAAATGAAAGTTGGATTCTCTTACACAGCTTCTATTTGATTTTGTTACATAGGAGTTTTTGGTGTGCTATGAAGGTGTTGCCAAAGAAAATTCCCCTTAATCCAACAGGAGGGCAGAAAGAGAGATGCTGGTAGAGCGGGATGAAGCTGAAAAGAAAAAAAATCTGAAAAAAAGCTTTTATAAATGGAGTTCAATAAGCTGGGTATGATTAGAGGATGGATGCAGAGTGGGATTGAGATGCGGCATGCACTTGGCATGAAAACGACAGTCACTGCTGTTAAATTAGACTTCTTAACAGCTATAGAGGAGTAGGAATGATTTAAAAAAAAAGAGAGGTTTTTTTAGATACTGTTTGTCCCAGGGTTTGGCACTATGGTCAAAAGAATTTTTTTAAAAAAAAAGGGGGGGGAGAGAGAGAGAGAGGGTAGTGTTATGAGATAATATCTTAGTATTTGCAAAAAATTCAGCTGGATTTTCATTTCCAGTTTGTTCAATCATTTTTTCTTTTTATTGAGGATTGGAAGAGAAATATGGTACAGAACAATTATATGATCTGATAAAAAGTACAGCGTATTTTTTTCTTTTTTTCATCTTTTATCTTTTCAAATGAAATATTACTTGTAAAATATGGATTTCTCTGTTTTCTCTGCGTTATTTTATTTTATTGCTGTCCCTGAACTAATCTAGTATCTTGGGTCTGCTACCTGTACCCCACCTTTATTTGACCGTGTGTCTGGCCATACCTGGGTTTTCTTGTATTTCTTTATTGCGTTTTGCATTGTGGTGTTTTGTGGCTGGAAGCTTATTTCTGATATTGGAATACTAAAAACGTAAAAACAAATTAATTATCTTAAAGCCACAGTGTCACCGCAAAAATACACATTGCGTAATAGAAAAATAACATTCATCAATGGTAAGATACTTCAGGGATACAATAGAGTAATGATTACACAACGATCATCCAAGTTGGAGGGGCGGGTGCATGGTTTTCAATGTACCTGAGCAAATTTTATCCTTTGGATTATAGTTTTCAATACAGGGATGATGTAAAGCCATTTTGACGACGAGTGTGAGGGAGCACACTTTGTCATGGTCATCTCTGTAGCTGGTCGGTCAACAAATGCCCATGAGTTTTGTTGGTTTAGGTTAATCAAGTCACTGTTGACTGGAAAAGAAGAGAAGACAGAGCCAGCCCAACGGAACAGAAAAATAGTGGAGGCAGGAACCTGCGATTTGACCCAGAAGCACTCATTCACTCACTGCCCGATGCCACGAAAATGCTAATCTTGTAATTAAAAGCTGGGGATAGTTTGTGGCTCGAATGTAAACCAGAAAATGGGCCACACGTAGAACCACATCATCACCTAATAAAGGGCTTCTGGGGATTATTCCTGACATACGGACATTTCTAACCAGTTTGAAAAATCAACCCACCAATCACATGGGACGTTCTGAGTGTTCCAAATTATATGAAAAGCGAAAAAGATGGCGACAATCTTCAGCCTTCTTTTTAATAAAGTACTTGGGAAAATTTTGATTGTCTTATATTTTTAGTCTTTGGTTATTAGGTATAGCGATGTCTGAGCCCTCGTGTTTTCCAATCGAATTTTTGAAAGATCGCCCCTTTCTTCCGACCAGGGCCTTTATTTTTCTTCTCAAGAAAAAATAAATCCAAATCTCTGGAGCCAGCTCATCACCCCCATCCTCCTTCACTGCTCTCACTGTGAGAGACTGTCAAACTTTTCAATCAATCTTTCCTGTCATAAACTAGTTTGGCGATATCCAAGAAAACTGTGTATCCTTTAGCAATGTCCCGATCAAACGGGGATGGAGTGGACATTTTCCTTTTTCCAAATCACGACCATACTCCTGAGAAAAACATGCACGGAAGATCACAGAGCAGTGAACTGATGATAGCAGTAAGAATAGGGACCGATATAATTCAAAACATTTGCAAGGCTGTTTTATGTAATCTCCACTTATGATGAGCACAGACAAGGTGATACATACAGGTGCTAGTCATCAAACAAGAACAGAAACAACAAGGCAAATTATTTATATTTTCTAGGCAAATGAGTATGATCATTGCCAAATTTGCAAGCGTATAAAACGATGAACCATCCAAGTAATGCTAGAAACATTATATATATATATATATATATATATATATATATATATATATATATATATATATATATGGATGAAAATTGACGAGCGACTTCACTAATTAATTGATTGATTATAATTAGAGGAACAATAGAGATGGCCAGTCAAGTAACTGGTACCTCGTGTTGCACCGGTTCAATTTGAATTTGATTGACAGAATAAAATCTGATAACATGCGTTGGCTCAAATTAGCTTAAAAAATGCATTTGTTAACTCAGATTATTTCTAATAATAAAAATAATAAAGAACAGAAAGAAAGAAAAAATGAAACACGTCCATGATTATATATATATATATATAAAAAAAAACAGAACGATTGCTGCTAGTTTTGATTCTTGTTATGGAAATATTCCTGCCACTGTAATTGTACGTCGATGCTGAGTGGGTTTCCGAGCTGATGTTTCCAAACTGACACCAAGTATGGCCACTCCCATTTAAAATCCTTGCATCGAAGGGATGGAGTATCCTCGTAATGTGCACAGAAAATGGACAAACAAGTGAAAACAGAAAGCATGGATCTAAGAGCTGTAAAATACCCCATGCCCTGGAGATCAAAATTTCACGATGGATTGTTTTAAATGATTATTCGATGCTTACTTATTTATGTGAGAGTTCAAATGTCTTTTGAATTAAAAGCTTGTTGGTATTGCTTTTGTTTTCATGGTTGAAGTTTTAAAAAAATAGTTTCAAGAAAAACAATTTTGCTGCGATTCAAAATAAATAGTGAAGTGTTTGATTAAAACTGTAGTTGAGTTTGAGATTAATAAAAAGCAGTTTCAAGTGTTTGGTTACCAAACTTTTCATATTGTTTTCAACTTGTAAAATTACTTTAAAGTGTGTGTATGTATTGTTTTTAAAATATTTAATAATTATAATAAAATATAATCAATAATTCAAGTAAATTAGATACTTATTTTTATTCTGCCATCAAACTACTCGTAATTTTATCATGAACTATAAATCCATACGTGAAGACCTCTGCGATATCGGAACAACATATAGTAGAATATCATCTAAAATAAAATTAGAATTGTAAGACAAAAATTATATCGCGATCTCCTTCTATAATATTTATTTATATTTTAATTAATTTTAGATTATGTTAATATTAAAAATATATTTTTTATCTACAAGTATAATTGATAACAAACTTATAAAAAATATAATTAATAACAAACTTATAAAAAATATAATTAATAGCAAACTAAAAAATTGCTGCCTTTCTTGCAACGCTAGTTGGGTGTTTATTTGAGTTGGGAAAAAAATAATTTTTCAACTTATCACTCGTAACCAATACATTAAAACCACAGCTTATTTGAAAACTCCAGTGCAACTTCAATCCCAAATACCTTCTAAGTTCTGTCTCCCCACCTCGAACATGTATAAAATAAATTTTTTGTTTTTTTATTGACGTGGATATCGAAGTCATACTACGTGTTCTTCAACTAATCTCATAAATTCTGAAATTAACGATCATGTAAATTTCCAATGATTATTATATTAATAACCACGAAACTCGAATATGATATCACAACTAAACTTTTTAATCTCAAAATTTAATTATTTTACTATTTAACCACCTATTAGATAGTTATAAAAGTCTTTTTTGTTGTTGAACTTGAGTTGAGACTTGGATCATCTATAATAGAACAAGCTCAAAATTCAAAATCTATATTATTATTCAGAAATTTAAATTTCCGACAAATGTTATGAATAAAATTAGATTAAAGATATTATCAATAATAGTATATCATGAATTAAATGTGTATTGGGATTTTTTAAATTCGCTTAACCCGACTTAATCTATATAGATCAATGTAAATAAACTTATTCATTGCTATAAATAATATTTTTCCTTCTCTTTTTTCTCTCCCTCGTCTCTTAATTAGTTGATAATATACTTGATTAGTTGTTAGGTTTTTTTGTCGTTTGACAGTGTAATCAATGCTCCTGGGAAGCAACGTCGACCTTGAAGTTTCATTCCGATCATAACTCCCGTCTCTCGGATAAATTTCAGGTGGGATCGCTTTTCCCCCCCTCTCTTTTTGAACATCAATTGTTTTGCTTTGACAGCAACAAGTCAGACTTGTTGCTGACTTTGCCTCGCCACTTATGCCCTCTTTGTTTTTTTGCTTTGGACAAGAATTGAGAACAACACTTGCAAGTATCATTTATCTTAAACATGTGGATTATAGCTGATTTTATGAAGTTGATTGCATTTTATAATTACAGTGTTTTATATTTAGTAACTAAGAAATCATGAGGCAAATAAATAAGAATTTCTAAGATTTATATTGAACTTTTATTTTCCTAGGCAAATAATAACCCCCAAAACACTTTATAGTCCCTTTCTATAATCTATTTTTATATCACATCACACCATGACTTTTTAATAAAATATTTAACTGTTGTTTTTACATTGCTATGTAAAATTGTCATAGTTCTTATGTTATCCCTGGTAATTGTATTTTATAGATCTTATTTAGTTTTAACAGTTGCGACATGATTTTTTTTATATAATTATAAAAAAATAAAAGAATAAATATGTATAGCTCGTGAATATATGTAATATCTAATTTGATATATCTAACTCGTATGGGTCTAAATAATTTAAATATACCAAGTTTATATTTTATAAAATATCAAAAGTTAAATTGGGTATACAATTATGGGTCAAAGCTAGTTGGTATGTGTGTCCACTCAAATCCCTTGAATTTATATGGGGGTTGATATATCTTTTTTGTGAGTTTTAATGTGTGTTTTTTTTTTCTAGTATGAAAACTATCATTTTTATTTTAGGTGTGAAGTCAGTGTAGCTTTGTTTACAGGCAGCACAAAACTAGTTAGTATACGCGAGCAAAACGATGGGTTTTTTTTCTTTTCAAAATTTATTTTAATTTAGTTTTGTGATAATTAAAATAAATACTCATAAGACAAATAGCACATTAAATACAGGATTAAAAAAATGTATTTTTAATACAAAATTCCTTTTTCTTATTCATGTTTTATATCTTAACAAGATATATCTTTAATTAAGGAAGGAAATATCTTTTTAATGAATACTCTCTTTTCTTATTTATGTTTTTTTTTCTTACAGGAATTTCTTTTTTTATCAAAACCTTTTTTTTTAAATAAAAATATATTATGATTTGAAGATATAATTTTAATACATAAAACAAAGAAATTATGGCTCAAAGATTCTTGAATAAATGTATAGAGATAAAAATATAATTAGTTTTACAAGATTTCTTAAAATAACAAATAATTAAAAAATATGATATCTTTTATTCTCGTCGAATATTCATGAGAAAACTAAACAAGTCTATAAGGTTTATAAATAATTATCGATAAAGTAATTGTTAATATTAAGATTCTATTATAATTGTTATCCGGAGACAAAACTTTAACCTTATAATATTAAGGTTTATAAATAATTATTGATAAAGTAATTGTTAAATATAAGAATTGTTTTTCAAAAACATATATATTAAAAAAAATCAAAATTACATATAAAAGACAAGATGTTAGTGGGTCCAGCAAGTGAGGTCAGCATGTCTAGCCTATCTAGAAGTGGTTTGCATTCATGGTTTTATTTTTGATAATGTGTCGTTTATTTCTCCCTGGTTTTCGGCCTATGCATATCAAAGTATTAATGCACACAAGGATATATGATAAAATAAAAATAATATCTCTTATAATTGGAGTGAGCAAGTACAAAACACAAGCTAGTTACAGCGAACGATAACTAGGTCAAGGTCTTTACAATGGTATCCCGACATATGTTCTGAATAAGAAAAATGGAAGGCTAGTCCTGATGTCTTCATTTTACCAGGTCCTTAAAGTGTTAAATAGTTTAAGAAATATCATTTAAGGTTTTTTGTTATGTTATGAATTCAGGGGTCAATGATCGTTACTTTACTATGTTCTTAATGATGGATGATAAACAAAATTATTGCCACGGGACCTGGGAGAAAAAAAATGGTTAACCTAACAGTTTGAAACACAGGCCAAGAATGAAAGACAATTTAGGTTATATTAGTCAAAGCTTTTTAGTGGTCGGCCAATTACAAGCTTTGAACCGAGTCTTTCAGCGAGAGTTATATTAATCTACACTGGGCCTTATATTTAATTATGGTTGTGCTTCGGTTGTGATTGTTATTAAAAATATTTTTAAAATAATATTTTTGATATTATTGTATCAAAATGATATAAAAAATTAAAAAAATAATAACTTTAATTTAAAAATAAAAATAAAAAATTTAAAAATACTTTTTAGATGTAATGTCAAACATTATCTATTCCCCCCTTAATTATCTCAGGTGAAAACAAGTTAGAAATAAGTTTTTAATGTATGGAAATTTAAGCAAGATGATGTCATGTTCTCCATTTTATTTTATTTTTTAAGAAAAAAGAAAAAGGCATACACATCTAAAAAAAAAAAAAACACATCAGCGGGTCAATCCTCTCAAGTCTAGGCCATTTTTTTTTTTTAATGTTAATCGACATATATTTTTTGGATTTAAATTCATTATAAATTAAATATCTAAGATACTTGCCACTTTTGCTCCAATTTTCAAATAAAAGGATACTTTCAATTACTTTGTGAATTATTAAATATAAATTGATCATAAAAAAATATTATAAAAATATGCTAGGAATATTAGTAGGGTAAAATATCTGTTTTTTTTTTTGTTATTTTTTTAAAATTAATTAACATTTTATTTTTTAATTTTATGATATGCATGGTTTTTTTATTTGATTTTTTTCATATTATAATAGAATGTTTATAATTCTGATAAAATAGCATTTTATTGTGAAAAAAAAATAAACAATAAAATAGAGCTTTGATGGAAAATATACATGTTTTACTCTAATATTACATGCGTGCGCGCACAATGAAAAGTCATAATAAAAATATATTTTCTAAGAGAATTTAAAATATTTTATTTAACAATATATATTTTAATTATAGAATAAATAATAACCTCAAAAACTGTCACGCTTGGGTAAAAAAACACTATTGAACAAGAAAATAGAGCTATGATGGGGAAGAAAACTAAAGCAAAGGTGGTTTGGACAAAATATAATTATGGGCCTCGATGCTTTTAGTTGAAGGCTTGTAGCATTTGAGTGGGCTAGATAGGCCGACGGGCCCACATTATCACAGGCAGTCCATTACCTTAGTTCTTTCCTGGCAGGGAGTCAGATTCTCGTAACCCTGAATGCATAGGTGGTCAAAAATAACAAATCCTTTTGTCTCGGTCTGCATCTTAGAGATTTCTTAGAGAATATTTAATATTGTAGCACTGATTATTTTTTAAAGTATTTTATTTTTAAAAAAATATAACTTTAAGCAAACATTTTTTTTCTCAAAAAAATCCCTAAATTAGGATAAGAGAAAATATTATTTCTTGAAAAGCATACTTTTTACATATTCAGGTGAGCAATATTTTTATATAAAATATATATTTTAACTTAAACTCAAAACTAAGTATACAGATCATCAATTCTTTAAAATTACGCTATTACCTACTAGTAGCAACAATCTCTTACTGTGTCATCTTGTATCACCAGCTGCTGCCAATTACGAGCTAGTCTGGTCTTTTCTGTACCTTTTCTTTTTCTTTCATAATTTCTTCTGATGAAGCAAGGAGGGTAGAAAAGTATATGTAATCAAGCGTTCTGCTCACTTCAAATAATAATAATAATAAGACGAATCAATCATCAAAATACTTCCTTAAACTCGATGGTGTTTATGTCTGGATGAATTTTTAAGAAATAAGTAATAAATCTTTACAATTTGGTTTCGGAAGGAGAGAGGGTGATGTTTACAGTATACGAGGGAGTTTTAATTGCCGGGAAAAATAATATAGATTTTGTTACGCTCAATGAATCGACATAAAACCTTGGATATGTTGACTCGAAGAGAAAAAGTCGTTTATAATAGTCAAATAACTTAATAAATAATATAATTTTATTTTCTTATGTCCATTCCAATTGAAGAAATTGCTTTAACAGGTCATTTGCATTTCAATTTATTTAATATTAATATTTTTGTATTTCTTTGGAAACAAAATTCAGAAAATAATAAATCTTTAAATAATAAATTTATGTTTTGGATTATTTTTTATAGATATATAGGAATGATTTTTTGTTTAAAGATTTCGGGTCTTCATTGAAACTGTAAAATATTTTACTCTTCTCGTGGTTCTTCTGCCCTGAGGATTCGAAAGCTATGCCATTCTGGGTTTAATAGACCAGAATGATGTCCCCACATGCAAGCCTACAGTTGAGAATGCCTGCGTGGCACACATGTAATTATCTAAGCTCGCTTTCATAAATCCAGACAAGCCAAGCTTTTGACCTGTTCTTAAAGCAGCCGATGGTGGAATGGTATACATCACATGAGGCGCTGCCAGCCACGGGTTCACAAGCCTTCACAAATGGGCCTGGGATGTACTGAGCTCAGATGCCAGAGAGTTTTGCTTGACGTCGTCGTTTCCCACGCCAGAAACTGTGATAAAAGAAGCACCAAGTGGTCCCCATGCGATGTACCGGATGGTTGACGAATTGATGGGAATCTAATCCATCACGGCTTAGACCTTCACTTGCTACTGTAGAGTAGGTTGCTGAAGAGGTACTTTTGGTACTTGGTATTTCAGATATGGACAGGTCGACCCCACGCGCAATTTTATCTGAAAACGACAACATTGAAAACAAAATGTAAATGGGCTTGATTACTGTTACCGAGATGGTGACTTTCCAAGTGTGAATGTAATTTTTGTCTTAACTCGGCTGCATAGCGGTGACTAGAATACCTAGACGGGAAGTTTACAGAAGTATGTGGTTAGCGACGAACGTCAAACATGGGTGAGATTAGGTTAATGGTGCCTTGGCATTAGCAACTAACGCAAGTCTGGTGGTATGAATTTTCACCGTATCTTGGAGTTTTGATGTGAGTGCTTTGATATTTGCACGTGAAGTTAGAATTGTGAGTTTACCGACCAATCTCAAAAGCCTATATTGCCAATCCTAATACTAGCACAATCATAAAAATAACTCATCATATGCTGTGGTTAATTTTACTGGTGAAATTAACCACAGCATCCGATGAATGAATTAAGATTTATTTTTCAAATGTTTTTTTTTTTAATATCAGAACATTAAGATTATTTAAAGTGTAAAAATAGACACAAAAAAATTTATTCAGGTACGGGGACCTGCTTTCCTATTCCCCAACCACACAAAAAAAGAAAGATAAAAAAGCTTACCGGGAGAGAGTAATTTTCCTGGGAGGCCAAGTTATGATATCACGGAAGTTTTAAAGATAGAGCAGTTGATTGTTTGGATATAGAAGATGGCCAGATTTTAAGCGTGATGTTGAGTATTTGAAAACTATGGGGGCCATGGCCCATGCCCACTCTCGCAGGGACACTATGTACGGGTACATTCATTTATTGGTTGAATTTGTTTTTGAAAATTATTTTTATTTAAAATTATATTAAAATAATATTTTATTTTTATTTTTTAATATTATTATCTAAAAATATAAAAAAATTAATTTAAATAAAAATAAAAAATCATTAAAAAAAAAATTAAAACACAATGCAAAACACTGTATTAACAAATAAGAATGAGAGGGCTAATTAATCATTTAATAGGTGACATAGTGGTAAAAATTTAGAACTAAACAATTATTTCTTTAATGTTTAAAGTTTTAACCATATGGTTTTTAATAACAAATAAGAAAGACAGGATCTATTAATTATCTGATAGATGATATGGTGGTAAGAGGTTGAACCTGAGGAATTTGTTTTTCTTGTGATTTTAAATTTGAATTTTATAATTGTTAATATAATGATTATTGAAAGATAATATAATGATTAATATCAAATTCTTTAGAATTAGTCAAGATAGACATAAATTAACTTAGAAATTCACATTAAATAAAAAAAATAATAAGAGGACCAATTCAAGTATACGGTGACCGTAGAGTTTTGATACGTCTAACAAAAAAAATCACGAAATGTTCATGAACTGCAAGCTTTATCTTATGGCACATAGTATCAATTGGCCATTCAAATAGCTGGCAAATATGAACTGTGAGCTTTCGTGTACCATTTTAATTTTGGAATGGAAGGGATTATTATAAATCACGATCAGGTTTCAGCTTGAATCGAATAATCAGTCAAAGGGTGAATTAGATAAGACCCTATTTTGGAGGCTGAAATATGTTATTTTTAAAAATGTTTTTTTTTTTAATTTTAATGTTAATATATTAAAAAATATATTTTTTTATAAAGGTTTAAAATGGAATTCCGAACTCCGAAGAGCAATTTTTGAGGACTTAAAGACAAGTACCTAGTCCAAAACCAGGAATACAGTCAAAAAGTAATAATAACTATAACGAAGAAAAGTCCGGGTAAAAAAAAAAACACAGTTAATAAACGCGACCGCGAGCACGCCGCTGGCGGCTACGCGTCCGCAATAACCGCAGTAGTGGGCCCGTTGGAAATTATATTTACTGTCAAATTCCACATGTCATGTATTCACGGCTTTACCCGTCTAATCTCTTAAAAACTCAGATAGGACACCACACCCCCTGGTGCCACCCAAAACCTCGCGTGCTTGGTAGCCCATTTAACTATCCTTTGACCACAAATTAACAGTCTCTCTCTCTCTCTCTCTCAGAGTCTTGTATTGAAGCACGAGCCAGCCCAAGCGTGCACAAATGCATGCGCTCAATGAGATCCCAACGGCGATGCGATGCGTAGTTGTGAGATGTAGTCCCGTGCCTCTTTTAACGCTCATCATTTGTTTTCTCTCTCTTTATCACCAGGCATGACCTCCCAGATTCCGCCACGTGCTCTGTGACTTTTGATCGAGTGGTGTAGACCACGTGAGAAGGAGGTGCACAGGAGAAGCAGGGTGAAGAGTGTCATTAGAAAATGGTATGTCAAGGATAAGACGGCGTGTTAATTAAAAGCTGTAAGTCGCGTGTAGCACTTTTTAGCATAAAGACTGCTGTTTCCCACTGTATCCGGGGATTCGGTGGTCGGATTTGGAAGATTTTTTTCTCTTTTGTTTGTAACTCCTTTTACCATTATTCCCGTATCCCTGTAAGTATTTTGGAATTTTTTATTTTGGAGGGTTAGGCAATTATAATTGATTGATTTAGCTACTGTGTCGTGGAAATTACTTATTTGACCCTCCTCGGATGTGCTGTCTCTCCGTCCGGCGATATGCCCTCGTGGAGTGAGATAGAGCAGCGCGATGCCGTGAAAATCAAAGGATAGTTGTGGCAATGCCTAATTTATTTCCGGGTTAGCGAATGTGGAAGCGTGCGTGGCTAGTTAGTTGAGGTGTCCCTTTTATCCAATCAGATTGTTTTGCGCTGCATTATTTATGGTTTTTCTAAATAATGACTAGGCATGGGTTGACATAGAGCATCTTTTAGAGCAAGTAATTATTTGTGATTTTGTTTGTGTTTATTTTTTAAAAAATTTTTTATTTAAAAATATATTAAAATAATATTTATTTTATTTTTTTGAAATTATTTTTAATATAGTACATTAAAATATCTGAAAATATATATTTTTTAATTTAAAATTAAAAATTTTCAAAAATATTTTTAAAATATAGTGATAAACGTCATCCCTAAGTGTTTCTAATTTGTCAAGATGTCTATTGATTTAATTATTTTTAAGAGGAGCAATTAATAAAAAAAATATTTATGCTCTGAAAATAGATTTTTTAATGTTTGGATAGAAAATAATTATACATTGTTTTTTTTTTTTTTGAGTTTAGAAAGTTGGTGAAAAAAATTCATCACATGCAAGACAATTATTACTTTTATCGAGTCTAAGACCTCATCATAGAATAAATAAGTTTTTAATATATACTTGCAATAAAAAAATGACGAGATGTAAATTTTAAGAATAAAAACATCTGCTATTGTTTTATATGATAAATATTAAGTGATTAAAGTATGAAAACTTAAAAAATATAAATTATAAAATATTTTTCCAAGATGTTTTAATATATATTTATAGCTTATGAATCTTGTCATGTTGTTGAAATATACGGGTTGAAAAGTTATATCTTCCTGAATTTTTTTACAAATGATAAATAATTCCAACATGACATTACATTAAATGAATGACAAATATCTCACATGGCATGTCAATGAATATTAAATATTCATTGCAAAATATTCAATGATGATGAAAATATAATAAATCTTGAAGAAGAAGAAAAATATATAGGAGGGTGTTGAAATGAATACCCTTCACATTAATATTTGATGTTGAAAATCATGAAAATAAATAGAATGAAGTCAAGCCTATAATAGTCATCAAATTTATACCCACTTAGGCTCGACATGATGTTAAGTATATGGGTAATGGATTTGACAACTTGCCAAACTTATATCTATCAAGCCTACAATGGTCTTCAAATTTATATCCACTTAGGCTCGACATGATGTTAAGTATACGGGTAATGGATTTGACAATTTGCCAAACTTATATCTATCCGGGCTCAGTATAAAACTTAACCTGAGAATATTGGGCGTATAAAGCTTCACCTGAGAATATTGGGCGTGAAAAACTTGTTTAACCCATGTTTATTCGGGCTCAATGCACAGTTAAATCTAAAAATACCAAGCATGGCAATGTGCGAGATTCATGTGTACGTGAACTTAATATAAACTAAATTTAAATATACTAGGTTAGACGACTCACAAAATTTATATTCATTTGGGATCAACACATTAGATAACTAACAAATCTATATTCATCCGGGATCAACATGTGATTAAATATAAATAATGTCAGGTCTGATGTTTTGCCAGACTAGCGTGCATGTAGCTGAATCCAAAGATATGAGACCTAACAGTTCGACAAGCTTATTATATTCATTTGAGCTTAGCGCTTAGCTAAATTAAAAAATATTGACAACTCGCCAAACATGTATTTGTATAGACTCAACACACGTAATCAGGTCTAATATTATCAATTTAACAATTTGTCAAACTCATGTCACTTGAGATTGATTAGGCATAATTGAACTCTTGAATGTGAGACATGAAAACAAATAAAAGTCATGGATATCGAGAGTGGATGGAAACCTGGCCAATTCTACCATTGAGTTAGCATCCTAACTTTGTTCATTGAACATGTTGATCCATCAATTTTCAAGCCACCGAAAACACATTATACTTCTATTTTTGGTTCTCCAGATGCTGTGAGCTTTGGAGTGTGTGAAAAGCTAAAAGACACCATTGAAGCTGACCAGTCTAAAAGGCAGCGAACTTAAAAACTAGCATCAAAAGCCCGAGAAAGATGATATACTCATAACATATAGTTGCGAACTTTTTATATGCCAACTTAAAACTGTATCCATCCGGTTTCATTTTCTTGAAGAAAGATTAAATAGCTCACAAAACGCTCCATGATCCAAGTGATCAACCCAGATTTGGTGGAGGCAGGACATGAAAACGTCATTTAATCTGATCTGTATGCAAGTTTTTATTGTCGATGACAGAGACCACCGTTTGTTGGACGAACATAATTATTTATAAGTATTATAATATTGCAAGTTGATGGATCCTCTAGTGCTACTTGACCACAGGTCCATCTTGTCATCCAAACAATAAATCAATGACGAAACAGAGCACTAAGCACGAACTCATTATTCTTACGTGATATGGGGGTTAGTTTCATAACATGGTAGTTCTCTAGTCAACATGATAATTACATCACTGTTATCGGTGGATAATCTTGACTTCTAAATCCAGGTTAAACAAAAAGCAGATTGTAATCAAAGTCTATAATGGAAGACTTCAATCGATTGGAAAAAGAAAGTTGAACCATAAGCTTTGCTAATTATTTCTCTTATCCCCCCTTTGAACCCAATAAACTGAGATGAGCGGTGTCGAAGCAGAGAGCTAATTTTAGGGTTACTAATGCCCTTATAATTTCCTGTGATCGGATGCACTGCGCACCTCATTATAACTCAACTGTAACCAGTACCCAAAATAAAGTGTTTTCCACTAAAATTACATGAAACTTGCTATAATTACTCAAATTATACGACCAAATCCTCGTGTGAAAAATATTATTCTATATTTGCTGGGCCAAATTGCATGCATGTCAAAAAAAGGGATGGTAAAACAACTCAAATGCACTCAAATAGGTTCAACTACAAGTGCTGCTGCCAGTGTTCTGGGGGTGGTGGTTGTAGCAAGTATTTTGGGGGTTGACTTGCTACCTAATTAATGCCCTGCTAATGTCTGGCAATTCCATCCAACGACGTTGGGATGAAATGATTAAAGCCATTCTTAAATTCAAGTATGTCAAACACCATATCATTCTGCTACGAAAGAGGATTTCTTTTTGCCATTTCAGTATCTGAGAGGAGAAGGTGGGAAGTTAACTTCAACATCACATCTACGAGATTGCGATGCTTATATTTCTATTTTCCTGTTATCAAAAGAATACGAATGCCCAACAAGCACATCTAAATCATGTTCCATCGCATTGTATCGTGGTGCCACATCAAAGCAAACACGCACACACATACAAGTGTGCATACTGCACATACGCGTGTCTCTGCACTGGCATAGAGCTTAATACATGCCCTTATATTTACCACAATAGACGAGAAAATATAAAATCCCTTTCGATGAACATCAGCATAAAAACCCTTTAAACTCGCCCATTATGTTCGGACCTTGTCATTGACAACCAAAGCGTGCCCACTTCACGTGGTTGATGATGGGATTTCGAACAATTTTCAAACCTAACCACCTTACTCAATATACCTAATCTCCAGCCACTGAACTTAACTTCCAAACGCCTCCTTAAAATAAGTTAAAAAGAGGGTTGACACTTTCTAATGGGCCATTTCTTTTTGGTAAAATACGGCAACAAGTATAAAGTAGAGTGGGATAAAAGTCTTCAGCTGGTGGGTGGTGCCAAGCATGTAATTTTTGAGAGAGAAACGGGCATGGATTCCCTCCATTTGGTTCTCCTTTGTGTACTGGTTGGTGGGAATTGTTAAAAGCACAACGTGTTTTATCTTTTTAGTGCGGGCTGGAGTGGTGGAGAGGGTATTGTTTTTTCGCTTTCCAAGCGTGGATGTTTTTGTTGGAGAATCCACAACCAAATGGCTCCATAGTCCCATGCCCCACGCTAGCCCCCCCCACCATAAATCAAATTATATGTTAATGACCGCTTGTGAAGGAATTCTCTTTCCTCGATCTTTCTTTCTATGGAAGTAAATTAATTTACTCGCTGTGAATGCCATTCAACGCTAGCCAGATGAGTGGTTAATCTTCATCATGCATCCGATCGGCTCGATCAACACTCCCCGCCTGTCTCCTCAATAAAAGCTCCCGGTGCCCGATAGGCTAATTTTAGCGACAGAAAACACGGGAAAATATTGTTGAAAATGCTTCGACGAAAGCCACTGATCTTTATTGTCATGTTCTAATTAAACCACCAAGCTAATCCAAACATTTTCATTTTTTGTTGGATCTACGTGTAATTTATCACGTTGTTGATGCATTTGATCGATTACATGCCTCCACAACCTTCGAGTGAGGAGTGCAGACAAGCCCAGTTGTAAGGGGATTATTAAAGCTCAGCAGAAAAGAAGAGGTGGAGGGGGTGTTATTATTTTCGTCATCGATCCTCATCTTCTTCGAATATCAACGACCCACTGGGAAGTGAATATTCAGCTCTGGTATGTGTTGGTGCTTTCCACAGAATCATCCATTTTATCTTCTCGGTGGGTACCGGGTGCTACGAAGCTCGAGCTGGCACCGAAACAAACCCATGTATAAAGGACCTTTTTCTTTTAATTGGTTGCAAGTGGCCAGTCCATCATTCCCGTGGATAACTTGACATCACATTTAAATTACTAATCCGGTACTTAAACGAGAGTGATAGTAAAAAGAAAAAAAGAAAAGGGATCAGCACGTAAATGATGGATAAAATAATAGTAATAATAAAAGTAAAAAACAGAAGACGTGTGGAGGAATCCTTCGCTTTACATCTCATTTTGTATTTGCATACGAAGCAGCTGGCCGAGTGCCACCAAAAGGGTAGACCCAATGGGATTGGGAGCGGGTTAATGAACTTGATTAAGCATGGTTATTGTTCCCCCCACTCCAAACAAGAGGGCATGAAAGCATACATATTATTATCTTTTGTTTATTCACGAGCTGTATATATATTATTGAGGCCATGGATCTTCTTGACTGTGCATAAGATCTTCCTCAGGTGATTAAATCATGGGGGTATCTTTGCATATATTATTCCGTGGGCAGTACCATGCCCTGCTTGGCAGAGTGGACTCTCCTTTTCTTTTTTCTATTACTCCTTGGAAAACAGACAGCATGAACATGTTTGCAGTTTTTTATGTTAATCTTCTCTTCCCAGATTAGAGAACTGTTCCTCGCGTGGGAATTATATTGTACACTTGCCCTTGTTGTGTGCTCGGACAACCTGCCAATCAAAAAGAGTGGCACTGGATAGATATCACATGGTCAACAAAATTAGTTGTCAGTGCCTGTAAAGCTGTATGCTATAACTAGCACCGATATCCTCCTCCGTTTGAAAGTTTTAGCTATAACCTCTCTTTTATTGTTGAAAACACGTTACCTTTGATGAAAATTATATGGAATTTAACGTTGTTTAAAAATTAGTTTATTTATTTATTTTTAATTCTAGTTTTGATCTCTTTAGCATATTTAAAAATCCATTCTTTCAGGATTTCATCCATATTTTGTATATAAAAACTATTCACATGATCTAAATACCCTCCATTCTAATAATTTTTGACCCCGTTAATTGCCTTTTAATTAATTTATAGAGATAATTTTAAATTCTAAAAATAAAATGATTAATCTCATGATTTACTTTTCCCAAACAGATTTTTTTTAAAAAATAAGACCTGATTTCAAGCATATTATCAAACTATAAGAAGGTAAAAATAAAATTGAAAATACATTCAGTAGTTTCTGGAAGATTCAATGACTTTCAAGTTTAGACGAGGTTTCCCTATTTGGAAGGAGAGAAAAAAAACCCTTTATGGTTATGTAAGAAATCACTGAACTCGACCGGTCAATAATATTTTTTAGCTATAACTATATTATAAATATTTTCAAGTTAAATAAAAAAAACAATTCGGGCAATAAAACATTAAAAATATATTAAAAAATAAAAACTCCCTGGATATTTTTTTATATAATAAAAGTGAGGTAATAATAACGTGGCCCTCTGGATGAGGAATTCAATCGATTACAGTACCGCAATTGCTGGGCCAATCCATGGATGAGCATTTTGATGGCACCGGCACATCCATAAATCACATCAATGAAAAGTATTATTGTACTTTATGGAGGGGCCGGTGACCATATAGTCCATGGACGTTTCTGCCCTTGCCCTAATATAAAGTTTAGGCGATTGAGCGTGAGCTTATGCTGTTATGGGTTTAAATATGATGCACCCAATTGCTGGTGCTGATAAGTGGGGCCCGATCATCTTTCTATAATCATGGTTTGAACGGTCAAGCATCGAATTATTGGTGTTCATGCACCCCCCCGTCCGGCGTTCTTTTTTCATCCCTCCCGGAACTTTGAACGTGTTACGGGGTAAAAAAGGACTTCTTCCGGCTGGTTTTCATAATAATTTTTTATTTAAAAATATATTAAAATAATAATTTTTATTTTTCTTAAAAAAATATTTTTGACATTACTATGTGAAAATAATATAAAAACACTAATTTTTTTTAATTTAAAATAAAAAAATAAAAATATATTTTTTTTAAAATACTTTTGAAATAAATTTTCAAATATCCGAAATCAGATGTCAATTTTTTATTGAATCAATTTATCTGCTCACATAATTTATTAAATTTTATGTCTCTTTTATATGATTATTTTCAACATACCTGACATAAAAAGAAAGAATGGAGCATGGTTTTTAAAATCTCAATCTATCTCATATTTTAATTTAATTTACCCCCGAGGAAATAATCGGTGCCAGGCAATGCCAAAAGTTGGAAAGAGATTAGCACTAAATTAGAGATTAATTAAATATAATAAGCATGGATGCAGGTATTTTGTAATTTCTTGATCACAAACTTGACCTTCGACTGGTTCTGACAATCCATGAATTTTAAAATTCATTCTTTGTTCCAGGGGAGATTTTCTTTGAAAGCACATTTTTTAATAATAAATAGAAATGTCAATTAAAATATGATTCAGTAATTATACATCTCGTAGTAAAAATGCATCGTCCGTTGCTCAAGTCGAATTCAAGCCAGGAGTGAAAAAACCGTGGTCTGTGGTTGTGGCCGGACATAACCAAACCCAAACCCAAACCCAAACCAGCACAGCCGAACGTCATGATACTCCACCACCCCACAGGAAGTGAGAGAGAGGAAGAGTAATCTTACGGTGCATCATGATTGTACACTAATACCTTGCGTGCACTCCTCACGCACGCACGCACGCACGTATGAAAATGAAACTCGCTTTTCTTTTTTGTTGTGTTTATGGTGTGGTGTTATCACTTTTTATTATTCCCACTCACAGGGACAATTCCGTCAATTTGTTTTCTATATAATCTCTCCTCTCCTCCACTCTCTATATTTCTACTTTGACTAGACTCTCCCTCCCTCCCTCCCTCTCTCTCCGGTAAACAAAGCCTTCATTAATTGCTGTGCGGTTTGCAGATTTCGATCTCAGTTTCAGGTTGAAGAATTGAGCAGCTTATTTTTCGTTGTAAGTTCTCTACCCTTTCGCTGTTTTGGGGGCTTGATATTCTTTGATTGCTCACACAAGATCATCCGTTTTCTTAACGGGACCGTGTTAATTTTACCCGCAAATTATCTGGCTAGAAATGGATTGTGCCATGTTAACTGCTGGGTCCTAGTTGTAACCGAGGAAAATGAGATCTTCATGTTAGATTCCGAGTTCCGAATCTGTTCTTGCTTTGTTTTACTGTTCTTGTTTGTAGCGTTGATCAATTTAGTTTTTCCTAGCTATGCTATTTTCAGTTCAGCTTGTTTGGTTTGCTCAGAAATCTCAGGAAAATAAAATTAAAAAGCTCTGAATTTCATCCTCTCATGCCGGATTTGCAATTTAATACACATTCTTTCACGAGGTTCTTAGAGATAAATATATGATCTATAACTACTGTGAAAATCATTATGAATTTAAAATTCTGACACGGAGAAACCCCTTTGCAGGTTTGTAGAATTGTTATTGGAGAGGAAACAACTGTGGCGGTATTTTTGGGAGAAAAACAGTATGCGGTGGTTTCTTAGTCTTTCTATTGATGTTTATCGGAAAGTTATCTCATTGAACCTGTATTGTAAAGTGATCCTGTAAATTTCCCTTACCAACCTCGATTCTTAAGCTTTTTCGTCTTGTTACTCGTTTATTCTCGATGGGATCCACTTTCTTCGTCGTCGTTCCCTGTTACGTTCGCCAGATTAGCTGAATAGTAGCAAATCATCCCTTTTCCCTCTGCTTCCTTTCTCATTTTTATTTCCTTCTTCGATCTGAATACTTTTTTTTCTTGGTGGTGCTTGTCCCTCAAGTTACTTTATTAGGTTTCCCTTTGTCGACAAGTAATCTAGTTCTCTGTTGTTCAATTGATCTTGTCCTGCTCTACGGATTCCAAGTACTTTGTTTGTTGTTCTCCGGAGTTTCCGTTATCAAGAAATTGAAGGGCTGGGAAGTAGTTATGGTGTGCCAAGCAGCGAGCCAAACAAACTTTCGGGCATTGAAACACGAAAATGGGATTGCTGGGTGTGCCACCATTATAGTTAGAGTTATAGCATGCTTTCAACCTCTCCAGGATTGCCAGGTCAGTGCAGTTTTATTTTTTTTGTTTGGAACTTTTATTTCCTGTAGGAATTAGATTCCACTTATTTGTGGACTTGTTTGTGCCTTTCACTGGCTTGCTATTCTCCTCTTTTTCTTCATTTTTCAGATTCTTTGGTCTTCGCTTTTATAGTTGATAATGGGTTGCGAGTTTATGCTCTGCGTTTTAGTCTACTAATCATCTATCTTTAATGTATTTCAGGCTGAATATTTCCGTCATTTGCTTAAACCTGTAACGTAGATTTACTTTTCGACTTTCGTATTCAAGCTAAGCGGGATTGTTTTATTTTTTTCGTTATTACTGAACGAAGAAGCAAGTGAACAGTCACTTATACTGCAGAAATCCGTTTTCCGGTATGTTTTGCTCTGTCTAATTGCATTAACGCAGTTGTGAATTCTATGATATTTTTTACAATGTGGGAAATCTTTTCTAATATGACAGGTGATTGTTTTGGTTGAATGGGAGAAGATCGGGGATATTTGTTTCCCCAGCAGCAATTTAATTGGCAATCACCCAACACAAATTACTTGGGCGCCTCGTTTTCCTCTGGGCAGCAAAATACTCCGCATTTGCTAATGGACCATAATAACATGGTTTCAGCAAATGATCTGCCCGAATACCCATTGGCTGAGCTTCTCCACTCGCAGGTTAGTCAGGAAAATGAACCAAGTGGGTGGTTTTATGGTTTGCCCCGCTTCCGACAGGCCTTCATGCCTCCTTTTAATCCCGTTCTTAAAGAGAAAAGGCCTCTTCTGGACACTGTTCTCAAAGGGAAACTTCCTACTGCCCCTTGTGACGTTAAGGACATCGTGCCTCTGTCAGCCTCTGGTTGCGCTCAGAAAAGATTCCTTGTTTTTGACCAGTCAGGCGATCAAACAACTTTGATCTTTAGTTCTGGAATTGGGACTCCAGCCCAGTGTTTCAAGTCTTGGATCCCAAAACCGACCATTGCTTTGGATTTGAACAAGGAAGTGACTGGGGCTAAAGAAAATCAAAGTTTTCATTTAGGGGCAATCGCAACTGATGAATTAGTTGAAGATGATGGGGTTGATGTGCAAACTGATGTGCACGAGGACATTGAAGAACTGAATGCCTTGCTTTACTCAGATGATGATAACGAGTACACCGATGATGAAGAAGTTACTAGTACAGGTCATTCACCTAGTACAATGACAACTCACGACAAGCGAGGGTGGTTCGGTGGAAGTACAGAAGAGGTTGCGAGTTCTGATGGTTCAAATAAAAAGAGAAAGCTGTTTGATGGAGGCTATACTGATGTTCCATCACTCATGGACACTGCTAGTTCTGTAAAACCCACAATAGGTTTTGAGTACGAGGATGATGCAGAATCGAGGTGTGACAATGGCAATAATTTGGTGGCCGAGGAATTGGGTTCAGAATCAGCAAACAAGAGGATGAGAAAAGAGAGAATTCGCGAGACAGTGAGCATTCTACAGAACTTGATTCCTGATGGAAAGGGCAAGGATGCAGTTATCGTTCTTGAAGAAGCAATTCAGTACTTGAAGTCGTTGAAGTTCAAAGCTAAAGCTTTAGGGCTTGATGCTCCATGAGTATCAGTATTGTTAGCAGTTATGCTGGGCATCACTGCCAAGTGTTATCAGTTGTCTTTAATTTGTTATTACTAGTGGTGTGTGCAGAATAAGGTAAAAAATGATGTCGGGGTTGATCAGAACATGACAAACATCTCCCAGCTAGAGAGGGGGAAACTGTCAAAGGAAAGATTGCAGTACATCTCTTACGTTCAATCAGCCATGATGCAAATCAGCAAGCTTTTAGATCATGAAAATTTTGCTGTAGTCTCTTAGAGGAATGGAATTGCAACGTAAGATGACTGAATAAAGGACAGGTGAATCATTAAGCTATGTATTAAGGTTTAGAGAAAGTAGCACTCCTGAGTGAATGTGAAGGCTACTTGTTCTAGAGGGTCCCCAGAAAGAGAGGATATATGCACGCTTCTTGGGTGTCCTGGGACCCATCTCTCACTTTCTTCCCCTTTTTGTTTTTTTTATCAAATTTTCATGTTTTGGGGGGTTATCTTTTTTGTGATGCATAACGATGCACGAGTGAGGGCAACATCATGTAGTGGCACCATTTCACGTCCTCTTCCAAGTATTGCTGTGCTCCGTATCTACGATTGTATGTAATGGTATTGTAATTTGGATGTGAAAGAACCTTTGTGGTGTTTGTTTGATGGGGCTATCCATGGCTGTTCAATTTAGTGATTATATAGTGGCTTGGTTGGATGTGATTAAATCTGTTTGGTTGTATTGCTGTCTTTATGCCTACGTACGTGTCCCCCATGTTCAAGTTTATGATACGAGACAGTGATGTGTTAATGTGTGAACCCCATTCTCCATGAAACAGTGCATGGATTTACGTCTTTGCGGAGATGATGTCGCTGAGAGGGACCACAGGGTTGCATTGTTTAGGAGAGGAAGCACATGTGAATCCAGGCACGGGCGTGACCTGTTTTCCTGCAAATTCTACAGTGGAAATTTGCAATCAAGGAGTGTTTCGAGCCTTTTGACTCGTTTGAGGCCTCGGGCTGGGTTCTCAAGTAAAGTGATGTTAACCAGCAATACAGTGTGTATCTAATCCAGATGTAAGATGGAGCAAATTTAAAAACATGTCGTCTTGTTCATTGTTATTATTTTGGTAATATGTATATAGTCTGTATATTCATATTAAATGATAAAATAATAACTATTATTTATACTTGTGTTGTATTAAAAAAATCTATATATTTTAGGTTAACTTCAAACATGTTTCAGCTTGATTTTGACAATATCCATACTCTACTCAAATTATTATTTTTTTACTTATTTAGAAATGGTCGTCATAGTACACAAATTAAATTGTAATCACTCAAATCCATGCATGGAGTTGGATATTCTTTCTTAAGATTAAAAATAGATCTGCTGTTTCACCTTTGCTGTACGACTCGAGTACTGCTGCGTAAGTACAAACTCATTGGTGAATCAAAACAGATCGCAGATCATTTACGTTGTTTTACAACTAATGAAAAGCAAATTATGAATAGAAAAAATCAAATGAATTATAATTTAATGTTCTATGTGATATGTTAATCTCATTGAGGAGTGTTAAGATGTCTTGGAGGCTGGATAAGCTTGATGTGAATAATATATTCCGTTCTACCACCTTAATCCACCCGTGCTGTATGGCCTTGGCCGTGTAGATTACTGGACACGGTTCCTCCTTGGCACAAGAACAAGATTTCTTTCCTTGATTTATTCGCTTTCAAGAAAACCTTTTCATGTTCGATACAACCCCATCAAACTTGACAAGTTGCAGGAGAATTTTCTGCAGCCCATGGAAATCTAGTGATGACGTGGTCCCAAACCACAGCAATAAAGTGTTAAACGGTGAGATTTTATTGTGCTTGGTGCTAGTCTTTAATCGAGTGAAACAGCCCTACCGTTTGCTTTTGACACCCTTTGTTGCAGGTTTATCTGGCTTCACAGGCTTTCCAGTCACTTCCTTTTTAAGACGTGTACAGATCTAGGATATTGATATTGTTTTGTTTCGGTTGAAATGGTCAAAACATTTCATATTAGGTAAAAAAACAAAATAAAATAGTATTATTTTTATTTCATTTTAAATATCAGTTGGTAACAAAAATACTGGTCAAATACCAGTCGAAACACCTCGGAATTACCCTGAGTGTTTCGTTTTGGTCACTATTCCCACTTCTTCAATTTGCTATATATATATATATATATATATATTATTTGAGATATATTGAAAATGTAAAAATTAAAAAAATATATATTATAAAAAAATAAAATTGTTATCAATTTTAATTTTATAAAAAATAAAATTATATATTTTTTTAATTTTTTTTATACATATATTTAATTAATTATATATAAATAATACAATCTCGAAATAATATAGTAAAATACTCCAAAACTAAAATATTTTATATTAATATAAAAAATAAAATAACAACCGAAATAATAATGACAATCCTTGATTCGGAGAGAGGGAGAGAGGCCCTTTGTATTCAGACCTTTACCATTTTACGCCCCGCCGTTCTTCCTTCCTGGCCCGTCTGCTATCACTAATTTCACACGGGAGGCCCGTATTGACATTTGCTTTTATGAGATCAAGTCATTAGCGCGCGTGTTGCTCTCCTCGATTCGTTTTAAAAAAAGACAAAAACCGTAATCCAGAAAATTGTTTTTGACAAAAATATCTCAAAGTTTTCCCTCTCTTTATTGTTTTTTTTTTTAAACTTGTTTGATATTATATTTTAAAAATATTTTTTTAAAAAATAATTTTATATTATTTTAAATTAAATATTTTTAATATTTTTAGATTATTTTCATATGTTGATGTTAAAAATAATATTTAAAATAAAAAATATTATTTTAATATATTTTTTAAAAACAACTTCAACCCTACTATCTACTATGAACAATAATAGTTATGGTGTATTGAAATAGTTTAGTTATATTAGTTTTAAAGGCTGACCAGTTTTTCTATGTGATATTTTACAAGAAATAGATAAAAAAAAATATTTTTCCAAGAAATAAAGATGGAAACTGTATAAAATATATTTCTATGAAATATTATACACGAAACAAACAAGCCCTAGCTTGATAAGATTCCTTTCCTGAACTACCTTTCAAAGTTCCAACCAGCTCCAAGAACAGTAGCTGAGTACTAGGATACGCATACCTTAACTGCTATAAATTCATCAAAGCTATATTTTAGTTTATACTAAATGTGTGCCTCGTGCTACCCTGCTATTCGAGCAAAGGAATAAAGAAAAAAAATGCAACAATAATAATAAAAAAAACACTTACAAAAAAATATATGAGATTCGAATCAACGCTCCAATTGGTAATTCAAATAATTCAAATAAAAAAATTCAACAATAATAAATAGGCTGAAAAAAAAGGAACCTGATCTGGGTCAATTAAGGGTATAAAAAAACACAGCGTGTAAAGAAAAAAAGAAGAAAAAAAAACAATCAAATTGGATAAATTTCCCATACGGCTAGCCTCCCTCCAGTAGAGAGCTGTAGAAAATGGATGCCACATGAGGACGAGGCGCATATATATATATTTATATTAAATAATTTTCTACTTTCTAGAATCGTTCAATTTCTTTTTTTAATAATTAACAAATAACTAACAATATTTATCTTAATTATTTTCGTAACACTTTTCTGTACCGGGACACTCGCACCATACCGTATATGCGTAACGATCGAACCGACACTGCACAAACAACAACAGCGGCAGCAGCTGCTGTGATCAATCATATAATCAAATAATTATTTTTTTGATTTCGATCGAGCTAGGGTGTGTGGATATCCCTGCTTCAAATGGATTATTTGATCTGATTGTACACTGAACCATCATTTATCTTGGATAAGAAAAAAAAAAGAATTACTTCATATCATCTCGAAATCCTTGTAAACATGCTGTTAGTCCAATATGATCTTGGTGTCAGTTTCTTTGTATTTTACATCTTGTCTCTACCATCATTCTATCCTCGCAAATAAAAAAGAATCATGTAAGACTGGCTTAGAATTTATAATATCTCTGGAGTGAGTGTAGTGTTGAGAAGCTCCAACTTGGTTTCCTTTTCTTTTCAGGGATGCTCAAGCTTGCACCTTGCTCATGTTACATTTAGTCCAAATGGGGATGAGGTTCTTCTCAGTTATAGTGGAGAGCATGTATACTTAATGAATGTGAATCATAGTAAGCTTCATCACCTTGTAAGACTGGCTTTATATTCCTGTTAAGCGTGCTATTTTTATAACTTGACTTGGTTATGGAAGTGTTTGTACATCAGAGAAACAACCTTAGATGAAGTTTCTGGTGTGGATTTTGAAGTCAAACCAATATTAGCTCCAGATATAATCTACAACTGATATATAGTGGTTGTGATTTGTGCGCTGAACTATCTCTGTTGTCTTACTTCTTGAATTTTTGTGAACCTCCTTGTTAACAGTTGGCACGCATTGATTGTTTAATGTCTAAAGTTATTGTGATTTGCAGCGGGAGGGGGGAATTGCTGTTCGATATACTATGGGAGATTCTTCAAAATTGATGACATTCAGCCCTTCACTCAATGATCTAGATCTACAACCACTATCATATTCAAACATTGTGCTCCTCCCAAAACCAATGTTTCTTCCGTGGTGAGTTTCTATGTTAATCATATTTGCTGAAGGAAAATGTGTTGCTTTGATGCTAATGATCAGTGTTCATGCTGCTGGTCATCATTTATATACTGATGAGCTGTCTGATGTGGCTATCAGCTTGAGAAGTGTAGAATGCTGGTTCAATTTACTGAAAAATCATTAGTGGAGGTGACAAATTATTTCTATGGAATTGAGGCGTGCAATGAAGTTTTAGATAGCCATGGTCATGATATTGGCCCAACGCTTAGGGATGAATGTCTCTGCACTCATGTTGCTTAAGGTCTCTTGAAGATTTTGTACATCATGTGGTTTCCATGTCATTTATTTGTCATGGATTCTATGGCCATAATAGTTTGCTATGGCGCTCGCAAAATCGACATTTCTTCCTTCAGAGCCCTCTATTGTATGTCTGATGCTTTGTCACAGGTAAGTTTGTAGTACAAATTACCACTCTGAATCTCATCAAATATGTAGTCTAATACCAATTATCTAGTCAAAATCGCACTGGTGAATCAGACTGATGCCCTGTACGACCTTAATCCTACCCATTGACCAAATATCCTGGATCATGTTTATAAAAGTGTTGTGCATAATTACCAGCTTTCGGTTTGTGTGGTACATGCGCTAGCTTAGGGTAGGTGGCTAATTTCCTAGCAGCTTTCTGTTTCCATCCAGGGGATTCTGATGAAATGCTGAGCGAAGTGCAACTTTATTCTTAGTTTCTTACAGCTGGGCAAACACAAGGGAGCTCTAGAACCCCCCCCCCCCCCCCCTGTTTAGCACCAGCCAAATCTGTAATAGAATTGATGGAGAATATAAAAAAGAATCTTGCTGCAGGTCTGTGTTTTGCAATATCTAGCGCCCCCCCCAACTGAACTGTTTAACAATGAACTTGTTTTGGTAAATAATTCAGCTTTGTTTGTCATTCACCGCACCCATCAATTGCATAAAACGTTGTATAACTCTGGGTATCAGATCATTGTTTTACCTCTTTGTATTTTAACTCATTTACTTGCTAGAAAATTGGTTGAGCCGTAGAAGAGAGTTGTTGATATGGTGCTATACATTTATTTACTGCTCAGCCCTTTTAATTTATTAGAGGCACTCTATCCGTTAAATTGATTCTGACTATACCTACTGAGGGCGTGTCATTTCCATGTGATGTATCGAATGTAGACAGTGTAGTGTACTTTGGTTAATTTTTCTACATCCACCAGCTCTTTCCCAGTTTTCTATCTCCTCTTTCACATCTTTAGAAACTGCAAATAAATATTAGGTGTTTTTAGTTTACTTGGAATAAAATGCATCATCACCCTTTTCAGATTGTAGAACCATAGGTAGATATGTATTGAATGGTGCCAATCTCTAGATCACAATATCAGTTTTATTTGGATTTAAGGTCTGGTTGTCGTTAATCTACTCCGTGTTGAACCAACAGTCCATGGCGATTCATATTTTAGTTGTAATGTTAGGCTTAAATCAATCATCAACATAGCAACCACAAAATTTTTGTTATAGTTATTTGCAACTTGTAGAGATGGATAAGTGGAGCTGACAAAATATTAAATCTCGCTCTTTTTTCCTCTTTAGGAAAACTGTATTAGTTGATCTATCTGGTGTTTCATAACAATGACCTTGGCTCTTTCTTCCCAAGATTATATCTTCATGTGATTGCATATTTGCATAAAGTTAGATATTATATTTTCCCGTGATTCATATTGTTTTATTGATATTGGATAGCTTCTATGGATGTACAATACCACCATTGCCTCTTCAATGGGGCTCTATTTGACCATCATGAAAATGATACATTTAAAGATTCCAGGTCCTGACTGTTATGTTACCGAGTCTTGATATGTTTTAGTAATTTTGTTTAGCCTGTACCATCGACTCATTCTTTGCAGCAGACTTGGGATAGTTGAGGTCTTGATCTTAAGTTATAGTTGGAATGAATTATCATTACTAATTTTAAATTGATTGAATGTCCTCTGTTGGTTAGGTTGTTGTATACTAGAATGCTGGAAAATGAGGACCAGTGAGATCTTAAGGTGTTTGTGGAATGAAGTAGTCGTAATTCTTATGATGCTAGTTGACAGAATATCTGTAGCCCCAGGTCCGGTGATAAGCTTGGTTTTTATAAATGTAATCGATCAACTACCAGTGGTTTCTGATCCTGTGTCCATCACTCCATTACCTGAGACGGTCCTTGAAACTTCTGTATGTTTTTGTGGGTGATAGTTACTTGGGGAATGCCTTGCGTGTCAGTTTTGAAGAATGCTGTCTCCTGGAAAAGTTAACCCGTCATCCTGACTTGGGAGTTCTCTAGTTCTGTGTGTCCAGCAGGTATTTACTGATGTTAGGCTGTCGTGGTATCTGGCTCCAGTGGTTTAAGAAAGAGGGAATTGAAATAAACAAGCACTATATTACATGCTGAGGTCACAATCCTCGTGTATTCAAGCAATTGGATATATACACACGCAACACTATGGTGTTTATTCTCATTGAAAAGGGCACAGGACACGGTAATTAAACTCAGCTTAGAGCAGCATTCTGTATAACCTCTTTCTGCTTGCCTTTGACATGTGAGAAGAAAAGGTTCTAGAAATGGTAAACATGAATTTGGACAATCATTAGGGGACAAATGAGACTAGAAAGGAAGTCAAAAACACTTCATGAAGAGGAAGAATATCTCAACCGAACATAAATACAGAGGAAGTTAGAAAGACAAACACTTAAGAGAAGGAAGAGTATACTTCAAGCAAACCATGTAAACCTAATCAGACAAATTGAACAAGGCTGTACTGTTTGATTGAATGTTCTGTATCAACATAGCAGCACCAACGAATTAGATTCTGGACACTGCATGCATCATAGATTTGTTTGTGTGCCTATATTATTGTTAATGCACATTACATTTTTCTATTTTTTTTTCAAATGTTGCAATCAAGATCAGGTCCACAAGCAGCTTACCTGTGGACTGTGATCAATGCCATTTAGTTTCTGATTATTGATTTGCAGGTGATTACGTGGCTAGTAGAAGTGATTATGGTAGATGGTTTGTTTGGGCAAAAAAATGTGGTAGATCGATAAAAATGCTTCTTGGAGATGAAGCTGGTAGCTTTCTTTCTCCAAGTGACCCTATGTTTTTTGCTTAGATTCACTAGTCTCTTCCTCGTTATATTTGATGTATTATTCTTCTGCTTCACAGTTGTGAATTGCGTCTAATGTCATCCATTTGATCGTGTTGTCGCAACCAGTGGGATTGATAGCACCATAAAGTGTTAGAAAATAATATAAATCATATTTTGAGACCTCATCTAATAATTTAAGTTTTTAGGTAAGATGATTTCTTAATATGATATCAGAGTATTGTTGATCTAATAATTACGAGTTCGAATCTCATCGCTCCCATTTTATTTATTTAAAAAAAATATCAAGCACAAAGTAGTGTGAACTTGTACAAGTTTTAAATGTATTAGAAAATAATATAAATCATATTTTGGGATCTCACCTACTAGTTTAAGTTTTAATGTGAGATGGTTCCTTAGCAAAAGCTTGGTTTGATGGATTTGATTTTTGTGCGTCTATTATTATTTGGTTATCTGATATTGGAACAAGGTTCTAGATCTGGACTCCGAGTGCTTCTGTTCCATCGATTGTAGCTGGGGGAGCATCTGGACCGGAAATTTCATGTGTTACAAGCCATGGAAAACAACCAGTGAAGGTCATGCCGTAATCGTGAAGCTATCCTGTAAGACTACGAGTCCTTGGTTGTCCACAGAATTTACATATTATTCTGTGAATTGTGTTTTGCCACTCTTAGAAGTCCACTAAACGTGAAATCTATGAGCCTTTTCAATGTGAATCCAAACTGGATGTAAGAATTTGATTTTTCAGAAGTTCAGTAATACAGTTTCAATCTGGGTTTTATACTCTTCTTGACCTCACTTCATTTTTATTTGCTGAATTTCTGGATGCTGCCCTTTCACACAGTACAGCTCAATTGAACAAAGTTTCTGTCTGGAGTATATAGGGCTGGTCAGATATCTCGAGTAAACAATTTGTGGACTTCCTGAAGTATACAGTTTCATGTTCAGGTTTTATGTTCTACTTCACCTCGGTTTTATTTACTGAATTTATGGATGCTGCACTTGCACACAATACAGCTCAAATCAACAAGTCCCTGTCTTGAGCGTACAGGGTTGGCCATTTATCTGTTCCTCCAATATTCTTTTCTTGGGCCCATTATATCAGCATCATGTATTGTCCCTTCTACCTTTCATGCTTCTGTCTAATCCATCTAGAAGAAGCAAAGTAGTCACGAGGATAAATGCTTATCCAGCACCCCCTTTTCTTCCCATCGGATTTAATGATTATTTTCCCAAGAATTTCTTCAATCCAAGTGACTTTTTATGTTTTCCATGTTGTTACCTGCTGCGGTTTTGGATGCATGAATTCAAAGAAGGAACCTTGCACCCTCAGAGCTGATCATGCTGCTTTCATTCGTGAGAGTTTGACTTCAATATTCATTCTCTTATCTGTGCACCTACCATAAACATATTTTGATTTGCAGTTTGCACCAGTTTCTTTCTTTTCTTTGTGATTATTATTATAATTTCTGTGGCTGAAACATGTTGACGATAAGGCTAGCTAGTTGCTTCAGCACATTGAAGCCCATGTTAGCTGGCAGACTATAATTCTAAGAGAGAAAAGAATACAGGCATTATCTGTCTGCACTGTATCATGTTACTTTTTGCTGAAATGAAAGCCCCATCCACAATTATAGATCCATTTCTATGATTGTTTTCTTCACTTACAAGTTTTTTTTTAAATAAATGCAAATCTTATAAAACTATCTAATTAAATAAGTTGATAATAACTGTAAATAAAGAAATCCTTAATAATAATTAAAATTAGAAAATCAAGAGATTGACTTGATGGTGTTTACTAAATTTGTACTGTTTTTATCCAATTAAATGATGATAAAAATAGATATTGACTGAGTCTGATTTGTTTTTTATTTGACCAAAAGCACTATAAATGAAAAAAAAAAAAACATTGAATCTCAACTCTTAGCAATTTAAATGTTGAAAGATAAAACCAGAAAAAAAAATCAATTACACAAAAAAAAATAAAAGAAAATTTGTAATTAAAAGAATGAGAGTAAAAATTAAACTAAAAAAAATTAGAGGGCAATCAAAAAACTTTTGATTGAAGGGTTTAATCAAAAAGAAAAACAATTATAATAAAAGAAAAAACATAAAGAATAAACTGAAAAAATTATACATTATAAACTTTCATTTAAGGATAAAACTTAACTTTAACAAAAGGGTCCAGTAAAAAAACAATTTTAAATCAAAACAATATGGGCTAAATTGAAAAAAAAATGCATAATAAATTATAATTAAAAGGAATTAATTAAAACAATTATTTTTTTATATATAAGCTAGTCATTAAAAAATAGAGATAAAAAAATAATAATTGAAAATGAAATAAAAAAGGATCAACATGCACCTTTTCGGAGAGGAGAGGAAAAGAAGTGGAATTTTTTACCACTAAAAAGAAACCGGTTAGCCACTATGTCACATGTCACCCCAACAAGAAAAGGATACAGTGACGCTTACAACAGGATGACAGAAAAACAAGTTTGTCGGGGTATTTGAGAGTATAGTTATTGTTATTTTTTAAAATATTTTTCGTATCGAAATATATCAAAATAATATTTTTTTATTTTTAAAAATTATTTTTAACATCAGCACATCAAAATAATCTAAAAATACCAAAATATTCATTTAAAATAAAAAATAAAATAAAAACAGTCAAATACTAGTTTTACCATAGTGCCAAACAGGTACTAAAAATTAGTGTACAAGCCACTCAAAAGACATGGATGCTCAGACACCGATATGGAGAGCATACACTAATTACTTTTTCAATATAAAAAACCAACTGTTCAACATGAAAAACCAAAATAATTATTGTTTTAAAATAACATATATATCCTCTAACAAATTTGTAATGACCAATAAACCATTAAAAAAAGATCAAATTACCCTTTATATTAAGATATTTTGTGATTCCTTATCCTAAGTAGAGGTGTCCTATCCCATGACGAGTGACAAGATTGAACCAAACATGTTCTTTATTTTTGTGTGTTAAACATCTGCATTTTTTATTCACACAAGTCCTGTAACTTGGTGCCATGCCGCTGACATGCTAGGTTTTTAAGTTAATATCTAATTAATGCATTTTGGAACACGACATGATTTTTTTTAATTAAGAAACAAAGAATGTTCAGGTTTCATAAAATAAGTCAAAAAAGTATATAAATTGATAAATAAAAAAAAAGTTTTTCGTGCTGATTAAATATTAAAGTAAATATTTAATCTTGATTGTTCTTTTTATCCATTCACTTATTTATTTGTATTTAGAGGGCAATCTTTATTGCTAAGAACGTATGATTTTTATTTTTATATATATGTCATGTCAATCTAATTTATTTGATTTAAAATGTGGATGGAAACTTTTAAAATAAGCTACAATAATCTCTTTAAAGTCTTATAAAATAAAAAAAAAAGATTAATTACTATTTTTAAAAGATATCACTATAAATTATTAATTCTAAATTATAATCAACATAGTAAAAAATAATAAAATGCTATTTAAATAGACGGGGTGGGGGGGGGGGATATCGAGGGAATCCACGGGAAAATAACTCGCAAGCTATAGCCACAGTGTTCCAGGAGGCGCTTGTATTTTATTTTTAATTAGTGAAGATAAAATGCATTCCAAAACATTGATGTTACAGGACGTAAGGATCCAACTTACTAGGCTGGGCCCTGAGACAGAGTGGGGATAGGAAAATGGGAATTGGCCGGTGTCTTAGGTTTTGGGCCCACTTTAAAAGAGGTCTAAATACGTGATTACGAGAAGGCAGTGGCGATATTAGCACGAGAATGGGGGGCAAAATGATGTTCAAAGGGGCAAAAAAAGAAAAGAGAATAGTTTGAGGGGGAAAAAAACAGAAACAAAAAATAATAGAAAGGCTGCCAAAAAGCATGGAAATGGAAATAAAAGATCAGACTCAGACCCCTCTCCACACACTCCCACTTCTCCTTTCTCTCGTCCCGTCAACATCCCTGTCCCCTCCCTTTTCTTTTCGATTTCTCTCGTAATCACTGCAATGAAAGAAAAGAATCTCCGTCATTCAGAACGGTTATGGAGACCTGAAACGGAACGGAAACTCAAGACCCCGCAACCAACACACTACCTTTTGTTACACTATACGTGTCGTGTAGTTAGCTTATTGCCCCCCCCCCCCCCCCCAAGCAAGCACTGGTAGGTTGACAGGATAACGAAAAAATCATTTTCATGTGAAATGCTGCTTGTTCTGGGATTCATTGTTTATAACACAGAATAATATATGAAAAGTTATATATATAAAGCAAATGAAGATGCAGCCGTGTTTTCTGAGGGAAATTTCTTGCGAGACATTCTCTTCCTGTGGTTATTAAGAGGTCATAAGATGCAGCTATTGAAAATAACCATAGAACTGATAAACCCCCTCCTCAATTCAGCTGGCAAGACAAGCTCCGAGCCTGAAGATTACTGCCATTTAAAATTGAACTTTTATATGTTCAGAGAGAGAGAGAGAGAGAGCAGGGAGAAGAGAAGAAACATACAAACTAGCATGTGTTGGACCATCTTTTTAGTAAGATTGATACGTGGTATATGATGAAACATGCACCTTTTTATTATCAGAACAACACCAGACAATATTCTTAAGACTCTACGATTAACCCTCTCTAGGCTGAAGTATTGTACGACATCTTTTGCCTCCAATAGCTGTGTTTCTCGTCTAAGCTTAAAGCATCTTCTATCGACATCGGGTGACCCAATGGACAATGTATGTACGTATCTAGAAGAAGCGGAGGAGGAGGAGGAGGAAGGTTCTAACAGGGAGCAGAGCATCTAAATATTGGATTTCAGACACCAAGGAGCAGTAGCATTAAGTCATTAACAAATAAACCAAAAGATTCGATAAAAAATACCTTATTCATCAATGTTTTTCATCTGTGGTACCTGGATATCGATGCTTTTTTATTTTGATCTTTGAACGTTATTTATTTCAATTATACCCTTACGAGCCATGCTGACTCGGTTTTATTTAGTGTTATTTGCTTCAAATTGCATATTCTCTTGTGTTTGGTTTGTCGCTAAATCTTACAATGTTGAGTTAGAGACCCATTTTACAAATAATAAATATAATATACTTATAATGCTCCTCCTCTTCAAAATAAATTGAAATATCAAGGATCGGAATTGACTGTTTTAAAAAATAACCATTTCACGCTTTTCCTCTTCGAATGGCATGAAAACATTCAATTTGATCCATCAACTTTTCCTTTTTTCATGTTCAGCCTCTCTGAGTTTAATTTTTGGCGTTTCAATTCTTGAATGTCTAGAGCAAAGAGGGAAACTCACTAGAAAGCATGATGAGAGAGAGTTCTTGGATGACCGAATTTGATATAAAAAAATTAAGGAATAAAAAGAGAGAGTTTTCATTAGAGAAATGTATTTTAAATAGATTTTTTCTAATTTATATTTTAATTGCCTTCATTTTTACTCAATAAACCATATTGACAATAAAAAAACATATATTATTAACATAGAAAATTAATAAGAGAAGATGATTTTGACTAAAAAATATTTTTTCTTCAAAATCAAATAATTGTCTTCTTATGAATATTTATTTTTATTGCCACGTGATTAAATTAAAAAAAAATAAAAAGCTATCCGCATCAGTTTATTTAATATTTAAATGTGCATCTATTTTTTCTTCTTACAATAAAAAAACAATTTTTTTACTTTCATATTTAATTAATATTAACAACTCTTTTTATGATTTATATATTTTTCTGTTTATTTTATAAAATATAAATATTATCTTTTCAATTCTTAACTAGATTTTTATATATTATCAAGAAAACATATCCATGAGCTTTATTTTTTTATGTCAAAAAGTAAATTAAAATCTTAAAAATACCAGTCCAATTGATGAACGGACTCTCGACCATATTTCAAAATGGGAACGATATCTTTCTGTCAGCTTATGATCTTAAACGAGCGACTTTCAAAAAATAAGTTCAGATAATTTTGGGGAATGTTTAGCAACGGATATCAAGTTGCTTTGTGCATATATTGCTGGACGTGCTAACCACGACACTCGAGCGAAACCATTAAAATGGTCTGGGGACTCTCTCTCGAGAGAGAGAGAGAGGGGAGGAGAGAGATGAAGCTGGTTTGAGAGAGAGAGAGATGGGGTTGGTTTCCCGCCAGCTGACAAGAGTACATGGTCAGCGCGTTGCGTCAGATATGCCGGGACTGGTTCTGGGCCTTTTGGCTTCGGATGTAAAACAGCCACATGACGCTGCTGCTGCTAACTCTCTCTTTTACTCTCTCACTCATCACTGATGTGGTACCAATTATACATGCCAGTTGTTTTTGTACATATTTATTATCAGTACCTTAATGTCATGTAATGTACGTTCGTAGCGAATCGTTTCGTTATCAAAAAGCGTCGATAAAATGCGTGAAATTTGTGGAATACAAATGAAAATGTGTATATTTTATAAAAACATGCTATAAACAAAGTTTTACTTGATTTATCTTGGGCCGAAAAAAATGACTAAAGCAGATGAAGTTTTCTTAGCGAATCGTTCCTTCTTTTAGTTATTGTTTCTCTACTTGGACGCTTCCTCCCCCACCTCTTCAAGTCCCAAGGTGTAGCTCCCTCCAAGCAAACACTCCAATCATATCCAGTAGCAGTGCTCTATTCAGGTATTTAATTTTACCAGTATTTTTCTGATTTGTCCATTTATGGGACCAATTACTTAATATTTTCAGCCTCGAATACATCTCATCCTAGTAATTATCGATCTGATGACTCGTGAAAGGTGGTAGAAATTGCATTAATAGGGTGTTGAATAGTGGGTCTGATTAGTTGATGAAATAATAAATGTTGACGGTGAAGTTAGGGGACGCATAATGTCGGAGATGGGGGCACGTTGACAGCTCCAATATTCCGACAACTTAAATTTTTCCAGGTGTAATTCCGTGTCCTAAGATTGAAGTTGCCTCTCTCATCTCCAGCTGCTCCTGGTGTTGAAGCAGCTCGCTCTTGTTTTTGGCTACCAGACTACAAGCATTGCCCTTTCTATTCTTGATTTGACTTTTCGCGAGCCCGTGATATTACGATGTTCCTCTTTTGTTCACTCTGACTCAGCCCTTTTACTAACCTCATAAAAGATGAGAGAAACCTCTTAACGCCAGGCTCGATGCTGAATTGCATTTGCCGGGTAATGAGGTGGTTGTACGGATTTATCTATTCAATAGAACGCTAGTTCTAGTCTCAAGACATATAATTCTGCACATGTCTGCAGATGTCTTTGCCTTTGTGTCGTGTCATGTTCAGAGAGGATCAAAGAATAGTGGAACCGAAATATTTTCACTCTTAAATATAATAATATAAATTATATTTTATTATCTCACCCTTATATTTTATCAAAATCTTAATGATTTAATGGATATTGGTTTCAATTTTACCATTTATATTTTATTTCATAAAAATCAAGCATAAGATAGTAAGTTTATACAAGTTTCAAGCCCCAGATATTTTTCCTTGAGGGACTTGTTAGAGAATAATATAAATTTTATCTTGGGACCTTACCTAACAACTTAAATTTTTATATAAGATGATTCATAGATATTCATAACTTATCACAATTTAAAAAATAGAGTAAAATGACACAAATAAAAATATATTTAAGGATCTAGTATGGTCAATAAAGTCGTAATAAGTATTTATGACAAAGATCTAACATGGTTTAAAGTGTCGTGGTTGACATCTACGAAATGTAAGTCACGTATACCATTTGCAACTCCAATATCATAGATTTTATCCATGACTTGGGTGTCGTATATGCCAATTGCAACTCATGTATTGCATATAAGATATGTGACTCTTCCAGTATACTCATTCTAGGATAATCTTTTATGTAATGAATTTTCTACCTAAAAAACAATAATATAATTTTATTAAAATTGATCTAACCATGCATATTCATAAATCTCATAACATATACTATCATATAACTATATCTAAATAATTACCCCGACTTGTAAAAAGGTTTGAAGCACTCGTAAAAGGGTCTGCAGCATTATCTCAACTTGTACAACTTGAGAACGAGCATGTAATATCCATGTAGGTGTGAGGAGGACCAATGTAATCTCAGCTCATGGATGAACCTAGATCGCTTATGGACGAGTTTGAGATGCTTATGGATGAACTAATATCCCTGACATATCCATAATATTCAATCTCATCTTCCATTAATGTCACTTCAAGACACACAACCCTTTTAACCTTTTGAAGTCCACCACAATATAAATTGAACATAATGCTGGCCATAATAAGTATTATCTCATTAACAACTCATGAATAGTCATTGTTGTTTCCAAGTTTCTCACACTAAGTAATTAATTCATATACATGCATTAAAAACCAATTAGTAGTCATCATTCGTGTTAAGATTAATTCAGTATTTATAAATGTGGTATGTAAAATAACATTGCATACCAATTGATTATGTCTCATATATCAAAAGGCATAGTGCACCAAATTGCATAGACATTTTAGAAAATATGATCAAGTAGGTGTAAAGAAACAATGTGTAATGGACATATACATCTCATATATGTATTACATCAATATTCAGATGTTGCTCCTAAAAAACATAATCTCTTCTAACATCCTAAAGATTTAGGTAAAACAAATTACTTATCAATCAATTTCAATTGCTCTTACCCTTATGACTAATATTGTACAACTCATCATCGATATCAATATAATCCAATATGTATTTAGTAATTCAGATTGTTGTACTATCTGATATGGACAATATATCTCAACATTTTCAAAATAGTTTAATAAGACTTATGCTAACTAAATGTCATATTCCTCATGGCATGTAAATGAAGCTGAAAGTATCAAGTCGCATTGATACTTATTAGAGTATATAAAAGACTTATGTTATATTATATAAACCAAAACTAAATATTTTTTGTTCAAATAAAAGAAATAATACACAAATGGCATATGAGACACATGAAATTGTACTATATCTCTAATTATTTCTAAATTATATTGTTTTATTATTTTTTTTCAATTATGCTAAAAAACAGTCGTGGAACTGTGGAAAAGATTTTTTAGATGTTATTTAACCTAATAATCATCTTAAGCAAAGTGAATATTATTTTTCATTTTTGTGATTAAAAATATTTTAACTCAACTTGAAATTAAAAAGTTTCATATAAACTTAAAATTCAGTGCATATAATGTCCTTTAGTTTATCAATTACATTGACTATCTTTTCATTGAAAGAGAGAGAGAGAGAGAGAGAGAGAGAGAGAGAGAGAGTATTGTAGCATAAAAAAATTGCAAAGCTATATAAATAAAATTGAAAATCAACCTTGATCATAAAAAGTGGAAGGAGAAAATGAAAAAGAAAAAAATATATGATATTTAAATTTTACAATTACCCAATAAGATGAAGATCAATGATCTACCCTTATAAGACTACCAATCAATGTATTGTAATTTAGTCATAGGATATCAAGCCAAATTCTAGTTTAAATAGCAAATAAATTACTTTATATGTCATCTTTATGTCATGGAGCACCCAAATATTTTTAAACATAAATATGATTTAGATATTATAAATTTTTGACATATTTATGAAACATAAAAGTGCAATAGTTTGACCTTTAGTTTTCATAAAAATAAAAATTTCTATCAAATTGAGTTTCAATATATATATATATATATATATATATATATATATATTGATTGATTGATTGATTGATTGTCTCTCTCTATATAAAAAAAATTCTTGAAACACCAATAGTCTCTTTCTCTTTGTATAATATTAAGTAATCTAGTGACCCTATAAAATAGATGCACATGAAATTACAGAATAAATTGTATTAAATGTTTGCATCATCCGGGTTACTAATGTTTAACAATTATATAATCAAAACCAATTTCTTTTTTTTTTTTTGTTTATTCCAGAACGCTGATCTTATATCAATTTTGACATCTTACATTTTCTTACTATTCCTCGATAAATTTTCTTTGCATTATTTTATTCACCACATTATCATCCTTGTATCATGGTAATTATTTTATTTTAATATAGTTTAATTTATCAATATATGATTTATCCCTCATGACTTTAAAATTGAGTAGTCTCCTCCAAGCAATTTCATACAATGTCCTTTACATTAATGTTATTTGTAAACAATTTTCATTTCATGAATATATTTAATGTATATTAATATTATTATTTCATAACTCAAGAAATTTATCTATTATTTATCTTCTTAACACATATAAATCATATGATATTTTCGTATCTCAACCACCTTTAATACACATTGAATCTCATTATGTAAGGATGTATAATTCACATATGTATTTAACTAATATTGTCCTTTACTTTTCATTTTTTGATTAAAGGAAACCCCACCCTTCTTAAAGCTCACTTTGTTGGTCTAGGTGAGAGAGTTAATCCCTGATTGTCTTGACTTTTACAAGAAGTGTACGTCCTAACTTGTACTTGAGATCTGGCGTGCAGATCTCCAGCCTTTTGCTACCACGCCATGCTTCTTGGGAATTTCTTTTTACTTCCCTAACACTTATTTTAGCAAAGATACATTATGCTTCAATCCATATAACATCCTCATTGAATTGATAAAATTTTTCAATTCATTATTAATTACATTTATTTAATATTCATTTTTATTATATATAATTTATCATATAACCTTTCATTACTTTTATACTTGGAATATATGTTTAAATAATTCTTTTTCATTAAACTTTACTAGTAGGACTAATTGAATATACAATCATTAAATTGTCAACACAACCAAACTCATATACATTTTGCTTTATTAGATATTATATTAACACCAATACATGATCTATTACTTGGTACCATGCTGCGAGGGACCTGGAAATTTATTTAATACCTAGTGTAAAAAAAATTAAACACAATGATTATTTATTATTATTTCTTTTATATATTTAGCAAATAAATTATCAAATTATTAATGTTATTTTATTTTTTTCTTTAACCTTACAAATCAATACAATTAGAACAATTTAGAGACATACTAAGATCCTTTCTAGCACAAAACAAGTATTATTTCATTACTAAATTAGTTAGTTTATCTAATTGTCTATTTATCATGGCATTAGTCATATTAACTAGGGTAACTAGTTTACCTAATAGTCTATTAACTAGGACATTATTCTCATTATCGAGTAACTAATTCCATAAATATTAATATAAAAATAATAAAATACCACATTTTAATTTATTTCCCATTATTTGGCATAACAAATTTGTTGAATGGGGTTCAAGGTGTCAACCTTCTTTTCCACAACAATACATGTTTATATGTCAACTATCTCACATGGTTATTTTATAGTTACACATTTTTAGTTGTGAGTTATATATATATAAGGGTTAAGAATAAAAGTTACAAATTAGAATAATAGGTACTAAAGTTAAAAAAAAAATATAAAGAAAAAAACAACAACTAATGATCAGAAGGGGAAGAGAGAGGAAAAAGAAATAAAGACTCACTAGTGACAAAATGCAGCATCACTCGTCAGACAATGAAAAAAACATGAGGACATTTTCAATGATATTAACTACCACGAGACATAATTTTTATTGTCAGCGACTTTCATGTGATAATAATTTTTTTATATTATTTAATATTTATTAAAACACTATAATTTCATTCATGAAAAAAAAAATCAACTTAAAAGATAAACATTAAACCAGTTCCTCTACGTCATCCTTTTTTTTTTTCTCTTTGTCGTCACCCAATTTTGGGTCACTCCCCAAAACTACCTGAAAATAACAAAAAAGTAAAATAAAGGGGTCTGATGTCAGCAAGTCAATCAAGGTGAAATATTGGATGTCTTCGAAAACTCGATCGTATCCCTTTTGCACCGAAAATAAAGAAAATTGCAGATTAAAGGTCGAAATAATTTATTATCGGATAAATCTGCGTAAAAACTAAGCAAGAAAAATATAATTATATTTTTACGGGTCAATTCGATCTAATTGTTTGGTTTAAATTATAATTGTATTTTCAGAATTAATTTTGGGTCCAGTTTAAGGATTTCACTATACTTTAAATTGTTCGAATTAATTTTACTAAGGGGTTCGTTAAAAAGAAATCAAGTTTTTTTAATTTAATTTGGTTTCAATTGATGAAATTGAAATTTTCGGAGACCAATTTGATTTTTCAAGTCAGTTAGGCGAAATCAGGGGCCGAATTGAATAAGTTGAGAGTTTAATGGTCGATGGAGGATTAAATCGCGAAAATCAAAGAACCAAGGGCCAAAATAAAAAATCACGCAAAGCTAAGGTTGAAAGTGAATTTTTAAGGGGATATAATTGCACAAACTCACAAGTTCAAATCCAATTGGGGGCAAATAAAGAAATTATAAATTGGAGGACCAAATCAGATTTTACCTTCTAAAAATTTTGAAATCTGCATGCACTGTTACGGCATGCATTGATTTCAAATTTTTCAGGCACTTAATTCACGTTGATCACGACAAAACAACTCAGATTTTTCTTCCCATATCAATTTTGATCTTCTTCCCGAATTCATCTCCATTAATCAGCAAAACAGATCAAAGTTTCTTCCTATATTCGTCGTGATTTTATTCCCAGATTATTTCCTTCAATATCGCATTCCTGATTTTCCTCCCTGTCCTCTTGATTCTCCTTCATTGCCATCGATTTTGTTTAGCTGTCCAGACCTTCCTCAAACACTGCGAACGATCGGGTCTCAACTGCTATAAATGACAGTTCACGCAGAGAGGGAAAAAAAAGAAAAAAACGCAGGAACAGGGGGAAGGAAAGAAGAGATTTACGTGAGTAAGAAATATAGTATTAAGGATGCAGAAAATAGAGAAAATGGCAGAATCACTTACCTAAAAAATTTGAGTCAATTTTCTTCCTGCTCTCCCCATCGTTTTTTATCTCGTTTTTCTGCCTCTCTCTCTCTCTAAAAAAAACCAGACCCCTATTTCTCTCTCGTTCTCGGCCAAGCCAAGCATCACCACCGTCGACCACCCATATCACTCCTTATCATCAAAATAAGCCACCCCCAACCGTAGCAACTCATTCAGCACCTCAAGAGAAGGAAGAGACGAAGATAGCCGAGGCAGCAGCAGCCCCTGCAACGTGATAGCTGGTTTTCTGACGACCCTTCCGGCCACCACAGGCCACCATTTCTGACGAGACAACGACCAGAAGAACCACCTCGATCTCCTCTACACAAAGGTGTTAACAGCACGTACACTCAAATCCCAGGCCCAGGCGGGCTGGAGCCCAGCCCGCCAAATAAATAAATAAATAACGAAAAATAAAAAAATATAAAAAAATATATAAAAAAAACTTTTTTTAAAAAAAATGTATTATTTTCTTGCATACGGCCAATACACTAGCATTTTTTTAAAAAAGAAATTGTTTTTGTTTAAAAAAAAATATATATATATTATCTTGGGTTTTGAAGAGAAAAATGTGTTTTAGCATTGATTTTACAAAGAAAAAATTATTTCTTGCATTTTTGGATTTTACAACATGTTTGTAAAATCCAAAGGGTATTGGCCAATATTCAAAAAAAAATATAAAAACTTTTTTTGGTGATTTGTATTATTCACTGTCGGTATTTGGATAAATAAATCATAAGGGTTTAATATCCAAAATATTCGGCGGGAATGATATACTATTATTCACTGTCGGTATTTGGATAAATAAATCCTAAGGGGTTAATATCCAAAATATTCGGCGGGAATGATAATTTATTATTCACTATCGGTATTTGGATAAATAAATTCTAAGGGGTTAATATCCAAAATATTCGGCGGGAATGATATATTATTATTCACTGTTGGTATTTGGATAAATAAATCCTAAGGGTTGATATCCAAAATATTCGGCGGGAATGATATCCCATTTGTCATTTAACCAACATTGTTTTGAGAGATCAAAATCATAACAAATCATAATCAAACAAAAATATCAAGCAACTTACCTTAGGTAAGGCGTACTAGGGGTGTTAAAACCTTCCCTTTACGCAACCAGTCCCTTACCCTAGAATCTCTAAAAGACCAGTTTAGGTTTCCTAGTAACCATAATACTAGGTGGCGACTCCCTTTTTATGAAAATAAAGATTAGACCCCCAACACATGAATTCTCCCCGTGCACTGGGGGAAAGTCGTCACGACGCCACAAACCAAACCAAATATATTTTTTGGGGTGCGACACTCTTAAGGATATTTTAGTGGTTTTACTATTTATTGAAAAAATAAAAAGAATATCTTATGCATAAGCCAGACTAAATGCTATTTGATGGAGAGGCAAAATTAGAATTATATTGTTAAAAAAAATAATCTGGTAATACAATAAATGCGCTATTTTTATCACTCCCCTTAATTTTTATAGGCTTTTTCTTTTTTTTTTTTCTTTTTAAAACCTCCTGTCGATGGTTTATACTGTTTAAAAATTTCAAATTTGACTGCCGTATCATTCGTCTTGGGACGCACCGTTTTGTTATGATTGGAAGTAAATCACGACCACGCAGATCATGTTAAAAGAACAGCTTCAATCCATTTCCATCTTAATGTTCATGTATTGTCAAATCGTCAACAGGAAAAGAAAGTCAAGATATATCCCAGGTGAAGAAAACCGAACAAAGACAAAAATGTCGAATAATTATCAGTAAAATAAAAACAGTCCTAAATCTGATTCGTTAACCACTGAATTAACCAATCTTCATCATTCAGAGTGTTACTGTAAAAGATGAGTAGCTCGATGACTTGTGCGGCTGCTAATTGTGTCGATTGAGTGGGATGCTTGGTTATGTTCTACCATGTTCCCAAACAGCACCTCTCACCCCCACCCTCACCCTCACGTCACTTTTTGACATAACCCTGCACGCTACCTCTCTGCCATGTTTTTTTCTCTTGCCCTGTTCAAGTAAATTTCTATTCTGCTTTACCGCATTAACTTTCAGCAAAAATAGGAAAAGAAACAGGCAACAGTGCACGCCACGATCGCGAACCCTAATTACAATGCCATGTCATCAACATGTCAAAATTCAAGTTGACCAACCATCATCACTGAATGCAATTTCCCTTTTTGTTTTCCAAAAACGTATGAAGTGTCTTCATTTCAATGAATATTAGCTGATTTATTACGCTTAGCCTAATACTAGCTAGATAAAACCAAACCTTTGACAGAACTCCATCTCTGAAGAGATGAAGGAAACGGAAGGGCTACTTGCTCTTCCATCCTACATGTCACTCCCGATGAATTATGATGCGCGCAGGAGTTTTTGATCAATTAGATACAAATCTATTGTAACTGGATCATGTAAATATATATACTTGTATATAGATATATTTATGGACTAGATGAAAACATTCAAGCACAAAATGATACTGAATCAAGCCAGATCTGAAAGAAAATACCATGATTTGCGAGTCCCCATTCAATTGTGCTCAAATTTAGTTAGGAGATTTTGATGCATTAGCTATCTATAAAGGCTAATCAGCTTTGCCAACTTACTTCAAGAAAGCATTAAAATCAAGCTCGAAAGATGTTATTTTCAAGGTTGTCAATACTGTTTTGGTCGTCGTTCCGGTTTTTCGATTAGTACGGAACGTTTCGGTTTCGGAGCATTTTGGCTTGCCGTTTCGGGGCTTTACTGTTCATATATATATATATATATATATATGAAAAAAATTAAAATATTAACTTAATAAACATAATTAAAATTCAAGATGAATTAACTTTAAATTATACAATACAAACACAAAGTCAAATAAATATAATTTCAAAATTAGAAACACAATCACAAGTTAATAAAAAAAAAGAAGGATTTTAAGGCTGGAACGGTACTGAGACGTTCCGGCCAGAATTTCCGAAACGGACTGGAATTAAAACCGAGACAAAAACGACGCCGTTTCATCTCGGTTTTTTAATGGAACGGAACGTTCAAGCTGTTCTGGACAGAACGGAACAATATTGACAACCCTTGTTATTTTATCAATGTTCTCCTTCTTTTTTTTTTGTATTCAGATCTTGGATTTTGTGTTTTTTCCCTCCTATTTGATTACCAATTTAGATTTTTTTTTCCATGTAAATGTTACTCTTAGAAATATATAAAGGGGTTGTATTCATTTAGGAAGAAATAAGTGATTCTAGAAAATGTTTTTTTTTAAATAAAATTCTTTGTACTTCGCTCAATATAAAATTACTTAGAAACATAACTAGTTTAATGCGAAAAATTACTTTATGTAGAATATATCAAATAACTCCATTGAACAAAGGTGAAAGCTTTATGTCAATGAATCATCATATCTAAAAACTTGAGCTAATAAGTAAGATTTCTGGATATTATTTATATTATTTTTTAATACACTTTCTCAAATATATTTTTTTTAGCTTGAAACTTGCATATAAATTCATAATAAATTGTATTTAATTTTTATAAAATAAAATAAAGATAATGACATTTGAATTTATTACAGTTGGGTCAATAAAGATTTAATATCATGCCAAAAAACTATCTCATTTAAAAATTTAAACTATTAAATAAAATTACAAGATATAATTAATATTATTTTTTTAATACTATGTATACTTGAATATGCAGTTTGAGATCGATTTAATTGATCTCTTAATTGAAAAGAAAAGGATAAACATGGAGATAGACATGAGAACTGACCTTAATACTGACAGTGCTTATAATATATTTATATTCACCGGCAATAGCCAGTAAAATGTGAAGGGTTAAAGAAAGAGAAAATGGAAAGCATATGAAACTTTGCAAGGCTTTCGAGTAAGACACCTCTTTTCTGCAGGCCAGGAAATTGATGACCACACTCTCCTTAACCTCTTATCTTCTCTTCTTATGATCTAAAAACCGAAAAACAATTATATTATTGTTATTATTATTTTTTAGTCTTTTATACACATTAATCCCATATAAATAATACAAGCTATTATCAACGGCTTCTTCACTTGGTTATTATAGGGTGGATCTGCTCGCACAAAGCACCGGCCATGCCATGTAGATCTTCTCTATCAACAAAAAAGAAAGCACCATCAGTGTAGACCAAGAGAGAAAGAAAGGGAAAAAAAAACAGAGAGATCAGAGAGAGTGGAAAAGATATGGAGTTTGATGAGCACGAAGACCAAGAGGAAGAAATGACGGGGATGCCACCAGGTTATGACTCAATTAGCAACTCAGTTGCGGCTCGGTCAAAAATGGGTCCTGCAGGTGGCGGAGGAGAAGGTGCTTCAGCTGCAACGGCAAACACAAACACAAACACAAGAAAATCTTCAATCAGATACAGAGAGTGTAAAAAAAACCACGCGGTGGGAATCGGTGGACACGCACTTGATGGTTGTGGTGAGTTCCTGGCCGCGGGGGATGAGGGTACTTTGGATGCACTTAAATGTGCAGCGTGTAATTGCCACCGTAATTTCCATCGCAAAGAGTCTGATGGTGGAGGTGGAGGTGAAGTAATATTATACCAGCAACAGCCACAATTCTCTCCTTACTATCGTGCTCCACCACCGACCGGGTATCTTCATCACTTGACACCAACTACGCAGTCAAGGCCACTAGCCTTGCCGGCTGCTTCTGGTGGTGGTGGGTATAGTAGGGAAGAGGAGGATGTGTCTAATCCGAGCAGTAGCGGTGGTGGTGGTGGAGGTAGTAGTTCGAAGAAGAGGTTTAGGACAAAGTTTACGCAGGAGCAGAAAGAAAAGATGTTGGCTTTCGCGGAGACTCTTGGTTGGAGAATCCAGAAACACGATGAGGCTGGTGTGGAGCAGTTTTGTGCGGAGACTGGTGTGAAGCGGCAAGTGCTCAAGGTCTGGATGCATAATAACAAGCACACTCTTGGTAAGAAACCCTAAAAATCTGTAGGAACATAAATTAAAGACCAACATTTGTTATCATGGTCATCTTCTTCTTCCAGTTACTGGTGATAGCTACTTACTTATTGGTGTCATGGAGATATTATCACTAGTGCAATTTGGAAAGGGAATATTGGAAAAGTTGTGCTGTCAATTTAACTAGGGTTCTTAGCTAGTGGCGATTTTTTTTTCTTTTGTTTTGTTTTAGTTTCTTCTCTCTTTCTAGTTTCATCACGACTGTTATTCTGAATACGTTGTTGATGATGGGCCATTGCTCAAATCGTCAGCATCTTCTAACTGTACGTAGTTTCTCTCTTTAATTGAAGCTTATTAGAAACCTAGCTAGTTATTAGTTTAATTTAAATGGTTACCTGTTTTCCTTGCATCTCAATGACGAGATCGATAATAATTATTCTACCTGAAAAAAATCCTTGGAAAGCAGCCACAATATCCTTGAATTATATATATCTACTCAGTAGTCTAATTCATGAAAGATGAGTACATAAACAAAGCCAAAAACTGATGGCTTTGTAAGTCAGTATCATGTGACGATGATCGATAGGATCAAGAGAATTCCGACTTGAATCAAAACGTGTTTGGCATGCAAAGCTGCAATTTCTTGTGGCCGTTCACAACTGTCATCTTCTCCTTCTTTCTCTCTAACTCACCGCTCAAGCTTTAATTAATTCCCTCCCTCTCGCGTTGTAATTTGCTTTTGCACTCTACACGCTTCCAGCTGATTTATGATCATGAATAAAGCTCAAAACCAACAGAAAAAGGGCCGTGGACAACTGTGCTCATAACATTGGTGGATCCCTAGCTAACAGAGAGGGTTGTTGTGAATCGGATGTCATTTAACTTTGGTGAATCGGATGTCATAGTACTCGATCGATCTCTACTCCAATGTTTGTACAAAAACTCAGTTCATTTCCTCATGTACTATCTGCATACCTTCTCCTCCATTAATTGCCATCTCTTTTTCTGTTGCCTGCAGTTTTTTTTTTTTATATATATATATATATATATATAAAATAAACAAAAACAAAATAGAAGTCTTCATTTAACTTTGGTGATCCTGTGCCATCTTTTAATCAGTTCTTTCATGCTACTTCTGCTTACTCTATATTTTTTTCCCTCGATGTTACTTGGGAAAAGCAAAGCACTTCAAGTTGGAAAGTGGTTGCTTCTTAACATAGCAGTACTATATCAGAGTCTTTTCCAGTCATTTTTGCAGACCTTGTGATTGCCATTTACTCATACACATGGAAGGAAGGCCCAAAATGCCATTTAATCATAGTTTTCACTTTAATTTGTTTTCTTGGTATGACGGATATATAAAATGGATCTATTTAAATCGACATATTTCCCAAGCTTACATTTTCATTATGTGTAATTGAACATGTTGTAGAATAATCCATTTAACCCTTCGTTATTGTTTTTCATTAATTGGGAGGTGGCCCCATGATTTTGCTTTATATATACTAATCATATATATGATCATCGTTTTCCCCTGATCAAGCCCTCCTATGCATTTCAGTTGGAGTCAATAATTAATTTACTTTGAGAATACTGAATAACTGCTTTGAGGATATTGAGAGGCTGCCTATTATTTATTTTTCTGAGAAGAAATGAAATGCATAAAGAAGCTAAGAAAATGTATGGAGGGTGCAGCGAGAAGTGGAAAGTGGAAACTGGGGCATAATATTATACATATAGACAGGTAGATGTTGGAGAAAGGCAAGTAATGAATAGATCGAGAGGCTGCTAAGGCGTTTGAAGCTGTCGGAAAAACGATCTCAAGTTCGGTCTCATGTTATGTTGCTTGCTTTTTATTCTGTTCCGTTGAGGGACATGTGGGCTCTGTCGGCCAAAAAAGAGAACGGAACAACAATGAATAGATGTTTTGGTGGTTGTATTTAACTTGTAACCACAGGAGAAGACCAAAGCTCTTTAATTTCATTGGATTGCAACTTCTCTGAACCTCATTAAACTCATCTTCTGTCACCCCCAGCTAAAAGTAACAACTAACAACAGCTCATTTTCTATCCCAGAAGGAATTAATAATCATTCTCCTGAGTTTGTTCACCGGGTTTCAGTGATAATGCCTTCTCTTAACTACAAAACTTGAGTTAATTAACCATGTAAGCACGTCGTCAGTACTGTTAAAAATCATAACACCGGTGGATAAAAAACAAAATTCTTGTTCCTTATTTTTAGGGTTCGATGAGCTGTTCTGCATGAAGTCTTTCATTTCGATTAATTGCCAAGGAACAAAAGACACGCACACACAGACGCACAAAAGTTATCTGGAATAAGGAGAGAAAAGTTGATTATATAGCATGCACCTTTGGATCCTCTGAGAGGGGTGAATGGGTGCAAGAGTGGATTAAACGTATGGTGTGCAGCTAATGGATTTCTTCGAGTTAGTGGTTTCGCAGTCATCATACTAGAAAGCTTACCAGAAACGTGAATTATTTCCCTCCAGCTATACTAGCTAGCTCCCAAGATTTTTAAGGACATCGGTGGATACGATTTACTCCAGTACATTATGTATTGACAAAGCAAAATGCCAGAAACTTGTATGGGCGTAGGGTATGGTTGGATAAAAGTAAAATCCCATTGTTGCAAGTCAGGGCTATTTTTGGATTCTAAGGACTAAAGATACATCGCAATCAACTCTTCCTTTATACGGGCTGACAGGTTAAGATGCCTCCTCCGTGACCACCAACATGGCTTGTTCCATGAAAATTCATTTTAATTAGTTTTTCCAGCCCTTCATTTACCACATAAACGACAGCAGAAAAAAGAAACGATTAATATTTTGGAGATTACTACTTGGCTGGCTAGTTTTCATCAAAACTAATCGATCACCGGCCCTCCTGTAATATGCAGCGGGGATGACATGATGAGCTCGAATATTTGACAAAAGGCAGATCTCTAAAATCATAATGGGGGTGCCCACTATCATTGAATTGTAATTATACTCATGAATGAGTGTTCTTTGTATTTCCACAAAAAAAAGAAAAGCCCAGCAGAAGAATAAGAAAACTATGATCATTGTAGAGTTCAAAAAGATCAATAAGCTCGTTCATTCGTAATTTTTATTTGTTTGCCCTTTCTTTCTTTCTTTCTTGATAATTCTAATTGTTTACTTAGACATGAAAGGTTCTATGTTCTGATCCAAATAGAAAAGACCAAGCGTTGTCACAAGCATGTAATTCCCTTCGGCTTAAATTAGAGTTTGAAAGCAGACGGAGATTTGTCAACTGGGGATGAGATGTGCTTGTTTTTCTGATCAAACTCTTCCATGGCTAGCCTGATTAGAGGAAAATAGGCTTGAGATTATGGTTAAAATATAAAACTGAAAATTAAGGGACTTCAATATAAAACACATCTAACATATTAGGTTTGTTTTCTCTATTTTTCAATCCTTAATTAAAAAGGCAAGAGATAAACTCACTTCAAAATAAAAGTAAAGTGGTTGGTTTGACCAATATTTAATGATGGAAATATTTTTTCTTGGTTTTAAAATGTTTTATTTAATGGGGTGAGTTTAATTACCATTGGTTTTGTCTGGATTCGATTAAAATAGCACTGTTTTTTTTTTTTCAACTAGTAAAACAATATTATTTATAAAAAAGTAGAATCCATTTAAATTCTAATTAGTTAATTCAGGTTGACTATCGAGTCAATCAGTTGAATATATCAACTCTAAATCAGTTTTTTCAAGACATAATCTAAGCTAGAGCCAAGGTAGATAAGCTTCAAATTAAATTGAGTTTAATAATTGTCATTATTTTTTAAAAATAATATACAATAAAAAAATGTATAAATACTAATTCCATGTAACTAACAGGAAAAAAAAACTATGAAATTCTTAATCCTAGACTATTTATGCTTAGATGATTTTGAATTATTATAAATTAACAGGAAATGATCTGCATTCAATGATGAAAGAAATCAAACCTACAGTTTGTCTCAATATCCTCCTTCCATTTAAAAAGAATCACTAAACTTTTATTTAGAGGGGGGAAACGTGGAGAAATAATATAAATTATAACCTTTTAAAAATTAAAAATTCCTGGACATCATTAGATGTACATTTTATTAGCTGTTGTACTCTCTCTCTTTTTATGAGGGAAGAAAGCCAAAAATTATCCCCTTCACATAAGTTGGTGATAATTGAATGTCGTCAAATTGCTTTCTGACCGCTGCACAGCAACCAGCTCATCGGTCATCAGTCATCATTGATACTATCGGTCATCAGTCTTGATACCTCCACTATTTTATTTATTTTGATTAATATAAATACCCAGTCTAATCTGCACAGACATCATTAAATATTATACATACCGAAATTAATAATTATTATATTAACAGATATACAAATTAAATCTGAAATCACATTAATAAATAAATAAATAAAGTTTCCTTTTACCACTAAACTATATGGTTAAAAAAATGCAAGATGAACTAAAAAGTATCCAGCTTTTAAAAGTTTTTAAATTAATCTCGGGACTTCTTAAATCTTAAGCGGTCTTGGACTTTTTTTTTTTTTTTCTTCGTCAATATGCACTGAAAAATATATATATAAAAATCGGTATGGCAATAAAAGCAGAAATGATGTTTTGTGAGGTTCAAACAATGGGCCATGCTATTGATGAATTTCAAGAAGTCTATCTGCCATTACTCGTGTTATGTTATCCTCTTTTCAGCTTGCCAGTTGGGACTCAGACAGAAAGCTGTCCTGAGTACTGACCTGATTCAGGATGGGCTGTCTGTCCGGGACCCTACATGGGATTCCGACACATATTTGGGCCTGTCCAGTGCTTATCAGGTTATCGCATTACCATGTATGCTTGCTAAGGGTGGGCCTAACTATACTCTAGGCCAGGCTTGGTTTACTCTGTCGTAAATCCTAGTCGTCGTGTATTGTAAATCCTTCATATTGGATGCGTGTAAAAGCCACGTTACATCGAGCACAACGGTTGTTTGGTAGTTTGATAGATTATTTTTTTAATATATATATTTTCAAAAATTGAAAATATTAATTTTAAACAAAAAAATAGATTTTAATAAAAAATAGTTAAAACACAATAATAATTGATTGAGAGGTCAAAAATGACAATAGACCCAAGACGTGCAGGTCCACAGATTCTACTCCATGCAGGATCATTTTTTTTATTTTTTTCTAGAAAAAGTACACTATCGTTATACTGACGTTTGAGATATGCACCACCACAAGGAGCTACTGCGAATTAGAGATTATCCTCATTCCGCGTGTTCGTTTACACATACGATGAAAATTCAGATAAATAGTTAAAAATGTGTGCTTTGAGTGTAGATTTTGATAAGTGGAGTGGTTTTTGTTGCAGTGGAGTTGAGTCAACTCTAGGATATTTACTATGATGGGATCATAGATGGAAAAAAATTTCATTTGTTATTTTTATTTTTTTATGTTTTGAAGTTTATTTTTTATGTTTTGAAGTTTATGATCTGTTGGTTTTGTAGTTCTTGAATGTAATTTCTGAAATTTTTTTCTTTCTTTTGTGCTCGTGCAAGTTTGTTCGTTTTTTATTGCGATTGCAGGTCTGTTGGTTCTGTAGTTCTTAATTGTGATTTCTAGAATTTTTTTTTGTTTTGCACGCGTGCAAGTTCGTTCGATTTTTTGCTGCAATTGCAGCATGAATCTACTTTTCATGCAATTTATTGTGAAACAGCGGATCATGCACCCCAATCCACAATGTATCTGGGTATGCATGAACAGTAATCTACTGTAATATAACAAGCTGTTTTAGCTCTTTTTACTAATTTGTGGCTTGCTCCACAGCCATTAAACTGAAGCCCTCCACACCTCTACTTACGAAGACAACACTACGCAGGGCTGATTGCCTAACCATCCAGAAGAAAATAAACATGGAATTAATGATGGAGGTGATTTAGCTTGAACTTTGAACAGAAAAAACCGACGCATTCTTCTCATCCCAACGCAAAATTTAAGCAGACAGGTAGAAATATGCTGGCTGCAGGTGCTATTCAAAATGATCCTCGGTACAGGGGGAGAAGGCAGGGAAACAAGTTCAGGGAAAAAAAAAAAGGGTAAAAAACGATTGGGAAAAAAGAGAGGAAATCTTCTTTATCTCAAGACAAACAACTGATTAATCATGACAAAAAAAATGTATGAACTCACGACGCTTATTTCTCATAGATTTAACTATTAATCTGACAACACGCATCATATCACAACTAAAAATAACAATCAATGTTTGGACGACAAAAGGAATATGACATCGATTTCACAAGCGCAAGCACCATGCAAGATATGTTTTTCCCATTGTGTATTCCAGATTCTGCACAACGATCAATTTTTATCTACACCAACTTGCAGCATAATGCTCTTCATGGGGTGATGATGGAAATTCCAGGGCCTAATTGCATCACAGGGAGTGGGGCGCTGCAATGCTCGGCACACATCATGGCGCAGGGTGCTGCAATGCTTGTTGAAGACTTTTGACAGCATTATCATAGTATACAAAACCCATCAACCAAAATTCATGGTTGTCAACAGATATAATCTGGATATATTTTTCAGCTGAATTGACTTTGCTTGTGGATGGATTGACAGCCTTCAGCTGATGTGATGGAATAACAACCTACGTAGATACAGAGAAAAGAAATATATAGATAAAGAAACTTGATGAGATCAGAACTAGATTTTATTCCAAAAGTAAGAGAACCAGACAAAGGCATGCATTTTAGCCTACATTATTATATAATCAGTAACAAGCAAAGAGACAGTGAATTCCAAATACATCAGATCCTATTTCCACATTTATAAGAGCCTCTGCTTGTTTAAATGGAGGAGAAACCATTGACTCTAATACAGTTGTTTAAATGACAAGGCAGCAGCATAGATATAATTCAATTTTGTTAATTCCCTCAAGGTCAACAAGCAAACTTGCAACAACAAAGCTTGTGCACCAAATCCCAAGGTTCAAAGCAGAAGCGAAGGACTTAGCACTGCAAGTTACATGTTGCTATGATTTATTTTCAGCAACATTAGGTTTCATGGGTAGAAGAGGGATTTTTCTATCAAAAAAGTTATTTTCTATGCCATGGATAGCATATGTTGACATGATGGTGCACGCACATGTAAAAACAATGCAAAGGGTCAAACATGAGCAAAGTCTTTAGCATGAAAGATCTAAATGGATAATAATAATAATAAAAAAAAAAAATTGAAACATCAAAAATTCTAAGTTAAGGCTTTTGCTCTGCCCTTTGATAGCTGCAGATACCTATGTCATAGTCAATCACCATTGATACATTAATGAATGTAGCAACAGAACAATATTTGGCAAAATAACTATGATCATTAGCATTAACCTTGGGGACAATGGAGCATTGTAAGAGTGTATACCTGGAAACAATGCAAAGGGTAAAACTTGAGCAAAGTATTTTAGCATGAAAGATTCCATGGATGATGATGATTTAAAAAAAAATTGAAACATCAAGATTCTAAGTTAAAGCTTTTGCACCACCCTTTGATAGCTGCAGATAGCCATTTCATAGTCAATCACCATTGTATCATGAATGTAGCAACAGAACAATATATGGCAAACTAACTATGACCATCAACATTAATCTTGGGGACAATTGAGCATTGTCAGCGTGTCTACCCAGAAACTTAGCAAAGCATGACCATTAAGAAAACTGCTTGACGTTTCTTAGATCCTCAAAGTGACTTGTTATCTTGGATTGATAATTAACAAACAAGATGCAACACAAGGGCGGATAAGTCCTCAAAAGTATCAGCTGATGGTTGTACCATAAACAGACTACAGAAAAGATCCCCTATGCTAATAATAACGCATACAGACTATATACATTGGTCCTTCAGAAATATTTGAATGACAACAAGAGAATACTTTATATATCACGTTAATAATCGTGACCTCTGCAGGATGAAGCCATCCAGCTTCGACTGCGAGACAGCTTGGAGGATTCGTTAACTTGTGACTAGAAAATATTTAACCTATATTAAAAAAAAAAAAATCTTAATGCAACGCTATCAACTAAAAGATTTGTTAGCTTGAAAGGTCATGAGTGAATGGATGTCAAAGGTTTCATGCGTAGGCTTCTCGCTTGAATCAAGAATTTTCATATTGTAAACTGGATATTCAGGGCACTTTCTTATTCTTCATAGCAATTAAAACAAATCTGTATATTAAACCAATACTATAATTATTGCAGTCATTGGAGATGCAAAATTCATGATGATGACCTAAAAGTTTTCTCATGCGTGTAAGGATTGTAAAATATCCATTGCTAGAAGACTGGTGATGCATAGTTGGCTCCTATAGCATGGATATATAAACTACATTGCCCAGATAACGAAAAGCACACTGCACATACCTTATAATAGCTCCACTGAGATTCCTCACCAACTTTGTAAGACAAAGGATTGTCACTGCAGAAAGCGAGCTTTGCTGTTGACAAATATAATACACCCATAACTGGACCGGCAGAAGTGGATAGGTAGCACGCAAATGTCTTCACAAGTTTCTCCTCGGGAAAAGTCTCAAAAGTTTGTCGGAAAATTTTCTCATAGCCACCTTCTGCGATAACTTTGGTTCCCTGAGCAATTCTTCCCACAGCAGCATCAGCAAAACTAGGGCCTGTCTTCACTGGTCATAAAGCATATTTAAACGAGAAAAGTTCACTGAGAAGATGGCTAAACATGAAATTGAGTCAATCAAGTGTAGACATTTAAGATGAAAAAGTCTGGTAAAGATGCTTGAAGCCAGCAATATTTGTATCGAAAAACCATCTTTTCAAAGCCACAGAGTTGCAACAAAACATCAAAAGACAATAGAACCACAATTAATAGTCAAGAGAGAATAAAAGGGGCGGGGAATTTCACCCAACATCTTGACAAAAAAGAGAGAGCATAGCTAGAGTTCTACATTGACCATGCAAGGGAAAGAGTGCATATCCATCATAAACAGTCCATCAAATGCAGAAGCGGGCCATGTAACATTATCATCATTTCAGTCTCCCAAAAGGTAATAATTGCGCAAATCAAATAGCATCTGCATTTACCCTAGCACAAACATAGACAATCAAATCAAGTCAAATAAAATAACAGCATACAGTGTTGCCACATGTTGCCAGCAAGATCCTCAGCCTTCTTCGTTGCCTCAGCCGCCTTCTTTCCCCATTTCCCTAACACATCCTTCACCGCCTCCACTGTATCTGCTCAGAGATTATCCGAAAAGCCAATTAATTTATTATTTTTTTCAGAAAAAACAATATATTAAATAGTAATTGAAGCAGATTACTCTTGGAGGAAGAGGAAGCGACGGGACCAGGAGACACGTAGGGATTGGACTCGGCCGGCATGGTAGTGGCAGCGGTTCCAGCCATAGAAGATTGGCCTGGAGGTTGAGACTGTGTTGTTGATCCCATGGATAAGTTGGCCCAATTATCAGGAGGAGGAGCGACGTCTTTGGGGTCTAGCTTAGGGTAGGGAGCGTAATCAGAGTTGTGAGAATCGCCGTTCTTGCACTTGTCCTCGACCTCCACGTGCTTTTCAGATTCTAAATTTGACGGTGATTGTGGTTTCTTGGTTTGATCGATCCCTTCGTTGTTTTGATTCATTCTGATTTTGTTTTTCTTTTCTTTTCTGTTGTTTGTGCTTTGGGTCTGTTCACCAGAAAGACAAAAAAGAAATATGACAGGGAGCTAGAGAAACAGTATAAAAAAGAGTTGGGAGCATAGACCTAGCGAGGGGAGGGGAATCTGGGTCGACTGTTATATTTTCAGATTTGGATACAGTTGGTGGTGTATAGAGTTTCTACTTTCTAGAAAAGGAAGGCAGTCAATGGACCCGATGTTTTTAACGCGTTTACTAGTATGTAGTTGAAAGCGAAGTCCGGGTATGGAATGGGCTTTTATCCAGCCCAGCAACTAGTTTTATTAGACTACTAATATCGGCCCCTCTTTTCTGACTAAGTGATCGGCCCATAATCTTTCATTGAAGAAGTTTTACAAGCTGTTCAGGATTTCGATTCAAATGAATAATTTACTTTATGTGTTTATAATTTTTTTAAAGGTATTTATTTGAATTATATTTGAAAAATCAATTATAAAAAATAAACAAATCAGGGATATCAGACATTGCAATCTGAATGGTGTTGATAGTTTAATAAAAAATATCTCTATAGAATTTGACTTCCAATGGCAGGCATGAACGACAAACGACGCTAACCTCAGCAACAGCTAAAAACGAGGAAGAGTTTAGCTGCATCCACGCTCTCTCTTCTATTTTTTTTTTTTTGAGGAGGGCGGAGGCTGCTGATGCTAGTAGAAAAGAAATACATTGCCAGAGCGTGATTCCACGCGAAAAGTTTCCGCGTGGACAAGACATAAATCTGACAGTCCACATCGGTTATGGTAGCCTTTATTCAAAGTAGCTCGTCCTGAAGCTTCTGTAAGTGACTCCCGGTCGCTTCTTTTGATTGGGCTGTGCACTGTACTTTCCTATAGTAGCGCGTAGAGTTGAAGCTATTGTTTAGCACTTTACAAAAAGATCCTTCTATTTTTGTTCAATTGAAAAGAAGCTGTCATGTTTCGGTTATTCGCCACTCCCAACCGTTGACTAGACAGGACTTTTTTTGGTGAAAATCTCTCCCCCAGCCTTTCCCTATCATCGATTGATCCACGCTTCCTTCATTTTCATAAATATTCACTTGAGCCAGGCCTTATCCCGTCCATCCTTGCATATGTAACAATTCAAACGGGGTCAAAACTCAGGTGTCACGCTGTCGATGACATCTATATTTTTCATTTTCATTCTAGATCTAGGATAATTGGATGTGACCAAAACCTAGACATTTTTATATATATATATATATATAGTTGTTTGAGACATGATGAATTCTACTTTTTATATATAAAAAAGAGAAAATCAAAATAGATGTAGATTCTATTTTTCTTTACAAGATGAAAAAAGTTGGCCATGAGAATTAATTCCACCCACCTTCCTTTCCCATGCTAATTACTAAAAGAGGAGGGTGGCCACAGAACTTGAAAAGATGACATCGCGTAAACCATGGCTACTAGTCAATAACCAGACATCAACCCAGAGTAACTAGCCACAAACACACTCGGAATGCACCCGGAGATGCAAATTCAAGAAACCAAAGAGCCATCTGCAAAGAAGGAATACATAAGGGTCATTTCACGAAATCAGGATAAACTGTGTACTGTGCTCCATTTCAGCAAAACCAAAAAGAAAAGGAAAAACTAAAGAAATGAGTGAGTAGAGAGGGGTGAGTAATTAAAAGACAAAAAAAAAAAAAAAGGGGTTTTGTTAAAAGGGGGGAAGAGAAGGGGGAAAACCCAAATAATGGAGATGTGTGGAGAGCCATTGAATATTGCAGGTGAGAGAGGGAGAGTGAGAATGGAGAATCCCAATGCTACTCAGTGTAGTAGACTTCACAGCCTTGTACTACTCTTGTCACCAATTATACTCTAAATAAATAATCAAATTCCTTACCTCCTCACACAATCTCTCTTCAATCCCCCAATCAAATATAACTCTCGCTCTCTGATGACCCCCGACTCAATTTCTCTCGTGTGATCTAAAAAATAACTCCAAACTTTCGCCCAACCGAAAACCTTAAGAAAGAATAAAAAAATCCTACTGTTTTCTTCCTCTTAAAATTTATATGATCACCAACAAAAAGCCTAGATCATCAGACACTGACTCTAATTATATGAGAGACGATCGAACTGAAATGTCCGAAGACGACGACCGATCTCCACCGTCGGATTCCATCGCCAACGGTTCTTGCCCAACACGGACTCCTGGGTCTGGGTCGGGCATGTCTTCCATCCCCGAATACTCAGCTCCATACCCGGACCGAGTCCTCGAAAACGTCTTAGAAAACGTTCTCTGGTTCTTAACCTCACGTAAGGACCGAAACGCGGCCTCATTGGTTTGTAGGTCATGGTACAGGGTCGAGGCTATGACCCGATCCGACTTGTTTATCGGTAACTGTTACGCGGTGTCTCCAGAACGCGCTACGTCGAGGTTTACCCGAGTCCGTTCGGTGACACTTAAAGGAAAGCCAAGGTTCGCTGATTTTAACCTGATGCCGCCTAATTGGGGAGCCCATTTCGCGCCTTGGGTCTCTGCTACGGCAAAGGCATACCCCTGGTTAGAGAAGATTCATTTGAAGAGGATGTCAGTGACGGATGATGATCTGGATTTGCTTGCGGAGTCATTTTCGGGGTTCAAAGAGCTCGTGCTTGTGTGCTGTGATGGGTTTGGTACTAGTGGACTGGCTGCTGTGGCTAGTAAGTGCAGGTACGTTGTCCCCCCCCCCCCCCCCAAGATCTGATTGCATTGTTAGTTAATCTTTCTTGATATTTGGTAGCGGTTGGTTGTTAAAGTTTGAAACTTTGTTTTGATTCGTGTTCATGGAAGGGAATGTTTAGATCTTTGTGGAGCCAGAAGCTGTTTCAAAATTTGGTCTTTTACTGGGTTGGGATTCGTTGGACTGTTTAATTCAATGGATTTTTGTAGCAATATCTGAATCCAAGCATTGCCGAGATATTGGGGAGTTAATTTTAGTGATTATGGATATAGCTTTTTGATCTTTGAACTTATGGAACGTTTGCTGGCTGTAATATTGTTAGTAATTTTTATTTCATCCTTTCTGTTTGTTGGTCTAAATGACGCTTTTTTTGGGCAGTGGGGATATAAAAGAGTGGAACTGAAATTATTGAAATTTCTGATGAGAAAGTTGTTGTCTGGTGGACTTATGGTATGTTGTGTACTGCTCTGTTTGTGTACAGGCAACTCAAAGTGCTTGATCTGATTGAATCAGAAGTATCAGATGATGAAGTGGACTGGATTATGTGTTTTCCAGATACTGAGACATGTCTCGAATCCCTGATTTTTGATTGTGTAGAATGTCTCGTTGATTTTGATGCACTGGAGAGGCTGGTGGCTAGATCTCCATCACTTAAGAAACTTAGGTTAAACAGATTCGTTTCAATTGGGCAACTATACCGTCTAATGGTTCAAGCTCCGCAGCTCACACATCTTGGGACAGGCTCATTTAGCCCATCGGAGGATGTGGCCCAAGATGAACTGGAACTGGATTATGTCTCTGCGTTTGCTGCTTGCAAATCCCTGGTTTGCCTATCTGGATTCAGGGAAATCATTCCAGATTGTTTGCCTGCGATATACCCTGTCTGCGCCAATCTCACTTCACTGAACTTTAGTTATGCAAATATCAGCGCAGATCAGCTCATACCAATTATAAGCAATTGCCACAAGCTTCAGACTTTCTGGGTATGTGTTTTGCTTGGCCCCTTGTTTAAACAGAAACTGCCATGAAATGTGTGTTCTGAGAATGTTTTTGGTTTTCATTGTCCAGGTTCTTGACTCAATATGTGATGAAGGACTTCAGGCTGTGGCTACAACTTGCAAGGATCTACGTGAGCTTCGGGTTTTCCCTGTCGATGCTAGGGAAGACATTGAGGGCCCTGTCTCTGAAGTCGGCCTCCAGGCAATTTCAGAGGGTTGCAGGAAGCTCCAGTCTATTTTGTATTTTTGCCAGCGGATGACAAATGCTGCTGTTATAGCTATGTCGAGGAACTGCCCAGACCTTGTGGTCTTCCGTCTCTGCATAATGGGGCGCCAGCGACCTGATCATGTCACTGGAGAACCTATGGATGAAGGGTTTGGAGCCATTGTCATGAATTGCAAGAAGCTTACTCGACTTGCAGTATCTGGTTTATTGACTGATTTAGCTTTTGCTTACATTGGAAAATATGGGAAAATTGTGAGGACCCTATCAGTTGCTTTTGCTGGTGACAGTGACATGGGGTTGAAGTATGTGCTTGAGGGTTGTCCCAGATTACAGAAGCTTGAGATTAGAGACAGTCCGTTCGGGGATACAGCTCTACTTTCTGGTCTACACCACTATTACAATATGAGATTCCTTTGGATGTCCGCTTGCAGGTTGTCTCATCAGGGCTGCCAACAGATTGCTCAAGCATTGCCTCACCTGGTGGTGGAAGTGATTAAGCGTGAAGATACTGTGGACATGGATGACTATGCTGATACATTGTACATGTATCGGTCTCTTGCAGGGAGAAGACACGATGTGCCACGATTTGTTTCCATCTTGTAAGGCTTTTGTACTCCAAGAAGTTGCATCAGCTGTTCTGATGGTGGCTGTGGGTATTTTTTTGCTCGAAATTAAATTTGACGGGTACCTTTTTCATAGCTGGCGAGAAAGTCATGATTATCCTTGCTAGAGAAAGCTGAGTAAAACTCAAGTCCTTGCGTGTTGTTGCAAATTGGCATTCAAGCCAGGAGCCTGATATTTTCAAGAGGACAGGCATATATCTAGGAGGGGATGTGGAAGATGGATATATCTGCTACAAGGTACTGGACCACCATTGGATCTTGTTGTATTGGTATGCTTAATAATTTTATTTCTATTTTGCTTTTCATATTCATTTGATCATAAATGAGAAGGCTTCCAGAGGAAAGGGATGGATGTTGAGGTGCATAACATATTCAATGGAAAGAATCCTTTTATCCTTGCTATGTGAAGAAATCAAGATGGGTATAAGGTTTGGAGATACGGAAAAACTAAGGATCTTTTCTTCCACTTTGAGTGCCACCAGTGAAGGAGAATCAGAGAAGGCAAAACCAATGAGCAAGCCATCGCGGTTGAAAGATATTATTATTTTAATTTGATTCAAACGGTAGCTTAGTCGTAAGGTGTAGCTGGTGAGAACTAAAGGCGCAGGCTTGATTCGTCCCTCTCTCCTCTCTCTCTCTCTTTCTGAAAGATTGTTTTTTTCAGACGTGTTGTAGTAGCATATGACTGTTGAATTTATTATTTTTATTGTTGGCCAATGTGAGATGGGTAATAAATGCCAAATATGCAGCATGTGCATGGACCATACACATCTTTAGTGGGAATGGGCCACTACCCTCTCTCTCTCTCATTTATTTATTTCCCTGAATGTGGAATAATCAATTGACAGTGAGGCCCCTATTAATTATGTATGGAAAGTGTTGTACAAGTACATGTTGCAGCCCCCCTGCCCACCGTGTGGGGCTCCACTGGGTGAGAATCCCAACTCTCAAGGCTATGGACGGGTCTGATCATTTCTCAATTCTCATGTTCCTCCGAGAGTCGTTGTAAGCTGTAACTTGTGCAAGTTGCTGATGCGAACCTGGTTGTTCATAAGAGAATCAAGTTTGATCTATTAGCGGTTGAAAATTACTACAGATCTCTTTGATGTGCTCTGACTTATATCATGGGGATTCTTTCTATGGGTGGAGGTGGGACCAATCATCTGATGATTTGTCACAGCCAAGCCCTCTCTTTCACTCTCTCATTATTAGGAGAGAAACCTATCTATCTGCGATCTTTGTTGGTATACTCCCTGGCAATAATGTAAAAGAAGCAAAGCTTTTTAAAAAAAAAATCGAAGTGGAATCTGACTGTGCTCTTGAGCAAGTAATGGGAAGCATGACATTGCATAGCTAGGCCAGGTCTATCTACTCCAAGTTGACCAAACCCTTGTTTGTTTTTTCATCTTCCACCACTCTAATAACAAAAGGCTACGCCTCTTTATCTCTCATGAATCATTGGTTCCATGTGAGGGTCCTATTTGAGAAGCTGCTTGCTAAGTGACAGCCAAACCATGTAGTATAAATCACCGTAAAAAGAGAACCATTTGAGTTAGACCTAGGGTCAAGGATAAGAAGATGTACGCGATTGAGGGTTCAACAAAAACATAAAAGCAGGTCGAGTTTTTGGTACTTGCCCCTTGGCTTATCCATATTGCTTTTCTTGGATTCATGGTGGGATTGAACAGTCCCACGGATGACCAGAGCCAAACAATGGTGGCCTCTGCTTTTTTATTATATTCTTGTTTACAGTTTTGCCTTTGATTTTTCTTTTTGAGCCCTGCTCCCTTGTCCCCATATGGAAAGGGGAAAAAAATCTGATAATGACCATACACAAGGACTGGCATCACTCAAATTCGTAGCCTTGGATATGTGGTAGTGTCATCTCTTGATTAAACCGTCTTACCTAATGAGCATATCTTATCTATATATCATTTGACAGTGAGGCTTTCATTTAATTGAATGGTCATGATTAAGTGTAGCTCATAAAATTTAACCCGCCCCATTTCGGGTTTTGCACATGCCTTGCACTGTTTGCCAAGCAGATGTATCATCATAAAAGGTTGCGATGACAGAGTTTAGGCTTCGCTGCCCTGATTGGTGGTTGCCCATCTCAAGATTGCCCCACCACAGATTAATCAATATTGTGGGCCACGTGTACGGTATGGGAGGTGGGATACCTTAATAACTTTACACATTAAAAAACAATAAGAAGCAGTAATCATGCATTTAATAATAATAACAACACTGCTGTTAAGAAATAATGGAGAGTCAGAAAGAGAGAGAAGATAACGTCCATAGTAGCAACAAAACTAAATAAATATTGGCATCTGGCAGGTGATAAGTGATCCAGTGGGTGGTGTGGGTGTGGAAAAAGTCGGTGAAGCCAAAAAAGAGTTGGCCTGTTAACCACATTCATAGCTGAGCTAAGCACGAGGTCAACCACTAAAGAATATGCTCCCCTGTGCTGCTCCACTTAATTTAATTCTCGTCTTGTCTCCACAGTTTAATATATACACAAACACGCTTAAACTACGAGTACTGGCAGTGTTTTCTGTTTTCTTACATGCACTGCACCTTTTTCCGAGCACTATTTCCAGGATCGATCTTGCTTTTCCAAGTGAACCTCATCATACATGTTTTTATTATTTGCAAATCTGATGTTTAAAATCTTTAGCATGCAGATTGCTCGGTGTTGATAAAGTGAATCTACACAACTGACGTGACAAGAAATTCATTAGGATTCATTTTGATTTAAACAAATATGAATGCTTCGTGATTCTTTCTTTCCTTCCTTTTGTTTTTTGGATTCAGTGTGGAGAGGAAAGGAAAGATTTGGCACCAACTCAAGACCCCAGAAAGTATTAAATACTCCCAAACATCTGGGTTGCCTGCCACTCAATAAGTCGATGCTTGTAGGTATATATAGTATAGAATGCTGCTGATGCCTTGAGCATTGAACATAATGTTGATAGTAATTAGGACTCTTGCGTTTATGTTTTTTTATTGTTCAACTTGAAGGGCATTGGCGTCGTTGTCCCATGCAGTATTCATAACAACGGCACTGCAGCAACCCCATAGTCATATATGTATAACTGGATTGAATCATGCAAGGTGTGATCCGGCTTCGATTTCTGATAAAATCGTTGTACAACGTTTCGTTGCCTACAAGTCGTTGTGGATGACCTGTAAATGGATTTGGTAAGAAGTAATTTGTAATCCAGCTGGAGGAGAAAACATAGTTTAGCCTCGCATAAAATGAAATATAATGAACTTGAAGGCCTCTTGTGTATATATAAAGTCTTCCAAGAAATGGCAATGATTTTGCAGCTACCTTTCTCAGAGGATATATAACTAATCCTTTTGAAAACTGGGGGCATGCCGAATTATCAATCATATGTAAGCAAAAGCACATCTTGACACGAACCTAATTCCTTTGACCTCTTTGCTAGAATTTGAATTTGTGAGGAAAAACATCCAAGTACTGCAGCATCCTGGGATTGGATCTTATTCTGCATGTTTAATATTGTCTTGCAATTAGTGTCAAAATGTCAAATATAAAACTTCTCTTAATTTCCTCTGTGTGTGTGTGTGTGTGTGTTGATATATATATATATATATATATATATATCGCCATTAGGTTAAATGCATGCATTGAGATTAAAATTAAGACATATCAGCCCAAATGTCAGATATTAAAAGCAATATGTTCTTACATGTTGGACAAAAGAAGAAGATGATGTTTTCTCTTCCGCACGCACCCAAACCCCCTGGAGCATTACCATTAACTTAAGTACTACAAACTAAAACACGAGGATGTTTTATTTTTCCTCTACTCGTATATTATTATTTCTTAGAGTAGTGGTTTTTTTATTTGATTTTATAATCAATGTTTTCTCTTTAATTTTACTTTTAAATTTGTTTTTTACTATGTTATCACACTTTTAAGATATGAATGCTAAGTTTAACAGGCTACTAATCTAATTTACTTTAGTATTTTTTATTAACTTTTTTTTAATATTAAATTGGTTAAGAATTAGATTTTATAATTTCTTTTATTTACTTTTTATTATGTCATTTCAATCTCGTGTCCTGAAAATAATATTTAACGGGTTAATTTGAGTTGATTCAGATTATTTTTATGTTTTTTTAAAAAGAAAATTATCTCTTTAATTTTGTTTATTTGAAGTCATTTTTTAAGGTTTATAGTTGCAGGATTCCTTTCTCGACAATAAACAAAATGATAAATTATTGTCCAATCGAATAAAAACACATGATATTATAAAGAAAAAACCTTATTTTTCTTACCAGTCAAACACAATACAACCACTTTTCAATTCTTGATTCGGTAAAACAATTCTCACGTACCTTTTGAACGAGAGACATGCATGCCTACTTTCTCGAGCTTCGTATGCGAATGGAGAGGGATTCCAGAGGAGATATGCATATAGGCCAAATCAATTACACAATTTCTAGCTCTTAAGATTCTGAAATTTGATCAGGGATGAAAAGTGTAATTTCTGAAAGTATAAACAAAAAATAAATTTAAATTTAAATTGTATGACTACTCAGAGGTTGGTAGTCAAATTAAAGGCTGTGAGAATAGGAAGTCAACACGCGCTGGTTGAGCTGCGTTATAATCCAATCAAGTAGGGTGGTTGTATTTTAAAAATATTATTTTTTATTTTAAATTATTTTTTTAATATTTAGATCATTTGATAGCTAATGTCAGAAATAATTTTTTAAAAATAAAAAATATATTATTTTAATATATTTTTCAATAAAAAATAGTTTTAAAAATAACATCACGCAAATAAAAATACCGGGAAACAAGACAAGCAGGAGACTTTCGAATTTCGGGTCCCGAAAGGAAGAATTTTGTGGAATTTATTTTGATTGAAATTCATAGGAAGCTCAGTAATTTTGAATAATTAGATTTGTTTAATTTAACTCAGTTTTTTTTAATTTAATTTTTTGTTGGATAAGCTATACTTTTTGGTACTCTTTTTTTCTCAGTTATCGTGAAAATTTTTTATTCATTTATTATTATCAAGGGGTGGTTTGGGAGTCCTCTTCTAAAGTATTTTTAAAAAAATTTAAAAATTTTATTTTTATTTTTAAATTAATAAAATTTAGTGTTTTTATATTATTTTGATGTGTTGATGTCAAAAATAATTTATAAAAAATAAAAAAAATATATTTTTAGACGAAAAACACTTTAAAAAATAATCACAATCACACTCCTAGACAGATATTAAATATTTATATATATATATTTTAAAAAATATATCTGTGTGGCATGAAGTTTTTTAGAAGAAAAGAAAGGCAAGGGGGCGACTCGAGCCCACGGATCTAGTAAATTCCATAATCCATTTGTAAGACTTTACTGTGATTAGGTCTCCTCAAATAATTTAAAAGTTCTAACTTCTAAGAACATCCGCAGGAAAAGGTTCCACAGCAACGACTACATATAAAATGGAATACCAGTACTCCTCCTTTCTTTCTTACTTTTTTGAGCTCTATACCTATATAAGCATCTCCTTTCAAGATCCATATGTAAGTAAATATTTTATTAAATTTATATTAATATAATAAATTTAAGACCGGTTGACAGAGAATTTTACTATTCATAACGTAAATATATTTATTTTTTATTGTTAGAAAACACTTGGTGGAAGTGTCGTGGTCCTGAAGGTGCAGAATCTTGACTCCTCCTCGTGCATGGTCCTTCCCGTCCCTACCCAGTAACAATCCCAGAAACACTGATCAGGTCAAATTTATCATAATCACCTTCATGGTGGAGCTTACTAACCCCTTGTTTGATATATATATATATATATATATATATATACTTTATTGTCAAAACTGGTCAATATAATTAATTTTTTAGCTATAAAACTCAAGGTTTAGATTGAGAAAAATATTTTTTTAGTTAAAAAGATGATAGGACACTTTTTTATAAATGATTTAAAGACTAAAGCGCTACAATATTTTCAGTGTTCTTCAGATAAAATAAAAATCAAACTATTTTAAAAAAGATTGTAACTCAAAATGAATAATTTCTCAATTTATTTTCTTTGATATATCCAGAGACTTGAGAATGATTTTCAATTCATTTTTCATTATAAAACTAAACATATTGATTGATATATTTATATGGGGATAGAGCAAATGCATCCTCAGCGATCGATCTGGACGTGGCCACTTATTATTGAACATCGGATCAACCTTCGATGGTGGTTGCTGATGGGCTCTTCAACAGGCGGTGTTCCTCTTGGAGTCAATGCTCTTCAAAAAAGATCTCTTTCAATGTTTACAGAAACGCATCGTGTGTGTGATCAGACCCACTTGTGGTGGCACATCAAAACACAGGCTCCGAGTTCATTTAATGGATCATAAGCCGGAAGACCTTACACGCTGATTTTTTTAGGAGACTCTTGTAATCATTCTCTTCAAAAATCCCCCACCGCTCATCGTTCCTGGATATTTTTGGGGGTGACGACAACGAAAGAAACAGTGCCTTTGAATTTCACTCTAACAAGGAACACCTGGGATCTATGATTTTCCACTCACCACACACTACTCAGTCTGACCCATTTCAAAAGAAAGTGGGGGTGTGGTCTGGTCAACTTGCATCCAAATGGTCTTTCATAAAGTAGAGCGTCAGAATTCAGCTTCAGTCTGGTCAAAAGAACCTCCAGATATTTTATTCAAGGTGGAGCACAGTTTTGGTCAGGATCCACATCCAGTATTGCAGCGTCAGCGGAGCTGAATGTCCTGTAGCTTCAGTTTTGCTCAGAAAGAAGCCTCTTTTTTCTTTTTTTTTTGGGTTTCAAGGCCAGGCATCCGATATCAGGGATGGATAAACAATTATTCTGGGGTCGTTCGCACTAGTGGCTGGTGTCGAATGATAGTTACCAACATTGTATCTTCCGAGGTCCAACCACTATAAAGGGGAGATTTATAGATCCCCACTAATTAAAGTGACTTCCCATCACAACTCACTGTATCTTTCGAGGTTTTTGTAGGTTTGTTAGAGGAGCACGAGTAGATAATACTTAGTTCACTGTACACACGCTATGTTACGGTCATATCAGCAACAATATAAATATATAAAAAAATAGTCACTTCTTGAAAAAACATTTTAGTGTTATCATTAAGTCTCGCCTCATATATCAAAACTCAGCGCATGACTTGTCGTTTAATGTAAATCTCAAATCAAACCACACATAAATTAAGATATGATCAGCAAACTTGTTATATTCAAAAACAACTTGATTAATTACTAAAAAATAATTTATTTTGAACAAAATTTCAACATAATATTTTAAAAAATAAAATAAAATACTAACATGTACCAATCTGATTTTTGCTGCTTAACTTGTCAGATTTGTAATTTTAATCATAAAACTTATTGGTTTGATAACTTTTTTTAAATATACAATAAAAATAAACATTCACGAAATTAAACAACAACAACAATTATTTAAGACCACAATAACACTATAAAAAACAAATTAAAACAAAACATAAAAATCAATTAAATATTAAATGATAAAAAAAATAATCTTAGACTAAAATAAAATCCCAAAATCTAAAAAGATAAAATTAAGCAAAAGAAAAGTAGATGAACCAAGATAATACCTTTTCCACGTGCATTTAGATTAGCCATCTGATTTTCTTTTATTTTTTAGTTTGATCATTTTTCCTTCCACTACAAATGCAGACTATATATCTCATCAAATACTTTTAAAGCTCTAGAAAAAAAACAGGTAAAAAACTACCAGCGGACAAAACACTCAAAAACAACTCACAAAAGGAACCAATAAAAAAGAGCATCATCGCAATCCACGAGAGATTAAGTTTGAAAAACACCCCAGTTCTTAATGTAATTTTAATTGTAAGGAGATCCTCACGAGTTATGACAAATGATAAATTATGCACAACTCTACTAGATGCTACAGGGAGTGCTTATTTTTATGGTTTGAAGCAGGGTTGTCAATACTTTTCTGTTCCATCCAAAATAACCGGAGTTTTCTGTTCCATTAAAAAAACTGAGACAAAACAATATCATTTTCATCTCGGTTTTAATTCCAGCCCGTTCCGAAAATTTTAGCCGGAACATCTCGGTACCGTTTCAGATGTGCCGTTCCAGTTTTAAAATCCTCCTCCTTTTGATTAACTTCTGATTTTTTTTCTAATTTTAAAATTATATTTGTTTAACTTTGTGTTTGTATTGTATAATTTAAAGTTAATCTATCTTGAATTTTAATTATGCTTCTTAAATTATTATTTTAAATTTTTTTATATATATAATTAATTATATATGAACAGTACAACCCCGAAACGGCACACATAAATGCTCCAAAACCGAAATATTCCGTATCAATAAAAGAACCGGAACGGTATTAACAACCTTGATTTGAAGTTTTGAAAAAATATTAAATTCATTTTTTTTTCTGTTTTTAATATGTTGATGTTAAAAAAAAAAATCATATACAAGGATTACCAATCTAATAGATATTGCACAACAAAGTTGAAGTACCAGTGATCTAATGCAAATGGTTGAGGATTATAGGGTACAGGCTAGTTAAGGGCTGTATGAGGAAAGAGTTTGTCCACAACCAATTAAGAAGCATAAATCCCTGAAGAATCAAGCAAATAGTTTTTTTAATGATTCAACAATAGTTGGAGTCAAGTTTTTGCTGTCGTAGAAACATATTACAAGTTATACTTGTAACAATGATTAACAGCAACAGCTTACCTCTGCTGCCAAGAACTTTTGGAGTGCAGTGTCTCTACTTGATGGTTCTCATTCATAGCTTGCCTTTCAATTCAACTGCTAGATTTTGAACCCAGCCCCGACCTGTGACTTTCACTTTAGTTATTTCGCAAATAGATCTGCGATTCAAGATCTAGATTTACGGTACAAGGTTTTCCTCACTGAATAAGAATTTATGCTCCTGAGTACTAAACAAGGCTTTTGGAAGCCTAGCAACAGAGTCATTTAGACATAAACGAAAGAGAACATAATTATACAACCTCCTACTTGTACCAAAACAACTTCACAAAATTAACAGATGATAAAATACCATGAAATCATGAATGGCAAGCTTCACAATGAGGAAGCTGGATGTAATAGTCATGGAGCCAACCGCACAATCTTCCAAACTAGCTTTCTATCAATTTCTTGTGGAATATATTGCAACCTGTAAGAGATTATGCACGTATTAGCTATATGCAGTTAACTACCACGAGACCATTTGATATCCAAAACTCTCTTTTGGGTGTAAAATCCCAATACCCATGTCCTTCATAGCATTCAGCAAAACACAATAGACAACAAAATATGATATGGGGGTTGCATAGAAACCTGCTCCCCTCAATGTTTGCGTGCAAATAGAAATATGCGGTGTGAGAAATTAGATGAAACAAACCGGTCATGTAAACGAGACTGTTGTCCTTGCCAAAACTCGAAAAGTTGTGGTTTAAGCCTGTACCCTCCCCAGTGTTTAGGTTTTGGAATCAAACTTCTGCACTTAGACAACAGGGAAAAAACACTAGATTTTATTGATAATTCCTCTTGAACAACCATACCACTTAAGGAGAAATTGCAAATCACTACTCTTGAAACCCAGAGCAATCATTTTCTTCGAAAAAAAGGTAGCAGAAATATTGTCTTGTTTGTAATAATAATCTGAGTTACATTACAGAATTGTAAAAGTTTGTTATCTGCAGCCACTCTCAAAGGAGAACAAAGAGAAAGGCAACTTACCCATCAGAATATTTTTCCTCTAATTCTTTGTATGTTTGGTGCAGAATATGTGAGAAAGGCAACTTACCCATCAGAATATTTTTCCTCTAATTCTTTGTATGTTTGGTGCAGAATATGCCTTCCAGGGATTATAGTACTCTGAAAGGAGAAAGAAGATGACAAGCTTAACCCAATATTTTGATGTGTTGGATACAATCTGATAAGAATAAAAAATACCTGCTTGCTAGCTATTGCTCCAATTTGACTCCCTTGAGGACGGCTATGGAAGTATTGTTCTGATTCCTCATCAGGAACTTTCTGCACAGGTCCTTCCACTCGTACCTAAAAATCACATTTATCAAGTGTTTAAGCAACAGGCCCAACACGAAAACAAAATATTTTCTGCATAATTCTTAGCATACTTCATGATTATATAACCATATATGAACTTTAGAACCAGGCATAAAGTGGAGTTTAAGGATAGCCTAAATATCATGCAATGTAGGATAATGGTTAGCATAATTCATTGTTAATTGATGGTCATACTTAGGCAACAAGCATGTTTGATGGAATAATAACATCATGCTTAGCATAATTCATTGTTAATTGATGGTCATACTTAGGCAACAAGCATCATAGATGGAATGCTAACATCATGCTCTTGACAATGGCAAAATACAGCTGTTCCTCTCCTACCTATTGCCCACAACTAACAATGCAGCATTGTTCTTTGGGACAATCAGTTATATCCTATATACAATGACAAAGGACCTACAGCTATAGATACAAAATCATCTGAGCTAACTTCAACTAGAATAGAAAAGCTACCCCATAGACAAACGGAACGACAGAAAAGGACATGAAACTGCAGTCATATTTTTTTCAAAGTTCCTAAAACAGATGTGACAGAAATAACATGCAGAAAGATTATGCACTGAGCCATCAGCAGGCAACTAGGTAAACTACAACCCAACAATAATGATCACTGGAAAGCACATGAAACTGAAAACCAGGGTCTTTTTTGGTTTCAGTAATCCATAAGAAATTACACTTTTTGTCCAATCTCATATGTCAAATGCCCGTCACAGTTGTCTACTAGATGAGTGTATAATATAAGCTCATATACAGCATACAACAACGAATATGGTATAAATAAAATTCCTCCCACCATCCTTGTGTTTGGCGAATCCTCAAAAAAACCCTTCTCCCGAGAGAGAGAGAGAGAGAGAGAGAGAGATTCAAGTTCATGTCAGCAAAAGTATGGAATACCTGCCGATTAAGACCATCCCAGTAGAAGAGGAGAGATGCTTGGGGATTTTCAGATAATTCACGCGCCTTTTGACTTTCATAATTGGTGTACCTGAAAAGGGTTGAATTTACAGCAATTTTTGAATCCACGAGCAGTTATGAAACCATTTCTAATTTCACTATCGCCACCAGCAGTAGCAGAAGAACACTTACCAAACAAACCCATCCCTGTCAACTCCTTTCAACAACACCATTCTTGATGAGCTGTTGCAAAAAGTAGTGTCACAAGTGGTGACTGTTAGATAAACAGATTCTATACATGAATAAGGAGTCATCATATAGTCATCCCAGCATCTTTACAGACATCTGACAGCGTTGAAAGAATATTCAAAGTATAGATATTCCATAACATAATCATTAATATGAATGAGAAAAATGACAATTGATTCTACATAACAGACAACATTGCATTTTATAAACAGAAAAATGTAGAACAAGGTTTGAACAGCAAATCCTTTCATTTTCAATTAATGAAAGAACTGAGTTAGTATTAAATGAGAAGCAAAATAGTTAGTAAGAGATGCTTTTGACTTTTTGATAATACCAAGCAGGGACAACACCCCTCATGAAATGGACAGTAACTCATCTATGAATTCGGGAAGGAAGCTAGTTAGTTTTACACACATGTCAAGTTTTAAAGCCATCTAAATGAGATAATGTGATGCAATCCTAACCCAATGAATGATGTCAATAAAACATTGGGTCCTATGCCCAAGTAAATCCAAAAATGATGATTATAGCATTAATTTCTTTAATCGCTAAATTATTTTTCTTTTTCACCCATACAAGCCCAAGAAATCTTACCTTTGTAATATAAATTCATCTTATAATCATTTTTTTAAGGGAAAAAAAAGACTCTAAAGGTACCATAAACAGCACCTGCACCAGCCCTGCGAGCTGGATTTCCTTGTCTAGTCCCAACTCACAGTTGTCCTTTTTACAAACTCCAAAGGAGCCAGCCCACTCCACATAGTTTTATGCCTTTCAATTACCTGTAAACCACCTAAAAGATATCTATGTAGTCTGACTACATCAAATCTGTGAATTTATTTCAAAAGTCTTATATGTTGTGTGGCAATTCAGCCATTACTTGGAACTCCCATCAGAAATGTTGTGCAAGCTTCAAAGTTTCCATAAAGAATAAGGGTGGATAAGTATCCTTGCGGGTCCATAAGCTCCCTCTTCAAATTCAGATTGAAGAATCCGATTAAGTATACATGGTCTAACATTCTTTACAGTGTACTGAGTCATGAATTTAGTTCTTAAGAAATTAATAATATAAGATTATTCTGAATTTAGATGAATAAGTGAAATCAGATCACATTAACCACTAAACAAAGAGGCAAACGATGCATCTGATCGGTATCCTCAAAAGTAGCATGCATGTCAACTTGCTGGTGTGATTTAACAAACTATCAGCAATGAATAGCAAACAAAGACCCAACATACGGTTTTCCATCCTTTCCAACAGTTGACAAGGCCATAGCATTCGGTTCCCTCAACCCAGCAGCCAATGCATCATCAAACCATTTACGAAACTGCAAGATAGAAAATGACAGGCTTACAATACAGCAGAATAATTTTCCAGTGATTGTGAACGACCAAGAGCAGAGATTGGGAGAGGGGAAAACTCTGAACAGCTGTGTTAACAGTTATGCTGACAACTCAAGCATCTAAGGGAAAAAATAGTTAATTAAATGACCAACAGCAGTGTTTATACCTGTTCAATGGGGTCAGCCACCACCTGCTCCTCAAGCAATTCTGGAGAAATATAGTTTTGTCTGAGAGCTGATATATCAATTTGTGGTGGCTTTCCAATCCGGACACACATGGAAGTTCCTGGATAAGGTGGAAGATGAAGCTTAAATTTATCCATGATAGATGGTGGGACAAATCTTCCACCTAGAAAGTGGTGCGGACCAGTAAATTTCTTCGCGCACAATTTTGGAGCAGTCAAAGAAACCTAGATAATACTAAAGCTGTATCAATAAGATGGTTTGAATATAATTAAATAGGATTGTTTTTTGGAAAAGCATCTGCAATCTTTCAAAATATTGAAGCAGTAATACTATGACACAAATGTCTCCACTAAAACCATACCAGCATATCAGGCTTAACTCCCTCGCCACTAACATCACCCTCTTCAACATGCCATCCAGATGGAATATCCACAGACACAATTACAGGGGATTTTGGGTGGTTTTGAGCAAAATTACGCAATTGCACCAGCTTCTGGATTAGATCATCAAAAGGTGGTCTTGGGGAACCTGAAAAATATTTTAGAATGTTGGAAGTCGGGTACCAACAGCAAATAATTTGATGTGTGAAAGATAAATAATCCAGGCAAGTTATAGAATCATATAAATAAAACAATTGAGGTTTCTAAGCTCTGATAGTTGATTTTGCATTGGGATGGAACTACATAATGCACTGGGGGACCATGGCACCCTGATTTTTTAAATGTCCTAATTTGACCCCTAGGTTGTGTTTGGTATGGGGTGAAAAATTTAAAGGAGATATCTTCATGGCTGGGATTTAAAAGCGAAGTGTTATAGAGTATAAAATAGGTTAAAGGATGAAGCCTGAAGGGCGTTTGGTGGGAGGTATAAAAATTATGGATAATTATGGGTCCTGGTAAAGATAAAATAAATTTTTAAATTAAATAAAATAGTAAAATATTAAAAACATAAATTTTGGTCTAAAATAGAAGGAGATGAAAATAAAATATATATATAATGGTGTAGAATTTAGAGGAAAAAAAAGAAGAGAGAACAACTCAGAACCTAATATACCCCCTTTTTGAGCTAGATTTTAACCTCCATTAAAAGTTCTCCCTACAAGGGTAATTTTTATCCCCTTTCCCCTCCTACCAAACATGTACTTAGTGATGTTTCATATGAGGAGTGCATTTGATGTAATACCGAAACTAGCATATTTTCTTTTGATCCTTTTTTATGCCAGCACTCGATTTATATTTTCTAGTACCACCCCAAAATTTGCCGTGCCAGTCTAAGATGCTCGTGTAAATAGAATATCGAAGGAAAAATAAACCGAACTCTAGCAACTTGAAAAGAACTATATTTCAGTATTGCTACAGTATTTTCCATATCAAGCATTAGCATACAATCTTGAAACAACAACAATCTCAAGTTGCTAAGACTCTTATATGTATATACAGTCAGAAAAAGCAAGACATCGTTTGCGCTGAGACAAGTAATTACCATGGAATGAGAACCCGAACATTGCATCTACTAGAATGTCAAAATCTCCTGACAAATCCACAGGCAAATCCTCCACTGAAAGGAAAGGGACTGACAGTGATTCCAACTACCAAAAAAAAAAAAATCTTGATGGGACCTCAATGTTTTACTATGATTTAAATACAGTCCAATTCGAGACCAGATGAATGCTTTACCTGAGTAACAAGACCATTATAAAGAGGTTTTTGAGTCCGTTTTGGATAGCAAACGAAAGGTTTGTATCCAAAATGATGCAAGTGACGAGCTGCCACTAAACCATCACCGCCATTATTCCCTGGACCGCAGATTGCAAGAACACGACTGTATTCGCCAGGTTTATACACCTTTGATTCACAATAATAAAGGTTAATTGAAAAAAAATAATCATAAACTCGATTTCATAGAAATAATAAAATACTGACAATACCTCGGCTATTGAAGAAGCAACACTCAATCCAGCCAATTCCTAAAAGAAAAGCAGCAAAATTAAAAATTGAGTCTGTAATGATAGTAATAAGAACAATATCATCAATACCAGCAGCAACAACAACAACAACAATAAATTGAAATAAAGATTGAAAGTGACCATCAACTGATCGACGCTGAAACCGAGCGGGCCCATGAGAATCTCATCGACTTCAGCAGCTTCTCGCTGAGTTAGGTGTGATATGGACTCTGGATTTTGCATTCTTGCAGTGGTGTTGGATTCGCCGAGCTTTGAACTAAATGAACGAATTGAAGGAGATGAACGGACTGTAGGACACCAAATTGAACCAAGAAAATCCTAATAAACAAAAAGAAAAGGTAGTGTGATTGCAGGCTTTGTTAGTTGGTTATATAGAGACGTGTCGATTTGAGAGAGAGAGAGCGCTTAGTTACCGAGGGAGTTTTAGAGTGAGAGCGGCAGGATTTGTAAATGGAAAAGGAGTGGTTACAATGAGAGAGCGCGAGAGGAAGCGATTGGGTTAGAAATAAGCATGTCATTGCTCTACTGCAACTCTTTCGAATCACCATCATCATCGTTACTGCCCACTGCCCACATGATTCTTCTAGAGTTTCCTGGTGGTATTGATTATTTCAGCAATGTCTTTTTACTTCGATCGCTACCACGCCAGGTTAGTATTTTTTAAAAGTATTTAAAAAAAAAAAAACCATATTTATATATACCAGCCATTTAATCACATCTTATGGCATTCAGAACCATATTTTTTTAATTAAAAAATTAATAATATGAAATTTTTTATCATAATATAAATTTGAGTAAAATAATAAATATATATAGAATTCATATTAAGTGTAATTTTTTTATAAAGTATATAATTTTTAAATTAATATAAATTTATTTATTTAGTAGGTTTCAACAAAATAATCAGTATAAAATTATCATTATCATTAAAAAAACAAGAAGATTTCAGAATTATTGAATTCACTTATTGGGATTAGTTTATTATATAATCCAATTTAAAAATTAAACATAACAAACAAAATATAAATTGTGAAACACCAATAATAATAAAAAAATACATAGTTAATTTTTTATCTACAAAAAAAAAAGAACATCATTGAAAATTTATCTATATATTACCATCATTATCGTGATTATAATAATTAAAATTGTTATCAATATTATTGCCAAAACAATTAAAATTATGAAATTTATATAAAGAATAAAAAAAATCATTTTTATATAAAAAAAACTAAAAAAATCACTAAGACTATCATTATTATTGTGCAAACAATGAAATTACAAAATCATCTTATCCGAAAAATAAAAAAAAAAAAGGTCAAAGGGGGAAAATATTTATTTTAAAATGATCACCACCATAAATTAAGATTTTAGGACTAAACCAAATAAAATTAAAACCCCGGTAAAAAAATAAAAATAAAAAATAAAAACAAAAAAATAGATGCAATAATGCATAAATACGGATAAAAAATAAATATTGTCCAATAATGACCGAAAAAATCAAAGGAATTGATATTAAATAAAAATTTAAAGAGTAAAGACCAAAATAAAATATATAATTAATTCCAATCGAATAAAAAAAATGAAATAAATAAAAACTTTGGAACTGAATCAAATAAAGGTCTTTTAAAAAAATTAAAGTGTAATTTTGTTAAAAAAAATAAAAGAATAAGGACTGGAATGAGAATTAGCATATATGACCAATTTCAATTGGATTACAATATTAAAACAAATTAAAACTTGCATACTGAAATAATTAAAGGAACGAAAAACAAAACAAAAATCAAAAGAATATGGACTGAAATGAAAACTTACATATATAATTAGTTTGAATTGAAGACCACAGTTAAAAAAAATTGAAATTTACATTGAAGAAATCAAGAATAAAACCAAAATAAAATAACAATAACTGAAATAAAAAAAAAATCACAAACATTAAGGATTTACACATATTTTCCGGCGACCGGAGAGTGAGAAGAGAGAAAAAACTAAAATCAACTCGACACACGCCACACTGGGAGACAAAGGACATGGCGTCATTAGGTGACACGACTCACAAGCAATTTATACCACCAAACAAAGCCGCAAGCGCTACTTGAAAGGCGTGTATGGAGGAAACACTACAATTGCGTTCGTATGACATGCCTGCACTATTTTTGAAAATAAATAATAATAACATTGCCAGATTACTTATACACCCTTAGACATGACGATAAAAAAAAACAGGGAGTAAAAAACCACAATGACCCAGCTCCAGGTTTTTATTTTTGTCTTTTATGAAAGTATTTGCATAGTTTTACCTCTGCATGAATTTGTAAAAAACTGAAAATACCCCTCACTGTTATATGTTATTTTGTTAGCTCATAAAGGTGAATTGATAGTTTTGCTATGCAAAAAATTTGGAAATATCATACATGTCTTTTTGAAATGTTCAAAATATCTTCGGTTCTAAGTGTTAATTTTTCATCCTTAGGGGTAAAATAAAAATTTTATTATTGAAATCTACAGTAATTTATGTATAGATATACAATGAAAAAGTCACAATAAAACAGTCATGACTTTTATATTTTACTTAATATACTATTTTGTTATATTTTCAAACAAAAAATATTTTAAAAATATACCACTACTCCAACTTTAGATGAAAAAAAATCTGGTATATAGAATTACAAGTTCATTTCTATGATGGTTTTTTTATTGTAACTTTTTTAATTGAGAAAAGAGAGTTGTTGTTCTGGATAAATTAAGAATATGTAGATTAATAAATTAATAAGATTGCTAATATTAATTATACAATCAAAATAAAAGATAGATAGAAATACATGTCAATATTTAACCTAGAATGTTTTCTTATTTTATTTTACAAGTTAATTTTAAGAATAAATGAAATTTATTTGTATAAATATACAGCACAAATACAATTCACTTGTATGAAATATAAAAAGATAAATTATAGTAATTTTAAATCAGAGAATATCAATTACTATTTATAAAAAAAAAAAAGACAGATCAAACATTTTTTTTTTAAATATTGATTAAAAAATCAAGTAAAAAACAAATACAAAGTAAAACAAATAAATGATAGAAAATTAAAAATAGGTATTAATGAGCTAACAAGTTTGTTTTGTCAAGTAAATCATGTATCCTAACAAACAAAATTTATTTTTTTGTTCGATGTTCTAGAATCATTTTAGATCCAAGCATCTTTGAGTTTAAAATCATTTCAAATTCAAACATATATCTAATGATCTTTATTAATTTCATATTTGAGTCACAAAACTATGCATATAACCCTTAACATGGCATGTTAAGAGTTTATGGTAGTCATCTTCCTACCACGTCTTTGTATGTATATATATTTTTTAAAAATAGTTTGCATTTTAATTGATATTAACGTCACAAAACATTATTTCAGTCAACATTAGTATTACATGTAAAATTAGTTATAAGTCTTTTATAACTATATTATTTATCCATCAACACTAATAATATTAACTAAAATACAAAGTCGTTAGTGTTTAACTATGCAAAATTCCATTGTTCATCTAAACTCAATTCATTATTAATTGCTATAGTAAAATGACAATTTTGTCCTCATGATTGAAAATTTTTAGCCCCGGGGACGGGGGGTAATTTTGAATTTTCCAAAGACATGGATAGTATTTCTGAATTTATTGCACAGTAAAATAACTCCGCTACCACCCTTAAACGACAAGACTCGCCGCCTAGAACGGGGGTAGTGAAGTACTTTCACCCCAAGTTTTTTTTGTAAATATCGTTGAGTCCAGGGGTGTATGGGTAATTGACCAATTTTTTATTTTATTTTTTTAGAACACTGCGAGCGCGTTGTCTGAACGCTCCTGCATTGTTCCGCCAGCACACGCCTTTCAGGTGGCGCGTGCAGTGGCCTCAGTCTATCAAATCTGTGTTTTCATCGTCTCATATAGTTCGCCTCCATGTCCTCGGCCTCCACACATGGCGCATGTCATTAAATTATGACCGTGTGATCTTCGGTGGACGGTTTTTCTTTCCATTTTTTTTCTCTCCCATGTTGTTAGTGAAGTACACGACAGTCCCTCGTATTTATATGCATTTCATTTCAGTCCCTGAATCTTTTATTTCATTTTTATTACCAATTTTTCAATGGAACCTTCAATTATTTTCAATCATGCCTTTTAATTGAAATTGACTATGTACGGTAAGTTTCATTTTGGTCTTTCATCTTTTTATTTTTGGTTTGTTTTTGTTTTCTTTAATAATTTTGGTATGCAAGTTTGAATTTGTTCTAATTGTGCCCCCAAATTGAAATCGGTTATATATGTTATTTTTTATTTTGGTCTGTATTCTCTTAATTTTTTAAATTCCTATAATCTTTTGATCCCAAAATTTTGATTTGTTTCATTTTTATCCTTCAATTGAAATTAATTATATATTTTATTTTTTTATTTTGGCACTTATTCTTTTATTTTATTTGTGTATCAATTCCTTTAGTTTTTTTGTCCTTCAATATTTATTTTTTGTCCATATTTATGCATTTATGCTTTTATATTTTTTTTGTCATTTTTTTTTTGTTGGAGTGTGCATTATATTCTGAAATTTTAATTTATTACAATGCATTTTATTTTTAAAAAATCCTTTATTATTTTTCATTCCTGAAGTTTTAATTTGTTACAGTTTTGTCATTTAATTAGAATTACTTATATATGTTGTTGTTTTTTGAACTTATTCTTTGAATTTTTTATTTAATATTGATTCCTTTTTTTTTTCAATCTTTCTTGGACAATGTTTATTTTTTGTTCGTATCAATTCATTTATACTTTTGGTTTTTGTTTTGAATTTTTATCATTTTATTTTTTATTGGGGTTTTATTTTTATTCGGTTCAATTTAAAAATTTTAATTTATTTTGATGATCTTTTTAAAATTAATATTGCTCTATTTTTCACTTTTGTTCTGTTTTTTTTTGTTTTATGTTATTTTTATTTTATTTTCAGATCAAATGATTTTATGGTTTGCACAATACTAATGATAATTTTAGTGATTTTTTTTGACAAAATATTTTACTTTTTTTAAAAAATTCCTCGGGGCAATTTAATGATTTTCACTGTTTATGTAGTAATGTTGATAATAAATGCAACTATGATAGTAATGATAATGACAATAACGTGAAGATGGATTTTCAACTTATGTTTTCTTCTTTTTAGATATAGAAAATTAATTATTTATTTTTGTGAGTTGATTAATGCAAGTTCTTTCATAATTTATATTTTATTTGTTGTGTTTAATTTAAATTGAATTATAAAATGAACTAATCTTAACACAATGTATTCAAGAATGCAGATATCCAAATCTTCTTATTTTTTTAATGATAACGATAATGATAATTTTATATTGATTATTTTATTAAAACCTATTAAAAATAATGTTTCATTTTTATCCTCAATACTTATCTAGTTTTTATATATAAAAAAAATATCTAAATTTTTCAGTTACCAAAATATCTGGTTTATTAAATTCATCTTATTTTAGAAATTTTTTCATAATTATTTATTAACCTATTAAGCTATAGAATCCTTTTGAATTTTAAATTAACTATCTCATCTTAATTGATATTTATCATAATTGTTTTTTAATCTGCTAGATTAAGAAATTTTAAATTGAATACAACTACCCTATTAATGAATTTTATTAACATTAACTAATCATTTTAATTGATAAGTATCATAATTATTCAATTAACCTTCCAAATTAAGAAATCATGTTGAAATTTAACTAATCATTTTCATTAATAATTATTTTAATTAATGATTAGCCTAATAAATTCAAGGGATTAAAATTAAATACAAATGCAAATATTATTTTTATTGATAATTATCATAATTATTGAGAATAAAATGACACCAGTAAGTAAGTAATCTTGATTTGCACAAGGTAAATATTATTTTAATTTAAACTAAAAAAACTAAAATTACATTTTAATAAGCCATGTTATTACAACAAAACTGTCTATGGTGACGTGTTACAAACATATAATATTTATTTTTATAATCATATTTTTAACAGTTCTAATTGACTTTTTTGCCCGTGCTACTTAAAAAATACTCCAATGGGCGTCTTCAGTTTAAAATATCTTGAAGTTGTCGAGAGTCAATGGCACCTGATGATGACTTGATGAATGAGAAATCACGAAGTTCCCTGTAATGTTTTACAATAGTTGCAGTGTAGAACTGTCTGCTGATAGAATTAGAAACATCTAAATTTGTCCTTCTTTACTCACGTCAACTAGCAATTAAGAGCATTTATTAGATTGTCTGCACTGTAGACCGGACCATCGTATCCTCGATCAGTCTTAAAAGACCATCAATCAATCTTTCATCCGATTGAGGGTGAGGCAAAAGCGTCCTCTGAACGGTGGACGTCCAATGAATCCATCTCGTGGAGGGCAAACCATCGCTTGGTGACCAGCATATCTGGTTTTTTCATTTTGGCATATTGAATTACGCGAGGGAATGGGCTAGCAAAGGGTGATCAGATGAGAACCGTCCTATATGGAATATGATGCTCATATATGCTGGCAGCTCTTATCAGGAGATGAGAACCGTCCTATATGGAATATGATGCTCAGATATGCTGGCAGCTCTTACCAGGAGGTGCGTTATGGGGCACTTCAGATTCGTTAAAAAACGAGTTTTTTCTCTCCCATCTAACAAAAAAAAAAGATGCCGGCACAATTTTTTAGTATTAAAAGTGGATTCTGTTAGAGAATATGATTTGTGTAAAAATTGAATGGCGAGCGGGCTCGCGTTGCCAGCAGAACCTGATGGATTCAAATAAAGCCGCTCAAATCATCAAGCTACCAATACAAACTGTGCATCCTCGTCGGGAAAATAATGGTCTGGATTCATAAAATACCAGTACACAGGCTCACCCAGAAAAAAGCGCTGAAAGGCAGATAGAAACAAAAATAAAAGCATGGATGGGGTTTGGGGGCGGGGGGGCGGGGGGGTTGTTGTGTTGCATTAAGAAAAATACATGGTGCATTAATATCATTGCTAGCTCTGGCTAGCCATCATACACTATCGATCCGTTTAAAGTGAATCGATGATGCGCTAATTAAGCACTACCATTATCTATTTGTCTAGTAACATGTTTTGAATTTTGTCAACGAAGCTCAGCATGGTTTCCAAACCCTCTTCATCTGAAAGAAAGAGAGAAATAGTTGTCTTTTAGTAAATAGCAATGGTAGAAATGCAATAAGCAACACGCAGAAATACATGAGAGATAATGGATGAGTTGAGTCCCTCATCAGCAATTAAGACTTGGGATTTAAACCTGGAGATTCATCCCTTGTTACAATAACAATAGCACAAGATGCTTTGCGCCTCCTATTATACCAAAATAGAAAGAAGGGTGATTCACATTTCAGTACTCACCGAGTCTTGGTATCGTATGACCCTTAGGATGATGAATCACAACAGGGTCTACGCATTTTTTCAAGAGTTCCATTCCATATTCCTTCAAGAAGTCCGTCTTGCCTGCAACAAACAGGCAGGATGACATTAGCAGATATTTTCTTTCTCAATTCAATTATGTACGGCTTTGTTTTATATTCTTTTGATGATGATTGTTAACCGCTCCTCCATTTATAAACAAGGAGCCAGAAATGCCTCATCGGTACATATCAAAGCTGCTAAAAGAGCAATGGCAGAAGATATGGAACTCTATACCCATAGAAAGCACCAGTAAAATGGAGATAAGATACCTAAAAAATGGAGGGATGTGCATTTTACTGGGGAACTATATGCTTTCTCAGCCACAGATGGTGACTTAAACATAGCCCCTCCAATTATTATCAGAAACTTTATTTTGGGCACTTTGGTTAGAGCCACACCCTGCAAAAGAAAACAGCAAAAAACCCACTAAATCATCTGATATTATTATAATTCTATTGATAAATTAGAGGCTTACAGTGACCTGTATTCATATTCTCCTCCCTAAAGAAGTCGGGTTTAAACTTTAAAGCCTCTCATTTGTGACAAATAAATTAGAATTTGAAAAAAAAAAAATTGAGCAGCTTCAACTAACCGTCGCCTGCAATCCGGGAAGCCCAGCCGACAAAATTGCACCCTGTATCATTTATGTATATCCAATGAATAAATTAAATTAGCCATGAGTAAAATGTAAACAACAATAATCATCACAGTCAAACTTTCATTCTGTTTTGTTATTTTCTGCATTTTCTCTGCAACCAGATTGAATCTTTAGACATGTGGGGAAAAAAATAAAGAACGCAGTTTTTCACACACCTGAGAAAAACCAAGCAGACCATCGAAGGGTCCGTTCTTGATCATGAAATCCTCGATATAAGCAAGGCATTCATCAAAATTAGTGTATTCACTGAATTCCTGGAAGAAAAAAACCCACCAAATTAAAAACAAATATATAGCAAAACAAACCGATCATCGAAGTCAAATCATAGAGAAGCGATATGCATAAGAATTTCGGACCTTGTTAAATTGGAACCACTCATAATAAGGAGGGTCAAAGATCCCTTCCACGTCTGATTTTCCTTGGCTAGGAAATGGGGCGTCTAGATAAACAAGATCGAGCTTTTGAAGCACTGATTCAGGCCACTTATGCACTTGTGTCTTGAGAATTTCTCCGCTTGTTCTAAACCCATGAAGACATAAAAACCTGGGCTTTCTAAGAATCTCAGCTTCACTGCCCATATTGCAAAATTTGTGTATCTCCTCTCTGTCTGGGGAATTTATATAGGAGAAAGGTTGTGACACCTGTGGCTTTGGAAAACAAAAATTTATAGCCATAGAAATCGCGTGGTATTTATGCGTTTACAGTAACCCAAAGGAGGTTTGTAAGAATTGTTATTATTATATATATATATATAATAAAAACATATTATTTTAATATTTTTTGAAAACAAGCTTTCAAACACCTGGAAGAATAGATGGGAAACTTCCAACCACCGCGGGAACGTCGTTTATGGGCAGCATAGTATTCCTCGAAGGTACACACTAATCGAGGCCACAGGGCGTGCGTCAGACATGACGCAGGGGCTGTGATTTATGGGCAAAGATGGAAATATACATCTTATGTTCAGCGCATCCGAGAATCAATGCACAGCTTCCAATTTGACGGCCACGCGAGAATGCCGAGTTAATTAAGAAAAAAAAGCCACCATAAAGGAAATTCAAGGGACAGATATAGTATGTATTGTATAAAAAACTAGTCAATTACCGTTACCGGCAGGATTTTAAATTAAATTTTAACAAAAAGAGAAAAATAGTATGTATTGTATAATTTTACCATAGAAAACATTAATTGAAAATTAAAAATTAATGATTTAATTTAATAAAATAAAAACTTGATGAGGTAGTAAATCATAAAAAGATTATGGATGCTAACTAAAATCAAAACATGCAAGTAAAAAATAAATATAAATGGAGATATTTGATCTCATCATTCCATGCACTTTTGAATTTTTTATATTAAATTATATGGTGATAAAAAAATATAAGAATTTTTTTAATTTTAATCATATATATATATATATATATTAAATGTAATTGTTAGTATTGATTATCTTTTTATTATTAATTTATTTAAGTGGAAAATATTTTCTTTATTTAGCCATGTTTATGACATATAAATTATGTGCAATTAAAATGAATATTAATTTTTTTTTTCAATGAATTGAGATATGTATACATATATATTATTTTTCTAATTAAAACCTTTTTTCTTCATTATTTTCTTTTTAAATATTATTTTTATAGCATATATCTTTCTCAGACAAAAACTTGACATAATTTTAGAAGCAAGTGCTAGTATATTAGTAATAAAATTGAGAGATATTATATGTGAATATATATTTTAAAAAATAAAAATAGATTTTTCATATGTATTTAGAAAATCATGCATGTAAGATTCCTATAAAATTATTTAAAAAGAAATTGTGAATATTCCCATAGAAAAAATAAACAACCAAACCATGATAAGATACCTAAGAAGTGGAGTAATTACTTTTTATCAATCAATGAATTGACATATTTCATCTATTAAATCCCTTTTCACACTCTAGAAACTAGCATATTTGTAAAAAATAAGTATCAATATTTCATTATTTTATAATTGTAAAAAATAAAATAAATACAAAGTCTATAAAAACAAAATAAAATTGGCCACACTTTCTCTTGCATCCCCTGCTGCATGTTATTTTATTTATTTATTTATTTATTTATTTAGAATAAATAAATAAATTTCCCCAACTTGATTTGCACGCTTAAAATAAAATTAAATTTCATAACTACGCACTCAAAATAGGGGAATCAGTATCCCTGGGACAGAAAGATACGGAATTCCATGCTCAAGAAGTAAACGACAAAGCAAGACAAGATGCCCGTGAAGTGGGGTTATTAGTTATTACTTTCTGTCGATTAATGAATTGGCACATTCCATACGTGAGAAACTAGCATGTCTCTAGAACGTAGGTATTGATGCTTATGGTTTTCTTTTTAACCATAGTCGACACGGTTGTTCATTTTATTTTATTTATCCAGTTTAAAAATAGAATAAATCACTATTCGCTATAATAAATATATTTTAATTATATATAATTTAAGTTGATAATTAAAATATTTTATCAAATAATTAATGATTTTAGGTTGTTGATGATTTTTAAATATCAACATTGTAATTAAGGTTCCTAAGAAAAGTACGTGATGATAAAAAATCTAAGATCTGTATAACTAAAGTTTTACCTATTCATCCAAGCTTATAAAATATATTTTTCAGAGATGGGATTTCATCGTATCCAAAAACAAAACAAAAATTGTAATTAAGTTTTACAAAGAATGTTTGGACTTGATTAACTAGGGCTTCGTGTCCGTGTTATTGTTTGAAATTATATATGTAAATAAAATCATGTCTAAACATTTAATTATAATAATATTTTTGAAAAATGTATAATTGTTATATATTACATTAAATAATATTTTATTTTGATACTTTTTAGTTATAACTAGTTAATTGCCCGCATTACATTGCAAGTTGAGCAAATATTTTTTATAATTATTGAAATTAAAATAATTAATAGATTTTGTTAGTTCAGAAATAAAATATCACATTTATACATGCAAGATTTGATATAATGAAACACATTAACATATCCTATTATAACAACGACAACAACATTGATGGCTCAACATCTAAAAATATGATTATTATTATTGTTAGAACAATAAAAATTAGTAAATTATTTTGAGAAAAAAACTCGAAAACATTAATAAAAGAGGAAGCAAAAAAAAACTAAAATTCTTCTTCTTCTTCTTCTTCTTCTTCTTCTTCTTCTTATTATTATTATTATTATTATTATTATTATTATTATTATTGCATGAATAATGAGAAAATAAATTCAATAAAAGAATAAAAAAAAACCAAAACTTTAACAAAACAACAACAAAAAATCAAGAAAATAAAAATTATTAGCTAAAAAAAATCATTTGACGTGAAAATAAAATAAAAAACTAATAAAAAAACCAAAAGAAAAAAAAATATCAATTTTCAAATTATCATCAACACAAACTAAAATTTAAGAATAATTTTTTGAAAAAAAATGTTATCTCAACAAAAGAAAAAATAATAAATATTAAAAACTAAAACTAAAGGTAAATATATATAGACATGAACAAACACATGGGCTATTTAAGAACTATAAAAAATTATAAGAATTAAAATAAAAAATTAAAAGTATAAGGGTAGAAACAAAAACCAAATATATTATCAATTTCAATCAAATGAAAAAATCAAATAAAATATAACATCCATACATGTAAGGTTTAAAATGATGAAACACATGAACATATTCTATTATAGCAATAGTAGCATCAAATCCTTAACATTTAAAAATATTATTATTATTGCTGCTAAAATAATAAAAAATATTAAATTACATTGAGAAGAAAAAATTAAAAAACATTAATAGAAGAAGAAGAAATAAAAAAACTAAAATTATTACTATTATTATTATTACGAGAGAAAAATCAATCAAAGAAAAAAAAAGTCAATAACTTTAATAAAAGAGCAAACAAAAAATAAAAAAAAATATTAGCTAAAAAAATTTATTTGTTGTGAAAATAAATAAAAAAACAACCAAAAAATATATATAAGTTGAAAAAAAAATCAAATAACTAATAGGTGGGAAATAAAAATGATCTAGAGGAGAGAAAAAACAAGAAAAAAATAGTATAAAAGGACATGTGCTGATTCAAACCAATGACCTCTAGCTAGGAAATAATATCTTAAACACTGATTTACAAACGCTTATTCATATCTTGGTGTGCAAGATAAATAACTAATAGCAAAATGAAAAACTAACGAACCAGATTGAATTGACTTGAACTAAACTGAAAACTAAACAAAAATTATTATAATTCATAATAATTTATCTCACTTATTACAATAACCGAACCATGATTTTTTTTATTATATAGTATAATAATTATTCAGGAAACCAATGCGCACATGGTTCTTTCTTTCTTTTTTCTAGAAGAACACTAGCACATATATTTAATAAGATTATATATATATATATATATATATATATATATATATTATTTTTATTTCCTTCAATTAATTAAAATTTATTTAATGGAAATAATCAAAATCTTATTTTTTTATTTTCATAATTATTATTTTTCATTTGAATCACCATGCTTTTGATTAAAAAAAATGCCCAGATGAAGTCCCATTGCATCCAAATATGTATTTTTATTTATTTTTTAATTAACGAAATATACGAGATCGATTAGAAATTAGGACGGGTTCACTTGATCGTATGATCATGCAACGATTGTGATTGCAAGTTGAGATTCAAAGCCAAATAAATAATTTACTTTATTGTTTAAAAAAGAAATATAACACCACTATTAAAATGGCCAGGCCCATCAAAACAATAAGCGATAATTTTATTGTTTGAATCTCAGTTTTTTCTATATTGTTTTGCTTGAATTATTTATTCATTAAAAGATATAAAATATAATTTATAAAATTACAAAACAAATAAAGGGCGTGGTCTGTTGCACTATGTATCCTCTCTTAAATCACTGTGGATTGCGACAGTGTGCAGAAGATTTTGGGCTTCATCATCAGGTGTTTTGTGTTTTTTTCCTAGGGGTGTTTTTGGTTTTTGGTTCTTTTTTTTTTAACTTTTCGCTTTTGTACAGTGCATTGACGCCTTTGACCCTCGAAAATGACAAATTAGTGTACAAGGACGAGGGGCTCCGTCGGCTTTTCACAATTTCAGTGCACAGTTCACCGACGAAAAAAGCCCTCGATAACGACAAATTAATGCACAGTGAACGGGGACACGGGCGTCCTTTCCTCTTCGGTTCTTTCGTGAATCTTGGTTGGGTCAGGGGTGCCTTAGTAATTAGCCTATTTTTTTATTATATTTCCGTCTGCACGACTGGCACGTCGTCAGGACGCGACAACGGCGCTCGACGCCAACGCGCCCTTTAGGCGGCGCGTGCAGTGCCATACGGCGATCAAAAATTTTCCTCCGCCGGTGAATACGGTGCACCTCCAGGTGCTTTGTCCGTCGTCACTGCGCGTTTTCATCATAGATGCCCGTGTAAGCGGCGAAGGGTGATTTTTTGTCGGCTGTCCCTTTTCTCTCTCCTATCGACGCAAATTCAGCTCTGGTCCCTCATGTTTGTGGTAAGTTAATTTCGGTCCCTTTAGTTTTGATTTCGTTTTGTTATTACTGATTTATTTAAATTAAGGTTTTATTGTTTTCAATTGTGCCCTTCAATTAAAATTGATTATATAAGCAGTTTTTAATTCAGTTCTTATACTTTGAATTTTTGATTTATTGTTGATTCCTTCAATTTTTATGGTACGGAAGTTTTTCTTTCTTTAATTTGGTCCTCCAATTGCAATTGGTAATATAAACAAAGTTTGATTTCAGTCCCTCTTCTTCTAATTTTTTTATGGAATGACAGCATTTGATCATTATTTATTTTTTGTCCTCCAATTATTTTTTTTCCCATTTTATCCTTCAACTGGAATTAATTTTAGATATGATATTTTTCATTTTGATCCTTATTCTTTTAATTTTCTATTTGATATTAATTCATTTGTTCTTTTTTTAATGTTTATTTTTTATTGGTATTTATGCATCTATGCTTTTAGTTTTTGTCCTCGGTGTAACTTTTGTCCATGTATATATAAGTGTATTTAACACAATAATAATAATAATAATAATAATAATAATTTTTCTCTCTTACTCTTTTGTTATTTTTTTCCCTCCCGATAATTTAATAATATTTTTTTTTCCAGTAATAACAATGATAATTTTTTTTTAAAATCTTTTGTTAAAGTTTCTGGGATATTTTTAGCCTTTCATTTATTTTTGTTTCTTTCATTATTAACATAACAACAACAACAACAACAATAATTTAATTGTTTTTCTTACTTACTCTTTTGTTGATGTTTTTTTTCCCTCCGAATAATTTGATAATTTTTATTGTTTTAACAATAATAGCAATGATAATTATTTTTTTTTTAATCTTTTGTTAAAGTTTCTAGGATATTTCTAGTCTTTCATTTATTTTTGTTTTTTTCATTATTAACATAATAATAATAATAATAATAATAATAATAATAATAATAATAATAATTTGTTTGTTTCTATTGCTTACTCTTTTTTATAATGTTTTTGAGTGTTTTTTTCACGATAATTTTTTTTTGTTTGTTTTAATAATAAAAGCAATTGTAATTTTAGATTTTAAGGCTTTGATTTTGCTATTGTGATAATTGGGTATGTTGAGCTATTTTATTATATTAAATTTTACATATATAAATATTATATTTTAATTTTGATCCAGCAAATCCTATAAAAATTGTTCGCTCAACCCGCAACGTTGAACATATATTTTTTTAAATTTTGTTATTAAATAATTTTTTTCAGCTATTAATTTTTATTTCTGTTTTATCATCTATAATATTTTTTATTTTCTCTGTCTTTTAGTTTTTTATTGTTTTTTTTATATATTTTCAAATTAGATTATTATTATTAATAGCAATGACAATTTTTATTTTCTTTTCATCTTTTGTTCAAATTATTAGAAATTTTTTTGGTCTTTCATTTATTTCTGGTTTTTCATTCATTATTAACACAATAATAATTATAATTATAATTATAATTATAATTATAATTATAATAATTTAATTATTTTTCTTGCTTACTCTTTTGTTAATATTTTTTTTCCCTCAGGATAATTTGATAATTTTTATTGTTTTTACAGTAATAGTAATGATAATTTTTATTTTTTCTTTTTTTTCTTTTATCTTTTGTTAAAGTTTTTAGGATATTTTTAGTCTTTCATTTATTTTTTTTCCTTTCGTTACTAACATAATAATAATAATAATAATAATAATAATAATAATTTAAATATATGCACAATAATGATTTCAGTAATTATTTTTTTTCCCTGATAAAAATATTTTGCTCTTTTTTCTAATGTTAGTTTGCCGTCTTTTGTAATCGTTTATGACGCAATACCTATATTTTAAAAGATGTAATCTATGCTTGTGTAATAAACTCAACTAAAACTTTTATACATTTGATCTCCTAATCTATAACTTTTATTTACTTATATCATATAAATTTATTGTTATAGATTTAATTATGTTAAATTATATACACAAGAATACCCGCGGCAACGCGCGGGGACAATTATCTAGTTATATATAAAAAAAGTGAAATTTGATTGAAAGCAGAGGAGAGGGGTTTTGTAATAATCATACAGCAAGTATGAAACAAAGTGCCCCTCCCCGGATCCCCGTTGTACTGCCCAGAAAGGAAAAGAAACTGCATTTTCAAAACCGACGGAGGATTTCTCTCTCGAAAAAAGCCACCCATCAACTCTTCGAATTTAAAAATTTGCGCAAATCTCCGTCCCTTTTAATGTGGCTTCACCTCTGAAATTTGCTTCAAGGAAAAAGTGTTTGCTGTATGGAGGCTAGTTAGAACCGAAGAGGCGGCTCTTTTTACAGATCAAGGTATTTTTTTATCTCTAAGTTTAGGGTTTATGAGTCCTTTATTGAACTACTTTTTTTCATTTTCCAATGTTTGTAGAGAGGGACATAGCACGAGACCCGTGGTGAGCTCCGATGAGATACAGTTGCGGATTGACCCGATCCATGGGGATTGGGATGATGAGGTCATTGGCCTACTTTGCCAAGTTAGGTAATTAAGAAACGTAAGCTCCTCTTTTATTTTTTTAATAAATAAAAATCGTTGAGTTTGCTTAATTTTCCGTGTTTAAATTATTTTCATATTTTTATGATGAAGATCTTTCCATTTGAGATTTAACAGTACCATCTGATGTAGTCAGTTTGGTTGCAGAATTGTTCGAAGTCTCCCATCCACTGTAATGTTCGAGCTCTAATTTAATCATATGGTGGAGGTGGCTCAAGAGAGAATCAGAAGCAAAATATCAAAATGATTTCCTAGAGACTGCGGTATATGCTTAAACCTTTATTCTTACATTTGTGCACACTAGCTTCTGCCACCTTTTAGCTCTTGGTTTGCTCAATGTTAGCCACTCCCATGATATAATGACTTCCTTTTGAATTGCTGGTCTGCTAATTTCAACCTAATTGTTTTTGTTAAAAAAATTGAAGCAGCACAATGACCGTGTGAAATTTTGAAATGGCGGATAAAATTACTGAACTTCAAAGATAACGCATTATATTGTAAAAGAAGAGGACAGTTATCTGCCCTTAACTGAAAATATTGATTCTCAGAAACAGAAAACTTGAAATGATGAATATTGATTTTTAGGAAAGGAAATGGATATTTGAAACACTGGTCCATCACAAACATCTGCAACTGCCTTCTGAAAGCTTCCTTTGAATGTCATAACAGCAAATGGCTGTGATGAAAGCTCAAGCTGCTGTGAAGAACAACCTTAGGAAATTAAACAAGGTTATCATCAAGAATGGTGGAAACCATATTGGTCACGTGGTTCTTTTTGCAGTGATTTGTTTCTTGGTGGTCTATCTGTGGTCCAAAATGTATAGAAGATGAGGTCTATTGAGCGCAAAAGCATGTTGAGCACCAAAATATCTGTTAAGCAATGCCTAACCTTGGGATGTATCAAGAGTTCAAATGCAGGTTCCATTGTAAATATTCCCAGCACCTTCTTTAATTTTAATGCGACATATGAAGAATTCCCTATAATTGCAGTATAATGCTATATTAATTATGCAAAAAGAGAAAATTACTACATGTTTTCCTCTTGTTTCTCATGTACAAAAACAAAGCTTTATTTCGTCAAATTTTTCTGTTACCATCAACTGTGCCCTATAATATAAGATTGTAAAATCCCAAGTTAACAAATACACTCGCACTTGCAGGCAATTGAGTTTGGCTGTGGCTCGTTAGTGGGGCTCCTGGTGGCAATTTGCACCTTGCTTATCTTAACTTGGCCGAGAACAATTCTTGCCCACTCTGCAAAATGGGTTTCGTTGTGACCAACCTTCCCATCTTTGTAAAATTTAAAGCAATCTAGATCTTGTTGAGGAAATGGACACTCCTTTTTGTCCAGTGGATCCCACCATGCACCTCGGTGATTCATGCCAGATTGGTCTGCCATCCAGTGATGTGCGTACTGACCCACTCCGGCAAGCTCTAACCATCCTTTAGGGAAGAACTCCATCACGCTACTGTTTCTGTCCATGAAAAGCATGTTTGTCAATTGAGCACCATGTGGGGATGCGACAACATCGGTGTAAGTCATTACTCTGACCTGAATGATGAACACAGTTCTTAAAAGAATGAGCTAGATTGCATCAACAGCCATTTCCAATTATCGAGCTTTTATTAATTTTGGTTGGCTGATTGCTACTGTCATTGCATGTTGTTTAGCAAGCATGTATAAGAGAAAAACTCAGCAAAGTAAACTTAAGAAGCAGTAAGTTGCAAAATGGTCAGAGTTATATATGTTCTTCATTTGACCAATAGGTGGAGTATGTAGAAGTTCCATTTTGTTGGCATTTGCTTGAATTGTTTCTGCTCCCAACCTAACCAGTTACTGCCCGCAATTGTCCCTGACTAAGCCAGAGATTGTAACATCATGATCACTAGCATTTGTTTGTTAGAAATTGAATGCTGTATAATTTGATTTCTCAGCAGCAATGAAAGGGCTATGCCAGTAATATAAGATGTGTGTCAGAGTAACACAAGACGAGAATCGTTATTTTCTTTTCTGAGAGAAAAATGTGTTAAATGTATCGACATCCAGGGTATATTATGTTTTGCATGAATTCTCTATGAAAAAATCAATCTTATTTTCATTGTAAAAAGAGTAGGAAAAGAAAGAAAATCTTGGATCCAATAGAGTATAGGTTACAGACAAACAAACCTGATCGCAGAAGCTTAGATTTTCTGACTGAGCTACCTTGAATGTGCAGCCCTCCACCTTTGCACACTCCCGAGCAAATATGTCTGTCACAACTGCTGCATTCTTGAATGACCTTGAACCTCTCCTCATGAGCAGCGTCAGCCTTATTATCGGTTCACCTCTTTCATTGGTCTCTTGTCCCTTCCCTGCAGGGCTTATGCCGCAAAATCTTCTAGCATTACATCGCAACAAATCGAAAACCTGAAGCTTCCTCTCCTTTCCCATACTTCCCTCGTTATGTCTCATCACAACTGCCTTCTCAAAGCAGTACGGCCCATCTCCTCCTTCAAATCCCTCAATTTTAACTTCTCCATAGTTAGCTTGCATAAGGTGTTGTAGCCATGGCCCTATTTTAGTCCTCAGCTCTCCCCAATGGAACAGTACCCATCTTGTAGGATTTAGGCACTTGTTTTTCATAGACCAGCCAACAAAGGGCGCCATACCAGTCAATCCATGCCACAAATTGCCATAATCATAGTATGTGTCTGACACGAAGGTCAAGCCCTTCATGAGCGTGGCAGAGTCTGGAAGAGCTTCTGGCCAAACCAAGGCGTATGAGTTCTTGGTGCCATCCGAGGTGTGACGCCCTTTGATGCATAGAACCCGCCCCTTGGACATTTGTGAAGGAAAATAGAGGTATTCAGCCTCGTTCGCCTCATGGGTGTCGTTCAGGGAGCTCATAAACCAAGTGTTCCCCTCCATGGCAGTTTCAGCGAATCTCAGATCTTTCAGGGGTAGGAAAGTGACCGACTCTCGGAGCTTTGAAATCAAGCTGTGACTGTTTTTGGAGATAGAAGGACCAGCAGAGGCGTCAAGTGCTATTCCTTTCCATTTGTTGAAGAAAGCCCGTGAAGTAGCAGTGGGAGAGGTAAAGAAATAGAAAGGGGAAGCTTGCAAATGCACAAGTATGGGAATCAGCAGGAGTAGAAAAATAGATGCAATGACCTTCTTTGAGTAACATGAACTCTTCCTTAATGCAAATGCTTTGTTGGTCTTTTCCACTTCCATACCAAACTTAGTTTTGAAATGGAAGTCGTGGAAACCTGTGGCCTTTTTATGGCTTTTTGCGAGGAGCTGAGCTCTCGAGATTGAAGTGGCCCTAATAAACAACTCTGTTAATCGTGTATGGTCAAAAGTTACTGCATAAAATATAGCTAGTCCCCTCTACAATTCCAACGTTGAGGATTTTGCTGCCAGCTATCTTGGGCAAGGGCGTTTAATGATGTCATGTTCCGATTTTGTTAATTAGCAACTGACCTTATGTTTATATAATTATAATGTCATGCTGCTTGCGGAGGAGAACTAGTCGAGAGAGGCTAAGAATAATGTGTTCCGAGCGATGAGATAAAGACATGAACGGATTCACTCTTCCAACATTCAAAACTTGTTGAATCCATATCAACTTACTGCAAATATAAAATTAAAGAGAGAAGAATAGAAGATGCCATGGGCCCACATTCCGAATCTCATTAAACTATTGTTTATAAGATTTTACGCATCAAGATCCACAATTGACGGCGGCACAGAGTTCAGCATTTGAGAGGGGGATGGTAGGAAGACAGCACCAATAAATTACAATCCCGAGGGCATCGACTGTTGTTCAACTTCGACATCGTTGCTTCTCTGCAGCACAGCTCCTTGAAACAAATTAGAAAGGGCCTGCAATTTTGCTTCCAAACCAGACTTCGAAGGAGCGAGGAAACTATCCATGCAAACCGACATCAAAACATGAATCGTAATTGCTCATTGGCACTATTTACAAAATTATGCACGTCAAATTTGTCAGCTAATCAGTCTAGAAACATTGATTGAGTTAGATCGTGAACATGGCTACTAAAAGAAATTACAGTCATATTTGATAAAAAGAAATGACACCATATTTACTCTACACATCAAATTTCTCAGCTATGGTTATGTTGCTCTGTAACCATTTTCTCCTAGTGCCCCCTGAAAATTGGAGTTACGCTGTGGCTGTTTCAGATCTTCGCAATGTTAGTGGTGATAATCTGTCAGCAGAATCAAAATGCTCTACACTGACTGTTCTCTGTGATGTTACATGAACACTCTGGCTCTATTGGCCCAGTGGGTCCACACAATCTACTCTTCTTTTGCTCATACTCGTCTTGCTCTTCTGACTTGCAGGTTAGACTATCAGATGGATGCTGATTTGAGGAAAGCCAACTCCAACAGTTGCATTTGCAGGTTGGGACGAAGTTGGTGCAACTTGATTCTTTGTTTTCGACCTGATGGACAACAGCTTTAAGGTGCGCTCTGGGTAGAACAAAATCCATGGATGCCCCGGGCAAACACTAGTTAGCAGTCAATTTAGTCAGCAGAACCAGCAATCAAATTATGGAAAAACTCCACTGTCCACCATTATAGAGTCCAAGAAACTTATCAAAGACCATAAACCATGCATAAATCGAGAGAGTTAACGAGTGCATGCTGAAATTGGATTTGACAATCACGTTCTGTAAGTTTGTCAAGATCTCAAACAAGTGTACACTGTCAGAAACTGATGTGGGAAGAAAAGAATGAGATTTAAATTACAGCTCGGGAAATTTGGATTAGCCCTTAATTAAAAATCCAGCACCTCAAGGCCGGGAATTGAGGACTTTCTACTATACCTTTGAGGAGTTCCTAGAAATTGAGATTCCATTGCAAACAAGCAATCGAGAAGGAAAACCTGATCAAATGCAAATAATTATTAGGTATGACAAATTAGGATCCAACACGCGCCATCAATCTAATTTAAATGGAATCTCATCCACATGCAAAGCACGGAAGCTGAAAATTCTTCTTTCAGTTAAATCCAATTAAGAAAATCACTTCAAACAAAGAAAAAATTAAAAAAACTATGACCTAATTTGACAAATAAATAAAATCAAAGAATAATAAAATCGAAAAAGAATCTCAATTCCATGAATTATTTAAGATAAAGTAAATATCTTTACTTTTTAATTTTTTTTCTCAATACCAGCTTCTGTGTTCTCTCTCCTAAATAGAGTAAAGTGGGCCAAATTAAAAGGCCCAAAAAATACACAGCACAATAAATTTATACTTACTTAACACAATCATGGTTAGTTCAGCACTCGTTCTGCATTATAAGATATACGAGTTGACCTAGATTTAGATTGATATGGGTAAATTAATATATATAAATCTAAGTGATATTATTTTGATTTTTTTAATAAAAAAGTCAGCCTAGTATGTGGGCCATATATGACGAAATGGAACTCAATCAACTCAGAATTAACTTTTTTTTCACACCGTTGTGGGCCAAATCTGTGCCAGCAGGTTCCAAATCAATATTGGATTGGTGGTGTTTAATAGCATGAAATAAATATGATTTCATATGCGACGTCCAGCATCACAGTAAAAGTCAGCTCACCACAGCTAGACTTAGATCCATACAGGAGCTGATAAAGGCCTTGAGGCCCAAATCACCTCATAAAATAGCCTTGCACGATGGCTGACGGATTTTTGGGGCTAGTGTTTAAAAATTGAGAATTAAATATTAAATAACCAAGTGTTAATAGATAAAGTATCATTAGAAAGTGGTTAAAAGATGAGGCATTGAAGATTCTTAATAGATCTGTAAAAAATGGGACGCAATGAATTATAAATCAACACACACACACACACACATGTTCATGGATGGCAACTGAAAGAATAAATGAGAGGTTGAAAATGAAAAGAAAATAAAATGCACATTTCCTTGAAATTTTCCTAGAAAAACATGAACTCCTTTTGGAGGTGAAGTGATAACCCCTTTAATATTTCTACAAGTGGCAAGCAAGAAACGACGTCGATCTTCTTTAACCATCACACATATATTAGCAACAGCAACGTTTCATTACTTAATGTGAAAGTTGTCATTTATATAAAATTGGAAAGGGAGGTTTATTTCTAACTACCTTTGTTTTTGTTTGCAACTGATCCAGTATTGAAGCTGACAGGACAGCCAGCGGACATCGCAGAGCAGACATATTTAGCAGGTTCCATTTCACTTCAGTTCACATTGCCAAGGTTCTTGAAGAGCGCAAAGCAGTGATTGCTCCGTGACAGGAAAATCTTTACGGGCAATTACCAATAAAATCTATCCATTTATATTTGAGGTTAATTTATTGATAAATCCATGTAGCGTTTGAAGTTGCATGTAAATTTAAGCTTTCTACAACCTTTGCATATTGAAGTATGATTTGTATGTTAAGGTTAGTTTGAGATTTGAGAAAAATTGAGGGTTTTTTTTTGTAATTTGATGGGAATAAGTCTGATTCTGTAACCTAGATTGTTAAACTAGAACTGATTAGTCATTTAATGGGTATCAATCATATATTTTTTTCAAAAAATATTATTAAGTTGGAAGTATTGAGAAAAAAAAATATTTTTTTTTGTTACATTGATAACAATTAAATGGTATTAATTTAGATTCAATTGAGAAAATAATATATAATCAACTAGATACCAGGTACTTCTTATTAGTTTTATTTATCTGGTTTAAATTTTATGTTGCATTGAATTTTTGTACAAACAATAATTGATTATTAGATTGTGAATTCATTTTTAATTATCAAAGTTGAATTTTGAATCAATAGTTATATTCCCAATAAATATCACCATCAATATTCTATATAATATTTCTAAGTAATAGATGATTGCTCTTAAATATATCAGAAATTCACCCTAAAATTTGTACAAGTGAGATTATGTATATTGAGAAAAATATGCTTGAAAATCATTTCATCGCAGTTAGGGATTTGATATATATAACTCTATCTTATGATCGTCAAAATATGAAGCTGTGTAGCAATAGACAATAGTGTACGTGTCGTAAAATTACTTTTTTACCTGACCAGTAATTCTGGACTTAGATTCTTTTTACCGTAGTATTTACTACACATTGAAAAAAAAAATGCGCGAGCCGCGAAAGCTTTCGGTCAACGAATCTAGTTGATCACTACCCAGCCAAGAATATGTAACAACTCGTCATAAACTTCTTGTTCCTTGCAAATGAGAGAGATTTTTGCGGAGGTGGAATTTCATGGCAGCCCCGTCACGAGTGAATGCTGCATGATTCTATCTGCCTGGTGCACCGACAAGATCAACAGCCATGGCTACAGGTTTGAGAACCAGGAACTGGTGACTGGAAGGGACCTCAGCTGATCAGAAACTAACGTTTTTGGTAGTGATATTAATTTGCACCCTCCCACGGCGTAGAGCAATGTCAGTGGTATGAACCACTGACGGAAGAAGAACTGATTGCACTGGTTGTTGATTGGGCTCCACAAGTCAATTATCTGTCCTTCAATCCCTCTACATAAAGATGGTCCGACTGTAAAAAGAAAGGGCTATTCTTGTGACAGAACCTGCACTTGTTAAAAGTATTTTCCAGTCCTGTTATCCTGTCTTTTTTATTTTATTTTTAATTTAAATCTCTGTAGTATAGAAGATATTCTTATTTTATTTCTCTATCTTTTGGGCCTAATTTTATTTTCTTTCTAACTTATCATCGCCCTCCGTATTTTCTCTTCTTTTGAGTTTCAATTGAACAAATCTCTCGCTCTAGAGGTAATTTTAAGGTGTTCTATATACGAGCCAGCTCAAATAGTACTTATTGCTGTTGACCCCAGGATTGATCTAGCACATGGCCAACGTACTGGAATTAATTATAGAAGTTAGGCTGACTTTATAAAGCACCAGCGGCCACATAAATGATTCTCAATCATCAAAGGTAAAATGTGATTAGTGTTCATGTAGCTATTGGTCAAAAAAATCTCCTGTGGCTGAGATAGTATCTTCTATACAGGAAGGAAGAGCAATGCAGTCGTATACATCTTGTTGTTCGTATCTTTATATGTATAGCTACATAATTAAACTGGATTTATTAATTATAATACAGACTCCCGTTAAGATATTGTGTGAAAACAAGCTTTTTATTATTATTATTGGCTGGATTTAAAGTTTTTCTTGCCTACCTTAACTCGACTTTATATAAGCTTATATCCATTTTACATGCCCGGAGCTTATGTTTTCTGAGTTTTATAATGTTAACGAGCTCTGCTATTATAGCTCAATTGACCGAGTGCGGAATGGAACACGTGTGCTGCTACTAATAGCCCTGAGAATTTTCTCCTCTCTGAACCACAAAACACGATGATTGATCACTGCGGTTGGGCTGGTTTTATAGAAATTTGGTGAAGTGTCAAAGTTATGTGGGGCACGTTTCCTCACTTTAGAGATGTGGTGGCACTGCATTCATACTCTCCTTGGGAGTTTGTAAATTAATAATAGATTGAATAGTTAAATTTAGAAGAATGGGAAAATCTTTTTGGTGCTTTTTTTCTGGACTCGTTTTTGTCACGTTCTGCATGTAATTTCTAGGGATTATTACAGTGAAATATACAATTCATCATATATTAAAAGAAGAAAAGATCTCGGAAGGATTTTCTTCGAAGAAACAGCATAATGATAAGACTTGGAGAAAGTATTTCCCAGTTGATTTTCATGATGAAATGTGAACAAGGCAGCGGACACAAAATTGAATTTTAATTCTCATTAAACAACTTCTGGGGACGTGGGGCACCGGACTTTCTTGACGGGAGGAGTTGTAAATAAAGATTTTTTTTTTTTACGATAGGGTAGCAGAGGGGGATGTCCCTTGGACGAGATCACCTGGCTTCCTTTCGTGGACCTCTTGATTGACTAGCGCACATGATTCGACTGGGTCGACAACTGTCGATGATAACTCGCATTCTCAGAGTGGGAGCGGGGCGGGCGGGGGGGGAATAAAGTTTTAAATTGCCTGTCCAGAAATAAAAGAGTCAGACACATGGGGTACCTTTTCTGAATGTCTTGAGGCCGCTGACGATGAGCATGTTTAGTGTTTGTTTCGTTTCAGAAAAATGATGTTTTTCTAAAACAAAATATTTATTATTATTAAGCTGGGTCTACGTAGAAGACTATGTAGTTAAATTCCTAACTTGTAAGCCCGCGATGTTACGATTGAATTTTCAAAATTAGATTTTTATTTATTTATTTATAATTAGACGATCAAAATAAATATTAATAAGAGAATAAGATCGTTTAAATAAATAATTGCAAGTATCTTAAAATGTAAATAAAAGACTGAAATTTTTTATTTTTGGAGACAAAGCTTTCATTTCTTTATTAACTCTTCTTATATAAATATACTCATTTATTATTAGCATGTTACATCTAGCAAAAACTCATTATACTATAAAGAGCAAATTTTAAATAAAAAAATATTTTTTTATGCAGCTATATAAAAATTCAAAGAATAATCAATTTATATAAATCCTATAAAAATCAACGATGAATTATAGTGTGTATGTGTGTGTGTGTGTGTTGCATGTTAGCCTCACGTATATTATTACTGCTGTGAATACTATTTCTGGGTTTTTTTATAAGAAAAATATCATTAGTCAGTTTACATATTCTATACGAAGTCTTTTCTTCTCAAACTAAACTTTCAGTTGCACACAATGCCCTACGGTCTTTATGAATATTAGTAAATAGAGAAATTCAAACTAAAAACCAAATATATGTGTGTGTGTGTGTGTGTGTGTGTGTATATCACATGCCCTGCAGCGCTTCACCAACACAGCAACTCATTGTTCTTGAGTCGGGGAGTATACCGCAGCCCCATTCAATCTCTGTAGTAACGTGCACTTTGCATCGCTGGCCAGAGACAAGGAGTCACGAGTATATTTTTATAATTGTAATAATACCCTGACTAAAGTAGACTGAGACTGTTCATCGTGCCTCACAATTTGCTTTAGTGGTGACCTTTGTAAAAGTTTTCAATCATAGCGCTCATGCTTGGAATTTAGAAATTTCAAAATTGGATTTAGTTTATGGGAATCAAAAGGGACGGAAAAGAACAAGTAAATTGACAAACACTGTGCTTTCGTCGATCTTGGTAGCGTAATTTGCGGTCCTACAACACGTTAACAAGCCCAGTGAACTCATTATGTCAATTTCACGCCATCAATGAGAATCAGATGGGACGATTGATCCACTTAGTGTTTTCTCTCTCGTCCTCCTGGATTCTTTCTGTGATTAGGGTTTGATTTTTCTAAACACGACTTGGAGGCACAGTTATCTCAACTTAATCAATCGTATTGTACATGTGTATTTAAGATTGCTTGGTGTTAGCAATTTCCTCGATCACATTCATTGTTTACAGAATTATCTTGATTTATGCCGATAGCTGGTTGCCATTCAAGTATCTCATTCATTAACAACGACAGATACCTGTAAAATGAAAAGAAAATTAATATTGTAGGTTCGAGTTGTGATCTAGTTGAAAACCTTTCTAATTATTTTTATGATTTCTTTCTATTTTATGATAAAAAGTAATTATATTTCACGATTTGACGAAAAAGAGAGGAGGACGGATCGCCGGTGAGCATCTCAAGGCTCATGTTTGGACATACCATCAACTGATCGCCAGGTTCTCTTCGTGGCCTGAAAAATACAAGCATCTTTTGGTGCTGAGGTTGAAATGTTTTGCAGAGTGCCTTTTTAAGAAGAACATAATTGAAGATTTAACACGTGATTAAATAATCTTGACATGAGAACGTGAGAATAATTATATCAAGATTATTAAAATAAATACTGTTAATCACGTTATCAAACACGCTTATTCAGCAGCTTTACATAAACAGTGTCATATTTAATTGATTCATTTGTATGGTAGCATATTGTTATTTTAATTATATGCAACGGAACAACAATAACTAAGAATATACGAACAAAGTCTTACCAGGACTGGCTTTTGGCATCAACAAGAATATAACGCTTGCAGGGGAAATAGATCCAGCATTTAAGCCTCCAGTGAATGGGGATCTGCACAAAGTGGTTAATCAGAGAGGATTTCCCATGCATTTCCTACTTAAGAAAATCGAAATTGTTTTTTTGGTAAAAAATAACTAATAATAATATATTTTTTTTTTTTTAAAAAAAAAGAAGGAATGGGAATGAAATCATGCCGAGCAAAAATGCAATGGACCGTAAAAACACGCGGTGCAGGAAGTCTTTCTCTGATCAAAGCTTAGTTGTGTTTTATTACACTTCAAAAGACCCATCACTCGCACGACAAAGAGACATCCACTCATTCTGATTGATAATTTACATGTTTTCCAGAGAATATCTTTGTCTTGAAAAACATAATATCCACACGTTATGGTTGCTGTAGTTTTTTTGTTTTTTTTGCCAGCTGTAACAGCAGGTGTGGACCATTTCAATTCGATCTCTTCTGGATATTCTTTGCCAGCTCAGCATCTACAGTCTTGTCTTAACTAAGCGGCCACGGCACTGACCTACAAGGACAATCGTACTGCCTTCTGGTGACTTTTTATTTTCTTCCCCTAGTAATAGTATTGATTATATTTCATCTCACCTCTGATGTATATTGGAGGTTATTTTATTTTTATTTTTATTTTTATTTTTTCAATATTTTTATAAATAAACAAAGATATTTATAAATTCATATCAAATTTCTAAGGATGACACACTAGCAATATCTCCTGATGAATAATCTAATACCATAAAAAAAATAGCAATCAATTAATACAGTAAATCCTTCTAGTCTCTTGAAAATTTTGAGGCTCATTTTACTTTAAAATATTTGAATAATTCACTTTTATTATCATTGATGATTTTTATTGGTTTTGTTAAATTTATTTCATTGAGATATTTTCAACAGTGTGTGTGTGTATAGCTGAATCTCATGTCTAATAAATTTAAAATTAAAGAGAGTTTTAGATAGCATTTTCAACTCATGAATCATATGTGGTATATGCGACTATCTAAATTATATTATTTCTCTGAATATTTATTGCAATATATTATTTTATCAAACTTATTTTACTATATTAAAATCCAAAAACAAATCATGATATTTGATTTATAAAATATTTAGACCCCTATGTTAACCATAATTCTATCATCTTTTATGTTTTATAACATGTCAAAAATATTCTCCTCTCACTATAAAACCCTCGTATTTTTATGTCATGAAAACACTAAATGAGAACCATAGTGATATTATAAGATATCACTGCAATCAATGACAAATTTATAAGCTAATTTAAAAATAAAAAAAATGAAAACCTCAAATAAACACTCATAACTAGTAAAAATAAGAAAGGCCATTGCAAATACATTGTAAACCAAAAACCTAAACGAGCATGCCAGCGTAATTGTATAATTTAACTCATAATGAAGTAAGAAAACAAGGTATTTTATGATTGTGTTTTGAGTGAAGTTTATGGGCTTCGTAAGGTTAGGCTCGAACAGAGAGGATTTTTTTATGCATTATCATTTGCTTTTTACTTTTCTAAAAGATAATATTTGAAAAACTTAACTGATAAAAGTATAATGGAAAGAAAAAATATGCATGTTATGTTGCATTTTCATAACTTTTGTTAACATAAATTTCAATGAAGATGAGATTTTGCTTGTAAAAAAATACGAGTTTGCTTGGTTTACTCAATTCTCCCATGGTAAATAGTATTGTTATCGAAGGAAAGCGTGGCGTTTTATGATCATAAAAGCAATGCAAGGCATTGAGTAGGAAGACATGAAGATTTTTACAAGAGAGATGAAGATCTCGTAAAAAAGATTTAACTTGAGATATGGAAACTTATTTGGAAACACAAGGATTTAACTAGAAACTTGGAAAACATTACTATTTTTCTTAAAAGTTCAACAATTTTTCTTGTTATAGGTGGAGATACAATTTTTGAAAATTATTTGATTTCAGGTAATGTATTGTGAAAATTGTTTCATGGTTGTTCTAGTTGCGGTGTTACACTTCATTCATTATAATATTTTAGAGATCATATCTAAAGATCAATCTTTATATTTCATTTTGTAGGATATCCCCTGTGTTAACCATAATTCTAATTTACTACATGGACTAATTGTTTTCCAAAACAAAATATATTGATTAAGTAAGAAATAAATGTGTAATTTATGATTATACAAATATGTAAAAATATGATAATCACGCAATTATTACTAATATTTAATAACAAATATTTTTCCTTGACTAAAATCATGAGTCTCGAAGCCTACAATTCATTCTATAAAGCTATTTAGAATTTGAAAATTTTGATCTACAGGTTATTTGAATACAATTTTTCATTAATTAGTCAATGGAGTTTTAAAATATATTAATCTCAATGTTTAAATAATCATTCCGGATTAAAACATTTAATATGTTTTTAACTCCAAACGTCAGTAAACCTCACATATAATATGACTTTTAAAGTCATCAAATGTTTTATAAACCATTATTATTATCAACTATTGGAGCATATAAAAAACAAGAGAAAATACTTCAGTTAATTTTTGTATTTTTGAAACATCTTTATTTTTTTTTAAGAGTAACTTCAACCCAAATGCTAAATAAAGAGACAAAAATAAAAAATATTTTTTTAGCTTTTCTTTGCTTGTTCTCCATGATCAAATGGGAAAGCTTAACACATAGTATTTATAGCATTTCTCTTGCCAAAAGAACTATCCCAGTAAACATTGCAGAAATACCAAAACACTTTTGGTTAGAATTTTTTTTTTATTAGTTTTTTTTTCCAGTTGTTTTCTCTCTCTTTCAAATCTATGTTTTTATTTTTACAAGATTATTCTAGTTACATGACCTATATCATAAGATTCATATCATGGGTTAAATGAGTTCATCTTATTTTTTTTTTTTTAATTTCATCATTTACATATGAAAAGTAAGCCATGTCAGCACATTTGTTAGAAATACATGAGATGTATTTTAAGATTATTGATTTTTTTTATTAATGTGTTTTTTTATCAGCACCTCATCTCCTAGATAAAAAATAACAGTAATTAAAATAAAAATTCTTAAAACAAAAATCAGGTTATCTAAAAAAAGTAAAAAAATAAATACATCTCTTCGTTTACTTATCAATGCGTTTTTCTTAATAGAAGCATTATTTTATAAATAAAAACTTGTAAAGATCTCAAAATCAAGTCTTAAAATAACAGACGGTCAGCTTCAACCATAAATTTTGATATCAATCAAATAATATTTGACTGTCCGTGACCATCAATTGTAAATTATATAAAAATATTTTTCAGCACCATTTTGATGTCCACGAGATTCTTGGGAAGTGAACATGGAGTGGGATAAAATCTACCTCGATTTTTTTTAATAAATACCAAGAGATCACTATTAATTAACAATTAAGGTAAATAATCAAAATGCTTTGATTTGTGTGTCCTTTTCCAGGTTAACTATATAAAAACATTTTATCCTTTCCCAATAATATTTTTTGAATAATAAGTTGACTTTAAAATTTCTAAATGACCTCTATATATATATATATTTATCATTATCACTTTGACTATTTTCGGAAAGCAAAAGAAAAACCCGGAATTAGAAAATCAATTATTGTATCCAAATTCCTATCAGCAACATAAGATGTGAGGTAAAAAACGTAAGCAATGACATCATTGAAAAAATAAAAATGTGTAATACGAGGTCAGTTCCTTACTCAACGAGGTGTCGTTGGAAGATTACGGTTCGAAAGCTGCCACCTGGTAATCAGAAACCCTTCATAATTTATGATGTACATTTTACAGGAAATATAACATTAACGATCCATATTTTTTTGGAAGGAAAGTAATGAATTTTTTTAAACTTTTAATATTAAAAAGAAAAAATATATTATTTTAATATAATTTCTAAAAAAATAATCACCACCATCCTACTGTTTTCCGTACCAGAGATTTGACTGGTTTGTAACTTGTAGGAGGCCAGGCTAGTGGGGATACGACTTGGAGTGACGGAACTGACCTTGTTCGTGGTGGTGTGGTGTTTTTGAATTTGGAGTTCTTCTTCTCCCTGAAACTCGCACAGGAATAGAACAAGAAGATACGGAAAAGTCATGAGAACCCTCTTGCTTTATTCATTTGAAGAGTCATGAGAACCAGTTAAAAAAAATACTTATTAATAATTAAAATACATTATTATTATTATTATTATTATTATCTCTTTGGTCTTAAAAAACGAGCCTTGACAAATGACAAATCAATTGCTGTATCCAAATTCGTATCCGCAACATAAGAGGTGAGGTGCAGAACGTATTAATTGACATCACTGAAAAAATCATAAAGAATATGACGTCAGATTCTTTACTCGATGAGGTTCCGTAGGGAAATTACCTTAGGAGCCTCATTACTATTCAGAAAGCTGATAATATCTCTGTGCATATAAACTTCATTGAAAAAAATAATTTAGAAAAGTAAATTGTGTTTTAATATAATTGTTTGTTGATTGTTACATTGTAAATACCGATTAAAATGATGTTTTATTTTTTTAATTGGAATAAAAAGTTTAGAATGGACTAGAAATTAAATTGAGATAAAAATAATATTATTTTATTTTATTTTTTTAATTAATATCAAATATGTCAGCCAAAAACATAACAAAACATACCGCTCTATACAAGTATATTAAATATAAAAATTAAATTTTGATTCTTCAATAGCTACCTCTCACTAGAGATGGAAAAAGGAGAGATGAAAACAAATTTTATTTTTCCTTCGGCTTGGCGACAAATCAACTTGTTGAACAGTGACGGGACCTCTAGCTAGTGAGACAACGAAATCAGTCCCATATGATTTGTCCATATTTTAAATTTTTAACATGCATTGAACACTGCTTCCTGATTGACAATCACAGCCCACGCACATACACATATCTATTAAGCTATATTTGGGTGAGCATTTTTTAGTCACACCCATTCTTTTCGACTCTCTCTCCCCAGCGATCTTTCGAGCTTCCTCTAAAGCAGCGAGGAAAAATATACCAGGGCGTTTTTTCTTCAATGGGCAGAATCAACAGCAATGGTGATGGTCTCCATGATACATTGCTACCAAATGATCATGTCAACCTCGATGTCGATGAAGAAAATCAAGACCCGCTCGCATCTAGAATCTGGACTGAGACAAAGAAGCTATGGGAAATCGTTGGGCCAGCTATCTTCAGCAGGGTGGCCACTTTCTCCATGAACATCATCACCCAAGCTTTCGCTGGCCATCTTGGTGATGTTGAGCTTGCTGCAATCTCCATAGCCAATACTGTTATTGTTGGCTTCAATTTCGGGCTGCTGGTATGCTATTGGAAATTTCGCTTTCAATCTTGCACCCTTTTCCTTTCTACTGTCTAAACTTCTTAAAGTGGTTTTGAAAAAAAAAAAACACAGCTAGGAATGGCAAGCGCTCTAGAGACTTTATGCGGGCAAGCTTTTGGTGCGAAAAGATACCACATGTTGGGGATTTACATGCAAAGATCATGGATTGTTCTTTTCTTCTGCTGTTTCCTGCTCTTGCCATTTTACGTTTTTGCCGCTCCACTTCTCAAACTCCTAGGCCAGCCCGATGACGTCGCAGAACTGTCAGGAGTGGTGGCTTTATGGTTGATACCGCTTCACTTTAGCTTTGCATTTCAGTTTCCATTGCAGAGGTTCTTGCAGAGCCAGCTAAAGAATCAAGTGATAGCCTGGATCTCTTTGGCGAGTTTAGGGGTCAATGTGCTGACGAGTTGGCTCTTTGTTTATGTGTTTGATTTTGGAGTCATTGGTGCTGCTATTGCTTTGGATATATCTTGGTGGGTTATAGTTATTGGATTGTTCATATATACTTCTTGTGGTTGGTGTCCTTCTACTTGGACTGGGTTTTCGGCACAAGCCTTTTCTGGCCTCTGGGAATTTGTCAAACTATCTGCTGCTTCCGGGGTCATGCTTTGGTATCTTCTTCTCACCCTCAAAATTTCCTTGCTCCTGTCTAAAATAAGTGGATGTGATTACAGAATTAAAGTTCTAATTAAAATGAAAGAAAATAATCAATTAACTTTCAAAGGACTGTTTCTCTAAGATAGATAAGGTAAGGCTTAAATACAAATTGTCAATAAATTGCAGCTGACTGGTATCAGTGTGTGCATCGAGTTCAAAACATCTCTTTTATGAAAGTAAAAATAAAAGGCATATTTTAGTTTTCAGGGGCAGTGGAAAAGAAGGGACAGGGTTTTAGACTTCAGTTCACTGATGAAGCAAGAATAGATTCTAGCATGTCGAATTCTCCTCTCTTTTTCTAATAAGATGGTTCTTGCGTTGGATCCTCCGGTAGTTGCCGATGATCTTGGGCTTAATGGGCTTCTTCTTTGGAGAATGAACCGGTCAGACGCTTATATATATAAAATCTCTCTTATTCTCGTGGTGGGGGTGGGGTGGATTTTGAGGCAATTAACTGACCCTTTTTTCTTTTTCTGTACGCGACGTTGTTGTTATTATTAGTTTTTTGCAATTGCAAGCAAAACTTAGATCCGTACGTTAAATGTTCTTGCCATTACTGTTGCTCATTCATCTTCAAGCAAGAATTAGGATGCCGGATCAACGATGGATCGTGGTTCTATTAAAAATATTAAAGGACTAGTGCTGCAGCTACTATTTTTTTAAAACAAAGATTTGCCATATATGAACAGAGCATTTTGTATTGTATGGTTTATTTGCTAGCGTAGCATTGCTTATAATTAAATAAAACAAAAAGAAAATAATACCTCGCACTTTGTTTCTGGCTTTGGTACGCAGCCTGGAGAATTGGTACTACAGAATTCTGATACTGATGACAGGCTACTTGGACAACGCAACGCTTGCTGTGGATGCTTTGTCAGTCTGGTAAGATATTTTATTGATCGGTGTTCGCTTTAATTTGTCCGTATCATAAACCTTGTTTTACTTGCTAAATTCTTATTGTGAAAGAATATGTTCTATAAGGGCACATCTGTAAAATACTGAATTATGATTTCTGATTGAAATCTACAGCATGAGTATTAATGGGTGGGAGATCAT